>JAUIMM010000116.1:14970000-16170000 GCA_031769625.1 Taudactylus pleione | reverse complement strand
AAACCTTTAGAAAATAAAGAATTACATGAATTTAAAAAATAAACACCTGCAAAGATTATGTTTAAGGAAATAGACCATAAACTCGCCATGTATTTGTATGCCATTAAAAATGCATCCCCCCTATTATATAATTTTTGTAGACACATGGGAAGCATACTTTAAACAGAAATTACTAAAACAATATTTGGAAGAAAGTTCTAAGACAGAAGAGGTGTAAGGCAAGGGGAAGAGTCCTGCATTGGAAAACATTTATTGTTAGAACAGATCTTCCCTCAAGTAGAGATATTCAGTTTTGCCAATACTATTGCAAAGATTAATCTTTTGGACAAAGGACTTCAAAATCATAATGAGACCCTGTGGAATCAAGATCAATATTTTACAATGCAAGAACACTAAAGTATAAATGATCTTGTCTACTTGCTGGATAATTCAGAGGGTATTGATAAAATAAGTCACATAAACCTCAAAATCTTTGCTAGTGGATCAGTATTAGTAGCATTTTAAAACAAAATTGGGAGGATTTTAGATTTTTCAGTAGTAATGGTGTCTTTATGAACTTTATAAATGTTATATATATAAGGCTACATACAATTATGCAGTGCTAGACAGTTGGTATGATAAAACCTTACAGCAAAACAAATCATACATAGAAATGGGATGTAGTCTGGAAGCTGATGGTCTAAATGCCGACCGCTGGCTTCCAGACTTTCTAATCCCGGCGTGGTACTAATGACAGGCATCGAAAACTCGATGCCTGTCATTAACCATACGCCGGAAGACCGACGCCCGGCATACCAAATGAAGGTAAGCCGGGTGCTGGGTGCGTACAGCTGCAGGGGGGGAGGGTTAGGGTTAGGCACCCCCAGGTTGAGGTTAGGGTTAGGCACTGCCCCAAGAGACTTAAGTTTAGGCTGTGGGGAGGGGGGGTTAGGTTTAGGCACTTAGAGGGAGGATTAGGGTTATGCACTTGGGGGGGAGGTTAGGGTTAGGCACCACTAAGGAGGGTTAGGGTTAGGGAGGATTAGGTTAGTGATACTTATTTTAGGGACAATTGGGATCTTCACCCTTGTCGGGCTGCTGCTGTCAGGATTTGAACCACCAGCCATGCAGTTGACAGCAATACCTACTACACCCCATAGAAACATAACAAGGACATACAAGGTTGACAGAGAAGCTGCAAACATGAGATTTAGAATTACCTTGTCCCTTTGATAATAAGCTCTCATGAGTATAGCCCTCTCTATTATGAGACAATTGGAGCTATAGGGACGGGATTCATGAGGAGGAGTCATGATAGAATAGTGCCATTAGAGGAATAGAGAGAAGTATGAAAATGTAATCCTCAGTAACAGAAATTAAAGAACTGAGAATAAATAGGGGAGTGAAGGAGATCATACATAAGGGGTGTTGGATCTGGTCAAAGGAGAGTCTATGATGGATGCCTTTGAAGTGAGTTAAGAGAAATGAGGGCAGTCGAGGGCTGTGAAGTGTGCAGAGCAGCAAATTAAAGGTGGCAAAATAATGACAAGGCTTCATAGACTGAGTGAATATTTGGGACTTGTAGATATGTTTGGTGAAAGTTACAGCAATGTAGTGGCCTTGGAGTGAGATTTTCTCAATTGCTGCTTTATGGAATGGGAACAGTTTTGCATGTGATGGGACTGCTTGGAGTCTGAAGTTTGGGGTTTAGATTGCTAGATGTAAGGTGGCTGGAGTTGCCTCATCTAGAGCTGCAGTAAGTGAAATGTTGTAAAAGGAGTCTGTTTCATAAGGGCAGGACAGTCTAGAAATAAGTGAGAGTTACAAAGCAAGTGAGGCTGAGAAGAGAATTGTGTTTAGCTATCACTGTGTACACCTGGATTTTGGTGTAGGAAGGCAAGGTGTGGGAGAAGCAGAGGTTTGGCCTCAGAGTTTTAAGGTTGATTTGGAGAAGCTGAAGTTGGAACAGCAATGGGATAATATGAGGTGCATGCTGTCTTTATCATGATGTGTGGAAGCTGGCATCCAGCGGAAGAGAGCAAAAGATGAAGTAAGTTAGAGGAGTTTAGTGGCAGCAGTGTTGTTAGAGTTGTCTATGGGGATGTTGACATGAACATGGATTAGAGTTTATTGGGTACTGAATATGAAGAGAAAAAGCTAAACTGAAAACTTGTTAAGGAATTTTAAGACTGGGCCTTGGGGGCAATAGATAACTGCAAAGCAAAGGTGAAGAACAGAGTACAGTTTAATAGTATGGATCAGTTTCCCAAATTCCACCATTACAGTCCACATTTCAAGAATATCCACACTTGACCACAGGTGACTTGATTAGTACCTCAGTCAATTTGATTTAACCATCTGGACTCAAGCTTGGATATCCTTAAAACCTGGACTATAATGGTGGAGTTTGAAAACCTCTGGTATGGACTTTAATGAAGTATAGGATGGGTTTCTTGAGGAATGACATTATAAGAGCATTTAAAGGAGAGTTGAAAACCAAACCCACCATCTTGATAACCACTTTATTATGGAGAATAATAAGAGTGACCTTCAAAGAAAAAAGTTACAGGGAAAATAGTGTAAGTGCAGGGTATGGAGGTGCGGACAGGTATAACATTACAAAGTGTGCTGCAAAAGAGGAGGATGGGGTGATGCAGCAATGTGAATAAGGAGTTACATGATGGTCTTGAAGGGGGAATTTGAGAGTCAGACAATAGAGATGATATGGCGATACTTAACACTTGAGATTTTTTAAACAATTGTACAGGTTATTTTAAATGATGTAGTGGTCTTACTAGAGAATTCAAGATTTGCAATAACAGTAGTAATAGCAAGTGCAGATTTGTCTCAAAGCAACTAGGGAATTTTCAGCACAAAGTACACTACAAGACTTAAAAACAGGGCTATGAGTATAATTTTGTTGAAATGTATTTATTTTTAAGAAAATTTATGAAATCTATTTTTAAAAATATTTCATGGCGCCTGTAACACTGCCTCCTGTTACTTCCCTCCTGTTACCTTCCAGGGTGCCAACTAAAATCCAGACTTCCTGTGTCCAACTTGCGTCTCCATGCAGAAAGAATCGGGATGCATGCACAATGCGACTTAGAAGCATGCACAGCACTTATAATATCGGCCAACTATGTGAACATCGCCATTCCATGTGGTTAGTGTGCGACTCAGAATTAGGCTCACAGTGACGAGATCAAAAATCAAACTAGATTCCCTGTGAAAAGTCTACTGGTAAGGCCAACATACATCACTATAGATGAGCATGTGAGTGAGGAAATGATAAAATCATTAGTGCACCTACAAAATGTTGAATATATTTATTTTTGTGCAACTATAAGGATGGTTAAAGTACTCATAGTGTTCATATTGTAAAACATTATGCAATTCACACATCAGAAGCAGTTAGTCCTAATCTCCTTGTGTTTGAATGGCTGTTTCCACAAAGTAGGTCTCATCGACAGCTGCTTAAAAATAGGACCCTCAGTAAAGAGTTTTTCTTTACTGAAAAGTTGGGTACACACTGGGCAACATTTTGGCCATTCAATCGAATGGCCGATATATCGTGTGTGCATCAGGGCACCCCAATATGTCTGTGAACGACATTGTTCACAGACTTATTGCATCTGCTCTGCAGCACAGCAGATGGCAGATATATCTGCTGATATATCTGGACATCTGGCTGTGTGTATGGGCAAATTCAAATGCCCACCCAGTTGTGATGTCAGCAGATGCATCGGCACAGTGTATACCCAGCTTAATGGCAAAGTCTTGTCAGATTTAATAATATGCCAGTTTCTATCAATGGCTTTTCTGATGCTGGTAGCATGTGTACTGTACATTCAATAAAAATAATATGATTCTATAATTTAGTGATCTGTGAAACAGTGCTCTGGCCAACTTGGTGTTGCAAATAGGCCCTTATTAAACAAGATGTAAGTGTTTTTTGAGAATAACCCCTTTCTAAAAATCTCTTCATCATTTTATTGAACTGCATATTGGCAAGAGCAGTCTCTGAATTACAGATGTGTCCTCTTACATCCTTGCTGATCGCGCTACATACGTGCGTACGCATCGTGCCATGGAGTTACCTGCAGTAGCGTATGCTATGGTACGCTATGGCATGCACTGCGATTGCACCATGCAGTCCTATAGAGTCACAGCTGCAAATGCAGTGCATGTAGCTGCTCGCGGGCGCACGCCTCAAGTCATGCATGGTGCGATTTGCCACATACACATCAAAGATGTAGCAGGACACATCTGTATTTCTTAATACTCTCAAGAACTTCAAAATAGGCAAACTGTTTTTTAACTGTTTAGGGTGATGACTTGCTGATTAGAGTAAGGTATTACAATCAGTACGGACCACGGTCAAGTCAGAAAATCAACCTTACCACCACAATTGTGTAGGTGATTCTAACAGGTGACAGTAAATGGTTCGATTATATCGATCAAACTATCCTCAATATTAGAGGTGTGCGGGTTCTGATTTACTTGGTTCTTTTCGCCACATTACCGCTAGTTTGGATTAGTTTGGATTTATCTTATTGGCTATCCAAAACACGTGACAGCTGGATAGCCAATATGATGCCGTTTTTGAGATCCGAAATATTCTGAATAAATCTCAGTAAAACCAAACCGCACATCTCTACTCAATATCCATCCAGATGAGAAAAACATCATTAATGTAATACTTAAAATAAAAACAAATATTGTCCCTTATTCAGAGGCGCTCGCTATTTGCGAGTGCTCGCTCTGAATCAGGGCGGACCTTTTTTTTTTCACCGGCCTCCAGGCTGCTTGCTAAGCTGTGGGTGACCACCCACAGCTTTAGTGGGTGGCCTGGCGATTGTCACGATTATCGCGACCATCGGGCTTGCGACGAGACCCTTGTGGCAGGGTCTTGTCCACCGCAAGCCCCAGTGAACTTCCTGCTCTAATAGAGCAGGAAGTTCACTACTGATATCAAAGGTGATGTCAGTAGGGCCGTTCATAAATGGCAGACATTGCTTCAGGAATGCCTCCTTTTGTCCAGCCACTCCCCCTGCACGCCTAGAAAACGGGTGAGCTGTCAATCACAATCGACAGCTGCCCCGTCTTGTAGTGAGTCCCACAGCACTGCCTGGCCATTGTCCCGCTTGCGAGCGCTATGCACTCGCGAGCAGGTCTGAATCAGGCCCATTGTCCACAAAAATAGGGAAGATGTTTGACTGCTCATAGTATTCCATAGTATGGCATGTAAAAATAAGCATAAGAGGGTACGGCATTCAGAGTCAAACCCATAGCTGTACCAGACAGCTAAACAAAATACATATCTTTGAAAATTATTATATTCTAACACACTTCAAAATCAATAGGTGGCATTTTCTTGATGTCTCTGATTGACAAACAGAGCTCTCCTGGTTGCCTCTACACAACTGATTGATAGAGGTAACCTACATCAATTGTAGCTAGCAATGCATTCTCAGGTATGGAACATAAAGCTCCTAGTTTAGAGTTAAAGTCACCAGTATCTCCTAAATATGTAGGTGTATATTATATATTGGACTACCATACTATTCTTAAGGCCCCCATACATCAGAGATTGATTGCAGCAATTGTGCAATTTGCAATCGATTGTGTATAAAAATCTATCCCTTTTTCAATCGATTGTGGCAATTCTGCAATCTGCAAAGGGAAAGATTTTTATACACAATTGGTTGCAAATTGCACGATTGCTGCAATCAGGGGTGTATCTAGGGATCCGAGCGCCCCTGGCAAGGTAATGGACTGACGCCCCCCTCCCCCCATAATTTCAGGAAGTGCCCCCAGTAGTAGTCCCCTCTATGCAGTGCCCCTAGCAGTAGTCTCCTCTATGCAGTGCCCCCAGCAGTAGTCCCCTCTATGCAGTGCCCCTATCAGTAGTCCCCTCTATGCAGTGCCCCCAGTAGTAGTCCCCTTTATGCAGTACCCCCAAGTAGTAGTCCCCTCTATGCAGTGCCCACAGCAGTAGCCCCCTATATGCAGTGCCCTCAGCAGTAGTCCCCTCTATGCAGTGCCCCAAGCAGTAGTGCCCTCTATGCAATGCCCCCAGTAGTAGCCCCCTATATGCAGTGCCCCCAGCAGTAGTCCCCTCTATGCAGTGCTCCCAGCAGTAGTCCCCTCTATGCAGTGCCACCAGTAGTAGTCCCCCTTATGCATTGCTCCCAGTAGTAGTCCCCCCTATACAGTGCCCCCAATAGCGGCGATCCCCCCCATAACATGCCCCCAGTAGCGCCCCCCCCATAACATGCCCGCAGTAGCAGCCTCCCTCTATACAGTGCCCCCTGTAGCGGCCACCCCCTATACAGTGCCCCCTAGTAGTTACACTTCCCCTGTGCTATGCCAGAAAAAAAAACACACACAGAAAAAAAAAATAGCAACTTACCTGATCCCCGCTCCTGCCAACGTCTGCCACTGTCCACTACTCTAGGCCCTCTCTCGCTCTGCATTATGGGATGGGATAGACGTCATGACATATCTCCCATTACCCGCTGCAGGGGTAGCCAGAAGGTGGAGCTCATGAGTGAGCTTTAGGCAGCTCCCTCCGTGGACGCAGCAGCCAATGAGAGCCTGCCTGACTCTCATTGACTGGCTGCTATAACAAACACACCGTCGCCGCTGGCAGCTGTGTGTGTTTGTTACTGTGTAGAGCAGACCGCTCTCACAGCAGTCTGCCCTACACTTGTGGGGCCCGGGGTACTAGCGGGGCTAGTTCAAGCCCCTGGGGTAGTCCACCCATTGACTGCTGGTGGCACTGCCGGACGGCGCCCCTCCCTTTGGCCAGCGCCCCTGGCGAGTGCCTTCCTGGCCAATGGGTAGATACGCCCCTGGCTGCAATCAATCTCTGATGTATGGGGGCCTTTACACATTTTGTAGATTTCATTCATACTGCTAAAAAAAAAAGCATTATCATATTTAATTACATATTTTATTAAGAGAACATGTGTAGAATCCTGCTCTTTGTAAATGTGGCTTAATATCGAAGCAAGAACCTCAAAGTGTTTATTCACGGTTTTATAAACATAAATGCATATATTTGTACACATTCTTTCAATATTAATAATGACTTTTTTGCCCATTTTTTGTAGGTCTTATTTGCTGTGTTGGTGGAGGTAGGCAAATGAATGCTGCTTTCTGAAAATTCAATGTTCTCTGAAATATGAAAAAGGTATAGTCCATGTGGATATAGCATTAAAATGACTTATGTTGATGTTTATTTATTGTTGTATTTATGTATTACCAGTTTCTTATATAGTGCAGCATATTCCATTATAATGTTGTAATGGTTCCAGTCCAAAAAATGCCAAAAATGTCTCAGCATAATGGGGTTCATAAACCTTATCGGGGAAAGGATGTCACCAGCTGTCGTAGCGCTTTGTTTGACATCAGTGCTCCCAGTGACTCTCTTGAGTCTGTTACTAGGAGATGAGGACGCTGAGCGACTACTCCGTTAGGTCCTCCTTCCTGACTGCTCCATCACCTTTGCATTGCTCCAATTGGATCCTCTTCCTTTTTCACCACTGCTGGTTCTCTACTCTGATGCTGGCTATAGCATTCAGTACTTGCTTTCTGATTCCTGGTTGTGGAATCATCCTCGTGTGTGTTCCAGCTCCCCCTGTCCAGCGCGTCTTTCAACAGTCTCAGCTGCACGCCAGCATCTGAGTGGACTTTTAGTTCCTAAAACATCACGGCAGTCTCAGCCATACTGCAGGGTCTCAGTGGACTCTCTGTTACTAACATCCTGGCGGTCTCAGCCACACTGCAGCGTCTGAGTGGACTTTTGTTTCTTAAATCCCAGTAGTCTCAGCTGCATCACGGCAGTAAAGCCACACCTCAGCCAACTACACATCAGCCCTCAAGGCTGCAACCCGGACCAAGGCCGAACCTCAGCCAAGTAATCATTAGCCCTCAAGGCTGCAGCTCGGCCCAAGGCCGCAATTCCGCCAAGTAAACATCAGACCTCAAGAGCTGCAACTCACCCATAGGACCATACCTTAGTCTAGCACTCATCTGGTCTCCTGGGATTCATTATTACCTCTAGACTGTGTGAATCTCCCAAGGGATTCATAACAAAGAATTAATTTAAAAACTCCAAATGGTTTTAATGTACTGTATATTTGGGTGACATTTTATCCCCATGTTTTACATATAAAGAGAGAGTATTGAATTAAATGATTTCTATATTTTTATTGCATTTACTGTACATACTTAGGTTCCAATTATGTTTAGTTTTTTTTTCAAATAAATGTTTTAAGTAGTGTACTCAAGGTTCCAGCCGGCTATCAGGATGTATTCCACTCTAATTTAAAGTAAGGTCATGCTGTTTCCCCTCTTAATAGCCAACACATTTCAACCTGTAAGTTTTTTTACATTGCCTTGAAAAAGGCCTTACAGGTGGAAATGCATTTTTAGAGGGTGAACAGCAGGACCATAATTTGAATAGATGTGGAATACATTCTGATAGTTGGCTGGAAACTACCCTTGGGGATATAACCTCTCTTTAGCTTACTACAGGCACTAATCTTGCCTGATTCCGGTACGAGTCCACCTTTACGTAAGTTGTTGTATTTACATGTATGTGTTTTGGATGTTCAGGCCATTTTTTTTATCCATGGGCTAGCTTTTTAATGGTATCTTTTATTAAATATATTTTTTGCTTTTCACTATTGTGTTTGCACATGAAGTTTCTTATTTGGAGAAAGTAACCTATCAAAGAAAAGTCATTGGAGAACGTTCATCTCGTTATTTTATAATTTTAGTTCCTCTCCTTTGAAAAAAAGTTTGGATTAAACCTGGTATTTTTCCTATGTGATGTAATACAATTAACTGGAACCATCTGCACTAGTTTATCTCTACTTTTGTCTTTTACATGTTGTGAGTCTCAATACAATATTGGTAGCACCATTGGCAATACTGGGGGGTGGTCCGGGGGTGCACAGGACCACCCATTAGCCCAGTTTGCTTAATTTTTTTTTAAATGGCCACCAATGGAGCTGCTGCACATGCCCAGCAGCAGCTCTTCCCACAAGTAGCAAAGCAAAGGAGCAGCAGGTAAGTGCTAGTGGCGACTGCAGGGAGGAGGGGTGGGGGGGATTGGAGCTGTGCACAGTGCTGAGGGGGTATTAGAGCTGTGCACAGTGCTGAGGAGGGGATTGGAGCTATGCACAGGGGGGAGGGGGAATTGTAGCTGTGCTCAGTTCTGAGGGGGGATTGGAGCTCTGCACAGTGCTGAGGGGGGTGAGGGAGGATTGGAGCTGTGCACAGTGCTTAGGGGGAGGGGGATTGGAGCTGACTGCACAGGGATGAGGGGGGATTGGAGCTGACTACACAGGGGGCTGTGCGGGAGGTTGGAGTTGACTACAAAGGGCTGGAGGGGTTGGAGTTAACACAGGGCTGGGGTGACACAGGCTGGGGAATGATGCTGATGCACACTGTGGCTGGGGGACTGGTGCTGAGAGACACACACTGGGGCAAGAGGAATGGGGCTGAGAGATGCACACTGGGGTCAGGGAACTAGAGCTTAGAGACACACTGGGCCAGAGAGACTCACACTGTGGCCAGAGTAATGGGGCTTAGAAACACACTGGGAAGTACACTGGGGCTGACAGATGCACACTGGGGTCAGGGCAATGGGGCTGAGAGATGGACACTGGGGTTGGGAGAATGGGGCTGAGAGGCACACACTGGAATCAGAGGAATGGGGCAGAGAGATGTACACTGGGGCTGGGTGAATGGCACTGAGGGATGCACACTGGGGCCAGGGGAACAGGGCTGAGAGTTACACATTGGGGTCAGGGGAATGGGGATGAGAGATACACACTAGGGCTGGGGGAATGGGACAGAGAGAGACACACACTAGGGCCAGAGGAATGGGGCTTAGAGACATGCTGGGAAGTACACTGGGGCATAGAGATGCACACTGAGGTTGGGGCAATGGGGTGGAGAGATGCACACTGGGGTTGGAGGAATAGGGAGAGACACACTGGTGCAGAGTGATTCACACTGGGGCTGAGAGGCGCACACTGGGGTCAGGGGAATGGGGCACAGAGACATACACTGGGGTTGGGGAAATGGGGCAGAGAGATGCACACTGGGGTTGGGGAAATGGGGCAGAGAGATGCACACTGGGGCAGGGGGAATTGGGTGGAGAGATGCAGACTGGGGCAGGGGAAATGGGGCAGAGAGACGCACACTGGGGCAGGGGGAATGGGGCAGAGAGATGCAGACTGGGGCAGGGGGAATGGGGCTGAGAGATGCACACTGGGGTTGGGGAAATGGGGCAGAGAGACGCACACTGGGGCAGGGGGAATGGGGCTGAGAGATGCACACTGGGGAAGAGTGATGGATACTGGGGCTGAGAGGTGCACACTGCGGTTGGGGGAATGGGGCAGAGAGATGCACACTGGGGCTGGTGGAATAAGGCTGAGAGCCACAGGTGGGCCTGAGGATGGAGAGATGCAGGGTATCCTGGGGATGGAGAGGCCCAGGGGGTCCTGGGGATGGAGAGAGACATGGGGGCCTGGAGATAGAGACATGGAGGCCTGGAGATAAAGAGACACAGAGAGCCTGGAGAACCACAGAGGGGCCTGGGGATGGAGACATTGGGGGGACTGGAGTAACAGAGACACAGAAGTTTGATCAGGGAAATTCAAATTTTTCCTGCACAAAAGCTTCTGTTACTACAGTATATATTATCTGGTTATGCTGATGACATGGGTTATATTTTTCTACGTAAACAGGCATCTTCCAGACAATGTGATCTCCTACATGAATAGTGAATACCGGCTGAAGACGCTGCCCAGTAAGGCTCAAATTCCTCAGAGGTTCCCCATTGCAGATAAACCACCATATAGGTAAGAAAAGACTTTCAAATTGACTGGGGTCCCAAAAACCCGCCTAGGGGTGACACCAAGGTGACAGGAGCCGGATGCTGCACTGTAGCATTAAATGCAGCACTCGGCTCCAGACGGTGTGAGGGAGCCGGCACTGCACAGTGCTCACCTGTACTTCTTCCACATACCAGACCACTGGGGTACGGGCTGCGAGGCCATTACACCTTCTCAAGTGACCATGCCGCCTGTTCACAAGGCCATGCCTCCTTTTTTGGCGGCGCACGGCTACACCGCATGGACAACATACCTCCCTACACCGATTGACACCATGGGGAAGGACGCCACTAGTGTTTTTTCTCCAATATCTGGTGCTAAAACTAGGACCACCCATTACCAAAGCTCTAGTTTTGCCTATGGGTAGCACTTGTGGAAACTGATAAGTGAAGGATTATTTTTGGTGTCTGATAAGATAAGTATTATTCTTTACATGCTTTGTGATAAGTTAGGGGGTGCTTAGGTGTGATCTTCCTTGTTCTTCTATTTTTATGTGACTAATTAAGGGAACAGGGTACATCCCTAGAGGGAGATTTGACTTGAGGAGCCCTGGCGTAATTGTTCAACAACTTTCCTTTCTTTCTTGCACTTACCTTGTGCCCATGACTTGATTTTCACACCAGTTCACCCATCATATGTTGACTTCTCAACTTCATATGTAGACTCTCTTGGGCAGGGCTCTGTTTCCTTTGGCTCTTCCCTTATCACTATTCATGTTATATTTGCACCTTGTGTCTCCAAGTATGTACAGTGACTGATAATGTATGCTTGCCCCTTTCCTTTTGTACAGGCTCATTGAGTGATGAACCACCTCCCCTCCCTCCAACTTACCACCACTTGTCCTATAAAATAGCCTGTCGCCCTACCCTCACCCGTGTCATCATAAATCCTAGTCTGTCATTTTATTGTTGTTTGTTTTTCTTAGACATGACAATTAAAACCGTATTGTAGTTATGATACGTCAAGTTACGCTGCTACTATGTATATTCTTTGTACGGTGCTATGGAAACTTTGAGGCACCTATACACCAAATATAGGGGCCTCATTTAGGGTAGGCTACAATTATGACCATATAACAATTTAATTTTGGTTGCAAAATTGCAATTTAACACTTGCATTTTGAGTTGCAAATATCGTAAAATACTTGCAATTTAAAATACATTGTAAGCATGTTACTGCATCAACATATGATGACATTTAAATGACTGGTATTTTAACAAATAAATAAATGATTAAGTAAAATTAAATAATGCCTAAAATAATTGACCTGCACCAGTGCTATTGACATGTCTTTTACTATTTATTGCAAATGAATGGGTATTTAAATTGCTTGAACTTCCACAAATGTACAGTGTACCAAGGGGCCTATGTATCAAATAATATTTGGAGGATATCCACTAAAACACACATATTCTGGGGGTACCTGTGAATATTAAGAATCTTTTTTATGTACCATGGAGGGGGGGCTGCAGAGCTGATGGATTTACTAAGCTTGGTCATGGCAGCTAACTAATCTTTAGATGACATTAGCCTATTGTAATCTATGGGCTACATTAGCAAAATGTATAAGAAGAGGGATATGTAGGACCCCTCCCCGCTGCTGCTCACTTGCACATTTGCTGCCAGACATCGGCACATGCGTAGTAGTACAGCTGTTGGCCAAAGTAGAAAGTAAATTGACATATTGAAAAAGATTTCTGAAGGAACGAAAAACACATTGATTTATCTTGTTTGCTGCACAGCATATCTAAATGGACTTGGAGTACTATAACCCGATTTACTTATTTTAAAGTGTTTTGTCCCATTCAATTAAAACTGTGGTTACATACAGTGCAAACTACAATTGCCGCTGCAGTAATCTTCCTTTTTAGCCTGCTTCTGGTTCTAGCAGGACCAGACGTATCACTTTTGTAAGGTTTCTTTTTTAGACTCCATTGTAGTTCTTAATAAAACCTGAAGAATATTCTAGGTTGCAAAAAAAAAACATTTGCAATTATTGGACTTTGTACATGTTCAATTAACAAATATATATGAAAAACAATCAAAGTATTCAAAGGTCAAAGTATTCAATCACTGATACCTAAAAATAATTATTCTGTCATCTTTCACTTTACTGTATATCAGTGGTATCCAGTATGCGACCCTCCAGTTGGTGTGGAACTACACATGCTCCACCTCAGTTTTAAACATGCCCTAACAGCAAAACTAGTAGAGGGCCGCATGTTGAATACCCCTGCTGTACTGTATATACTGTTTGTTCATCTGTAGAAAAATGCTGAAATGGAACAAACATTATGGGGAAGATGTAATAGTCTCTGGAAAGTGCTAAATTGGAGAGTGATAAACTACCAACCAATCTGCTCCCAACTGTCATTTTTTCAAACAGCTGGTAACATGAGTTAGGAGCTGAGT
This sequence comes from Taudactylus pleione, assembly GCA_031769625.1. Taxonomy (NCBI): domain Eukaryota; kingdom Metazoa; phylum Chordata; class Amphibia; order Anura; family Myobatrachidae; genus Taudactylus; species Taudactylus pleione. The sequence goes on along the minus strand of JAUIMM010000116.1, from coordinate 16,156,693 downwards.
GGCTGATATTTTGTTACTTTCTAATTTATCACTTTCCAGAGCTTAGTACAACTCCCTGCTTTATAATATATAAATATATAATATATTGTGTATATAAGCAGGGCCTGCCCGAGCCTAAAATTTTTGGAAAGCGAAGATACACTTTGGCACCCCCTGGCTGAATTTGCACACGCTGAAGGTGCATGCACCCAACAAAGGAAAGGGGTGTGGTCTCATGGCAAAAGCCATAATCACGAGCGCCAATCAGTGCTCTTGGTGCTGCTGGGCATGCTCCCAGTCCCTTTCTCCAGTCAATAGATGCTGTAGGCATGCACATGTCATCTATTCACCATCCCCCCCCACATCTGGAACACTTTGTTGCCAAAATAGGAATGGTTGGGAGGTATGCTAAAGGAAAGGTCTTAAAAGAAAGGTGCGTAGTCACACAATAGTATTCCCAATTCAAACTACACCACACAGTAGCAATCTTATTCACATTACACCACACATAGTGTCTGATTCACATTTCACCACATAGTAGTGTCCCTTATTTATGTTCTGACACACTGTAGTGCCCATTTTACACAATGCCAACTTAAATGCCCCTTATACACAATACCCACAGTAGTAGTGCCCCTAATACAATGCCCACAGTAGTAGTGGCCCTTGTACAATGCCCACAGCAGTGGTACCCCTTCTGCTGTGCCCCCAAAAGTAATGCTCCCTGTATTAGTGCCTCCAGTAGTAATGCCCCCTGTAAAAGTGCCAGCAGTAGTAATGCCCCAAGAAGTTAGCCCCCAATAGTAGTGCCCCTGTACAATTGCCCCAGTAGTAGTGCCCCCAATAGTAATGCTCCCAATAGTAGTGTCCCCAGTAGCCCCTATAACAGTGCCCCCAGTAGCCCCTGTAATAGTGCCCCCAGTAGCCCCTGTAACAGTGCCCCCAGCAGTCCCTGTAACAGTGCCCCAGTAGCCCCTGTAACAGTGTCCCCAGTAGCCCCTGTAACAGTGTCCCCAGTAGCCCCTGTAACAGTGCACACAGTAGCCCCTGTAACAGTGTCCCCAGTAGTCCCTGTAGTAGTGCCCCCAGTAGCCCCATAACAGCGTCCTCAGTAGCCACTGTGTCACCAGTAGCCCCTGTAAGTGTCACACAATAGTATTCCCAATTCAAACTACACCACACAATAGCACAATCTTATTCATATTACACCACACAGTGTCCGATTCACATTACACCACATAGTAGTGTCCCTTATTTATGTTCTGACATACAGTAGTGCCCCTTTCACAGAATGCCAACTTAAGTGAACCTTATACACAATATCCACAGTAGTAGTGCCCCTAATACAATACCCACAGCAGTAATGCCCCTTATAAAATGCCCACAGTAGTAGTGGCCCTTGTACAATGCCCACAGCAGTGGCACCCCTTCTGCAGTGCCCCCAGTAGTGGTGCCCCTTCTGCAATGCCCCCATTAGTAGTGGCCCCAGTAGTAATGCCCCCAAAAGTAATGCTCTCTGTATTAGTGCCCCCAGTAATAGTGTCCCCAGTAGGCCCTGTAGAAGTGTCCCCAGTAGCCTCTGTAACAGTGTCCCCAGTAGCCCCTGTAGCAGTATCCCCAGTAGCCCCTGTAACAGTGCCCCCAGTAGCCCCTGTAACAGTGTCCCAGTAGCCCCTGTAACAGTGTCCCCAGTAGCCCCTGTAACAGTGTCCCCAGTAGCCCCTGTAACAGTGCCCACAGAGGCCCCTGTAACAGTGCCCCCAGTAGCCCCTGTAGTAGTGCCCCCAGTAGCCCCTGTAACAGTGTCCCCAGTAGCTCCTGTAAGTATCCCCAGTAGCCTCTGTAAGTGTCCCCAGTAGCCCCTATAACAGTGCCCCTAGTAGCCACTGTAGTAGTGCCCCCAGTAGCCCTTATAATAGTGCCCCCCAGTAACCCCTGTAGTAGAGCCCCCAGTAGTCGCGCAACACACACACACAAAAACATAAACAGCATACCTAAAGCCCCGATCATGGGTCTGATGCCGTCCGCTGCTCCTTGTGACTATGGGTCTCATTCAGACCCGGTCGCAAGCACCGATGTGCTCGCAACCGGGTCGATTGTTATCCCTGCGCATGCGCAGCGGCCGCACTGCACGTGCGCAAGCCCCGGAGCGAGACAGAAACTCTCTACAAGAGGGGCGGCTGTCGATGTTGATCGACAGCTTGCCCCGTTTTGTACGCGGGACGGTGGGGGTTTCCAAAAACGGAGGCATTCCTTAACGAATGCCTACCATTTTGTGGGCAGCCCCACTGACATCATCAGTGATGTCAGTGGGGAGTTTCCTGCTCTTTCAGAGCAGGAAGCTCCCTGGGGCTTGCGGCTGCCGAGACCCAACCTTAGGGTCTCGTCGCAAGCCCTGATGGTCACGATGATGTTCACCATCGCGACCATCAACCTGGTCAGTCGTTAAGTTGTGGGTGGTAACCCACAGCTTACCTAACGACCAGGAGGCCGCACTTCAAAAATGAAGCGGCCGCCCTCATTCAGAACGAGCGCTCGCTTCTTGCGAGTGCCCCTGAATGAGGGCCAATGTGAGAGACGTCATGACGTCTCTCACATAGTTCCCATGGGGGAAGCCTAGCCAGAGCTCAGGAGTGAGCTCCGGCTGCCACTGCAGGGAGCCAGGCGCCCGCTGGTAAAATCTCAGAGGGTGTCCTTCCTGCGGCGGCTGTGGGTAGAAGGCGGGAAGGAGTTTGGCATGGGGGGGCACGGGAAGGAGTGTGGCTGTATAAGTTTGACCGCGCTGGGGATTGAGCGCTCTCTGCTGGCTGGCACCCTACGCACATGCGTAGTAGGCATAATGGGCGGGCCTGCCCTGTATATAAGTGTTGTGACAAAACCACTGGAAAGGTTGTCAAGGGGAGATACATATACCCTGGCATTTAGCTTTTGTCTTGTAGACTGTCTTGTAGCCTTGATTTCCAGACCACACGTGAGAGGCTGATAAAGGGTATGTCAGTCTCTGTAGTCAGTCTCTAACTGCCTGGGTAACAGGTCAGAGGCCTGTTGAGAGACACTGTGATTACTGAATGTATGTTCTGTGGTAAAGAGTTCTGTTTTGTGAAAGGGATGTTAGATCATTCCACTCTGAGAGAGGGAATAATTTTGTTTAGTTAGAGCCGGATAGGCCAGGATTAACTAATTCATTAGTATGACCATATTAGGGATTGTCCTGTTTGTAATAAATCCAATCATTCTTTCTACACTTTATATTGTTTTCATTTTACTGTATTGTTATTAGTAAAATTATATGGATTAATATATTGAGATTGTTTTATTTCAACTGACAAGTTGAAATATTTGTATATGTTAATTATTAGTTGTATCTACTAGGCCAGGACACTTTTCATAACAATTATTATGTAGTTGTAAATGTATTTTCTTTTTAATATTTGTATTACCTTTAGTTAGAGCAACTAGTGATGGTAAATCATTTTGCATATTCTTTATTTAATTAAAAATTTGACTCATGGATGCTCCACTTTTTATTTATAGTGCCATCTGACATTGTTGTTACCTCTTTTGCAGACAAAATACATATTCAACATTTCAACATATTCAAGTATAAAATATGAATCCAAGTCATTTTAAAGAAACAATAAGGAAATTATTTAAATTACATTTAAATATAAATCATACATGTCATACACATGTGCTTTACATTTGAAATATTAATATAGTGTTTATTTCAGTTTATTTCAGACAAAACCCCCTGAGTAGTGCCCCCTACTATAATTAGTGACCTGTTAAGACATTCTCTCTCCTCGGGTTTCTACTGTAACTAAACTGCTTGTGCTGTGTGCTACATAAACGTGGCCTCCAGCTACTGAAGATTGCAGGCAATAGGAATAAAGCTTAAAATGTTAAATATACGGTGAATGGCAGGATAGCCATTCTGTTGACTTAATAAATCAAAACCTTTTGACACCATTTCTGAATATTACTTAACAACTCAAAGCTTCCCTCTGCCCTCTTCTCCCATTGTGTCAACCCAATCCCAATACACTGTAAACTCAAATGAGCAGGGCCCTCCCCCTTTGTATTCTCTACATAATGATGCTAAATGCACACTGTAATTATGTATATATTTGAATTTGCAGTATGTATTATATGTATTAATTAGGGGTGAGCGGGTTCGGATTTCTGAAATCCGAACCCCCCCGAGCCCCCCCGATCCGAGTCCGATCCGAATCAGGCTCGACTTTTCCCGCCTGACTCGGATCTGAAATCGAGGCAAAACGTCATCATCCCGCCTTCCGAGTCTCGCGGGTTTTGGATCCTATATAAGGTACCCACGTCGGCGCCATTTTCTCACTCGGCTGTGGACAGTGAAGAGGGAGGGTGGGAGTTAGGGCTGTGTAGTGTAGTGTAGTGTAGTGCTGCTGTTGTCCACTACTTCAAAGTCCATAGGGGCTGGCTGTGTTGTGCTGTGCTGCTGTTGTTAATAGGGGCTGTGTCCACTACTTCAAAGTCCATAGGGGCTGGCTGGACTGTGTTGTGCAGTCAGTTCTCCATAGGGGCTGTGTCCACTCCAAAGTCCTGTGCAGTGTCCCAGTCCTAAAGGAGTGCTGCAGTGTTGTCCAGGGGGTGCTCTGTCCATCAGGGGTGCTCCCCCCAAGTGCTAAAAAAATAATATATTTTCTGTGTTTGTGAATTGTGTGCGCAGTAGCCGCACGTGCATCAACAAAGTAGTGCCAAGCGTGCGCCTGTGTCATAAGTAAAGGGCCGGCTGGCTTGACCGTTAAGGGTGCTGTAACCCCCGAAAGTACACTCCAGTCCAAACCAAAAAAAAAATTATTTTCTGTGTTTGTGAATTGTGTGCGCAGTAGCCGCACGTGCATCAACAAAGTAGTGCCAAGCGTGCGCCTGTGTCATAAGTAAAGGGCCGGCTGGCTTGACCGTTAAGGGTGCTGTAACCCCCGAAAGTACACTCCAGTCCAAACCAAAAAAAAAATTATTTTCTGTGTTTGTGAATTGTGTGCGCAGTAGCCGCACGTGCATCAACAAAGTAGTGCCAAGCGTGCGCCTGTGTCATAAGTAAAGGGCCGGCTGGCTTGACCGTTAAGGGTGCTGTAACCCCCGAAAGTACACTCCAGTCCAAACCAAAAAAAAAATTATTTTCTGTGTTTGTGAATTGTGTGCGCAGTAGCCGCACGTGCATCAACAAAGTAGAGCCAAGCGTGCGCCTGTGTCATAAGTAAAGGGCCGGCTGGCTTGACCGTTAAGGGTGCTGTAACCCCCGTAAGTACACTCCAGTCCAAACCAAAAAAAAAATTATTTTCTGTGTTTGTGAATTGTGTGCGCAGTAGCCGCACGTGCATCAACAAAGTAGTGCCAAGCGTGCGCCTGTGTCATAAGTAAAGGGCCAGCTGGCTTGACCGTTAAGGGTGCTGTAACCCCCGAAAGTACACTCCAGTCCAAACCAAAAAAAAAATTATTTTCTGTGTTTGTGAATTGTGTGCGCAGTAGCCGCACGTGCATCAACAAAGTAGTGCCAAGCGTGCGCCTGTGTCATAAGTAAAGGGCCGGCTGGCTTGACCGTTAAGGGTGCTGTAACCCCCGAAAGTACACTCCAGTCCAAACCAAAAAAAAAATTATTTTCTGTGTTTGTGAATTGTGTGCGCAGTAGCCGCACGTGCATCAACAAAGTAGTGCCAAGCGTGCGCCTGTGTCATAAGTAAAGGGCCGGCTGGCTTGACCGTTAAGGGTGCTGTAACCCCCGAAAGTACACTCCAGTCCAAACCAAAAAAAAAATTATTTTCTGTGTTTGTGAATTGTGTGCGCAGTAGCCGCACGTGCATCAACAAAGTAGTGCCAAGCGTGCGCCTGTGTCATAAGTAAAGGGCCGGCTGGCTTGACCGTTAAGGGTGCTGTAACCCTCGAAAGTACACTCCAGTCCAAACCAAAAAAAAAATTATTTTCTGTGTTTGTGAATTGTGTGCGCAGTAGCCGCACGTGCATCAACAAAGTAGTGCCAAGCGTGCGCCTGTGTCATAAGTAAAGGGCCGGCTGGCTTGACCGTTAAGGGTGCTGTAACCCCCGAAAGTACACTCCAGTCCAAACCAAAAAAAAAAATTATTTTCTGTGTTTGTGAATTGTGTGCGCAGTAGCCGCACGTGCATCAACAAAGTAGTGCCAAGCGTGCGCCTGTGTCATAAGTAAAGGGCCGGCTGGCTTGACCGTTAAGGGTGCTGTAACCCCCGAAAGTACACTCCAGTCCAAACCAAAAAAAAAATTATTTTCTGTGTTTGTGAATTGTGTGCGCAGTAGCCGCACGTGCATCAACAAAGTAGTGCCAAGCATGCGCCTGTGTCATAAGTAAAGGGCCGGCTGGCTTGACCGTTAAGGGTGCTGTAACCCCCGAAAGTACACTCCAGTCCAAACCAAAAAAAAAATTATTTTCTGTGTTTGTGAATTGTGTGCGCAGTAGCCGCACGTGCATCAACAAAGTAGTGCCAAGCGTGCACCTGTGTCATAAGTAAAGGGCCGGCTGGCTTGACCGTTAAGGGTGCTGTTACCCCCGAAAGTACACTCCAGTCCAAACCAAAAAAAAAATTATTTTCTGTGTTTGTGAATTGTGTGCGCAGTAGCCGCACGTGCATCAACAAAGTAGTGCCAAGCGTGCGCCTGTGTCATAAGTAAAGGGCCAGCTGGCTTGACCGTTAAGGGTGCTGTAACCCCCGAAAGTACACTCCAGTCCAAACCAAAAAAAAAATTATTAAGTGTGTTTGTGAATTGTGTGCGCAGTAGCCGCACGTGCATCAACAAAGTAGTGCCAAGCGTGCGCCTGTGTCATAAGTAAAGGGCCGGCTGGCTTGACCGTTAAAGGGTGCTGTAACCCCCAAAGTACACTCCAGTCCAAACCAAAAAAAAAATTATTTTCTGTGTTTGTGAATTGTGTGCGCAGTAGCCGCACGTGCATCAACAAAGTAGTGCCAAGCGTGCGCCTGTGTCATAAGTAAAGGGCCGGCTGGCTTGACCGTTAAAGGGTGCTGTAACCCCCGAAAGTACACTCCAGTCCAAACCAAAAAAAAATTATTTTCTGTGTTTGTGAATTGTGTGCGCAGTAGCCGCACATGCATCAACAAAGTAGTGCCAAGCGTGCGCCTGTGTCATAAGTAAAGGGCCGGCTGGCTTGACCGTTAAAGTGTTCTGTAACCCCCAAAGTACACTCCAGTCCAAACCAAAAAAAAAATTATTTTCTGTGTTTGTGAATTGTGTGCGCAGTAGACGCACGTGCATCAACAAAGTAGTGCCAAGCGTGCGCCTGTGTCATAAGTAAAGGGCCGGCTGGCTTGACCGTTAAATGGTGCTGTAACCCCCGAAAGTACACTCCAGTCCAAACCAAAAAAAAATTATTTTCTGTGTTTGTGAATTGTGTGCGCAGTAGCCGCACGTGCATCAACAAAGTAGTGCCAAGCGTGCGCCTGTGTCATAAGTAAAGGGCCGGCTGGCTTGACCGTTAAGGGTGCTGTAACCCCCGAAAGTACACTCCAGTCCAAACCAAAAAAAAAATTATTTTCTGTGTTTGTGAATTGTGTGCGCAGTAGCCGCACGTGCATCAACAAAGTAGTGCCAAGAGTGCGCCTGTGTCATAAGTAAAGGGCCGGCTGGCTTGACCGTTAAAGGGTGCTGTAACCCCCAAAGTACACTCCAGTCCAAACCAAAAAAAAAATATTTTCTGGGTTTAGCCGCACGTATATATCAAATCGATATAACATAAATGGAGGACCAAACTTTCTCCGATAAAAATAAAATAGAGAAAGATCAAGAACCACTTCCTCCTAGTGCTGAAGCTGCTGCCACTAGTCATGACATAGACGATAACATGCCATCAACGTCGTCTGCCAAGGCCGATGCCCAATGTCATAGTAGAGGGCACATACAATCCCAAATGGCAAAGTTCAGGAAAATGACCTTGAAAAAGACATTTAAATCAGCTGAAGAGAAACGTAAACTTGCCAATATGCCATTTACGACACGGAGTGGCAAGGAACGGCTAAGGTCGATCCCTAGTATGTTCATGACTAGTGGTTCAGCTTCACATGACGATGGAAGCCCTCCTCCCACTAAAAAAATCAAAAGAGTTAAGCTGGCAAAAGCACAGCGAAGAACTGTGCTTTCTAAGAAGATATCACAAATCCCCAAGGAGAGTCCAAGTGTGGTGGTGGTTGCGATGCCTGACCTTCCCAGCACTGGACGGGAAGAGGTGGCTCTTTCCACCATTTGCACGCCCCCTGCAAGTGCTGAAAGGAGCACCCACAGTCCACTTGCTGATATGCAAATTGAAGATGTCACTGTTGAAGTACAACAGGATGAGGATACTGGTGTAGCTGGCGCTGAGGAGGAAGTTGGCGAGGAGGATTCTGATGGTGATGTGGTTTGTTTAAATCAGGCTCCGGGGGAGACAGTTGTTGTCCGTGGGATGAAAAAGCCCATCACGGTCATGCCTGGGCAGAAGACCAAACATTCCACCTCTTTGGTCTGGCAATATTTCTATCCAAATCCGGACAACAACTGTCTTGCCATATGTACCATATGTAAAGGTGAAATAAGTAGGGGTAGGGACGTCAACCACCTAGGAACATCCTCCCTTATACGGCACCTGCAGCGCGTTCATAAAAAGTTACTGTCAAGTTCAGAAACTTTGGCTAAGACCGTAAGCAGTCCAGGGACACCTAAATCCCGTTGTCCTGTTGTATCCAAGCGCCTGCAAACCACACCATCAACTCCCTCCTCGTCAATTTCCTCCTTAGTCAGGATCGGAAGTAGTCCTGCAGGCCATGTCACTGGCATGACTGACTCTCCTATCCGGGATTCCTCTGGAGGATCCTGCATTGCTACGCCTACTGCTGCCGCTGCTGCTGTTGCTGCTGCTGGGAGTCGTTCATCATCCCAGAGAGGAAGTAGGAACACCACTACTTTTACTAAACAATTGACCCTCCAACAGTCCTTAGCGAGGAGGATGAAGTACGACAGCAGTCATCCTGAAGCAAAACGTATAACTGAGGCCTTGACTGCTATGTTGGTGTTAGACGTGCGTCCGGTATCCACCATTAGTGCAGTGGGATTTAGACAATTGATGGAGGTAGTGTGTCCCCGGTTCCAAATCCCGTCTAGATTCCACTTCACTAGGCAGGCGATACCGAGACTGTACAGAAACGTCAGAAAAAGTGTCCTCAGTGTCCTGAAAAATGCCGTTGTACACAATGTCCACTTAACCACGGACATGTGGACAAGTGGAACAGGGCAGACTAAGGACTATATGACTGTGACAGCCCACTGGGTAGATGTATCACCTTACGCAGCAACAGCAGCAGCGTCACCAGTAGCAGCATCTCAGAAACGCCAGCTCGTTACAAGGCAGGCTACGCTGTGTATCACCGGTTTCAGTAAGAGGCACACTGCCGACAACCTCTTAGAGAAACTGAGGGAAATCATCGCCCAGTGGCTTACCCCACTTAGACTCTCCTGGGGATTTGTGATATCTGACAATGCCACCAATATTGTGCGGGCATTACATCTGGGCAAATTCCAGCATGTCCCATGTTTTGCTCACACAATAAACTTGGTGGTGCAGAATTTTCTGAAAAGCGACAGGGGCGTGCAGGAGACGCTTTGGGTGGCCCGAAAAATTTCTGGCCACTTTCGCCATTCAGCGACTGCGTGCCGAAGACTGGAGCGCCAGCAAACACTCTTGAACCTGCCCCGCCATCACCTGAAGCAAGAGGTTGTGACGCGGTGGAACTCAACCCTCTATATGCTTCAGAGGATGGAGGAGCAGCAAAAGGCCATACAAGCCTATACATCCACCTATGACATAGGCAAAGGAGGGGGTATGCACCTGACTCAAGCACAGTGAAGAATGATTTCCGTGTTGTGCAAGGTTCTCCAGCCCTTCGAACTTGCCACACGTGAAGTCAGTTCAGACACAGCCAGCTTGAGTCAGGTCATTCCCCTCATCAGGCTTTTGCAGAAGCAGCTGGAGAAAGTGAAGGAGGAGCTAAGACGGAGCGATTCCGCTCGGCATGTGGGACTTGTGGATGAAGCCCTTCATTCGCTTTGCCAGGATTCCAGGGTGGTCAATCTGTTGAAATCAGACCACTACATTTTGGCCACCGTGCTTGATCCTAGGTTTAAAGCCTATGTGGTGTCTCTCTTTCCGGCCGACACAAGCCTGCAGAGGTGCAAAGACCTGCTGGTGAACACACTGTCAGCTGAAGCGGAACGTGACACGTCAACGGCTCCTTCTTCATTTTCTCCCGCAACTGGGGCAGCCAGGAAAAAACTTAGGTATCCTAAGCAACTCGCTGGCGTTGATGCAGGGCAGGCAGGACCAAGTTTGGACATCTGGTCCGGACTGAAGGACCTGGCAACAATTTCTGACATGTCTACTGTCACTGCATATGATACTGTCACCATTGACAGAATGGTGGAGGATTACATTGGTGACAGCATCCAAGTAGGCATGTCAGACAGTCCATACCTGTACTGGCAGGAAAAAGAGGCAATTTGGAGGCCCCTGTACAAGCTGGCTCTATTTTACCTGAGTTGCCCCCCCTCCAGTGTGTACTCCGAAAGAGTGTTTAGTGCAGCCGGGAACCTTGTCAGTGAAAGGCGTAGGAGGTTGCTTCCACAGAATGTGGAGAAGATGATGTTCATCAAAATGAATTATCAGCTCTTCCAGGGAGACCAGCCTCCAGAAGGTACAGAGGGACCTGTGGTGGTGGATTCAAGTGGGGACGAGTTAATACTTTGTGAGGATGAGGATGTACACACTGAAGAGGGTGAGGAATCGGTGGATGAGTAGGATGAGGATGACATCTTGCCTCCGTAGAGCCAGTTTGTGCAGGGACACATTAATTGCCAGCTTGTTTTGTGGGGGCCCAAACGAACCAATCATTTCAGCCACAGTTGTGTGGCAGACCCTGGCGCTGAAATGATTGATTTGTTAAAGTGTGCATGTCCTGTTTATACAACATAAGGGTGGGTGGGAGGGCCCAAGGACAATTCCATCTTGCACTTCTTTTTTTTCTTTGCATTATGTACAGTTTGGGGCCTAGTTTTTCTAACTGCCATCCTGTCTGCCACTGCAGTGTCACTCCTAGATGGGTCACGTGTTTGTGCCGCCCACTCGTGTCGCTTAGCATAGTCATCCAGCTACCTCGGTGCAACCTTTTGGACATGAAAACACTATTGTGAGGTGTGAGGTGTTCAGAATAGACTGGAAATGAGTGGAAATTAAGGTTATTGAGGTTAATAATAGCATAGGAGCAGAGAAACCAACAAATTCTGTGATTTTAGCTGTTTTTATGCTTTTTAAAAAAAAAATACAGATCCAAAACAGAAAACCCAGAACCCAAAACACGGAAGGGTGGTTTTGGCAAAACCAATCCAGATCCAAAACACGAAGAAAGATCCAGATCCAAAACCAAAACACAAAACACGAAAAGTGGCCGGTGCACACCCCTAGTATTAATATCTACTTGTGTATCCTTTTGTCTGGATTATCCCTGTATATGGTTCTACTGGACCTTGTGGAATTTTATAAATATAAGATAATAATATCTACTGCCAAACAGCAAGTAAGTGCAAGAGAGCTGTGTAGTGAATATAGCATTCAGCGGACAAGTGAAACAAGCATTCATTCAACTATTCCCCACACTACAAAGGAACATCCAATTGGCTACCTTGGGTAGACCATAATTCTACCAAAGTAATATAAATAAACAATAGTATTAATACTGCACATTTATTTTTCTTAATATCAGCACATTGTTTCCTTTAAAATGAGCAGTAAGAGTAAAAAAAGACTTGGTGGGTACTATCAGGGCTTTAACTAGGGTAGTGTGGCCTGTGCCATGGCCTAGGGCACCACAGGACAGGGGGTGCTGTTTGGGCCTATCAATTTTCTGTTTATTATCATTCTCACTTGTATCTTCCTCTTATTTCATCCCCAGCATCTCCAGGCCTCCCCTATCTTTTGCCTGGTCCTTCCCCATGAGGCCATGGCCCTTTTTTGGGTGCGTTATGTCCTTATTTGAAAAATGGGGGGGCGCCAATGCTCTTTCTGGCACAGGACACCAAAAAGTCTAGTTACATCTATGGGTACTATTGCCTTATGTTAACTTGCAATCATGGATCCACAGTGCTCATCATCACTACCTGCAGTATCTCAACAGTGGACAAGCTGGCAAGAAGACGTAGTTCATCCAGAGCTTGAGAGATACAGATTTTCATAACTTATTAAAGCATCTTGTTTGACCCAAATGCAAACATTTGGGCTTCTGCTTAGTTCTAATAATATGCTTTCACATATTGCATTCATTTAACACTCTAACTGTCAAGCATAAAAAAACAAGATATAATACTGACTGCTTGCAAGCCTATTGAAGAATCTGTGGTCATTATCTTGCATTTTAACCTTCCAGATCAGTGATAAGGACATGAAGGCAAGCCAGAATATCTTCCTCATCTGAGTGACATTTTGCTTGTGCTTGTCAGCAGCCGTGTGAAGAAAATTAAATTACTCTTTATGCAAGTGTAGCAAAATAAATCCAATGCAAATGTTTAATTGAATTACTAAAAATGACGGCTTGTCTGATGCTATAGGATTTTTTTAAAGGGCTAGTGGAATTTTAATAAGAATTGCAAATGCTTTATACTGCCTGTCCTTATACTGTGATATATATATATATATATATATATATATATATATATATATATAATATTACATATATATGTCTATATATGTCTGCCTAAGATCTCACACAGTAGTATTGTTGGTTACTTTTTTACCTTTTTATACTATTCATTAATTCTGCTTTAAACCTAACCTGCAGTGCTGGCTGCATTATTCTCAATCACAACTATGCTATTGGCTAATTGTTAGACATTTTCATGATTGTAAAACAGCTAAAGTTCCTCAGTGCTGACTGCCACATACTTCACATGTAGAAAGTGCTAAATAAACTATTGTTCAGTGCTGCTGTGTTGCTGAGGACTTTTGATCCTACACCTTCCCATTATTTACATTATGTCATTGAATTCACTCTTCAGGATGTGTTCTTGTCTCCTGTAATAGCACCAATTGTCTTTGCTCTGTCAAGATATATTCACATGAAAATTATTTACTATTTTCCTTCATTATATATGAAGGAAATGTAGATTTTACAGTGACCACAGGGGATTTATCCTGGTCTCTGCATTTGGTACTAACTTTAGCAGAAATATGTGATTTTGCAGCTCCACTTTATTGGATTTACTATATGTACTATGTGCAAATAGATTTCCACCTAAAGAACCAGGGTACAGCAAAGGTTGCCATGGTTACAAGGGATGTGACCATGTCAGAGAAAGTCCATCTGGCTGTATTTGCATTTCATGTGACTCTGCCAGTTAGTGGTTTGAAAAGCTTTGTGCTGTTCTATTTATGACTATTACATATGGCTTCTTTAGGAGTGATTCATGGAGATTATATGAGGACCACGGTTAAATGGTGGCTGCCTGTGAAACACAAGTACTGTATAGTTGTTTGTAACTATTTGGTAGTGAACATATATAGTGAATGACCAGACAATGTGATTGCACTATTTCCTGTCTCCTGAAGAAGCCTTGCCACATGATGGGGAAATGCATTGAGTTTATGGGCAGTTTGAAGTTTTACAGAAGCCACACATCCAGTAACACTCCATCCTTGCTGTCTCCAGATTCACTATTCTGTGGCAAGCTGGAAAACTGGTATTGCTAACAGTGAGTACAAACTCCTGAATATAGCATACTCCTATGCATTAGCCAAGGACTGAGGCCACTTCACCCACACCAAGAGGAATAGTGAACTTATATCATCTGATCTCACACTTAGGGGTCTATTTACTAAGCAGTGTTAGGAGACAGAGTGAAAAGTGATAAGAAAGTGATAAGGTGCCAGCCAATCAGCTCCCAACTGTCATCTCACAGGCCGTGTTTGAAAAATGACAGTTGGGAGCTGATTGGCTGGCACCTTATCATTTTCTTAACACTTTTCAATCTGTCTCCTAACACTGCTTAGTAAATAGACCCCTATGCATTAGAAGCAACCTATATTCTTTTCCAAAGCAGTCAGCAAGATCATTATTGGTTAAACACCATCATTGTTTCCTTTTCTTGAAACAATTTTGGTACTCTGGGCCTGATGCAGACCCGGTTGCAAGCACTGAGTGCTCGCAACCGGGTCGATGGTGGCCCACAGCACATGTGCACGACAGAGGCGGCTCTGTCGTGCGCATGCGTGAGACCCAGCTAGCGATGGGCAATCCATTGCTCTGGGTCTCACATCAAAGGGGGCAAGCTGTCGATGTTGAGTGACAGCTCGACCCATTTGGTGGGTGGGCCAGGGGGGTGGCTGCTCAAATAGAGGTGTTCCCGAGGGAACGCTTGCCATTTGGGGGTGGCCCCACTGACAAAATGAGTGGTGTCAGTGGAGAGCTTCTGGCTCTGTTAGAGCTGAAAGCTCTCTGGGGCTTGCGATGAATGAGAGCCTACCACAAGGGTCTTGTCACAAGCCCGATGGTCGCAATGGTCTTGACCATCGTGACCATCATCATGGCCGCTCGCTATAGCTGTGGGTGGTCACCCACAGCTATGCGAGTGGCCAGGAGGCCACTCCTAAAAAAAACAGTGCCTGCCCTGATTCAGAGTGAGCGCTTGCTTTTTGTGAGTACCTCTGAATCAGGCCCTCTGTATCATCTAGTATCCAGTGATCCGGGTACTGTTATCATTATTATTTACTTATTTCGGGGACATGCTGTTATTACAATACTGATGGGCTGTTAGTGATTTATTGCAATTGTATTTGTACACACAATTTAATTTTCATACATTAATGTAATACTTTGAATGTATAATTGCTGAAAAAAATAACAATAATCTTTATTACCAAAATAAAATAAAAAAATTCCCAGCCTAAGGCTCCCAGCCTTTTACCAACAAAGTGGTGCTATACCAGCTTTAGTTACAAAGAAATTGATGTTAGGGTCAAATGATAGTGGAAAAATTGCACAATGGCTGGTCCTAAACAGAAAATAAGGAAGGACATTGCATAGAAGGTCAGTGCTGTGGCTCCATCCATCATAGCATCACAGAGATTAAAAATAGATCTATTAGTTCAACAAATGTGATAATAAAATACTAAATTTTTTATAGAATTCTCTTTTATGAGTTTGCAGATGTAATAATTAAATGTTAAATTACTGTATTCGTACTATCTGAGGTGTGAGTGAAATTATTTTTATTAGCATATTTTGGGGTTTTATGTCAGTAATTATTGTATCTTTGTTATGTTAACAAGTAGCAAGATTTTAATAGAAGCCTGAAAAACAAAATTCAGAAGTGTCATAGCGCTGCCATGGGGACCGGCGATGAGCCTTGTGCCTATTTTAAGCTGTAATTGCTCCACATTATATGGATAAGAAGATGGTTCACTGTGCGTGATTTAAATGTATTTAATCCCTCCACATTGAGAAGGTGAGAACACTGGACAGTGCACCTGAATATCCAACCATGGTAATTATCACTGCACTCAAAAACTATACAATTACAAAAAGAAGGTCTAAATCATTTGCAAAGATATTCACTCATCAAATCCTTCTTTGTTAACAATATAACTCACTCCAATGTTAATATATTAATTTAGATACAAACTTTTTGTTTGTTAACAAAAAAAACATTCTTGTTGACTTGAATATTTTCTACTATTGTCTTTCTGTATACATTATTTGTTGTGCTCCCTCTCTCTTTCAATACAGAGACAGAGATCACATAACGAACTAAGATTATAGAATTGTAATAATGTAATTAGAACATTAAAAATGTTTTAGTAACATACAGCACAATTACTTAGAAGTTATTTATCCTCTTAGATGCAGATAAAGTACACATGAGAGACCACCATGATGACATTCAGCCTACACCACTAGCATCTGAAGAGCAGGAGGATGTTATAATAGAACAGTCTGGATATCACTAAAACCAGGATTGTTAGTGTGACTTGAGGACCTTGGTTGGGAATCACTGGTCTAGACAATATCAACAGCAACTTAGAAAACCCAAACAACCATGGGAAATATCAAAGTGTTCCCTACACCATTACAGTCCAGATTTTAAGGCTATCCATGTTTGAGCCCAGATGGTTCAATCAAATTGATTGAGGTGCTAATTAAATCAATGGTGCTTAAGCATGGATATCCTTAACACACCTGGACTGTAATGGTGGGGCTTTGGGAATCTCTGCTCCAGGAGATGAAGCAGCAAAAGATGACAGTGACCAGCTCCATTGTGAGTAAATTCATAATTTTGCTGGAGTGCATGGGCACACTTGTTTGAGCAAGCTCTTACTGTACACTGTGAACAGTTCATAGAATGCCCCATCATACCATTGTTCTGTCTATGAGTAATTAAGGTGAAAATAGCAAGTTGTGTTCTGTTCTATAATAGCATGAAATTTTAGAGGACATTTACTCCACCCTGCAGAAAAAGTGTTAATGACCAGCATGAAAGAGTTGGCAATAATTTCAAACACTGCTGGACTGTTCTCGAAGCCCCTCCCATTTACTACAAATAGGCAATGCTATATGCACTATTGAAATGAGAACACAGTTTCCTCTTCATGGGCATAGAAGTGTGAAACAGGACAAACATCCCGACAGTCCCTACTGTTGGAACTGATTCCTGTCTGAGCAAGACAGTCAGTCCAAACCACTTCAGCATTAAATTAACTGTCCACTTACCCCATCTTAAATTAATGGGTCCCAGCATGACCCTACTATTGCCCTCCATCACCCCACCAATTTCTTAATAGCTCCTGACAACTATTAAATTTACCCTCACCACATCATTAAATTAATAGTCTGTGCCCCAACTCATGGTATGAGGTACATTGCATATGAAATAGACACCAACTGATCCTTTTCTATATGTCATTAATTAATCTTCAAAGCACAGTGTATACTTTAAATATTTTTGTTAATAACAATAAAATAAACTAATAAACTATAGCTCAGTGTAAATCCATATAGTATTATCAAATCAGGTTCTACAAAGAATTCATTCTATGACAGAGTCATAGGGAAACCTATATACAGTATATCCATGTAATTAAATTGTAATGTAATTACATGTCAGTACTGCTAAAAGGCTGCCCAACACATGGCATGTGCACTGCCCCATGAGTGACATGCATTCAGTGTCGGAGATATGGTCAGGCACACATGGAGGGGAGGAATGGATATGGATGATCCATGGTGTGCAGCAAGATGGTTGGTCATGTCAAAAGACCTGTGAGAGGAGCAATGGGTGTTGTGCAAACAAACACTTTCCTTACCTGTTCTCACCTTCAGGAAATCAGATGTCTAGAATCCAGTCCCAAAATGCAGATTAGATGAACCTGGAACAAAAAAATGTTAAAACCAGATTTCCCAGAAATAGAAGTTACTGTACATGGCGATTCACTTGCCATGACTATTGTTGCTTGTTAGTCTCATGAGAGACAGAATTGACAGTGGTACAATTTGCAAATTAATTGACCATGATTTGCAAAACTTAAATCTCTTAAAATAATCTGACCATCTAAATTTCACTATATATTTGCTATTCCATTATTCCATAGGGACATTTTGCCTTGAACATTCCAAAAACACCATACAGTAGAATACATTTACTGTAATCTCATCTATTTATGTATATTCAAATTTATAGATTAGAAATTCAGCTAAAAGCAAGAAACGGCCATTACGTGGAATGACAAAGGAAAAGTGCAACTATTGCATCTCATTTATTTTGCAGAAAATTGCATCAAGACATCCCATATGTAAACTCCTGACATAGGGCCTGATTCAGAGCCGGACGCTCTGACCAGAGCGCTCGCTCTGAATCAGGGCTCTCCTACCTAAAAATGGAGCAGCCTCCTGGCCACTCACATAGCTGTGGGTGACCACCCACAGCTTATGCGAGTGGCCAAAAAGATGGTCGCGATGGTCAAGACCATCGCAACCATCGTGCTTGCAGCGAGACCCTGCGGTAGGGTCTCACTGCCGCAAGCCCAGGAGTGCTTTTGGCTCTATCAGAGCCAAAAGCACTTCCACTGACATCACTAGTGATGTCAGTGGGACCGGACCCAGACGGTAGGCGTTCCCATGGGAACGCCTCCATCTGGGCAGCAACGCCCCCAGCACACCTACCAAAGGGGGCGTGCTGTCACTCACCATCGACAGCATGCCCCCTTTGGTGCAAGACCCACAGCTTGGCTGTCGCTATGCGGGTCTCGCGCATGCGCATGACAGAGCTCCCTCCGTCGTGCGCATGCACATTAGGGCACCATCGACCCGCTTGCGAGTGCTCAGCGCTCGCGAGCGGGTCTGAATTAGGCCCATTGTCCCACAGAACCAGGGGCACATCTATAATGGGCCCCTGGGTCCAGGGGGGACCCGCATTGCACACCCTGCACCCATATTATTACTTACATCTCCAGAGTCCCACGTCAACGTGGGGGTCTTTCGCTGTAAAATGACTGGAAAATGGCCGTGGCAGACATTTTCCCATCATTTGAGCATGCGCGGCCATTTTCCCAGTGACCTGTGCAGACACTATAAACTCTGGGCACACTAAGGTGCTGGCAGCTGCCGGCCGCTGGGCGGAGAAGAGGGGGCCCGAGTCGGAGACTGCACACAGGCCTCCTCCTCTCTAGAATGCTACTGCACATAACCCTCTAAAGAAATACAAATATCATAGTAACAATCCAAACCATAGCTAATTCAATAGATGCTCCAGTCAACACACAAAGTGTAGTGTGTGTTTTGAGTAACATTTTATACAATATTTGATATAAATACAAACTAATATGTTTTTTAATATATCCTAGGATACTCACTGGGCCTCTGCCATCATTTTCCTGCCATTTCCTCTGGTGAGTAAATAGAGGAACGGATAGCAATTCACATTGTAGGATAAACCCAGCCTTTGGTTTAAATAAGCACCTTCTATAATCCACGCAAAAAAGCCATCAATTCATCCAAGATCTTTAAAAGTCCACCTACTTTTTGACAGAGCTCCATATGCTTCCCTGTAGGGCCAATATTTTCCATAATCTGCAAATCATATTGTCCTGCCAAAATTGGCGCTCTCTTTGGATGTGCAGTGTGCCAAGGCATTTTCTAATTCTATACATAGAAGGACCTCTCTAATCTCAATCTTTAACCTAACTAGCACATACACATATCCAATAGAGGGCCTTAAAGGCTATCCCATGTGAGCCCTTAACTGAATTAAGGCATTGTATCTCCCTAGTAAACCACTTTTTGCACTTAGTGTTAATGATTCTAATGGGTCTTCACAATAAGGTGCTAATGCATAAAACACTCTGTTAACCCTGACTTCTACTCTCTTTATCAATCCTTTCCAGACTTTTGACATTCTAGGAACCAGCACTCTAAGTGAGGAACCTGAAGCTGCATAGTGTGTCCTTTGACTATAATTTAATGATGGTATCCTACAGTATAAAGTAGAGTGTCCATAGAAAGATACCCCATAATTAAAGTAATGGGACAAGGAAGATGGGTAACTTTTAAAAAAAAATCCAGTATTAGAGTGGAATTAGACATTTACTCCCTGTATTTTTTGTTGCTAATAAAGCTTGAGATTGGAGTATTGTTGCATGTAGATGCATATCTAGGTGCATTCAGCAAAAAAATACCCACTAACACTGTCTAATCACCGAGCACACATTAGGGACTGAGCTTAAACCTCTGCCTGGAGACAATGTACACAGTATGGGAATTAATAATATGGTTATTAAAAAAATTATTACAGCGGTTCCTAAAAAGGAGAGTGTTGGTTGAATTCATTTAGGGTAGATAAATCCTTTAAAATGCATTACATAACTGAAAGCAGGGCCATGAAAGTAAACTCTGTAACATGTTTAAAATGATCTATCAAAATAAATGCCTGCAAAAATTAAGGCTATCATATTTTTGGGTATCTGGTCACCTTGTTGACATTCAGAATGTTGACACAATCATTATGTTGACAATCAATATGTAGACATCATTTAGGTCGACGTGGTTAAAATTTTGACAATCAGAATGTCAATATTTAACATAAAAATACTCATGTTTTCTGTCGATTTTTAGAGTTAGGGTTAGGGATAGGCTTATTTTTAGGGTTAAGGGTTAGTTTTAGGTTTAGGCTAAAATGTTTAAATGCTGACATTCTGAACGTGTTGACATTTTAACCATGTTGACCTTAATACATGTCTACATATTGATTATTGACCTAATGACTGTGCCAACAATCTGTGGACATTCTGGTGTCAACATTCAGATTGTCAACCTTCTGAATCCTGACAAGTCATAGCGCACCCATGTTTTTGCTTTAGCATTGTTTTTAGTATTCCATGATGTTCATCCGTCCTGAACAGTTAGGGAACTGTCCTCAAGTTGAAGGAACTGTCTTCACTTACCATTTAAAGTATATTAAATAATCAAATGTTGCCTTTTCTACTTGATAAAATGTATTTGACTATATTTTATATTATTTGTACTAAATGTTTCAAATTACTGCTAAAATAGTGTATTTGAGTTTGAAGTTTTAACTAACATGATAAAATAAAAAAATAAAAAACACTATACAAAGTAGCAATTTCAGCTTGAACATTTTTTACTGCAGCTCAAACATATTTATCTTATTTATTTATTACCAGCTATTTAAATAGCTCCAGCATATTCCGTTGCTCTTTAAAATTTGGAACAAAACAGTAATAAAAGGAGACTGGGTATTAACAGACTGACAGTGTTAAAAGGATCCTGCTGAAAAAAATTACAATTTATAGGACTTGTTCATTTATTGCAGATTTATAGACATTTGACCAGTTCTTCAAACTGGTTTGAAACAGTTTAGAATATCTCTGTGAACGACTATTATCCAATTGCAAAGAATCATAAGAAGGGAGGGAGAGAGGGAGATTGAGACAATAAATATTTAAACAATTTGGTTTTGGTAAAAATTAACATGTAGAAATACATTAAACAAATATTTTTGTTAGAAGAAGATTATTCCTACTTGCTCCCATACATGTTGAGGCATTATATATACTGTATGAGAAATTGCTTGCCCATTAACATAAAAAAGCAAAAATCAATAATATGTTTACTATGCCTATAAACATTTTTAAATAATAATTTTCCTAGGAGAGTAATGTAATAGATAGATACATCAGCAATATTCCAATCTACCTTTACCATGGAGTAATCCTGCTCAGTCATGCTGATTAATGAACAGCAAAACTATTTTGGATGCTCTGTATTCTCCGTAAGTAAATGGACTCTGAAATTTAGTTACGTTTATAACTATTGTCAATTGTATGTTCGTTTAAGCACTTCTGTTTTTTACAAGAGTCTTGTAGGAATGTTTGCACTTCATAAAATATGAAATCTAATTGATTAACAATGTTTGATTGATCTATGTTGATGACTTTGCAGACAGTGTCTTCTAAAATATTTCCTATGGCTTTCAATTTATTGTGACAGTAGCTGTCTAGTAAGAAAATAATGCAAACTTCAACAAGGTTACCTTTGAAACACTGAAAATTGATGTTCATCTTTAAGGTTTTATAGAGTAATACATTTTTTTCCTGGGAAACATACACAGGAGCCATATAAGCATTAGAGCTTCTCTACATTTACATGTCTACAATTGCTACATACTGTATAAGGAGATTATATAGCCATGGCAGTACAAGATCACAATGCACACAGTCATACATTTTCTTATTTGACAACCAAGCAACAACATTAAAATACCAGTTTTAGGTAAAGTAAAATTCACTGAAGTGCCAAAATCATGGGATAGATGCCTAGTATCGTGTAGGACCCACTCTAGCTTAGCAAAGTGCTGCAACTCAATGTGTAATCAATTCCACAAGTGGATGGAGGACCTTTAAAGAGATTTTGACCCAAGCCATCTAGATAGTTTTCCACAGCTCCCTGATATTTGTAGGTACAGGATCTTGGTTGCGAATGTGCCTCTCCCCCACATCCCATAAATGCCCAAAACAACTGGAACCGTGACTCATCAGACACACTATGACTCATATTCCCAGATCTCCAGGGCCCAATTAACAATGTGACAAGCCCAGGTGAGGCACTGCATTCGGTGTCCAGTGTTGTATTGTTAACAGGGGCACTCTGGTGGGTCTTCTGCTCTCCTATAGCATGGAAGCTAAAGAACAGTGCACTGACCTGCTGGATATGCATGTGGTGCCTACTCACTTGAAAGTGGATGTGATTTGAGCAGTGTTGCTTGTCTGCTACCGCAGACAATTCTGGCCAGATCCCTTAGTCAAGATCATGGTTATGCCTTCCATGAGGTATTCCTGGTGTACATGTGACACCATAGATCAGGAATGTTGAATGTCTAGCCGGTGTTCAAACTGATTCACAAGATGTCAGATTACAACTGATGCAGGTCTGGGCAACTCCAAGATGTCACAGTACGGTGATGCCCCCTACCTTTACTTTTACATAAAGCTATGCCTTGACTTTTAGCACTTCAGTGTCCATTGTTCAGTATTTACCTGACACTCCACTGCAGCTCAGTAACAAAGTAAAGAAAGCCACTGCATGATAGGTGGCTGAAGCTCCTCCCATATCTTTAAGACAATTCTAATTTCTATAAAGCAAGTCTAAAAAGCTGTCAATCACTCTGTGCCCAATGTATTAATGGAGCACATTCCGCTTAACATATCAACCTGATGCAGTGGGCTAAAAAAAAGCATGCTGTATTTACACAGTTATGTAAGAACTCTACACTTATTTCCTGTGCAATACTCAGCTTAACATTTTAGTTTAAACTAATAGAATTAAGGTAACATTGAGGCTGTATGTGTTACTTTTGTATAGTGTAATATTTTACTGCATTGGTAGAACAGAGTCTAAACATACACTGTAAGGTATAAAGTACATATGGAAGGTGTGACTGTCCCACGGAAATTAAAGGCACCTCAAAGACTATGTATAAGGCACTGGAGCCCCTGTAAATGTGCACTCCTACTTAAATATACCTTGCAACAACTTGAAGTGTATGTAGATATAATACTAAAATGAAGTGTGTCTAGTGTGCATTCAACAAAAGAAGCAAAGAATATGCCCAGTTACAGCCAGCTCTTCCCTTGAATGAGGAATACTTTTCTAAACACCACTTTTTTGATTTTTGTACTTTGTATAATAAGGAGTATTTCTGCAAACTAGGGAAACAAAGTGTCCTTTGATGTGTAGATTTTTTTTTTTTGAAGTGATTCTTAAATGTCACAATATACAGACTGTCAAGATATAATTTTAAACACAAATAAAACAATTTGGTTTCATGGAATAGGTAAAGTGTTACAACAGTATTTGAAAAAAATAGATTTGTAAAATGAAAATAATGATTAATTTTGAAGTTTTTATTTTGACTTATTAGCATATTAATAGAGCTTTTAGTTGTAGTTATTACAGTGCTTAAATTACTGTTTAATTGTTTAATATAATAAAAAGTAGAGTCAGTTGGCGATACATATATTATGCCAATAGGTACTGTATGTTAACAGGACACATGTCTACATGTAACATGCCAACACTGCCATGATGTCAACATGTTCATAATGTTGACATCTAACCTTAATGCCGACATGTCATATGATGACTTTTTGTCCATGTCAATATGTCAGATGTTAACATTTTATCCAAGTCGACATTTTAAAGATGTCAATATGTTAAATGTTAACCATGTGTACATCATAACATTTGACTGGTGTCAACTTTGTGAATGTCGACTTCGTGAATTCATACCGGCGATTGAGGATCCCATGATGGTATTATTAGATGCCCTTAAATGTAACAAAAAATAAATCTCAAAATGTATTGAACTTTAAAATATGGAAATTTTAAACTATTGAGAAACCGTTTTCATTTTTATACCGTTATATTTTGATACCAGTAGATTGTGATGTAAAGGTTGATATAACGATTGTGTAAGATAAATAGGTCAGCAAGTTTGTTGACAACAAGGTTATATGTTTTGTGAATTATTTAGTAAAGAATAGATCATGAAAGAGTAGGTTGCAAAAAAAAATCCAGGACAATTTAACCTTTGCAATTTAAATATTGGTTAAACAGAGAATAATGAACAGAATTAGACCTCACTAAACATTGTAATGTTATCAAATACTTGAGTAACTTTACAGTTTGACCATTCATGTAATGTCACAATGTTAGAGATTTTCACACATATACTTAATTATTAGTGTAAGAATTAATAGAATATGTCAGAATTAAAATATTAATTGTAACTTGGAAGCCATGCTGTAAAATCTAAGTAGATTTGTAACATAAACAAGCCATTTCTTACTTGTTGTTCTACAGTACTTTTTATTTCAACTAAAATACTTTATTTTAATAGAACTGGGGTATATTTTCTTTTACTGGGTAAAGATGAAACCCAGACTCCACAATTGAAAATGCAACCCAGCGATGTGATTAGTGCAGTGGAATTTCAAATGTTACAGAACTGGTACTAATGTAGTGCCCACAATACAATACAGAGAACATCCTTGTGACCTCCATATAATACAGAAATTATCCTTAGGACTGTCATACAATGCAGAGAAGATACTAGTGACCTATGCTCTCTACAGATAATGGTCCGCTATATTTATCAGACACTGTATCCCCCTGTAACTCACCCCTGGGGACTAAGGGCCGTATTCAATTAGCGGCAATATTATCGCACCCGCAATAATATCGCCAATTTTTCAGTGAGATTATCGCATCTGCGATAATTTATCACCGATTTTTCATGTGAAAATTTAGAAAACTTTTCTCCATTTTAAAAAAGGGGAAAATGTGCAAAACCCCTATTTTTTGGTGGGGATTTCTTACAGAACCCTTTGGACAGCCCCCCTAATGATACTTTACCGAAGAAAAAAAAATTGTAAATTGTGTACTTTGGTGAAAAACAACCACTGAAATTTCATTTTTCATTTTCATAAAAAATGCATTTAATGTATTGGGGCTGGTATTTTGGAGGGCCATAAAGATGCGCCAAGTGTTTTAAACATCACATGTGGCTGGTACAGGCAATGTTTTAGTGGTTTTTAAAAAACCACCTACGCCAGCCACGTGCGATATTTAAAACACTTGGTGCATCTTTATGGCCCTCCGAAATACCAGACCCAATAAATTAAATGCATTTTTCACAAAAAAAAATAAATTTTCACCAAAGTTTTAGCAGTCGTTTTTCACCAAAGTACGCAATTTACAATTTTTTTTGTAAAGTATCATTAGGGGGCGCTGTCCAAAGGATTCTGTAAGAAATCCCCACATTTTTACCCAAATATAGGGATTTTGCACGTTTTCCCCCTTTTTTAAAATGGAGAAAAGTTTTCTCCATTTTCACATGAAAAATTGGCGATAAATTATCACCGATGCGATAATCTCACCGAAAAATCGGTGATATTATCGTGGGTGCGATAATATTGCCGCTAATTGAATACGGCCCTAAGTGTGCTATAACAGGTACACCTTATTGATTATTCCTTATATCATGGCCTCCTTATCAATTTTCCTCATAATTTGACCTATTCCTCTGTTTTAAATTCCACAAATGTTCTCACCACTCCCATATTGACATTCCCCCATATCATACCATTCCTTCTGTTGAGGTTCCTCCATATCATGTCCCCAATATTGATGTTCTCATACATCATGCCTCTCCTGTGACTTTTAAATACTGCACATTTTTTATAGTCACACAGCTGTAAGGAACAAACAGAGATTAAAAATGAGGAAACTAAAAAGTTTTTGAACTAAGAGCACATAATATCTTAAGCAAGTAGCATGCATTGTTGATTTCATACTTCTAAAACTGTTATGTGTGCAGTGCTATTGACCTACTGTACTTGCATGAGAGGTGTGTTCCTCATCTACAGAGTGCCCCAGACCATCATACATATACAGTAGAGTTTGCACTACATGTATACAATAGTTCCAGTTTACAGCTTATTATTTAAAAAAAAAAAACATGACAGTTGCACCAAACATATTACAGTTTATAATATCGGGATTGGTTCATTCAAAAATTTGAGGTTGTTAAAATGGACTGGTTTGCTAAAATAGTTCAACGTCCTATAGTGGATAGCGTGGTTTTCACTGTACATGAAGTAAAATATCAACTCCCTTTTTAATCTTTTGCATGATCAAAAATAATTATACTTTAAAAGCATTGATATGTCATCTTTTATACTAAATGTAAAATTGTTTGTAAATCAGTGTTTACCAAGGAAATAATTCACATAATAATAATAATAATAATAATAATAATAATAATAATAATAATAATAATAATAATAATCAGGGCCGGATTAAGGTCTGTGGGGGCCCCTGGGCAACAAACATGTGGGGGCCCCTATTAAATGTGACAAACTGGGGGTATGCGCAATGGGGATCTTATGCAGAGCCCCCAGTAGTGTCAGTGCCCACAGTGGTAGTGCCCCATATGCAGTGCACCCAGTAGTAGTGCCCCTTATGCAGTGCCCCCTATGCAATACTCCCATTAGTAGGGCCCCCTGTAGTAATGCCCTCTGTATAAATGCCCCCAGTAGTAATACCCCTGTAGTTGTGCCCCAAATAGTAATGCCCCCAGTAGTCATTCCCCCTTTAGTAGAGCCCTCTGTAGAAATGCCCCCAGTAGTAATGCCCCTCTATTAGTGCCCCCAATACTAATGCTCCCTCTCTAGTAGAGCCCCCAATAGTAATGCCCCCTGATTAATGCCCCCAGTAGTAATGCCCACCCAGTAATGCCCCCAGTAGTAATGCCTCCCCCCTCCCTGAGTAATGCCCCAGTAGTAATGCTCCCCCCTGAGTAATGCCCCCAGTAGTAATGCCCCACCTCCAATAATTCCCCCAGTAGTAATGCCTCCCCCCCTCCCCGAGTAATGCCCCAGGTGTAATGCTCATCCCCTGAGTAATGTCCCCTGTAGTAATGCCCCCCACCAGTAATGCCCCCAGTAGGCCGCTTGCACTAACAAAAAAAAAAGCTCATACTTTCCTTAAGCTAAGCCCCGTGTCCGCTGCTGTCCACCCGGCTGCTCCTCTGCACTATGTCAGAGACATCATGATGTCTCTGCCATAGTGCTCTGCGTGAGCCGGAAGCTGAAGCTCATGAGCTCAAGCCTCCGACTCTGGCTGCTGCTGTGGGGAGGGAGCCGGGTGCAGTGCCTTTAAATGGAGCCTCCCTGCTGTGCCGGGGTTAGGTTGGCCGGAGGCGGCGGAACTGGTTCCGTCTCCTATGGTCCACTTTAACCCCAATGGGTGTGGGGGCCCTTAACGTGTGGGGGCCCAGGGACGATCGCCCCTGTCGCCCCCCCGTTAATCCGGCCCTGATAATAATTGCTGCTACTACTATCACCATCATCAATTAAGTATTTAGCATAAGGATACTCAGCAGTTACAATTGGAAACAAACAATAAAATAAGGCTAATTATTAAAAAATAGAAAAAGTGGTTAGAATGCCCATAATGCAAGCTTACAATGCACAGGCCTTGCCAAACTATTATAGATTAAGGCCACCATTTGCAGGTAACACAGCTTGTATCTGTCCTGCAATAGACTTACATACACATATCTAGTAGAAATTTGTATGACTTTTCATGAAAAACATCTTCAAGTTGATTGAGTGAAGATGGAGGTGGGCATTTGTTTCCCACTCTCCTCTTTTAAACTGACCACACTGGTATGTGCTTGCCAGGGAAGATGCTGAAGTTCATCTTTATGATTCTCAAAACCAAACTCTTCTGGCTCTGTGTAAGGGTGCAATGTCATCTTGAAAATTGCATAATTTATGGCAGGGCCACAACTAGGGGGTGCTAGAGGTGCACGTGCACTGGGTGCCAGAATGCAGGGGGTGAAAAAGGGCTGACTCAACCCCTGCACACCCCGCGCAGTCTTGTAGCGCACGGTGACTTGGGGGCTGCAAATTCCATGCGGACGACTCCATCCGCATGGGCTCTGCTGAAATCGGCCATCCAAAAATGGCCACTGCCGAGGAGAAGACAGATGCTAGAGGTCTTACTGGACCTCTAGTGTCTGTTAGGCTAGCGCAATGCACATAGCATTCCTGGAAGTGCCGGGAACGCTGGCGCTTCGAGGAGAAGATGCAGAAAGCTGCATCTTCTCCTGTGAAACCCCCTGGCAATGAGCATAAACCCCTTGGCAATGAGCATGAAACCCCCTGGCAATGAGCATAAACCCCATGGCAATGAGCATAAACCCCATGGCAATGAGCATAAACCCCATGGCAATGAGCATGTAACCACCTGGCAATGAGCATGAAACCACCTGGCAACGTGCATGAAACCCCTGGTAATGAGCATAAAGTCCCTGACAATGAGCAGGTCATTTTAAAGTGATTAGAAGGCTTACTATGGGGCATAAAATGGTGTCGGGCAAATATGTAAGTGGCACTTTGGTAATAGGTATTACAGTGTGTGGCATAATGTGTAATGGGCATTATGGTGTGTGGAATAATGTTAATCACTACACCAGGGACGTCTGACTAGTGCACTGCCTTATGGAGGAGCAAGGACAAAATCCAGGTACGGGAAGGGAGGGGGCGCAAAATTACTGCCTTGCATTGGGTGACAGATATCCTAGTTTCGGCCCTGTTTATGGAAAACAAAGTATGGACCATTGGATTCCCCTGGTTTCAAAGGCCGGCATAAACTAAATAAAAAGGTGGTAAAAACCCTGTTTTCTGGGTTTTTACCGCATTTCCATATGTACAAAGGCCCGGCCACCCTTTTTTCGGTGTGAAGGGTAACGCCAGAAAAACCAGGCGTCACCCTATAGAAGCCTATGGGCTTTTTACCGCACCCCGCACCTGACACTTTGTCGCCGCCTTGCCGTTGCCCAGCGCTGGCCCCCTACTCACCTGCTCTTCATGGTTGCCTTGCCATGCTCCTACTGGGTCCTCTGCCACCTCCTACTCATAATCTTTTTCCAGGTGCAGGGAGGAGGAGGAGCCTGGGGCTTCCTGCACAGATGACCAGCAGGAAGCTCCCGGGGCTTGGAGGTGGTGGGGTCCCATGGTGACCCAGTCACCCGGCATCAGCTGCTTGGCAAAGAGCAGCTCTTATCGCAAGAGCTGTCCTTTGCGATACTAATCGCATATGTTAGTACATATGCGATTAGTAAGGTTGCGGTAAATGGCAGAATGGTCACCACAACCTTAGTACATCCCGGCCATAGCGACATATTCACTGGTAGAATTTCAGCTCTTGAAAGTAATTATAGGACCTGCAAAATACCAAGATACTGCTGCCCAAACCATTACAGATACACCTCCATCTCCCACAGTTGGGAGCAAGCATTCAGGATTATAGGCTTCCTAGGGCATTCTCCAAATGTAAATCCAACCTGAAGATAGGTACAGTTTGAGAAATAATATTTGGACCCTATTATATGTTTCCAAGCATCAGACATTAAAGTTTTATAAATAGTAGACCATTTTATTTCACATTTTTCATTGTTGACGGTGATCAGATGATTGACAAATGCAGCTCTATAATGTATGCTGGATTTATGAACCTCTTTTCTGCATATTTTTGTGCAAACAGTGTATCCCAGTTGGTTTACCCACACTCTTGATGAGAGATCAATCAGCCCATAGACCAACCTGGTTGATCCTGCTAGTAGTAAATGTGTCAAAAGATTAAGGGCCCGATTCAGAGGCGCGCGCTATTTGCATGCGCTCGCTCTGAATCAGGGCATCCCTATTTATTTTTTAACCGGCCTCCAGGCCGCTCGCACAGCAGTGGGTGACCACCCACAGTGTTTGCATGCGGCCTGGCAATGGTCACAATTATCGTGACCATCGGGCTTGAGAGGAGACCCTGTGGTAAGGTCTCAGGTCTCGCAAGCCCAAGTGGACTTCCTGCTCTAATAGAGCAGGAAGTCCACTACTGACATCACTAGTGATGTCAGTAGTGTTGTCCACAAACTGCAGGCATTCCTTCTGGAATGCCTCCATTTGTGCAGCCACCCCCCCACCCCCCCTACAAAATGGGGTGAGCTGTCGAGCAACATCGACAGCCGCGAGTGATTTCTCACTTGCCCCGGGGCTCGCGTGTGCGCAATGGCCCACCATTGACTTGCTTGCGAGCGCTATGCAATCGCAAGTGGGTCTGAATCAGGCCCTAAGTACAGAGACTATAGAGTTCTGCTGTCACATTTGCTGCAGCAGTTCTATTATTTTTAGATGCAATCATGTTCAATGTTTGCTGCTCCCTCCCATTCACTTAGTTATGGTTCACAGCAGTGGTCCCCAAATCAGTTCTTAAGGGACCATAAAGGTCAAGGCTTTGAGACTATCGATGCTTAAACACAGGTGACTTAATTAGTACATTATTGAAATTAGAGATGTACAGACACTCAAATGTTTTGGTAAAATGACCCTCAAGTGTCTTGGTTTGGTTTTGGATTTCTTAAAAAATTTAAAACCAGTTTAATTAATGTAACTTGGATCTGTGGGCCCGATTCAGTCCCGTTTGCTAGGCTAGATTGCTCACAGCCAGGTGATTGTTGCAAACTGCGCAGGTGTATAAGTCACAGTGCGCATGCACGAAGCAGTCACCGCGATCGGGAATCGTGCACTTGTACTGTAGCACAAAGACTGAGCGCTACTTTGAGTGACAGATATTGCCATTTGTGGGTGGTAATATGGGAAGGTCCAGAAAAACGGGGGAGTGGATGAACGAATGCAGGCATGTCTGACCATCAAAACGGCGTTCATTGGGCGTACATAATTAGCATGGAAGCATCATTGTATGCGTCACCTGTTTGTATTTCAGCCTGCAGTGATCGCAGTGCTTGCGGTGGGGTAGGGTCTACCTTAAGGGCTGCGAGCATCTCCGATGGATCTCAATGTTATTGATTAATCATACACTTACTGGAGATGACGTGTGCTTAGAATGAAAAGTGGGTGTCATTACACTGGCATGCAATCACTCTGCCTTCGTTCTCTAAGATATAGAGGGGGTCCTTAAGTCTGGCCATGCGTTCGTGGAATTTGCATATCCGCCCCCTGACGGCTGCGAGAGAGCGCAGCATATTGAGCGGGTCTAAATGAGCTCCTGTGTTTGTTCCTATAGTATTATTAACATCAATAATTAATTTCAAGTAATTTTCATTCAGTTTGGACCACCTCACAGCACCTGTAATCACAAGGGAGGGACTTAAATATAATCCAAAATTTGCAAGATCCTAGTTCCAAACTTGGCGAGATGACCTGAGTTGGGACTCAATGCTACTTGGAACCCCAAAGTGATCTGGACCAGGACCCGTTTCGACTCAGAACCCCAATGTTCAGCTGTGCTAGATTTTCAGCAAAACCAAACAACTCTTCTCTAATTAAAATACAAGAGGATTCTTCAGCGCTAGAAGGGTACAAACATAAAACATATCTGTAACTAGGTATTCCCTTACCTACCCATCATGGAGAGCACTTATGCATGGATGTTGGAGAAGCCGCAAGGATGTCACAGATTAATGAAGCAGAACTGGTAAATTCAGAATAAATAAATAACCCAAATTAATTAGTACTTTTGTCAGTTTGATTATACCGTTTGTGAACAAACATGGATATTCTTCAAAGTTGGTCTGCTAGGGTGACTTGAGGACTGAGTTTGGGAAACCCTGGTTTACAGTGATGATGGTGTCACACCATGCTCTGTGTATAATCTAGAGATGTGCGCCGACCCCATGTTTTGGTTTTGGATCTGGATCTATCCTGGTTTTGCATTGGTTTTTCCAAAACCTCACCTCCGTGTTTTGTTATCGTGTTTTGGTTTAGGAGCTGGATTTTTTCTCAAAAAATCATAAAAACTGCTAAAATCACATACAATGGGCCTGTTTTTGTTCCTACAGTATAATTAACCTCAATAACACTTATTTCCAGTAATTTACAATCAATTTTGACCACCTCACAATATTATTTGCTTCGTCTAGTTAAGGCCAAAAGGTTGCATCCAGCTAGCTGGCTGTCTAAGTTAAGTGACACACTGGGCGGCACTAACATGTGGCAGTTCAGTTTCTAATTTCCAACACAGATACAGTGTGTTATACAATGTGGGTTAGATAAACCAATAGTGCACTTACTGTGACAGCAGTGTCGGCAGAGTGGGGTTGCTGACTGTGTCCTCCTCAGTACATGGAATGGCAGTGCTGCGGTGCTGGCAGTGTCCTTAGTGAAGAGTACAGGTGATGTTGGCAGTGCAGGGGTGCCAGCAGTGTTTTAGTGCTGGTTTGCTGGCTGTGTCGGCAGTGCGGGGGTGCCAGCGGTGTTTTAGTGCAGGTTTGCTGGCTGTGTCGGCAGTGTGGGGGTGCCAGTGGTGTCTTTAGTGCAGGTTTGCTGGCTGTGTTGGCAGTGCGGGGGTGCCAGTGGTGTCTTAGTGCAGGTTTGCTGGCTGTGTTGGCAGTGCGGGGGTGCCAGTGGTGTCCTCATTGCAGGTTTGCTGACTGTGTCGGCAGTGCAGGTGTGTTCTCAATGCAGGGTGCCCGCGGTATCCTCAGTGCAGGATTGCTGACTGTGTCGGCAGTGCAGGGGTGCTGATGGTGTCCTCAGTGTGGGAGTGTCAGCAGTGTTGGCAGTGTGGGGGTCGCTGACGGTGTCCTCAGTATGTTGGGCAGGAGTGTCGGCAGTGGTAGTGTCAGCAGCGGGGGGTGCCGGCGGTATCAGTCGGCGGGGGATGATGGGCTCCATCTTCTTTTCTTCTTTTGTGCTGTTTTCAATGGGCTTAAGCCAATCAGCATTGAGCCCGCTGAAAACAAAACCTTGCGACTCGACAGAGGGGTTGCAAGGTTTTGCCTTGGGTCAGGGACCCGTGATAGGCAGGAGATCTGAGCTGTGCTCGGATCACCCCGGATCCCCAAAATTTGGGTGGGTTCGGATCTCTTAGATCCGAACCCACACATCCCCAGTATAATGTTGGAAACTGTTTCTCTGGAAACTACAAATAAAGTGACAATTTGCTCCAGCTTATTGCATATGATTAATCTTTCCTTGTTGACAATCTGACAGGTCTTCTATTTTATGGAACTTCCACATGAACAGTTATCATGCACAGGTCTGATTCAGAGGTGTTATTGCAGCTGCCACTGAGGCTTTTTGCAGAATCGCAGCAGTAATAATATGCAAAAATGCAAATTCTAGTTTCAGGCCTCCTGTTGTTTACAATCATGCGCCAGAATGTGCAAGCCCTGAGATGCCCAGGTTATTGTTTGTGCAAAACATGATACTTGTTCAAAATCACCCAGTTGTAATGCTCACACAATGTTACTGGTGTTATCAGAAACTACAAATCCTTAAGGAGAATCTTTTTGAGGTAAGCCATTTGCTATCAAATCCATGAGTTATTCCAATACCGGCATGCCTCTTAGTAAAGTCAATGATACAAAAAAGTAGTCTGCTTGTAATTGAGCTGGTGTTGTGTTAGATAATGCTGCTACTGAAGTGATATACCCCCCCAGTGGACTATCACAGTCATGTAATCTTTAATTTGACCAGTATCTCTTGTCCACATATCTGTAGTAAAGTGGATAGTCAATACAATGGCATTTTCTAGGCCAAGAATAACTTTTTTTTTTAATGTCCCAGTACAAGTGTGGAATTGCTGTTCTGGTAAAATCTAAATGAAATTTAGTAGCAGGCACACAAGACCTCAACTAATTGTCTAAAACCAGATGCATTGATGGCGGATATTGGACGCAGATCTAATGGTAATATAGCTGCCTTGTCTACAGTGATCTGCTGTGCAACAGGATGGTGGCTGTCAATTGTTGTATGAAACTAATAGTCTTCTTGGACCCCTGCTGTGATGAAGATTCAACCCAAGCAGCAGCAGCATCCCTAGTACACAAGTATTCTTTGTGGGAGTCATAGATTGCATCACACAAGTATTCTTTGTGGGAGTCATGGATTGCATCAGGGAAGTCAGTTAGCCTTTGCACATTAAATGCAGGAAGACTACCACCGATCATTAAGGAAGAGGTTCATCATGTAGGCATTGGCACTGGGATATACCCATGCTGCTAGTAGGTGATGTTGTACTGCTTGTTATTATATTATTGGCATTTTTAGATTTTGATTAATAATTTGCTTGAACTCGCTGCAAATAATGTAACAGGAAGATGGTTAATGTCCCTGTCTCTACTTTTTGGCCTAAAAAATGGTACAGATACCCTGACAAATGTTGACAGGATTTGGGAAAAAAGGATTCTATATGGAAGCGGTGGCTTTTTGGTCTCATGCCCATACATGACAATGTCCTTATTACTAGCAAGAACTGCTGTCACTGGTAGCTGACTTACTTTGACACAAACAATATTCTCCTCCAGAATTTTTTTCTTGTCCAACATCCTCATTAGCATCAGATACAGAAATATCCCCCTAATTGTGTTGCACTTTAACAGTAGCATCCTCAGTTTCTATGTCATCATCATTACTTTTACCACTACTCATCCTCACATTTGTAGAGGGTTCAGAAATGGTGGAAGGAGGCTTCTCTATGATTACAGTGCCAGAAAAGTGAGACTCACACATAGCACTTTTGGACACCCTAAAGGGTATGTTTACTAAAGTGTGGGTTTTTAGAAGTGGAGATGCTGCCCATAGCAACCAATCAGATTCTACTTATAATTTATTAGCTTCTCTAGAAGATAATAGCTACTATCTGATTGGTTGTTATGGGCAACATCTCTACTTCTAAAAACCTGCACTTCAGTAAAGATACCCCTAAGACTATTCTCACGGATCTGTGAAGTTTGTTAACACACAGTTTGTTCATCATTCTTAGAGTTCTTCTTGTAGCCCTGATATGCCTGTTTTAAAAGTGACAGATCTAGACTAGATCAAGAAGGTGTTGCATGCGAAGTTACAGAAGATGCCTGACTGTCTTTGGCCCAGGCTTTCACAATAGACATTATACAGTAGTCTATGAAACAGTAGTAGCAGGACTCATAAAGATAGGCCATGCTTCTCTGAGCCTTTCCTTGCCACTGTGTGTGGCGTACGGAATGTTGCAAAATTTTGGTTTTCTAAAGTAAATTTTCCCTAAAGTTAGAGGTGATGATTTTTTTATGATTGTAAAATACTGATTAGATTTCAATTGCCATTTACACCTTCCTTCCCCTTGACCCTCTTTAGTAAATGTTGAAAAAGTACTATGACTAGTACTGGGTTGCTCCTGCTCTACTATCAACTGATCCATGATTAGTTTTATTTTTTACACCAGAAAGGCTACTGTAATTGATCTTAACTGTTACCACACCAAGTGAATGTACAATGAGATTGATAAAGGTAACAGGCCATCCTTTCCCTTTTAGTTTTATTAAAAGACCAGAGAATTTTTTTTATACTAGTAAAAAAATTATGGTTTTCCAGTTCTGATTTTTGGTGTGCAGCTGATGAGAACACAACAACATCCATTAAGTAAGTCCAGATATATATGCTGCGTATCAAAAAACACACTATACAATTTTTTTCATAAAAGACTGCCAATATTTTTTACACCCCAGGTTAAGAAAATAACTTATTATTTTAAGGTAAAGATGATGGGGATACCACCACACACAGTAATGCTGGGTACACACTAGACGATTTGTCATCTGATCCCACGGATTGGAGCGACATATCAGGTACATCGTCTAGTGGGTACCCATGATATGCAAGCTCCAGTGGGTTACAAGATACATTGCCCACCAACCCTGCTGCAGGGCCAATGGAGCATGTCGCAAATAATGCCATGCTGCAAATTGCAGAATGACACATCCCTCCACCTTTGGACCAGGTATTGGCAAGTGTGTATGTTCTTGCTGCATCCAGTGTCCCATAGCTGGCAATGTCGTGCGGGGTAGACGTCGTTTAATGTGTTCCCAGCTTTAGAACCATAATATAAGCTGCATCTCAAAAACAAACTATATGAATTTTTGCATTCGTTTATATAAGAGTGGCAATTTTATTACACATCAGGATAAGAAAACTACTTCTTTGTAATAATTATTTTGGGATAAAGATGATGAGGATACCACTGCACACACTAAGGCCCTCATTCAGAGCTGCTCGTAAGCGGCCGTACGCTCGTAGTCATCAGATGTTGTAAAACCACGCATGCGTCGGTGTAACAGTGCGCATGTGCGCACGGCTGATTGCGATAATTTTTTCAGTCGTTCGCCGAATAGCGAACAGGAAGTGACATGTCAAATGTGATTGACAGAACTGTCCGTTTTGGGGCGGTGACGGGGGTGGAGATGGGAAAACGCAGGCGTGTCGAGGCGTTTTTTGGGCGTACATAAATTATCTGATGCGAACAGCCAATGTGAACGGAACAAATGTTACGTCACTGTCTGATCCACTTTCCATTAAAACTGCTCGCTCAGCTTGTGGTCTGGTATACTCTACCGCAATGACGATGGTCTCTTCGTCCTTCCCGAGGCACATCGATGGTATTCCGATTTATCAATTGAGGCCTCAAAAACAATCAGTTTTGAATTGCAAAAATGCTTGTAATCTGTTTAGCAAATAGCCTTTTTTAGTAGCAAAAAACCGTACGCAGGTGAACTACTCAGCTGCTAATTTCTGGGTTAGACAATCAATTAGCTTACAAATTTATTTTAAATTTGCGTGTTTTTTCCAAATTTGATTTTTTCTTTTTTTAGGGCAATAATATTGTACACATGTTTGTTTTTTTTCTTCATTTTTTAGGGGCCAAGAAAACAATCGTCCTTTTGTTTTTTGCTAAGTGTTAATTAAAACTCATAAATTGTTTTTAACCCTTGGTTTTTTTATTTAAAAATAATGTTTAGTTTTCCATTGTATTGTTTGTAATTTTGTTTGCGGGATTACCTTTTAACCGGTTTTTGAATAAATTAACAATAGAATTGTTCAGATTTTCAACAGTATTTAATTTTTTGTTGTTTTTATTTTTTTTATTTTTTAGGAAATAATAAAAACTTGATAACGTAAAAACAAATAACAAATGATTTTAGAAACACACAAACAAAATAAGTGGCATTTGAAATCCACAAACAAACAAAATTATTAAAAAATTCACAAGAAAGGAGAGGGAGGTTTTGGGCATTAAGGAATATGGGGCAAACACAGAGAAGGATTGTGGGAAAATTAGCCAGTGCTGTCATCGCCGTTTGGCCGGGGTAGGGAGGGAGCCTGAACGGGTCCGGGATGTCCTTCTGCTGGCCTGGCCAGAGGCAGATGTTGTGGCCTCTGGACTAGGCATAGGACTAGGCACATTTGGAGGGATGGCTGTTGTTGTGCCAGAGGAGGAGGGTACTGATGTTCCAGGAGGAAGGGAGGCCAGCTCCAACATGTGCTGGCGAACGAGCTGCTCCAGGGCATTTGCTATTCGCACGTTGGCCCCAGTATTTTCCACCAGGGCCTTAGCAATGGTCACGTTGGCCGCAGGACTTTGCTCCAGGGCGACCGCCACCCGTAGCAGACTGGCGTCCAGCCTCTGCAGAATCTCGGTCTGCTGATCCGTTTTAATATTGAGATCAGTGAGGAGGGCCACTGCCTGTGAGGGGGAATGCCCTGGACAGTCTGCCACAGGGTCCCCAGCCGGATCTACTGCTTCCTCCCCTGCATGCCTAGCCCTATCTGCCAGTTTTTGCTTAAGACGATATTTGAAGTCGCTCCATCTGTGGGGTAAAAAGTTGGCATTATTCCTGCAGTATTTGGACCTGTAAACACTTTTTACTAAAGTGTAGTTTTTACGTACCGGCGTTTGACCTCCCGGGTTGAACGTTCAAAATCACCCACCCTATTGACAACACTGGCTATGTCATCCCACATTTTCCATTTCTGGCTTGCACCCATATTCCTTGCTGCCTGTGGCAGGTTGTCATTGCACATTTGCACCAAAACTTCCATCTCCGTTCTTGTGAATTGTGGCTGCCTTTTTTTTTTTGTTTAGTTGGCCTACTAGGCCCAGCAGCCTCTTCCATGGCATCCTCAACACCTTTTTTTAAAATGGGATTAAAATTTATAATGTAAAATGTTCCCAAAATTATTGTTAAACTTAATCCTTTAGCCCAAAAAAGAGAAATACTTACCTGGCGCCTCTTGGCCAGTGCTTTGCTGCTCTGTAGTCATTTTGGACTTTCAGGTCTCACTACAGCAGAGTGATTTGGGTTTTCAGTGATGTTTTTATACATGCGTCAGCATTATTCGGCCGCATCATTGACTGTGTGCTCCTATTGTCCGTCCTTAATTTGAGCGGGAAAATAAAGACTATTTATGGCTTGGTGTGACTCGAGTCGATGTGGCATGTTGATTGTTGGAGGTTTTGCGTTGGAGTGGATTGTTGGCTTATTGAGTAGAAGGAGGACTTTTTTGGTGCGATATCTTGTTTTTTTTCAAACTTCTTTCTTTTCCGTTCACTTTTTTTTTTATTGTTTGACTATTTTTTTGGAATTTTTGAGTATTTTAAAAAACCACCGTAAAACATAAAAGTAAATAGTTTACAAATGTTTGTAATATTTTTTTGTTTGTTTTACAGTTAGTTTGGCATTGCCCCAGTGACGTTTTTGAACTTTGGGATATTTGTCTGTTTTTGGTAAGTGTTTTTGGTTTCATGAATTTACAAATTCGATGTGTTGGTCTTAGCATATGTTTCGCTAAGTAATGTTGTTTATTTTCTGGGAACAATCATGTCTTACCACTAAATGTAGCGTACTATTTTGCGAACTAACGTTTGAGCTGTTTTAATTGTAAAATTTACGTACTATTTTGCGAACTAATGTGTCTTGATTTAACTGTAAAAGTAGTGTACTATTTTGCAAACTAATGTGTCTTGATTTAAGTGTAAAAGTAGCGCACTATTTTGCAAACTAATGTGTCTTGATTTAACTGTAAAAGTAGCGTACGATGTTGCGAACTAATGTTTTTAGAAATTTTCAGTGTAAAATCATGTCTTAACACTAAATGTAGCATACTATTTTCTGAACTAATGTGTGCTCCCTTCTCTATTTTTTCACGAAAACAATTTGTTTCCAATCATATTTTATTTAATTAATCTTAAACATATTTTCTACTTTTGAAATGTAGGTTGTTCTGCACATGACATGTCCCAGGCCTGTAAGCATCTTTGGATTTCTGAGAAAAGATAAGTATATTTTTCTTTACACATTTGTCTAAAACAATAACTACCTGGCTTACCATTTCAGGTTGATGTTGGTCATATTATATTGGCCATGGTTCCAGAACCCGACCAACCTCAACTTCGTCCCAGGCATAGGCCTCGTAGGCGTGCAAGGCCCCAGATATATAGAACATGTGTCACCCTTTTTGGAATGCCAGATGATGAGGTGTTAAGGCGATATCGTCTGCCGCCCCAAATCATCATAGACACTCTCTCATTAATAGAGAGTGATCTTGAACGGCAAATTGACAGTCCCACAGCAATACCACCACTTACTCAATTAATGTCGGTGTTACATTTTTGTGCCTCAGGATCCTTTCAAACCACTGTGGGAATAGTTGCGGGAATATCCCAATCCTCCTTTTCAAGGATCCTGAGGGCAGTGATGGAGGCCCTTTTTAAACACCTCCATCATTTTATTAAAATGCCATTGGATATGGGTACCCTTAATGTGGCGAAGGTGAATTTTTACCAAATAGCTGGCTTCCCACACATCATAGGGGTTGTGGATGGCACTCACATACCACTTCAGCCTCCAGCAAGGCTGGAGGCTATTTTTAGGAACCGCAAGCACTTTCATTAACTGAATGTAATGGTGGTATGTTATGCCTCCCTCCAGATCCTGTCCCTGAATTCCAAATTCCCCGGCAGTGCACATGATTCCTTCGTCATCCGGCAATCAGGGATTTGGCACAAATTAAACAACCTACAAGCTGGTGATGCGTGGCTTCTGGGTAAGTTGAAACCTTCTGTTGAAACCAATGCAAAGCTTGTTACACAATGATTCTGATGTTTTTTTTTATATTTTCACAGGAGATAGTGGTTACCCTTGCACGCCCTGGCTGCTCACTCCTTATTTGGTTCCCACACCAGGGCCACAAAGTGAGTATAATTCCACACTTACAGCCACCAGGCAGGTGGTGGTGTGCTGTATCTGCCTTTTAAAAGGCCGATTCAGATGCCTCCACCGCTCTGGTGGCGAGCTCATGTATTTGCCGGCTATGGTTTCAAAAATTGTGGTCCTGTGTGGGATATTTCACAACATCGCCATAAGGAGTGGTGTCCCAATGCAGCCAGAGGATGCCTTGCCTGAGGATGGCCCCCCCGAGGTTGGTCAGAGGTCAGTATGTGGGGGGGGCCATACACGATGACATTGTGGCCAGATTTTTTAGGTAATTATTTTCCAAAATTAAGTTAATTGACACAATGTAGACATGTAAGATTTTAATGTACAATTTTAATTTTAATTTTTTTTTATTTTATTTTATTCCATAAAATTACCATAAAAAACGATGCCTACTACCTGATCCCAAAAAATGACTTCATGTGGACACATTGGATATAACTTCGGGAACAATGATTTCTTTGCCTCATTTGTGGAATCATGTTGGCATGCTACTTCTTCAAACAGTTCCTGATAGTTGTTTTACTTTTGTTGTTTTGGGTGTGTTTTGGAATTTTTTGTGTGTTTTCATTGTGTGAATTGATTGTGACAAATCACTTGGGTGTTTTTTTTTGTGTGCATTAAACTTATTTTTACCATTAAACAAACATTTTCAGGGTAAATTACAAGCAAGTGTAACCTGGTCCAAAAAAGGCAAACTTGCTTAATGGCTAATCCTGTAATGTGTTAAATTACACAAACACAAACACCAAAGGTATTATGGTGAATCAGTCTGTTTGCCAATGTAGGCCTAAGCAGGTTTGGTTTAATGTTTGCGTTACCCCCAAAAAAGAACAAACTATTGTTGCCATTAATTCTACAAACCTATTGGTATTGTTGGGTGTTTAATGTGCCAGCTTACATACTTACTTGAGCTTTCTACAATCCAATTTACATTACTTAAATCCTCATGGTAAAATAATAGTCTTATGTAAGGTTCAACAATCTAAGATTTACAGACAAGGAATGAGACTTAAATAAATCAAAATATCTTTTATTTTTTAAAAAAAATTTTGGGTGCAAAAACAAAAATTAGTGGTGCAGGAGCGCCAACAGATGATCCACGACCACTAGCATGCCAACTACATGGCCCCTCAAGCTCTGCAAGCCTGCATACAGTTGTTCGTTACGCCTCTGGTCCTCTGTGGGTTTAAAAAATGTGGGGATTACTAAAATGACACCTTAATTTATATGTTAACAAACAACTTAAAAATCAGACTAAACAAAAAAACGAGAAAAAAAACCTCAACAAAACAAAAGTACCGCCAAACGCAAAGATTGTTGTAAAAAAAACAAACACATTTTACAACAAAATGCAACAAAAAATAGGGACAGCTACGCAAAAATACTACATTTGTTGGTACCGTAAACAAGAAATACACAAGTATGAGTGTTTGGACATGTGTCATATGTGTAAGGGGAAAACATCCTAGACATTGTTTCACAAAGATATATATCCAAAACATTAGAACTACTTTACAATTTGGAACTGCACAGGCAAAAGGACAACATCACCAAAAAAAACAAAAAATGCAAAAGCAACTATAGTTTAAAAGGGAAACATACCGGGCATAATGCTGACTGGGCCAGGAGCTCCGAAATCGTCCTCCTCAGAGGTGGGCCAATGCTGCACGGATGGAGGAGGGGTGATTTGGGAAGAAGTGGAGGGTGAGGAAAAGAGAGGGGGGGTGGAGGGGAGGGTGAGGAAAAGAGAGGGGTGGGTGGAGGGGGGGGTGAAGTTGGAGGGATGGGAATGTGAGGAGAGGGAGGGGCCTCACGGTCTGCCAGGTCTGGGGTGGAGGGGGAATTTGGGGAAGAGTGGGGAGAGGATGTTTGGGTGGGAGTGGGGGATAGGGGATGAGCCCGACGTTGGTGACGTTGGAGACGTCGTAGTCTGCGCTCAGCTCCTAAATGATGTTGAAAAATTTATATTATTACAAATTTAATATTTAGAATCCAAAATGTACACACCAAAAACAAACAAACAGGGCTATATGGTAAACATACACACGCAGGTATGTCCAAAATAAATAAACAGGGCTATACGGGAAACATGCACACACAGGTATGCTTACATTTTAAATAAAAAAAAAAAAAACTTACTTTCCAGTATTTGCTGATGCAAATTGGCCAACAGGCATGGGGATCGGTGCCGCAGATCGGACCACCTTCTTTCCAGTTGTCTGATATTTCGGCGGTAGCCGATCATACGCAGGCGGCACCGCACCTCCGCGTAGGCAAGCTGCTTGCGGAGGTTAGTGATGGGGCCCGTGGAATTTGTTATTCTCCGGTCCATCACATCAGTGAGGA
Organism: Taudactylus pleione; assembly: GCA_031769625.1. Taxonomy (NCBI): domain Eukaryota; kingdom Metazoa; phylum Chordata; class Amphibia; order Anura; family Myobatrachidae; genus Taudactylus; species Taudactylus pleione. Next base: position 16,114,150 of record JAUIMM010000116.1, on the reverse strand, counting down.
CCAGGAGTTCACGGCGACAAAAAGCTGCGGCTCTCATGATGGCAATGATTTTTTTTACACAAAACAGTTTTAGTAAAGGTCCTAGAAAAAATTTGATTGGCTAATGTACTTTGTAAATTAACAGAAAGCATTCTATTGGTTATTGTATGAGTCATGTGACCTACACCTTCACAAATATAGGCCCTGATTCAGAGCCGGACACAAGTGGCCGTTCACACGTTCAGCGTACGTGCGGAAAAATGTAAATTCAAGCGCTCGCTCGTAATTTCGTACGCAGCTAATCTTCCGCCCCATAGTCTCCCAACCCCTCCTCTAGCTAACGAGCAAGCCAAATTGCGACCGTACATCTCCAATTTAGCATGCAGGGAATGCTCGCACAAGTACAAACCGGAAGTGGGCCTGTCAGATTTCGATTACCTGCTCGTTCATTCTGCATACATACTTCAATCGTATCATGCCAATCAATATATCAATTATCTTAATTGCGCTTCACATGTTTGCAATTCGTTTTTCTTTTATTTTCAATAAACTTTACTCTTGTCCGTGTTTGTTTTTTCACGCAGAATACGTACGGTTTAAACAATGGTTTCCTTTATCCAAAATACATGTTTTTGCCAATTTTCCTATTGTTTTCCGTGTTTTGTCTGACGCATATTTTACTTGTTTCATTTTTTTATTTAAATTAGCTAACGCATGTCACTGCATTAAGCCTATCATAACTCACATTCGATTTTTTAGCCTGTCGAACACATGACTCATACACTAACCAATAAATTGGTTCCTGTTAATTTTCCAAATACATTAGCCAATCAAAATTATTATCTGGTCTTTATTAAAACTGTTTTTTCAAAAATCCACCATTGCCATTATGAGAGCCTCTGCGTTCACCAGGTGGGAGCTTTTTGTATTTACGGAGGTTATGGACCGGGGGATAACCAGCCTGCCTCCCCCCATCAGCAATAGAGAGAAGCGTTCCGCCTATGCGGAGCTCACGCCGACAGATCGGCCAGCTGGAGCGCAGGTGGTTGGATCTGCAACGCCGCACGCCACGCTTGCTGGCATGTTTTAGACAGCATATAGCTGAAAGTAAGTCTTTTTTTTTTTGGTTTCATTTTTTTTTTGCGGCCCTATCTGCGTGTGCATGTTTTCATTCTTGGCCTGTTTGTTTATTTAGTACATATCTGCATGTGAATGTTTTCATTCTTGGCCTGTTTGTTTATTTACTACATATCTGCGTGTGCATGTTTTCATTCTTGGCCTGTTTGTTTATTTACTACATATCTGCGTGTGCATGTTTTCATTCTTGGCCTGTTTGTTTATTTACTACATATCTGCGTGTGCATGTTTTCATTCTTGCCCTGTTTGTTTATTTACTACATATCTGCGTGTGCATGTTTTCATTCTTGGCCTGTTTGTTTATTTAGTACATATCTGCGTGTGCATGTTTTCCGTTTTTTTTTGTTTTTATTTTTATTAATTTTTTTGAATGTTTTCAAGGGAAAAAAATAAACAAAACTTAAATTGTTATCCATCATTTAGAGGCAGAGCGCAGACTACGCCATCATCGCCAGCGATGTCGTCGGCCTCGTCCCCTATCCCCAACTCCCAGCCAATCCTCCTCTCCCCAACCTACCCCTAATTCACCCTCCAACCCAGCCTGGCCAGACCCGGACACCGCTCCCTCTAGGATAATTCCCATCCCTCAAAATTCCCCCTCCCCTCAACCCCCCTCTCTCTTTTCATCACCCTCCCCTCCAACCACCCCTCTCTTTTACACCAACTCACCACCTTCAGAAATAACCCCTCCTACATCAGACCTGCATTGGCCTACCTCCGAGGAGGACGATGGTGGGGCTACAGGTCCAGGCGTCATTGTCAACGGTATGTTTCCCTTTTAAACTTTTTTTTTTTTATGGTTTTTTGGTGGATGTTATCCTTTGCCTGTGCATTTTTCAAAATGTAGTTATTTTTAATGTTTGTTATATATATCTTGGTTTAAAAATGTCTATGATGTTTTCGCCTTACACATATCACACATGTCCAAACACTCATACTTGTATCTCTTGTTTACGGTACCAACAAATGTAGTTTTTGTGCGTACTTCTCCATTTTAACATTTTTTAGTTTTATGAGTCATTTTTGGAAATTTACTTTGGCCAAGAATTTCGGATTTGAATTGTAATGTTTGTCAAAATTGTCACTTTTTGTAAAGTCGAATTTCCTTTTGAAGTAGTTTGTCAAACAAAATTAAGGTTTCATTTTATTAAGCACCTCTATTTTTTAACCCACAGAGGACCAGAGGCGGCTAACCGAGGTAGCAGCTTGTGTGCAGAGGCTGAGGGGCCATGTTATAGGCATGCTGGTGGTCCTCGATGAGATGGCGGGGATCCTGCGCCACTAATTTTTTTCTTTGCCCAAAACTTTGACATGTTTTACAAAATTAAAAAAACAAGTTTTGTTTAAAGTCTCATTCCTTCTCTGTAAATATTATATTGTTTAACCTTACATAAGTCGACTATTGCAGCAAGTTTTTAAAAGGAATGTAATTTAGATTGTAGAAAGCTGAATTATGTAAGCTGGCACATTCAACACCTAACAATACCAATAGGTTTGTAGAATTAGCAGCATTTGTTGTGTTTTTTTGGGTAGGGTAAGGTAAATATTAAATGAAACCTGCTTAGGCCGAGATTAGAAAACATACTGATTCACCATAATACCTTTGGGTGTTTGTTTTTAGCCACTAAGCTTGGTAAAATACTGGAATTTTTTAATCATTACAGGATTAGCCCTTAAGCAAGCTTTCCTTTTTTGAACCAGGTTACACGTGCATGTAATTTAGAAAGGAAATGTTTGTTTAAACGTAACAAAAAATATTTTAATCACAAATAAGAAACACAAAGTGATTTTTCACTATCAATACACACAGTGAAAACACTCTCAAAAAAACAGCCTACACCCAAAAATAAAAAAATAAAAACAATCAAGAACTGTTTGACGAAGTAGCATGCCAACATGATTCCACAAATGAGTCGATGACAAATTTGGTCCAGAAGTTAAATCCAATGTATCCACATGAAGTCAATTTTTAGGATCAGGTAGTAGTCATTGTTATTCCGAAAAATATTATGGAGTAAAACACAAAAAGATAAAAATAAATGTTACAATTTTAAATTAAATTATTACATGTCTACATTGTGTCATCTAACTTCATTTGGGACAATAATTACCTAAAAAATCTGGCCACCACATCATTGCGTATGGCCCCCCACATACTGACCTCCGACCAACCTCGGGTGGGCCATCCTCTCAGGCAAGGCATCCTCTGGCTGCATTGGGACCCCACTACTTATGGCAATGTTGTGAAATATCCCACACAGGACCACAATTTTTGAAACCATAGCCGGCAAATACATGAGCTCGCCACCAGAGAGGTGGAGGCATCTGAATTGGCCTTTTAAAAGGCCGATACAGCACTCCACCACTTGCCTGGTGGCTGTAAGTGTGGAATTATACTCACTTTGTGGGCCTGGTGTGGGAGCCAAATAAGGAGTGAGCAGCCAGGGCGTGCAAGGGTAGCCACGGTCTCCTGTGAAAAAGAAGTTACAAAATCAGGATCACTGTGTATCAAGCTTTGCATTGGTATCTAAAAAAGGTCTCCACTTACCCAGAAGCCATGCATCACTAGCTTGTAGGTTGTTTAATTTATGCCAAATCCATGATTGCCGGATGATGAATGAGTCATGTGCACTCCCGGGTAATTTTGCATTCAGGGACAGGATCTGGAGGGAGGCATTACATACCACCATTACATTCAGTGAGTGATAGTGTTTTCGGTTCCGAAAAATGGCCTCCAGCCGTGCTGGAGGCTGAAGTGGTATGTGAGTACCATCCACAACCCCTATGATGTGTGGGAAGCCAGCTATTTGGTAAAAATTGGCCTTCACCACACTAAGGGATGCCATATCCAAAGGCATTTTAATAAAATGATGGAGGTGCTTGAAAAGGGCCTCCATCACTGCCCTCAGGATCCTTGAAAAGGAGGATTGGGAGATTCCCGCAACTATTCCCACCATGGTTTGAAAGGATCCTGAGGCACAGAAATGTAACACCGCCATTAATTGCGTAAGTGGTGGTATTGCTGTAGGACTGTCAATTTGCCGCTCAAGATCACTCTCTATTAATGAGAGAGTGTCTAAGATGATTTGGGGCGGAAGACAGTAGCGCCTTAACACCTCATCATCAGGCATTCCAAAAAGGGTGACACGTGTTCTATATATCTGGGTCCTTGCATGCCTACAATGCCTATGCCTGGGACGAGATTGAGGTTGGTCAGCTTCCGGCAGCATGGCCAAAATAATACGACCAACATCAACCTGAAATGGTAAGTAATGTAGTTAAGGTATGTTGCAAAAAAATTTACAAAAAAATACTTATCTTTTCGTTAAAATCCAAAGATGCTTACATGCCGGGGTATTGTCATGATTTCAAAAACCTACATTTCAAAATCAAAAAATTAGTTTAGAATTTGGGGTGCTCATTTTGTAATCTTCTGATTTTAGAAAATAGGCCAAAATATAGGGGGGGAGCACACATTTCGAACAATTGAAAACCTACATTGAGAGGACTTCCACAATTTGCCCAAAACCCCCCCCCAAAATTTGAACGCTAAATGGTTCGCATTTTTACAAGGGGGAAGAAGCCAACAAAAGTGCGCAAAATGGTTCGCATTTTTACAATGGGGAAGAAGCCAACAAAAGTGTGCTAAATGGTTCGCATTCTTACAAGGGGGAAGAAGCCAACAAAAGTGCGCTAAATAGTTCGGATTTTTAACATCCCCAAAAACCCCAACAAAAACCTTACTGAGTCCTAAATATGCGAAGAACAATACATGAACAGTTTTAAATCCAGTTATAAACAAAACTTACCAATACACGATAAATAAGTCACAGTCCAAAAATGTCATTGGGGCCCAGCCAAAAAAAACCTACAACAAAAAAACACATATTAATTTTTGAAAAAAAACATCTATTTTGTAGATCCATAATTTCAACAAGGATGACGGGAAAAAAATTACACCAAAAATAAACCACAAATAAAATAACCACACCAAAAAATGCGAACGGAAAGTTTGTAAAAAAATACGCCTCGAACACACTCCAAAAATCCGCCTCCAAACACTATTCCCTCCAACAATACACTCCGAACCACGCAACCTCCAACAAACAACACCCGCCACCTCGACTCGAGTCGCCAAAAGCCATAAATAGTGTTTCGTTTCCCACTCAAATTAAGGACGGATCATAGGAACGCACAATCAATGATGCAGTCGAATAATAAGGACGCATGTATAAATACGTCACGGAAAAACACAAACGGTCTGGTGTAGTTCAAGTTTTAACATGCAAAATGGCTACAGACCAGCCAAACAATGGTCAAGAGGCGGCCGGTAAGTATTTCTCTCATTTCTATTCAAGGATTATTTAGTACCAGAATAGAGTGAAAGATTAACATCTAAATTGCCAAACATTTAATGTAAATAGGTGTTGAGGATGACATGGAAGAGGCTGCTGGGCCCAGTATTCCGGCCAAAGCTGGCAAAAAGAAAAGGCAGCCACAATTCACAAGAAAGGAGATGGAGGTTTTGATTCAGAAGTGTGTGGACATCCTGCCACAGGCAGACAGGAATATGGGTGTAAGCCAGAAGTGGAGAATGTGGGAGGAGATAGCCAGTGCTGTCAATAGGGTGGGTGATTTTGTTCGTCTAGCCCGGGATGTCAAACGCAGGTAAATTAAACCCCCCCAAAAAGTGGATACAGGGCCAAATAATGCAGGAATAATGCCAACTTTTTCACCCACAGATGGCAAGACTTCAAATATCGGCTGAAGCAAAAACTGGCTGACAGGGCTAGGCATGCAAGGGGGACAGGTGGGGGTCCCACCCCTGTGTCTTTGGACCTGACTGATTTGGAAGAGCTGGCACAGGGGTGTGTGCAGGCTGTGGAGGTGTTTGGCGTGTCCAACATGTATACGGACATGCCAGACTTTGCGGCTCCTCATGTTGTCCCAGGTAAATGTTGTGATGTAACCAACTCTGAAATGTTTTTGAGACAATATGTAGATTCTAATGTGACTCTTTTCTCTTTTTTCTCACAGAGACACAGGCGGATGAGTCTGCTCCAGAGGGGAGCCTTGGCCGCAGAATTTCTGCTGGCTCTGCAGGGGAGGAACCAGTGCATCCGGCTGAGGACCCTGCAGAAGCCAGTCCAGGGCAATCCCCCTCGCAGGCAGTGGCACTCCTCACAGAACTCAATTTTAAATCGGATTACCATACGGAGATTCTGCAGAGGATGGACGCCAGTCTGCTACGGGTGGCTGAGGCCCTGGAGCAAAATGCTGTGGCCAAATGCCCTGGCTGAAAATACCAGGGCCAACATCAGAATAGCCAATGCCCTGGAGCAGCTCTTTTCGCCAGCACATGGTGGAGCCGACCTCCCTTCCTGCCGGAACATCAGGATCCTCCACCTCTGGCACAACAACAGCCATTCCTCCAAATGTGCCTAGCCCTGTGCCTAGTCCAGAGGCCACAAAATCTGCCTCTGGACAGGCCAGCCAGAGGAAATCCCGGACCCGGTCTGGCGCCCACCCTACCCCAGCCAAACGGGGAAAAAAAACGATGACAACACTGGCTACTTTTCCCACACTCCTTCTGTGCTTGCCCCATATTCCTTTAGGGCCAAAACTTCCCTCTCCTTTCTTGTGAATTGTTTTTAATGTGTTTTTTTTAAGTTTGCCAACATTGGCAATTTTTTTTACATAATTCTTTCCGTTATTTTTGGCTAACAATGACCAAAAACTGTATTTGCCAAATGCACCTCAAATCTTTAAAAATGTGTGTAGGAAATAAAAAAATTGACAAATGTTCTCCATTGTATTGTGACATTATTTGAAAAATGGTTTAGAGTTAATCCTGGCCCACAAGCCAAAAACGAATTCCAAAAAAAAACCAAAGGGTTAAAAATAAAGGTTTCTTTAAGGGACACTTTGAAATTAAAAAAAGGATGCAAATTTGCCAGGCAAGAGCAAAATGGTAAAATACACACAAACATGATGACATTATTGTTACAATAGCACAAAACCAAAAAAAAAAAAAAAGAACATTCCTAAAAATGTACGCTAATTGATTGTGTAATCCTGAAATTACCAGCTGAGATTTTCACCTGCGTACGGTTTTGTGCTAACCAAAAAAACTCTTTTCAAAACACATTACAAGCTGGTTTGCAATTCAAAGTTGATTGTTTTTCTGACAAGCCGTGGTAAATCGATCAAACATCGAGGAGGCCCGGACCGGAGGACAAGCCCATCGCCATTGTGGTCGAGTTATCCACACCCCAAGCTGTGCGAGCAGTTTGAACGGAGAGAGGATCAGCCAGTGACGTATGACTTGGTACGAACACATTTGACATTCGCATGAGCTAATTTATGTACGCCCCAAAAACGCCACGCCTGCGTTTTCCCATCTCCACCCCCGTCAACGACCAAAAATGGCCTGTTCTGTCAATCACATTTCACATGTCACTTCCTGTTCGCAATTGGACGAACGAGTCAAAAAAACTCACAATCTGCCGTACGCACATGCGCAGTGTAACACCGGCGCATGCGTGGTTTCTCAACATCGGAACGCAACGAGCGTACTGATGCTAACGAACGGCTCTGAATGAGGGCCATAATGTGAGTTATGATAGGCTTGATGCAGTGACATGCGTAAGCTAATTTAAATATTAATAAAAAAGATTAAAAATCTGCATATTAAAAAATGCAAAACAATAGTAGCATTCAAACAAACTTTTAATTTTGAACAACCATCCCCATGGTCCAACCGTACGTATTCTGCGGAATAAATAACACACACTAACAATAATAAAGTTTATTGACATTGAAAAAAAAAAGGATTGCAAACATGTGAAGACCAATTAAGGTAATTAATATAGTGATTGCCATTATTCGATTCAAGTATGTTTGCTGAATGAAATACCAGGCAATCGAAAACTGACTGGGCCACTTCTGGGAATTGACTTGTGCGAGCGTTCCCTGCAACCAAAGAGGAGACAGACGGTCGCTATTTAGAACGTTTGCTAGCTAGAGGAGGGGTTGGGAGACTATGGGGCGGAAGATTAGCTGTGAGCGAACATATGAGCGAGCGCTTGAATTTACATTTTTTCGCTCGTACGCCGAACGAGAGAACGGCCACTTGCGTCCGGGTCTGAATCAGGCCCTAAGACTCTAAGAACAGTAATAATTGCTGCATCTCAAAAACATACATAAATAATAAATAGATTGAATTAGAAATGAATGCAGGGTTTTTTTTAGACAACAGAAAAAAATTACTATATATATATATATATATATATATATATATTTATTTATTTATTAGGGATGAGCGGGTTCGGATTTCTGAAATCCGAACCCCCCCGAGCCTCCTCGATCCGAGCCGGGAACCGAGTCCGGCTCGGGTTTTCCCACTTGACTCTGAACTGAAATCGAGGTAAAACGTCATCATCCCGACTTCCGGATCTCACGGGTTTTGGATTCTATAAAAGGTCCCTGCATCGGCGCCATTTCTCACTCCGGCTGTGGACAGTGAAGAGGGAGGGTGGGAGCTAGGGATGGCTGGGCTGTGTTGTGCTGCTGTTGTCCATAGGGGCTGTGTCCACTCAGTCCATAGGGGCTGACTGGGCTGTGTTGTGCTGCTGTTATCCATAGGGGCTGGCTGGGCTGTTTTGTGCTGCTGTCATAGGGGCTGGCTGGGCTGTGTGGTGCAGTCAATTGTCCATAGGGGCTGTGTCCACTCCAAAGTCTATAGGGGCTGGCTGGACTGTGTTGTGCAGTGTCCCATAAATGCTGTTGTCCTAAAGGGGTGTTGTCCAGGGGGTGATCTGTCCATCAGGGGTGCTCCCCCAAAGTGCACTCCAAAAAAAAAAAAATTCTGTGTTTGTGAATTGTGTGCGCAGTAGCCGCATGTGCATCAACAAAGTAGCTCCAAGCGTGTGCCTGTGTTCCATAAGTAAAGGGCCGGCTGGCTCATCTCTTAAAGGGTGCTGTAATCCCCAAATTGCACTCCAACAAAAACAAAAAAATATTTTCTGTGTTTGTGAATTGTGTGCACTGTGGTTGCACGTGCATCAACAAAGGAGCAGCGCCAAGCGTGCGCCTGTCTCCCATAAGTAAAGGGCCGGCTGGCTCATTTCTTAAAGGGAGGTGTAACCCCCAAAGTGTGCTCCACAAAAAATAAACAATTCTTTTTTTTCTGTGTTTCTGTGCGAAATGTATGCTCAGTAGCCACATGTGCATCAACAAAGGAGCAGCGCCAAGCGTGTGCCTGTGTCCCATAAGTCTCTTAAAGGGTGGTGTAACCCCAAAGTGCTCCAAAAAATAAAAAACAATTTTTTTTTCTGTGTTTGTGACTTGTGTGCGCTGTAGCCGCACATGCATCAACACAGTAGCAGCGCCAAGCGTGCGCCTGTGTCATAAGTCAAGGGCCGGTTTGGACATCTGGTCCAGACTGAAGGATGTGCCAACAATTTCTGACATGTCTACTGTCTCTGCATATGATACTATCACCACTGACAGAATGGTGGAGGATTTCATTGGTGACAGCATCCAAATAGGGATGTCAGACAGTCCGTACCTGTACTGGAAGGAAGAGGCAATTTGGAGGCCCCTGTACAAACTGGCTCTATTTTACCTGAACCCCCCCCCTCCAGTGTGTACTCAGAAAGAGTGTTTAGTGCAGCCAGGAACCTTGTCAGCGAAAGGCGTAGGAGGTTGCGTCCACAAAATGTGGAGAAGATGATGTTCACAAAAATGAATTATCATCTCTTCAAGGGAGACCAGCCTCCAGAACGTACAGAGGGACCTGTGGTGGTGGATTCCAGTGGGGACGAATTAATACTCTGTGAGGATGAGGATGTACACAACACTGAAGCGGGTGAGGAATCGGTGGATGAGGACGACAACTTGCCTCCATAGAGCCAGTTTGTGCAGGACAGATTAATTGCCAGCTTGCTTTGTGGGGGCCCTGGTGCTGAAATGATTGGTTTGTTAAAGTGTGCATGTCCTGTTTATACAACATAAGGGTGAGTGGGAGGGCCCAAGGACAATTCCATCTTGCACCTCTTTTTTTTCTTTGTATTATGTACTGTTTGGGGCTTAGTTTTTAAAACTGCCATCCTGTCTGCCACTACAGTGTCACTCCTAGATGGGCCGCGTGTTTATGCCGCCCACTCGTGTCGCTTAGCATAGTCATCAAGCTACCTCGGTGCAACCTTTTGGACTAAAAACAATATTGTGAGGTGTGAGGTGTTCCGAATAGACTGGAAATGAGTGGAAATTAATGTTACTGAGGTTAATAATAGCATAGGAGCAGAAAAACCCACATATTCTGTGATTTTAGCTGTTTTTATGCTTTTTTTCAAAAAAATGCAGATCCAAAATACAAAACCCAGAACTAGAGATGAGCGGGTTCAGTTCTCAGAGAACCGAGGCCACCCGAATTTAGCATAACCGAGTGGAATCCAAGCAGGCTCGGAGGTTCCCGCCTTACTCGGTTCTCGAAACAGAGGCAAAACCATAGAGACGGAAATCTTGCGGTTCGCGAGCTTTCGTCTCTATGATCAATGTAGTATATAAGGGACCATTCAACAGACGCCATTTCCACTCCGGCTATGTAAAGTGAACAGGGAGGGTGGGTAGTGTAGGGCTGGGAGCGTACTGGTGCTATCTGCTGAGTCCTGGGCTGGTGACTGCTGATCCATTCTGGTCTCTGATCACAGTGCTGTCACTGTCATTGTGCTATCTGCTGATCCATTCTGGTCTCTGGTCATGGTGCTGTCACTATCACTATCACTGTGCTGTCTGAGCTGATCCATTCTGGTCTCTGGTCACGGTGCTGTATGGTGATCCATCTGGGCTGTCTGCTGTGTCCTGGGCTTGTGCTATGTCCATCTCTGGGCCCAAGTTCTGAACTCCAAAAAAAAAAGTAAAAAAAAAAAAAGTGTCTTTTTAAGTTTTAATATTTTCTGTGTGTGCATGCGTGTTAGGCAGGCAGGCAGTGCGTTGCTGGTGCACAAGAGCCAGCCAGCAATGCACGTTGCACTTGCAACCTTGTGCTACCTGACTCCAGTCAATCTTAAAAAAAACAAGCAATACAAGTGTCACTGTCTTATATATTTTTTTCTTCTGTGTGTGTGCATGTTAGCCTTAACCACATTAGCGCACAAGATCCAGCGACTACAGTACAGTCGTGTTCAATCAAAAAAACTAACAATACAAGTGTCACTGTCTTATATATATTTTTTTCTGTGTATGCGTGGGTGTTAGGCTTAACCACATTAGCGCACAAGAAGATCCAGCGACAACAGTACAGACGTGTTCAATAAAAAAAAAAAACAATACAAGTGTCTCTGTCTTATATATTTTTTTCTTCTGTGTGTGCATGGGTGGTAGGCTTAACCACATTAGCGCACAGGATACAGCGACTACAGTTGTGTTCAATAAAAAAAAAAACAATTAAAGTGTCATATTTTTTTCTTGTTTGTGTGGGTGGGTTTTCGGCTTAACCGTAGTAGTGGACAAGATCGAGAAAGTAATACAAGTTGCAACCTTGTGCTAACAGACTCCAATCGTTCTTAAAAAAAATACAATTAATTAAAGTGTCATTTTTTTTTGGATTGTGTGGGTGGGTTTTCGGCTTGACCGTAGTAGTGGACAAGATCGAGAAAGTAATGTAAGTTGCAACCTTGTGCTGACAGACTCCATTTCTTTAAAAAAAAAAAAATGAAAGTGTCATATTTTTTTCTTGTTTGTGTGGGTGGGTTTCTGGCTTAACCGTAGTAGTGGACAAGATCGAGAAAGTAATGCAAGTTGCAACCTTGTGCTGACAGACTCCAATCGTTCTTAAAAAAAATACAATTAAAGTGTCATATTTTTTTTTGTTTGTGTGGGTGGGTTTTAGGCTTAACCGTAGTAGTGGACAAGATCCAGAAAGTAATGCAAGTTGCAACCTTGTGCTGACAGACTCCAATCGTTCTTAGAAAAAAATACAATTAAAGTGTCATATTTTTTTCTTGTTTCTGTGGGTGGGTTTTTCGGCTTAACCCCATTAGTGGACAAGATCCAGCCAGCAATGCAAGTTGCAACCTTGTGCTGACAGATTCCAGTCGTGATCAATCGTTACTCTGGGGCCAAGTTCTTCTGGAGCTGACAAAAAATATAAATCATCATTTGTAAATTTTTCTAATATTATTGTGTGTGTGCGCACGACTGCTCATGTGTTAATTTTGTAACCGCACCTTGGCTACACTATTGGTGATTGTAGCACTGCTTCTAGACTGCAGAAAAAATATGGAGGGCTGTGACATGACAGGAGAGCAAGGCCAAGAACCACATGTTGTAGCTGCCGGCAGCAGTGCAAGGCCGTCAACTTCCTCGACCTCTAGGAAGGCCCATGCCCCAGGGCTTAAGTCATCGATATGGTAAAGCAGGTTTTACTGAAATTAAGAAAAAAAATTGAAAAGATATTTGAATTTAGATAAACAAAAAATTGGCAATATGCCATTCACTACACAAAGTGGCAAGGAAAGGATAAGGCCTTGGCCTTCTTACTTTATGAAGAAGACTACTGATCCTGATAGCCCTTCTGCTTGCAGTAGTAGTGGTGGTTGTCCAATTAAAAATGTGAAAGTTGTTAAGACAGCTCTGGGAAAGCCAACTGTGTGCCCTGAGAAATCGAAATCACAAATCCCTGAGGAGAGTGCAAGTGTGTCCGCGGTTGCCATGTGTGCGCCTGACCTAAATACTAGTGTACAGGAGGATCCTCCAAGTTCCAACATTTGTGTGTCCTCTGTAAATGTGGGGAAGGGCAGTCAACATCTTGCACACATAGGGGGTCATTCAGACCCGCTTGTGAGCGTCAGGACGCTCGCAAGCAGGTCGATGTTCCCCACTGCGCATGCTCACGATGGAGGGAGCTCCGTCGTGCGCATGCGCGAGACCCGGGGATGACGGGCTTTCCATCGCTCCGGGTCTCGCACCAAAGGGGGCGTGCTGTAGATGTTGATTGACAGCATGCCCCCTTTGGTGGGCATGCAGGGGGCGTGCCTGCCAGACGGAGGCGTTCCCATGGGAACGCCTACTGTCTGAAGCCGGCCCCACTGACATCACTAGGCACCTTCTCACTAGTGATGTCAGTGGGAGTGATTTTGGCTCTGATAGAGCCAAAATCACTCCAGGGCTTGTGGCAGGGAGACCCTACCGCAGGGTCTCTGTCGCAAGTCCAATGGTCGCGATGGTCAAGACCATCGCGACCATCTTTTTGGCCGCTCGCATATGCTGTGGGTGGTCACCCACAGCATATATGAACGGCCAGGAGGCCGCTCCATTTTCATGGAGGAGGGCCCTGATTCAGAGTGAGCGCTCTGTTCAGAGCGTTCAGCTCTGAATCAGGCCCATAGTCATTGAGGATGCTTCTGTGGAATTTCACATGGAGGAGGAGGATATTTTGGTGGATGAAGGTGCTAAGGATGATGAGGATGTTGGTGTTGGTGATGAGGATGTTGATGCCAAGGATGTTTTTTGTGTAAGTATGGCAACAGCTGTTGCCCATGGTTTGAAAAAGCCAAAGCCCATTGTTGTCATGCCAAAAGTCAAAAAAATCTACTTCTCACATGTGGAATTAATTCCATCCCGATCCAGACAACATTTGTCAAGCCATATGTGCCCATTGCCATGCAAGAGTGAGTAGAGGGAGGGACCTAAATCACCTAGAAACCTCCTCCTTGTTACGTCACTTGGAGCGCATTCATCAAACATCAAAGTGTATGTCGCCAAGTTCCAAAACTCAAAACGTAACAAGTCCAGTGTCACCTACCTGCTCCCTCTCTGTGGGATCCAAACGCCTTCGATCTCCAACACCAACACCTGCATCATCAACATCCTCATTCGTGATTGGAAGTAATTTAAAAAAACAATTGACTATTAAACAGTCCTTTGATAGAGGAAGTAAGTATACCAGCTGTCACCCAGTTTCACAGCGGATCATAGACGTCATGACGGCTGTGCTAATATTAGATGGTGAAATAATAAAAACTGAGGATGATAGTGTGGAGGAAGTGCAAAAGGGGGATGAGGGGGAAATTTGTGTCCTATCTGACGCTAATGTGATGTTGATGATAAGGATGTGGTTTGCGTAAATCAGCCACCAGTGGCAGCAGTTCTTGCTAATGATAAAAATAAAGCCAGAAAAGCAACGTCTTGGGTGTGGAATTATTTTAATCTAAATTCTGACAACAGTTGTGAAGGCATCTGTTCCATTTGTAAAGCCAAAGTTAGCAGAAGAAGGGACGTTAACCATCTAGGCACCTTCTCCCTGTTACGTCATTTGCAGCAAGTTCATGCAATTTGTTTAACAAAATTATAATTTGTAAATTATTAACAAGCAGTCCAGTATCAGCTACCAGCAGTTTGGACCATAACATGCAATCTCCACCACCAACACCCTCATCATCAACCTTCTCCTTAATAATTGAAGGTAGTCCTTCCAAAAAATGTTTTGTGGGGCCCAAACAAACCAAGGAGTTCAGCCACGAAAGAGTCAGTCCTAGTCGCTAAAGTGCTTGGTTTGTTAAACTGTGCATGTCCTTTTTAATATCCCACATAAGAGTGGGTGGGAGGGACAATTCCATCTTGCACCTCTTTCCTTTACATTTGGCACAATTTGGGGCATTGCCGACTGACATTATTATAGTTTATTAAACTGCCATCCTGTTTGCCAATGCTGTGTGGTAATGTTTCATAGATGTCTGAAATTTTTTTAAACTGCCGTGCGTTTGTGCCGCTGCTCTGTTGCTTACTTTAGCCAGCCAGCTCGCTGCAGCCTTTGGCCTATATTGGTGAAAAATAGTGAAATCAATATTGTGAGCTGTGAGGTGGTTAAAAATGCCTAGAAATGCCTGAAAATCATTGTTATTAAGGTTAACAATACTGTAGGAACAAAAACAGGCCCAAATTATGTGGTTTTAGCTGTTTTTTTTAAGAAAAAATCCAGATTCAAAACCAAAACACGAAAACAAAACACGGAGGAAAAAAATCCAAAACCAGATTCAGATCCAAAACCAGGGGAGATCCAGATCCAAAACCAAAACCAAAACACGGGGGTCGGTGCACATCTCTACTCAGAACCCAAAACACGGAAGGGGGGTTTTGGCAAAACCAATCCAGATCCAAAACACGAAGTAAGATCCAGGTCCAAAATCAAAACACGAAAAGTGGCCGGTGCACACCCCTAATATATATATAGTCCCGATCGCAGTAGCTAGTTTGTGCTTGCGCACTGAAATGCATATGCATGCACAGAACGCAACAATCGGTCGATTGCGTGCGTATAAGCAACTGCGTTTCTTGCTGAATCAGGCCCAGACACAACAAAGTATTTTTTGGACAAATAATCTTGAAATCAAACTGTTTCTGCGCTTATACACAGTGACATATGAAATGCCATGTTTTTGTGAAAATTTCAAACCAGGGTTGCCTACCCTCCCGATTTTAATGGGAGTCTCCCGGTTTTTAATACCCCCTCCCGCTCCCCCGCAAACATTACTTGAACTCCCAGTTTCTTCAACCCTTTGGATTGCGCATGCCGGTGGGGGTCTCGAGGGATTTTGCCCTATCTTTTGCCATGCTTAGGACAATGTTTGGCTAATAAAACAACAGAATATAGAATGACATTACTAACAAAAATAAAAGATCCAGCAGGTTTTTTGTAGATTTTTACCTCGGGTCAAGTCCTCCTTCCCCCCTTTCCCTCCCCCCATCACCTCCCTCTGCAATATGCCACAGTCACGGTACTCATGTGTATTTCATGTATTGCAGGTGGTTTACAGGATTATAGCTCATTTGTTTATCGGACACTTGTTTATAATTTGGGCAGGTCATCCCGCTTTGCTAGTTTGGGTTGGGAGGCATTAGTGCCGTGTATACGTATGTCAGTGGAGGACTTTGGTTCTCCTTTGGTCTTAGCAATTCACCTGGGAGGGAATGATTTGTGCCAGCAGATGTCGCTTTACTTGCGGCACACTATTTGTTCATGATTTGGGTGGGTTGCTTGGCTTTGGCCAGATGTCGTGATATTTTGTCCGATATTGTGCTAGCCTTTCCTGGTGATGTAGGTGCATGGGTGGGGGGGTTAGATTTGTAGAGCATCACCCTTTAATGGGGTACAAGATGCCTAGCAGGGACAAATTTCATTTATAGAGTGTTTTTTGTTCGGTGTGGGGAGGTTTTAGAGAGTAGGTTGTATGGTGGCGGGCACGTTACAGCATTGGGAACATGCGTGGCAGGAAAGAATGGCAGTATCTATAAAGTGTCCACCTTGCTGCAGTATGAGCGGTGCGCCCCCTTCTATGCATTGGCTAGGCTGATTTTACCCTACTGGGGTCAGCGGCACCTCTCGTCGGAGAGGGCTAAAATAGTGCATTGGGATGGGGCTGGATACCGTCTCACTTGCCAGAGAGGGATATCGGCCCTTGCAAGTTTTATATCACTATTACACTTGACTTGGGATATTGGCATGTTCAGTGACTGTTTTTACATCCTTGCATAAGTCAAGTGTGGGGCATCAGGTTACTGGCCGTTCTTTCTTATGCCACCATACTCTGATTGTAAAATAAATAAAGCTGACCATATATTTTTGATCGCATATATACTTGGTCTGTCTCTTTATTATATTTAAGTTGGTTACATAACTTTAAGGTTGCACGCATTATCTGCCGATGGGGATTTTAATGCACTGATGGGGGCTGAGTGTCACAGGCATTATTAACTGCACTTTGAAAGGGCACTCACTTACAGCCAATAAATGGATGGCTGTCAGTGAGTGCCCTTTCATAGTGCAGTTAATGCTTGTGACTGGTCACTGGATATATATCACAATAAGGGAGCTGATTAAAAATACAGCTGCCCCAAATCATTGGATACTGTTGTCTGAGGACATTTTATGGTTAACAGTCAATATTTGATTTATATATTTTTTTAAACAGGCAGCTGTGCTTTCAGGAGCCTCCTGCTAAAATTGGGAGGGTAGGCAAGCCTGATATAAACCATAAAATGTCCTCAAACAATAGTATGGTAGTATGACACCCATAGAAAAACTAGCTCTGGTGGCATGCTGCTCTAAGTACTACAGTTTTCACCTGCCACTGCAGGAGACGCCCCTAAATGGCAATAAACACACCCATAGGTGGAGCTAGACACGCCCCCTGGGGGCGGAACTTGACACGCGCTACTCGTGGCACATTTTTGCTACCACCTACAATCTCCCTGAAACTAGTTTTCAAAAGTAGGCAATTATGTTTCAAACATGACTCTTAATTAAGTTTCATTCCCATAAGTTACAGTGATTCCGACAGAATTACTATATATACTATACACCAAACTTCTGTTGTTATGCATTTTAGATGTCTTTTAGTTCCTCTTTCACAGAAAAATACTTCTGTTTACATGCTAAAATAGGGAATACTATATATTTTCTTGCATATCAGTAAAACCAATGAATCCTATATATTTTTATCCATACTATACATTAACCTTTCCCCCCACATACCACTACCACCACCCTGGACCTATGCATCCTGACACTAAGGGCCTGTGTATTAATATTCATGGCAGCTTACACATACACTATAGGGTGGAAACTCTAGGCCTGATTCAGTGTGGTATCCCGAGGCCTGGGAGTACCACTTATTAGTACTGTTTATGTTAAAAGATCCCTGCAGTATTTAAAAGGTACCTTAGCTGGAGTTTATCTATTGTACAATATGCCCTATTGTTGGACTGCGGATGAAGGGATGCTGTGAGACAGGAACTTCCCCGCTGGACATGGGAGGGGAGTCCTGCTGGGCTGGATGTAGGGGCCAGCTGCCATTGGAAGAGCGGCAGTGCAGCATGCGACCCCGGTGGGAAGGAAGCCGGCGTGTGCAACAAGACCTGGATAAAGGACTTAAGAGGAGCTGCCCAACTGACCATTGGGCAGTCCTGAGGCAACGGTGAGTGGCGCAGGTTCTGCGCACTCACCTGGGAGTCCTGTGGAGACCGTCAGCAGGAGCCGCTGGGAGAGAGCCCTGCAGCAACGGAAACAGGAGATGGACCTGCGCAGGGTCTTACATGATTGACGGCAGAGTTGAGCCTGAGGCGATCGCTGGCCCCTGGAGGTGTCAGGCGGCGGCAGCCTTTCCAGATGCAGTGTGCTCTGGCCGGGAGTGACATCGGAGGCGGGCAGAGAGGCGGAGCTGACTGGCTGGAAGTGGCAGTGATTGCCCTAAACAGAGAGCCTGTCCTATCGCTTGACTACTGGACAGGTCTGTAAATAAACCCACATCATCCAGCGTTACTACAGTACATCCCTCATCAGCTGTCAGTTTTATAGACTAAATCACTGCTTCTTTAAGATATGTAGTGACTCTTGTAGCATTGTATTAGTTATAGTCAGGTGACTTATTGCAGTATGCAGCTGACAGTTACCAGGCTCTGAAGTTACCCGCACGTAGTCACAGACTGCTGTTAACCCATTGCAAGTATAGTAAGCAGGGCCGTATCTAGGGTAGTGCGGCCGGTGCCATCACACGGGGCACCACAGGGCAGGGGGCGCTGTTTGGCCCTGTCAAATTTCTGTTTATCATTTTTGTTTGTAGCTTCCTCTTATTTCATCCCCAGCATCTCCTGACCTCCCCTATCTCTTCCCTGGTCCTTCCCCATGAAGCCATGGCCCTTTTCTGGGTGCATTATGTCCCTTTGAAAAATGAGGGGGGCGCCAATGCTCTTTCTGGCACAGGGCACCAAAAAGTCTAGTTACGGCTCTGATAGAAAGCACCCAAGTCTTGAATTCAGCAAACCTTTATAAAACACAACACTACTACTGATGTAGTTTACAACGAACCTATCCCATTGACACGGACACAGGACTCATTTTACCAGAGCAGCTAAATAACTGTAAGGCAAAGAGTGATAGGGACATTACAGCTGGGATTAACAAATTGGAATTCCATGTAATATTTAAAAGACCTTTTGTTGCTAGTTTCACTCTCAGCTCAAGCTAGTTTTGGCTATGTAGCCAATTAAAGGATACATCTGTTTAAGAAAGAGACTAGTGTTCTTGGAAAACCATACCTTCTACAGTCACCATCTTAGATAGACACCAAACAGTTCAGGCTCAACAAGTTGACTCATCATCTATTCTCTATAAGGAATTAAGGAACAACTTCAGTAAGTGCACCACCATTAGATGATGCACCGACCCGGTGTAATAGACTAATATATGCATGCATATAGGGTAGGTTTTAAGATATTCAGGGAAAAAGACTTGGAGAAGGATAAACTATTATACATAATAGGTAGAGCTTGTTTAACCACTTACTATGCCAAGGTAGTATAAGGTTGTTTGTGTTTTATTGACTAACTGATTATTTCACAGTCCATTGAAGGGCTTCGGCTGATGCAGAGATCCAGTTCCCTAAGATGTAAGAATTGTATTGTATCTCCATATATTGAATTGTAAATGTTGGCAACAGACAATGCTTATTTTGGTAATTGTTATCCTTGAATAAACTCACACTGTTGATTGGAGTAAGTTGTGAACCTACTTGCCTTTACCTACCTCTCAACTTCTCTGAAGCAATCACGAGAATCAAGAGCCAGTGCAGACCTGGTAAGAGATCCCAAATTTACAGTACACCCTGGTGGGGTGTTTCATCAGCAAGGAACGCAGTTGCTAATATGCACCTAACTGGCCAATTGTTGCATACTGTGCATGCATCGCACCGGTACGAACCGGCCACTGCTATCGCAGTGACTATGCAGACCCTCCACAGAGTGACTGACAGGAAGTTCCATTAGTGGGTGGTGGTGATCTGTTTCAACGCCATTGCAGGGACGTGCATAAATTATCCACTGTGATGCCCTACGCAGCCTTAGGACATAGAGCGTGCACTGAAGTTAACAATTTCTGAGTAAGGTCAGGGCTAGTGCAAGTGTGCGTCAGGCTGCGATGATACTCGTTTGTAGCAATGTTTTCGCAGTCCTGCTAAACATTACGGATTTGTGTGTAAGGTAAAGTGGGCGTCCTTATTTTGAGCTGAGATTGCATTGCGATCGCAATGGATTAGCATACTTTTGCAATGAGACTGCATTCGCATCAGCGTTCCTTGCTGAATCAGGCCCTCTATTCAGTAAAAGCAGCAGGGTAGTGACAACCAGGACAGCACAGTTAGAATAAAATATGTACACAAGAAGAATATACTGTTTTATTCTACTATCAAGTATAAAATTTTGCACTTGAGCAAATCCAAAGGCAGACTAGGCCAGGGGGCAGGGTGCCATATGCCCCCCGGGCTGGTACACTTTTGCTTCAGTGAGTGGCAGTGTCATACTGCACATGCATGACAAATGGGCGGGTGACAGGCAGAAAGTGTTCTGCAAGCACTCCGAATATAGGAGCTGATTCAGACCCACTCGCTAGGATGCGATTGCTCATAGCTGGCCGATATTTGCAATCTGCGCATGCATATGCATCTCAGTGTGCATGCGCGAACCAGTGCGAATGCTCGGGAAGTGATCGCTCGCTGCGCATAGACAGCCCAGCAGAGTGAGTGACAGGAGAAGTCATTTGTGGGTGGTGAGAGGGGCAGGCCACTAGAAATGGGGGAGTGGAGGTGCAAACGCAGGCATGCCTGGATGTCTCAACGCCATTTCAAAGGCATGCATAATTAAAAGGCAGCATCATAGTATACATCATTTGGTTGTATTTCACATTGAAGTGATCGCAGTGCTTGCGGCAGGGTATAGTCAACCTCAAGCACTGCGATCACATGCATTGGTGCTTGATGTACCAATGGTTTCATGTACTTCCAGGAGATGACGTGCGTAAGTGGGCATCTTATGAATAGCTGGAAGGCATCTGCATACACAAAGTGATCGCATGCCAAGACATAGTGGGTGTGCTAATGCCTTGCTGTGCAATCACCTGCCTTGATGGGCGTGCGCTGGATTTGCATACACAGGGTGCAAATGAATGCATCTAGCGAGCATACGAGTGGCTGGGAAGCATTCTCTGCCTGTTACCCACTTTCTGTCACATATTTGCAGCTTGTAGCTGCACACTGGGCAGCAGCACTATTTCTGAGACTGCTCTGCTGCAGGGGTTGTGCAGTGTGCACTGGGACACTACCTCACCTTCCTGTGAGTCTATGTCGTCCCTTCCTGCTTGAGACCCCTGAGTCTCCACCACTGCTATCCCTCCTGTTTGTCACTACTTTAAATCTGACTTCACACTCTACTACTGAATCTACTCCCTCCAGTGTCTCGGACAAGACCCTGCCCCTCCTCTACCCTCTCTGACTGTTCTAAACTCATTCTTGTCCCCAGCCAAGATCCCACCCTCACCAGGAGGCCCCGTCCCCTCTACTACCCTGTCAGACTATTTTAATCTACCTCCTCCTGTCCCAGCTCAAGATCCCACCCCCTTACCCCGAGTCTCCACCCCCTCTCAAGTCTATCTTGTCTCTTTTATCTCTTCCTACACCCTGGAGCTCCACACAGACCAGACAGAACCTCCTTCCAGACAGGTAAGTGCCAGTGGAGGTGTGATATTTGAGGTGGGGGGGTTAATACTTATGCAGTGAGGAGAGGTGTAGTTGCTTTTTCTTGTGGGGGAGGGTGTGTGTTAATACTGTCTGGAAGTGTCGCTCTATCACTAATGTTTATATAATTCCTCACCGGAACAGATAAGAAAAAAAAAAAACTTCATTTTTGGCCAGGTGGCAGTTATCTCAAAGCACCACTGACTTGATATAGGTGCAGGGGGTGAAGCTGCTATGGGCCCTGTGCCACCTCAGGGGCCCTTCCCTGCCCCTACACCTACAGTGTCAGGCCCGCCGTGTTTATGTCCTCCTTCAGAAGTGTGCTGTGCTGCGCAGGCATGTCCTCCCTCCTGGACTGCTCCGCCTCCATCTCTCCTCACTGACTTATACTGTTATAAGGTGTTGCCATGATCCAGGGATGTCACAGCAAGCTCAGCATGGCTCCTCCTAGCATCAGACAGTAAGGTGAGGTGGAACCAACCGAGAGAAGAGATATGCCTACCTTTCCCTGCTAAAGGAGGACGCGACCATGGAGCAAAGGTAAGCCAGGGAGGGTGAAGGGGAGAGTGCAGGGATGGGGTGCTGAAGCAGAGGGGGGGAACTAGGGGGCCCATGAAAATTTTGTTATGGGGCCCCCCTTGGTCTAGTTACATCCCTAAAAAGCAACCTTCATTTCTTTGGACCTCTAGTTTCCTCTGCAGGTCTTCTACCCCAGCTTGTAATTAAAATGGGCCAGTCCTTAGCAAGTTACTCAGTATGCAATGTAATATGGCTTATATTCTACCATGAAATCAGCCTTTGACATTAGGCAATGGTGTGCGCCTGATGTGGATGTTAACTCATGCTGGGTTTAAATTGTTGATTGCTGGGCTTTCCTAGTGGATTTCCTTAGACAGAGGGATATACTATATATGTAATACCCTAGAATCTTATCAGTTAATTTCTGGGAGTTAGGACCCTGCGGATACCTTGCAGGCAGTCCTACAAGCCCAAGTTAGGAAATCACAGAGGTTGTTGTGGATGAAGTTTAGGGCCTTATTCAGAACCGTTTGCAAGGCTGCGCTCGCACATAGCCTGCCGATGTTTGCAATTTGCGCATGTGTACAAGATGCAGTGTGTGTGCGCGAACCAGTCCAAACAATAACACCCTGTACACAGATGCTCCGCAAGCATGAGTGACAGGATGTGCTGTTTGTGGGTGGTGACAAGGGGTGGTCAATGGTAACGGGGGTGTGGTGGTGTGAATGCCGGCCTGTCTGTGCATTGGAATGCCATTTCAGGGGCGTGCATAATTAAGATGCATCGTCAGCATACACATCACATGGCTGAATTAAACACAGCAGCACTTGCAGAGCTTGCGGTAGGGTATGGTCAGCCACAAGTGCTGCATATGGGTCCGATGTCAGTCAATGTTACCGATTCTTTAATACACTTCCTGGAGATGACATATGTTACTAAGGGAAAGTAGGCCTCTTTTGTCAGGCTGGTGGGCATCTAATGTCATACCGCGATCGCCCGGCAAAACATAGTGGGCATGCCATTATCTTACTCGCAGGATTTGCATGCTTTGGATGCGGATAGATGTGTGTGAACGCAGCCTTGCGACTGGGTCTGAATCAGACCCTTAGAACACCCGAGTTGTGCAGGGAGAGACTCTGAGCTGTGCAGACATGTGATCATGGTGTGCTGCTTCTGTTCCTGCTCCTGGCTCCCTCTCGCACTGACAGAGAGGGAGCCAGGCCACTGCTGAGACCAAGGAAGCTGTGGGTGCATATAGGTAGGTACAGGGTTGGACTGGCCTAAAGGGGAAATTACTGCCTGAAGGCCCACCCTCCTCCTTTAGGTGTCAGGTTCCAGACCTCCAATCATACATTGTTACTGTAATAGATGGTCAGTTACCTGGTGGAGTAGTACCACTGATCACCATGGGTGCTTGGTTCCCTTCTATAGGAACTACACCAAGATTTGCCTATTTGGTTAGCAAAGCATCTGTGGTGGCTGGCCACACCTCTTAAACATGGACCCCTACCACTACATTCCCCTGGTGGGCCCTTCATGTCCCAGTCCAACACTGGGTAGGTGCAACAAACAACCTTGACTATTTTCCAGGATCAAGGTTTAGGTCAGTCACCACTGAAATGTGTATGATATCTAATGTTCTGTATGAGTCACATATTTATTTGTGAAACTCACAACAAAAAAAAGTAGCTAAAGATGCATTTATCATACTAATAATTAAACATCCCATCAGTAAAGCACTTTTCTGGGCTCCTTATTTCCTAATAAGTTTTGCAAGTCAATGCGTAGAGGTCTATATAGAATTCTACTCTAGTCTAAAACAACAGTATGAGCAGATAAAAGATTACGGGTGATTAGTTATGAGATGAAACATTCTATTAGTACACTGAAATAAAACATACAGTAGTGATAAGATACAGTACATATGTTTATAAACAGTTGATGAATTTATAGCCTCAAAGTGCTAGTGAGATCTCCAGTCTAAAATATCTATATCAGGTACGTTAAATTTCTACATATCATATACAGTGCAAGAAATATTAATATGCATCCCAGCCTATTTTTATAAGATTATTAATAAAGTAGCCAGAGGTGATTTATGGAGTATGGTGTTTATTAATAATAATAATAATAATAATAATATGAAACTGTGGTGCTAGCAATGGCAATATATAGTGTGTGCAGGG
Source organism: Taudactylus pleione (assembly GCA_031769625.1). NCBI lineage: Eukaryota > Metazoa > Chordata > Amphibia > Anura > Myobatrachidae > Taudactylus > Taudactylus pleione. The sequence goes on along the minus strand of JAUIMM010000116.1, from coordinate 16,089,762 downwards.
CTATTTTTCAGGAAAAACTGGGGGTGAAGCTATGAAACTTTAATAATTTATTGTGCTAAAGTTTTAGGAAGGTGTGGAAAAAATGCTGCAAAGTTCAGATGCCTATCCATTAGACGACCTGAAAGTCTGAACGTCTGCCTGCACTGAATGGCGTTCACTGAATATCAATCAGTGAAGGAGCCCGACCTCCTATCTCTGAACATGCCGAACCTGACGTGCGCCATCAGGTTGACGGGCATGTTCAGTAGACAGTCGGGGATGGCAAGGAACCAGCATGCACGCGCATCGCTGGTCCTTCCCGGCTATCCATTACCCAACTTTGTGAATAATGCGACCAAAACCTCCTGGTTTTGGTCGGATTGTTCACCAAGTCGGTTAATGGATAGGCCCCTTTAGAATGCTTTCAAAAATAGAAGTATTAATAGTTTATTTTAGGCAATTAACAAAATACAAAGATTATGCAATCCAGGAATCCCATACTGACAGAATCAGGAGTACAGGCTCAGACAAATAGTAGGTGGTAGATTGCAAATGATATGAAGCTGAGATTGTTACCAATATATTTATTTATTTATTACCAGTTATTTATATAGTGCACACATATTCCGCAGCGCTTTACAGAGCATATCTTACCATTCACATCAGTCCCTGCCCCAGTGGAGCTTACAATCTATATTCCCTACCACATGCTTGCAAACATATACACTATGGTAAATTTTGAGGGAAGCCAATTAACCTACCAGTATATTTTTGGAGTGTGGGAGGAAACCGGAGGAAACCCACGCAAGCACAGGGAGAATATACAAACTCCACACAGTTAGGGCCATGGTGGGAATCAAAACCATGACCTCAGTGCTGTGAGGCAGTAACGCTAACCATTACACCGTCTGTGCTGCTCACACCGTACAGTATACCATTATAGCAGAAGTGCTGCCTGAGGATAATGGAACTGGAGAAGTAAGCACTGTGCACATATTCCTAAATATGAACATGTGATGGCTGATAATAAAGAGCAGGATAAAGCACTGTAAGCAATACTAGAGTGTTCAAAAAGACTGCATATTAATACACAGATAAGAGTACATATGTCCAAGGGAAATTCATATAAATGTTAAATCAAACCTAATCAAGCCTGTTCAAATACCAAGGAATCTAGACAGTAAATCTGCAGGATTCAAAGGAAGTAAAAGCACACTGGAGCTCTGAGTGTAACACAGAATAATCTGGCAAGGGATTACTGGGAAATCAAGTATTTAAACCGGCATGACAGGTGCAGTTCATCAAGTGGTCTCAGGTGCACTCATTAACTGCTGCACACAGTTTGGTACTGGAGGAACACCCAAATCAAGAAGAGCAGCAGACCTGGTCCTGTATTCAATTAGGGAGCGAAAAGTCCATGCTGGACTTTTTGCTCCACTTCGGAGCTTTTCTGGGGATAAAGTATCGGGCATGTGCCCGCTTTATCCCTGTATTCAATTTAAAATGAGCAAAAACGGGACCAGGCGAATTGGGAACTACGAAAAAAAACAGGAATTTTCGGGAAATAATTATAGGACCTCCCTAAAGATGTCCAGACATGGGGGATCACTATGGGTACCCCCGTTTTTGCCTGCAGAAGAAAGTCGAGGTTTTAAATAGCCGCGGCAGGTGTTTTTCTCCCGACATTGAAGAAGTGATGCAGAAGAGCATTTCGATTTTTTTTTCATTTTTTTTAGTGGTCCCATCAAATTTGGGATACATGAAAATGGGTACTAACATATTTTTAAGTCCCTAAAGTAATTTGAAAAAAATTCTGCAATAATGCACCTGCCACTAATAGCCTATTCTAGAAAACACCTGCCACATACTTACAGAATACACCTGAACCTTTTTCCCTATTTTTAAACACTGTTTCCCCTTTCTTTTTTTTCACCCCAAATTTTTTATTAACTTTTTTGGGGTGTCCTTAATTTTTTTTTTACTTTTTTTGATACAGTTTATTTTTAAATGACATTCCCAGGGGTGCAGGCTAATTTTTTAAACCTTCACCCCTAAACCCCAATTCTGCACTTTTTTTCGCCATGTAAAAGATGGCGAAAAGTTATCTCCTTTTTTTTTCAAAGAATTTTCGAACCTGTGAAAAGTCTTTGAAATTGATTACGGGGATAATTGAAATAGGCGAAAATGACATCATCGGCGATAAATTATCACCAATTCTGACTTTTCACAGCCTAATTGAATACCCCCCCTGGTGGGCAGCAATACTGCAGGGGTTTTCCAACAAGGTGAGCTGCAGTAGGTGCGGATCACTAATTTTATTGTGTGCATATTTTCATTTATGGTGCATAAAGTCCTCCTCTCCAGTGTTTTGGCACATTTATAATCACATAAACTTTAGTTTGTTGGGTACCGCATTATGTAATTAACACACACACTACTATTTTTCAGAAAAAATAGATTCAGGAACTGTGGGTGGAGCTATAGAAAAACAATTTATATATATATAGTCCTGCACTCATATCGCAAAGTATCGATGATGGGGTGCTTGCCAAAGATCAATGATCTTAAATATAACATCCAAATTTCCAAAAAACGGAAGGAAGCACTCGCCAATTAGTTTTAAACAACCAGTTTTTTATTAGAACAGTGTATATTTATAATCTGCCAAGACAGGCATCATTTATGATCCGCCACAAATTGTGTCGACGTTTTGGTTCAACATGAGAACCATGCCTCATGTACCACTGCCCGGCGCAGCTAGTACGGTGATTCAACTCAGTAGCTGTTGAACAAGTTGTAATATCTCTGTACATCACATCGTATTACACTCCCTTCTTGAGAATGGTTCTCATGTTGAACCGAAACATCGACACAATTTGTGGTGGATTATAAATGAAGCCTGTCTTGGCGGATTATAAATATTCATTGTCATAATAAAAAACTGGTTGTTTAAACCTAATTGGCAAGTGCTTCCTTCCATTTTTTTAATATTTGGATGTATATATATATATATATATATATATATGTGTGTAAATATATATATATATATATATATATATATATTAGAGATGAGGCTCGGGTTTAACCCGCGTGACTCGGATCTCAAAACAAGGCAAAACATCATCATCCCACTGTCATATTCTCGCAGGTTTTGGATTGTATCAAGGTCCCGTGATTGCTGCCATTTTTCATTCCGGCTGTGGAGAGTGAAGAGGGAGGGAGCTGGGAGCTGTGCTGAGCTGCTGTCGCAAAATTTTGACTTGTGAGGTTGTGCTGGGAGCTGTGCTGCACTGCTATTGTGCATAATAATTGTGGGGCTGGCTGGCTGTTGTCCATAGGGGCTGGTTGGCTGTTGTCCAATCCATACCATATAGGGGCTGGCTGTTGTCCTATCCATATGGGCTGGATGGCTGTACTCCATAGTGGCTGGCTGACTGTTTTGAGGTTGTCCTGTCCATAGGGGCTGGCTGGCTGTTGTCTTGTCCATAGGGGCTGGCTGGCTGTAGTCCATAGAGGCTGGCTGATGATATCGGCTTGGATGATGGCTTAATTTGTTGTCCATAGGGGCTGGCTGTTCTTCTGTGTTGTCCAGGAGGTGCTGTGTCAATCAAGGGTGCTCTTTTTCACCCCCAGTGTAAAAAATATAAAAACAATTTTTTGTTTGTGCGTGTTACCAGTTTAAAGAAAAAAAATTTGTGTGTGCGTGTTTGCCTGCCACACCACCAGTGTGAAAATAAAAACAATTTATTTGGGAGCAAATGACAGTCGATCATATGGTTTTAAACACTGAAAAAAAGACAAAACAAATTGTTCAAATTGGTTACATTTGTGTGTTCTAACCAATTTGTCTGAACAATCATTTTTGGCTATTTTCCAGTGTTTGTGAGCAAGTGGACAACTGTCATTTGCTCCCATACATTACCATGGTTTCATTCCAACCAGCCAGATTGGACAGATATCTGACAGAAAATTGTATAGAGGATGGCCAGCTTTAGCCACACCACCAGTGGAGAAAAAAAAAAATTGTGTGTACGTGTTAGCTTGCCACACCACCAGTGTGAAAATAAAAACTATTTTTTTCTGTGTGTGTGTGTGTAAGCCACACCACCAGTATGAAAATATTTTTTGTGTGTGCGTGTTAGCCACACCACCAGTGCAAAAATAAAAACAATTTTTTTGTGTGTGCATGTTATCCTGCCACACCACCAATGTGGAAATAAAAACAATTTTTTTGTGCGCACGTTAGACACATTTATCAGCAACATGAGGTGCGCATGGGAGCTGTGCTGCCTGTGTCATTTATCAAGAAGCTGCTGTCTTGTTCGGGTGCTCTCCCTCCCAAGTGCCCCCAAAAATTAATTCAATCAATCTTTTATGTGTGTGTTTGTGTGCGCGTTAGCCATGGCATCATAAAACACCTCTGGTGAGAGTTACATAAACATTTTCAAAGGTGAAAGTAGAGGATATGGTTTCAAAAATGGAATTAAGCAGCTAAAACTGCATTCTCTAATTATTGTGTCCCTACTCCCAGTCCCTACCCATGGCCCCTCTACCTGAATTTCAGCGAGGCAGAGGGGCAACTCCATGCAACCTTATTCCAGAGTGCAGCTTTTCCTCCTGTAGCCCAGGTCAGAAGATGTGTAGGGGGTGTGGTGTGATGATATGGACTAAAATGGAGCTCACATCCACTAAAGTGGACAATGAATCCCCCTTCTAATGGAGTACAGCTGTAATTTATTTTATACACAACACAGGATGGGGTGATGATATCGGCTTGGGTGATAGCATAATATGGGGTGATATATACAATTTTCCCCTTCACACAATATTAATTTGTCCCCGCTGGAATCCACCATTATAGGTGCCTCTGTAATTTTCGCACGTAATTGACGGTAAAGGTCTTTCTCGTAGAATTAGTAGTTCATTTTGATGGACATCATCTTTTCCACATTTTGGAGAAGTAGTCTCAGGCCAATCACTGACAAGGTTCCCAGCTGTGCTGAAAACGCTTTCTGAGTACACACTGGAAGGTGGGCAGCTGAACGAAAGCAAAGGTAGTTTTGTGTAAGGGCCTCAAAATTGCCTCTTTTCCTACCAGTAGTTATTTACATGTATCTCTTTCTCTTCAGATCTGTGTCTGTTGGGAAGAAAAAACAATTTCTTCATCCTTTCTGGGATGAAAATCGACTCCCAGCAGCAGGCATGGTGCTCATGAATTCCGAAGAAAGACACAATGTAAGGCCTTAAATTAAGGCTAGCCAACCTCGGTCCTCAAGAGCTCCTAACAGTTCACGTTTTTCAGACCACCTAGCTGGTGCACAAGTGTATTCATTACTCAGAAACACATTTGAAAAGATCCACATTTGGAGTTAATTATTACACTTTTGATTCTGTGAGGAGACCTGGAAAACATGCACTGTTGGCTCTCGAGGACCAGGGTTGGCTACCCCTGCCTTAAATCATAAATCTTACGCTTGTCCACATATCTGTGCTGGTTAAGTGACATTTTGAGGCCACTAACTAACTTTGTTTTTTTAATGTCCCTGCACAGGTTGGGAAATGCTTTTTCATGTCGAAAGCACTACTAGAAGTCTTCCTGGTCCCCTTATGGGATGAGAAAATCCACTGCCAGCAGCAGCAGATATGGCGCTCAAGGATTCTTCTGGGACAAGGACTGATGTGAATGTGTCAAATATTTTTTTGTAAATGCCTCCTCCCCTCCCCTTCTCCCTCTTTCTTCAGAGTCAAAAAATGAAATTAAATTTACTATCAATCAACCCTTCCTGTCCCTGCCTTCAACTACATACATATTCCAACTGCATGGGGCCTCCCTTGAATAATAAAAACATTTGTTTCCTGATGTGCCATGTTGGAAGTTGAACTGCTACCTGTTTGTGCCACCCACTACTGCCGCTTAGCTTTGTCAGCCAGCTAGCTTGGTGAAAATTTTGGGACTAAACTGGATTAAAACAATATAGTGAGCTGTGAGGTGGTCAAAATTGACTGGAAACGAGTGGAAATAAATGGTATTCATGTTAATACTGTAGGAACAAAAACAGACCCATTTTATGTGAAATATTTGCTTGCTCCACCTGCTTCTCCAATTATAATAATTTTTCACAATCCTGACTTTCCCCTAGGTACTTGCTCATTCACTGGAGGGCAGATGATATCAGATATTTAAATGACTTTACACAGGAAATCTATTTTCCCTCTTTTTCAGAACTACAATCTGAGTAAGACATAACCTCTAGACACTTTTATCAATTCCTCCAGATTAGACACTATCACTCTAAAGTTAAGTAACTTCTTTATTTTGAAGCCCTACGCTTGAGGCAACCCTTGACTACAGATGAATTTCCCTTTTATATTCACTGTTATTTGAAGAGTTGCCTTACTCGCAGGACTGGTATGAAGTTGCTTTGGAAGCAGGCTTAGGGATGCACTGGATGGGAATGATTGGTCAGAGATCTGGAAAAATACGGCCTTCAGTTTGATCAATGTTGAAATAAAGGAAAAAGTTTATAAATTATTGTATAGTTGGTATTATGTACCTTCCCACCTCAGTAAAATATTCCCAGATACATTGAATAGATGCTGGAGAGGTTGCACCTCTGAAGGTTCATTCCTCCACATATTGTGTTTGTGCCCAAAAATCTTTGGAGGGAGGTCTCTGGATTAAAATCCCACATTGTCCAGATCCCCATCATGTGTGAATTTAGGCTATTCCTTCTGCCTCTGGGACTCCCTAAGAAAACTAGGCATTAAAATAAATGAATACATCACATTGCCTCTGCTACCACCTGTCAGATTGCTGCTGATTCGAAGCAACCTGCCTCCCCTTCTCTTTAATCAATATTATTCCGTATCTGCTATTCATACTGTATGGAATACATGACCAGTATTAATAATTCCTCTAAATCATTTGATAATGTCTAGGGCCAATGGCTCACCTCACAAAATGCCCTTTTCCCATTTGAAATAGGTTAATTTACCTTATTCTCTCCACCCTTTTTATTTATTTTTTCTTGTTTGGTGTCAATCCATCTTTCTCCTCTTTCTGTATGTTTATCTCCTCTCTGATCTTTACTATGGTGTGCCACACTGTCACTTCTCTAGACTCCTATTTCCTTTTCTCCTCTCCCCTCCAATAATAATACCAGTCACCAGTGGCAGAACTAGAGAGTGGTGGACTCAGGTGCAAGAATATGCTTTGGGCCCCCCTATACAGTGACCCCAGTAGTGGTCCCCCTATGCAGTGCCCCATATACAGTGCCCCCAGTAGTGGTCCCCCTATGCAGTGCCCCAAGTAGTGCCCATTATACAGTGCTCCCAGAAGTGGTCCTCCCTATGCATTGCCTCCAGTAGTAGTCACCCCTATACAGTGCCCCCAGTAGTAGTCCCCCCTATGCATTGCCTCCAGTAGTAGTCCCCCCTCTGCATTTCCCCCAGTGGTAGTCCCCCCTATACAGTTCCCCCAGTAGCGGCCACCCCCTCTATACAGTGCCCCCAGTAGAGGCTCCTCCATACAGTGCCCCCAGTAGTGCCCTCCCTATGCAGTGGCCCTTACACACACAAAAAAAAAAACGCACACAACTTACCTGAATATCCACTCCTATCATGATAGCTGCTGACCACTCCTCCCGGCCCGCTCTGCACATCACCCGTTGCAGGGGGAGCCAGAAGGTGGAGCTTATGAGTGAGCTCCAGTTAGCTCCCTCTGTAAACGCAGCAGCCAATGAGAGTGTGTCTGACTCTCATTGGCTGCTATAACAAACACACCACCGCTGCTGGTGGCGGTTTGTTTGTTACTGTGTAGTGCTGACCGCACTCACGGCGGTCTGCACTACACTTAAATACTGTGAGGCCGGGGGACACTGGTGATGAGTGCAGCGGCGGTGGCGCTGTTGGATGCAGGCAACTGTGGGCCCCTGCGCCACAGCGGGCCCTGGTGCAAGCCACCGGCTTCACTGCCGCTAGTTCCGCCACTGTCAATCACCATGTGATACTGTATACAATATTAGATAGGACATATTTCAATCTCTCACCTTTTATTTTATATAAATTATCGTGGTTGATTTGGTTTTGGCAAAACCACCCTTTACGTGCTTTAGTTCGGTTTTGGATTTATTACAATAGTTCAAATCATATAACAAGGAACTTGTTTTGTTCCTCTAGTATTATTAACATCAATAACATTCATTTCCAGTCAGTTTTGGCTACCTCACATTACCTGAAATCACGAGGGAAATGCAAACCAAAATATGTAAGATCCGGTTTTTATATCCGCATTCCGAACCTGTCAAGAAGACCCGGGTCGGGACTTGGTTCTACTCGAAATGCCAAAGTGATCTGAGTTGGGACTTGGTCCGAATCGGAAACCCCAATGTTTGGGTGTGTTCGGTTCTCAGAAAAACCAAACTGCTCATCTCTGCCTTTAATGTAACCGGCCAATATTTGTTGACAATTCTTTCCAGTCTTCCTTATAATTCTGTCTTATTGGTCACTATATTAAGTTATCAAAGTAACCACTTTATGATTTTTAGTACAGATGAGGCTTCTGTGTTTGTCCTACTCATCCAATAATGATTCTCTGCGTAGAGTTTAAACCTCTTCAAAGTCTCTGGGCTTGATCCATTACGGATCACAATTGCAACAGTGTACGCAGATCTGCCGATGGTGCGTACTGCGCATGTGTATGCACCACAGTGCGTGTGCGCTGGTCAGGATTGATGGGATGTCAACGTTTGGGGATAGTGACGAGGGTGGTCGGAGAAATGCAGGTGTGCCTGTACATTTGAACACCATTCCTGGTCGTGCATAAATTAGCCACTGTGACGACATTTGCAGCTTGGGTACTCACTGCGTGCAACGAGACTTGCAATTTCTGAGACAGATCAGACTTGCTGTAAATCTGTGAGAGGGACCAATGTTACTCAATGTTACCGATATGTATGCAGGATTCCGAGGTCTTGCAGATGTGAGAAAGCGGTATTGGGCATCTCTATGCTGGCTGAGCAGTTGATAACCATTAGCATATTTTCACAGTGGAACTGCGTGTGTAATCACAGCAGTGATTGCAATAGTGATCCGTAATGAATCAGGCCCTCTATTAACTCTTTGCTCATTATGCATCTTTTCAGAAATCTAGGGCAAGATTCAGAGATGGACGCTAATGTGATTGCAGCTGTGTTTTCATACTAGATGCAGCTGTGAAAATATGCTAATGTCTGCAAAGATCACCTGAGCATAAAGATGACCACTGCTGCCTTCTTACCTGCGTGTGATGACACACACCTGCGTAAATATCAGTACCATCGATGCACATCAGCGGCCATCTTGCCCCTGCTGAAGGTCTAACCAGCCGCAGACTCGGGAGCTCTCCTCTCATGCTGCGTATGCACTCGCATTGGCTTATTTAGTTGTCTGCAAGAGGTAGTTATCCAGGATGAAGTCATTTAAAGTTAACATTTTATATTGGCTTTTTAGGATGATCTCTAGCCAGGTGGTAATTACTAATGGTAGGGATATTTGTGGATAATGGTAGGGATATTTTTTACCATGTATTTATTTATTTATTTAACAAAGCCTATTCTGTTGTGACTTACATTTGGGATAAAGTGTTAGTATCAATAAAAATAATTGCACAGAAATATATAATGACTAGCACACATTTATTTATTCAAATTGCTGTATGTAGCACCCCACATTAGAATAAAGGTAATAATTCAAAAGGTCATAGATTATATATTGCCATCTGCTGTTCAAAATCAGAACTAATATTTTTTAGCAAGCATAAGCCAATATATATGTAATCATTTTTATGAAAATATAGTGTGTTATATATAGATTTAAATTAATTTAACAGTATTTGTAAATGAAGCTAAGACTTGATTCTTCTGTATCATGAATACCATTAACATTGTTAATGTTTAGTGAGTACTAGTTGCTCTGCTTCACAATGAGAGATGTTTACCATAGCATGTGTGTCTGAAGGACATCCTTTATTTATTTCATGCAATCTTTTTCCTTTTCATTCGCTTCACATTTTTTTTTGTGTGCGCTATGTGCTATACCTGGGCTGGTTCCATTAGAACAGCCAGTGAGACAGTACTTTGCTATACACATTTTAGTCCTTCTAAAATGTGATTCTGTACATATTTTTTTTTTTTATTCAATAATTGTCTATTCATTGTGTCTATGTTCTGTAGAATAAGAAAACACTATGGAGAGAAAGTGAAAGTGTATATCTGTTTAAAATGATCATTGAAATCCATTAAGCATCAGTGTTGCAGAGAACAATAAATTAACCTTAAGTGCCTCTTATAAAAGAGTCATTTATGGCCTAAAAGTTAGTATCATATATTATTCATATTAAAACAAAGCATTCACTTTGTTAGCCAAGGGTGCTGGAGGGATCTGAGCAACAATTAAATTAGTGGGCACTTTGCATGTTGGAACAAGTGAGGGGCTCACTTAAATCTCATAAAACAAAACAAAATTTTTATAAAATTTACATATATAACTAATTCATACATTTAACAATTATATATACAATATGTAAGGGCAAATACTCTTAGGGCCTGATTATGAGTCATCTGTATCAGAGGTGCACCTAATCCGCACACAGTGTTCATGCAGTTGAGCTATTATTTGCAACTGCAGAAAAGTTCTGGAAACACCTACGATGCTTGTCAGAAATGGGGTGGCAAAGTGATGGGCATTCCTGGGTAGTGACTGAGAGGTGGTCGGAGGTGAACAAAAAAAAAGTCAGTTTCATTGGTGTGTTTTGGGACATTCATAAGTGTGTTAGTGAAAACGGCTGTTTTAGAAGATGCATATGCCATGCTCAGATGGAGAAACTACACCTCCCTTAGAGCTGGTACACGTTTTGATGGTGCACTGATGGTGGCATGTCAAGAATCACTGATGGTTGTACAGTGTGCAGAGAGGTTGAAAGTGGGTATCTCACAGCTTGCACATTCAGACGCAGGCTAATACACCAGGGGGAAGGCTGATGCTAGCATTTGCATATTATTGCAGCCGTGACTCTGGCAACAGATGCAAGAACGGATGCAGCAGTGTCAACCTCTGAATCAGGCCCATAATGCGGCTGCAATTCTGTGATCATCCAAAGGTATTCTAAGTCAGATGCATTTAAGTGACCGTACCCACCTACAACCCTCCAAAAGTGAGAGCAGCCATCATCACTGTCATCAGTATTTGTACCAGCACCTAGAGATAAGACAGATATCTGAATACTGTAAGCACAGCTCAGAACAGTATTCCCATCTGTGTACATGCCCATGACATGCCCACAGCAAATATTTTCTTTTACTGCCCCATTCCATCCCAGTAGATCCCATCCAGCAGCAAGTGAGAAACTACCAAGAGAATTCAGCAATTAAAAAAGAGAGAGACTGCTTTTACTATAGTGCTTTCTTTTGTATTTAAAAAGAAAAAAACATTCTTAAATAAAATACTATTTATTTTTAAGCACTATTTATGCAGTAGTTGTACATGCTTTTCATAAATGATCTTCTTTGACTTCTGTTTGGTATTAATAACAGACGGATATCGGGTACTTGAAATAAATGTCCACTTCATCAATAGAGAAATTTTATGTGAAAATGAAAGAAGATCGCTGATAGAAGTTCCTACCTAAACATCCCTAAATAAATGGATGAGACACTTCAGGGATATGTACATGCAGCTCGAAAGATCTTCACCTGTTGCTTGTGCAAACCACCGAAGGACATTGGTGTAAGAACTGTCCAACGCCTGTGTAGACTCCCAAAAGGGTGAGTTTTTCATGTCTGCACAGTAGCACCTGGTGGCAGAGACAGTCTTGTGAGATGATAATTAATTACATCATCTTGGAAGACTAATAGTCTACAAGCTCCATGGCCTGTCTAGCCCTCTTAAGTCTGAGCTTAGGACAGAAGGTTGAAGGATGAAAATCTATGCATTCATAACGCTAGGGGTCAGGTGAATCGCTCAAATTTTTCCCCCCAAGACAACACTATAGTTACTTCATGCCACTGAATGTTTCACTTAAAAAATTTGGCCTAAAGAGTCCAAACCCAATGACTCTATACAGCAGAATTAAATCATTATCATTATCTAAGCTTTATTCATATACTAAATTCTGCAAAAAAAAGTAATTTACAGTAAAGTGGAACAATTTTGTATTTCACTAATATACATATGATTGATTGCTAATTGCCAAATACAGATGGAGGTGCAGTGACATAAAAGATAGATAAAGAACCTTGCTTAAATTACATACTACCACATGTGCTAAAACAAGTAATTTATAGAACACTGTTACTTACACTATATTTAAAAACTCACATCTACTTGCTACAAACTTAGTGGATTGCAGATGTGGTACTACTGTTTAAAATAAGAAAAATGTGGAAATGGGAACAAAATTGAAACTAGTAATCAGTAGATCTGTGACTTCTGTTAGGAAATGATCTAACGTTTTTCTGAGGAGTGCAATTGTGAAATAAATAGTACAAAATAATTTATTAACAAAGTTTCAACATATTTTCATGAAAGTCATGCCTAATAAATAAAAAATATGATTAGTTTTCATGAGGATGTACAATTTAAAACTGGTTTCCTCTGTGCCTCAGAAAGATAGAAGACAAACGGTCACATAAATGGAACATGCAAAGATTGGGCTAAAGGGTATACGTTCAGGAAGCCGGCAGATGCAATGCCGACCGCTGGCTTCCCGACTGCTTAATCCCAGTGAGGGTTAAATGACAGGAATCTAAATCTAGATGCCTGTCATTTTACTGACGCCGGGAGACCGGCGACTGGCATCCCGATTGAAGGGATGCCAGGCCCCGAGCGCAGACAGCCGTGCGGGTGGTGAGGGTTAGGTTTAGGGCTCCCGGGGGAGACTTAGGGTTAGGCACCCCCCTGTGAGGTTAGGGTCAGGCTAGTGGAGGGGGGGCCATGCAGCCGGCAGTAAATCATACCGAATGCGGGCTAAAGTTATTGGGCTAAAGATATCAGTGATAAACCCATATGTATTAGTATTTGGCTCTGATTTCCACTGAAACATCAGGTAACGGGTATGACAATACTGTCCAGGCGGGTAACACAATCTGACAGATGGTACGGTTATGTTCCTGAAGCAAGTATGAAGGTGGCAGGTACCAATGTACAGCAATCACAGAGTCCCAAACCATGCAGTCTTTCCACTAGAATCTTAAGGATTGTTTTTTTTTTTTTTTACCTATTTGTGTGTCTGTCTCTCCCCATGTATATTACCCCCCTTGTGCTTCCATGTCTATATCGCCACTCCTTTGTGTGTATGTCTGACTCAAAAAAAAAATATATATATATTTTTTAAATAAGTATTAAAAACTTAGGGCCTGATTCAGCTAGGATCGCTATTCTGCTTATAGGCATGCAATGTAGTTGCTAATATCAGTGGGGATATGCAAATGTTTGCATTCGTAATGCGATCTCAGCCTAACGTGAGGACCCCCACTTCCCTTACTCACATCCATACACTTGTGCAACATAGCAAAACAATCGGTAACATTGAGTAACATCGGACCCATATGCACAGATAAGGCAGGTCAGACCTCACTCAGGAATTGATGACTTTAGCACATGCTATGAGGCCTCAGGCTGTGTATGGTACCGCAGTGGCTAATTTAAGCATGCCCCTGCAGTGGCGTCCCAACGCACTGGCATGTCTGCAAATGCACTTCCCATCAATCACTCTGCTCTGGGTCTGCGTAGCCTCTGCAAACATTGTTTTCCATCGCAATTGCTAGTCTGCACATGCGCACTGTGATGCATGCGCAGAATGCAACAATAGTCCAATTGCGTGCGTCTTTGCAACTGCGTTCCTTGCTGAATCAGACCCTTAGTTCACTATAAAAATGCTATATTCAAACAATGAAACCATTTTTGCAATGATGCTTATCTGTTTTCACTATCTTAAGTTCATGCTTACAGAACAGGTATTGCATTGGCAATAGGACCAACACAATACCTTTTATATATTACAGTATATAGGATTCAGCATGCAAATATTTGGACAAACCCACCCCCTCTCCTCTTGAAAGTTTGGACCTCATTCAGAGCCGCTCGCAAAAAGCGAAAGCTCGCTCTGAATGAGCGCAGATGCTCTTTTTTTTAAAGCTGGCCTCAGGGCCACTCGCTAAGCTGTGGGTGACCACCCACAGCTTTTGCGAGCGGCCAGGTGATGCGAACATTGTGCTTGCGATAAGACCCTTGTGGTAGAGTCTCAACTGCCGCAAGCCCCAGTGAGCTTCCAGCTCTAATAGAGCAGGAAGCTCACTACTGACATCACTGGTGATGTCAGTAGGGCCTCCCGCAAACATCAGGCTTTCCTTCAGGAACGCCTCCGTTTGTCCAGCCACCCCCCACCCCGCCTACAAAACGGGGTGAGCTTGTAGCGGGCCCCGGAGCGAGTGAATTTCTCACTCGCTACGGGGCTTGCACACACTTGCGAGCGGGTAGCGCATAGTGCTTGCGAGCGGGTCTTAATGAGGCCCTTTGTGTTTGCCACTGGATAAGTTGGAAAAAATATATAATTGATAATGATTACTTGTAAATATACTGCATTGTAGTATATTAAAGTGTTTTTTGTTGTGATCATATGCTACCATGTTCTGGTCAAGGTACATTCAGTTTATTTGTTAACTGGAATTATTGTTTGAAAGGTAGAAAATATGACCTGTCATACAGTAGACAATAAAAGCTGTGAAGCTTTTGTCCTAAAGTACTGGTTAAAAAACAGAAGGTTCTATTTAGTTTTCTGCATATCTCTCTTTGTCATCATTTGAATGACTACATATTTTATAGTGACTAATGACTAGGGAATTATTGAAGACCATTTAGATTATCTAATGTTTGTGCTGAGTTACTTTTGCCCAAATTATCTGAAATAATTATTTATCATGCAGTTATAGAATATGTAGGGCATTTGATACAATCATTGGATCATTGTTCTGTTCTCATTTACCTAAAGAGTGGAGGCTATAATTCCTGCTGGAGTGATTGCATAAATTGCATAGTGCACATATACAGTATGATGTTACATGAATCTTTACATTTGTGTCTTGTGGGTTTACACTGAGATACTGTATGTATAAATGACTGACTTACTGTACTTTACAACCTTATATGAACTTGTGATAATTATTGTACTTAATTATTTAATTGTTCCTAAGTGGGAAAACTTAAGACCTGATACATAGCTTGCAGATACTACTCATTATGTCCTACAGTATACAGAGTTTCCAGTGAACAGAATTGCAAAATGCATCAATATTATAATTCACATTCATAAGATCTATACAGAATCAATTGCATTCACTAGTCTTAAGTTGCAGCTTCCTTCCCTTGGCTGCGGTTCCCTCGTCCTTTATGTACTTTGGTCTGATGTGGCTGGAATATGACTGGAAGTGTGGTGCCGTGAGTTCTACAATTCCTAAAAATGTTAGTATACAATGGAAACAATATTGTTAAAGCCCTTACAGTGCACATAATAAGTACCCATGCATGGAGCTAGTAAAAGACAAAGAAAAACATATGTACCTATCAGTTTTTATTAATGACACCATTGTAAAATATATGTGCAGGCTTCCCCTTCCCCAACTAAGTATGCATCACTTTTAAGGCCCCCCCACAAGGTACGATATTTTAGACGATATTGCCATTTTCTAAAATAAATAAGCTCACAAACCCTTCCTAGTGCAACAGACACCCCCTTCTTTCTCAACATATACCTGCTCAAACTGTAGGGCAAAATTACATGAGACATCCCTCTATACAGACTTATATACACGCACCATGTCCCCCTATTGCAGGGGTGAGGGTACTTTTTTACCTTTTACCCCAAAATATATTTAGATACGCCGACATTACCAACTTGATTTTGAAAGGAAGGAAATCATATAGTAGTGCCTCAATATAATTCCCCTGTAGTAGTGCCCCATATAATGCCCCCGTAATAGTGCCCCCATATAATGCTCCTGTAGTGCCCCTTGTACAGAAAAAACAAAAAACCCACTTACCTTAATCCCCGTTCCTGCATCAGCCGCTGTCCTGTCCGCCCAGCTGCTCCCCAGAACTATGGGAGAGACGTTATGACATCACTCCCATAGTGCACATAGAGAGAGCTGGAAGCTGGAGTTCAGAAGAGAACTCCAGCCTCCAGCTAACACGGTGCTGCAGTGAAGGAGCTGGTAATAACATCTCAGCGGGCGTCTGGCATAGAGCCTGTGGCACAGCCGGGCATGCATATGATTCATTCTATGTTATTCTATGTTATAGAATGATTCATATGCATGCCCGGCTGTCCGTCCATTACCCCCAGGAATTTCATTTTTACCCCATGTGGGGTAATTTACCCCTGTTCCCTGACCACTGCCCTATTGGATAAGACTGATTCCAATCATTTATATTTTGACATGATTGGCTTCATGATTTCCTTTTGGGATGCCTGAGTGATAATAATGCTAAGGGTTCCTTAGAAAAAGCCAACCTACCTTTATACTCAGTGCAGTTTCATATGACATAGGAATATGTGCATATTAAACCATTTAAACAGAAGTGTACATTTTTTTTATATTATATATGGCTCTCTCATGTAAAACTGCAGAATTAGGATGTTTTCCTATTAGGACTCTGCTTCTTGATGTTATGGTGGCGGACAACGGTTAACTTTACAAACAGAGGTATTCATTCAATAACTCATTCATAACAATGTGCAATAGTGCTACAGAAAGTGTTAGCAAGGGACATTTTACATCTTAGAACATTGCATGGATGGGACATTCCCCCTTGAATTGAACACTATTCCCACTTTGAGGTCTAGCTCCTCTATAGGCTGATGCCAATCTTGTATACTCCCCTATGATTAAAGGTTGAAATTAATTTATATCTTATTGTGAACCCAGAACTGACTTCTGTGAACGAGATGTAGTTGAAATACCGATGGCTGGAAAGCCGTCTGTCTAAAACCCAGCATCTAAATCCCGTCTTGGGTCTAAAGCGTTGAAATCCCAACTCCTGTCTAGATCCTGATGCTGGAATCTCAACAGACGCCTTCCATAACAAAGGTAAGCTGGCCCATCCTAGCTTTTAGACGCACGTGAGGGGGTTAGGTTTAGACACCCCCGGGGGCACTTAAGGTTAGGCACCCCCCAAGGAGGGTTAGGCTGCAAGGAGGGGTGGTTAGGGTTAGGCATTCCTTGGGGAGAGTTAAGTTTAGGGTGTGGAGAGGGGGGGTTATGGTTAGGCACCACCATTTGGAGGGTTAGGGTTAGGCACCCCTGGGGAGGTTAGGGATAGGCACCACAAGGGGAGGGTTAGGGGTTAGGAGGGGAGAGGGGTAGGGTTAGTATACTTACATGCCCCTGTTGGGATCTCTCATGGTCAGGCTTCTGGCATTGTTATTTCACCCAGCAGCTATTCAGCCGTCGGGAGATAATACCCAACCACTGTGAACAAGCCAGCCAGTGAAATTGGCATCAGCAAATCACCTGGGACTCCCGTTGTGAATACACTGGGGACCCCCTGTTATTCTCATCTCCAGGAGTATTTATACTCACAGGTACTGTACAATCTTAACTCTGTCTCATACACTGAACTCTTATTGGATAGAGAGATTAATCCTATCCAAGGGCATCTTACCTATAGCCAAAAGCAGATGCAGCTTTAATTCTTGTGTATGCAGTTGGGATTGAGTGTTCACTGCCTCAAGGTACACAATCTAAAACAGAACCTCACTGCATTAAGGGAAGTTCCTCTTATTTTTACTATATAGATGAAATAGTGTTTATATGTTGCAGAGGTTACATGTTTGTTTGTGTATGTACTTATTATCTGTAAGGGCTTGTAATGTTATATATCCTAAGGTCATAATACATATCAGCAGGTATATATGCATAGTGTGGGTGCATATTTATGCATAGATACTAATGTTTGTCATTTTCCAATATTTTCACCATTAGAAATCAATATTTTAGGGATAGAAGATATTCTCCTTAAAAGGACATGGTCAGTTAGTCTATTTTGGCCTGATTATTCAGATCATATACTGATGTTTATGACTGTCCATAATCCATAGCCTGTCAGACTTACATTGTGTATATGATTTTCTCTGCACTCTCATCAGTCAATATTGAGGCTGATAGTAGATGCTTGGCTATCCTTTTGCACTTGTTAAATATGTTATAGATTCTTTTATTGGCCGTTCACTACCTTCTGACACTTGGTCAAAAGTAGAAATCTACCATGCTACTGGATAATGCTTTTTCCATTTATCTCTAGTCTTTTGTTATGTGTTCAGTGATACAATATACCAGAGACGGACTGGGGCTGTATTTCAGCCCTGGAAGTCCACCCTGAACTTGCTTGTGAGGGGGGGCATGGTTAATTCAAAGGGGCATGTCACGAGTCACGGGGGCTGGCCTCGCCGCACCCCCATCTCTTCCCGACCCAGCACAGCCGCCACCAGCCCATACATGCTTCCACCCCTTCTGTTTCAGTGAGATCATAATGATTCCAGAGCCATGGGGTGGAGGGCAGGGGACTCTTCCTTTCCCCCCTCCTCGAGCCGGTCTCAAGGCCATTGGCCCTTCTGGCATAGGTGCTCGATGGCCAGTCCGACCCTGCAATATACTGTATGTGAGCATAATGATCACCTAACAAACTTGAACCAGGCCCATTAATCTGGCTGTTATTGGTGTTATTGCTCATCCAACTGTGATAGGTATTATGGGAGTTCCTATTGTAGATCATGTATTTTGTTGACATGCACTTTTACTATCTTTCAATATTTGGTCAATATTACTATACATGGATAATTATCAGGTAATGTTACCCTGTATCCACATTGTCACACACATTACATGCAATGTATTTCTAGTTCACTGCGGTATGAGATAATTTTACTGCTGAATATAGATAAATCAGGATTTGAGAGGCTTTATGTACATTCTATTAGATATACCATGAAATCATATTGGTGACATAATCTACTGTTCATTTTTATTATTTTTTAATATTCATGTTGGTTGTCTGCCTACAGTAGTTTTTGTGTTTTATGTATACTGAGAAGTTAAGTCTTAATTATTGACTAAAAGGAGTTTCCCAAAAAGAGTATTTTTTCTCTCCTTCCCTATTTTTTCTTAAAATAATTCACATTTGAATTTTATTTGTACCTTAACTAATCATGCACTGGGCATGCTCAATGACTTAGAAGTTGCAATAATTTTAATTAAACTTAGACCTACACCATATCACTTGGGACTGGGCTAAATACCCCAGACCTTAGACAGGTGCCATTTGACTGCACTGTTTTGCAATGCACTGTGGGGAAACAGAGACTAGCTCAAGCATCAGAGACCAGCACTAGGCTTCCTGTTTTTGTTTTATTTTTTGTTACTATTCTCATTGCTATTCATCTAAATCTGTTTTAACACTTCTGAGTTTAAATTTGCAGCTTATCATAGCTCATCTCAAGGCTGCCATCTGGTTTGTAAAGTTCTTGTGCATTGTTCAAAATCAGCAGCACAATGCTGTATTTGGCCTAAAATACCATTTAGTAACATCTGGATTTTATTTCTGCTGGAAATGTACATGTAGAAAAAAACAAAACAGCAATAATAAACGTTGAGACATTATATAAATATAAAAAAAATAACATATTTAAATGTTTTCCTTTTTCTGTAGTAAGGGGTTAAGGTAACGTATTTAAAAATAGTAGAACAAAGTGCTCTCTAAGAAACTAATTACATGAAAGAAGTTCATATAGTGTGAAGCAAGATTTTGATAGTGTAAGCATTTTGGTACTATACAGTATATGAGATTGCTTTCAGAAAATCTATCCTTTGGATTAAACCAGTTATTATGATTGGCAGGAATTTATTGCTTCTACAACTCATAGGCTGACCTTAAACATGTAGCTTTTTATGTTGGATAGCTGTTCCTTATTACAAAGTATTGTTTTGGTTGCAACTTATCTGGTCAACTGAAGCCAGGTTGTCTTTAAATCAGATTAGTATGATAATCAAAAAGATGTTAGCACTCCAGGGAATCAGGAGAATATATCTGAGCCTACTGTAACTTGGTTATATATTGATAAAACTTGCAAGCTGACTCTCAAACAGAGTTGCATTACTGTATGTAAAAGCTGCCCTTTTGATCTGAGAAGGCCTGGCGTAGACTGAAAAGAGAAATTGGCATCCTGTGGTGTAATATTAGGGAAAATAGTTTTGTTTACTACTAGAATTGGCCATTCTTTACTGTGCAAGTTAATAAAATATGCCACAACACTTAGACACATATGTGCACTGAATATTATTGGATTCATTGTATACAAAACAGGTGAAGAGTCCTTTCTTTCCAGCATGGTGCACATAACTTGTAGTAAGCAGTGGCTGTGTTACCCATTGATATATACAATATGTAGACAAAAGTGATTGGACACTGACAGCAAATAGATCAACAATATTTTATTGATGTCAGTGCTTTGTAGGTCCACCACGTGCAGTGATAACTACAGGCACCCTTCTTGGCAAACTGTCCACAAGTTCCTGGACAAAAGCAGGTGGTATGTTTTGCAATTATGCCTTAAGTACAGTGACCAACTGTGACACTGAAGCATCGGTGTAGAATGCACATGTCAATCCAATTCATTCCAGAGGTTCTCTATGGGGGTTAAGATCTGGACTGTGAGCTGGCCAGTCCATCTAGGTTACTGAATTGTCTGTGTACCAGTCCAGCATTGCCTTGGGAAACATGACAGGTGGCATTGTCGTCCTGATAAAAACATTAGTTGTTTCCGTAGAACAGCCACAATATAGAGAGCACAGAGTTATCGAGAACAACTCTATACTTCTCATTTTATACCTTCACTAACACGTGCATGAGCACACCATTTCCCTTGCACAGGGATGTCCAATCACTTTTGACTACATAGTGTACCTAGGCATAGGCTATGTGGCATATATCATATGTTGTGTGTGTAAAATACAGATGTGTCCACATACATCTAACCTCCTTGCGCATTAAATAACACTTTTAGTCGCACCATGCTGTGGTGTGACTCAGTAGCGCCAGGTGTCTTTTCATGTGACTTTTTACCTTTAAGTATGTTTTATTCGCAGTAGTGTGAATAGAATGCACAAACAGCTCCTTCTGATTAAAATGATAGGTGGCATTCCTATGTCCTGTGTGCAACTGCAGGTGTATCTGCATGCAAAATGCTACATTACAGTGTCATAACCACTGACACTGTAATGTAGCATTTTGCATGCAGATGCACCCGCAGTCACACACAGAACAAAGGCATGCCGCATATCATTTTAATCAGCATGAGCTGGAGTAGCCCAGATGAGTGAGTGCTAGGAGAGGAATAGAAAAGAATACCTCTGGTACAGGATCCCTGGGTAAAGGGCTACTGGAGTGTTGTATCTGTTGTGCTGCTCTCCATGAGCAGTATGGATGGAACGGGATGCACGTTTCGCCTATGGGCTTAGTGATCAAGCCTGTAGGCGAAACGCATGTCCTGTTCTGTCCATACTGCTCATGAAGAGCAGCAAAACACTCCAGTAGCCCTTTAGCCATGGATCCTGTACAAGAGGTATCCTTTTTTATTCCTCTCCAAGCACCCTCTCATCTGGGCTAGATCAGCCTTCCCTCCTGCAATGCCTTGGTAAAAGAAGGCAGACGCGGCTAGGTGCCTGGACAGCAGAATTCTAGCAACAAATTTTAAAATGAGTAAATAATACCTCATAAAGATACATATAACATCTAATATTTCCATATACAAATGGAGGAATAGATAAGGGGAATATATTTAATAATAGCCATATTTAAAATCAAGAAATGCATCCAGTATTTGTAAAAACCATTTAAGCTCAAAATCAGAAGTAAGACCATATGGGACAAGTGTTTTCATATTAAACATATGTTTCATCTAATTTTTAGCCAATTGGATATCTCTATCCTTATTCCTCTAATGACCATCTACTTTTTTGATCCCTATGACTTTCTTAATGGAGCTAAGGGAGCAATTCTGGGTATTTTTAAAATGGTTAGATAATGAATGTGATTCTAACCCCTTTTTTATTTCTCACATGCTCTGACCACCTTTCTCTCAGAGGGCCTGATTCAGAGCCGCTCGCTATTTGCGGTCGTTCGTTCTAAAACAAGGGGTGGCTATTCAAATGAACCGTTCGCTAATTGCGGTCAGTTCACGCCTCTAAGTCTGAACGAGCGAGCAAACCTTGAGGTTTTAATTTTGAAAAATACGCCCCCTGGCCGCTCGCATCCTACGTCATGTCCGCTATTTATTAGATTAATCGAGTACATCGAACAGCGTATGAACTGCTCGCTATTCTTGTGGCTGTTTTTTTCAACCGCTATTTTGCGAGCAGTTCGGAGTTAAAAAAAACCAAGTGACGTGGTCAATGACGCTGCTGTATTAATTATGCACTCCCTTAAAATGCCCGTTTTGACCTTTAAGCACGCCTGCGATCTAATTCCACCCCCCCGTTTTCAAGCACCTTCCCCTGTTACCACCCACATACGCCTCCCTCTGTCACTGAAAATAGCAGGCATTCACTATATAGCGAAAAAATGATTTTCGGCCGCACCGACTGGTTCGCGCATGCGTATTAAAATCCATACGCATGCGCAGATGTGCGAACATCGGTCAGAACGAACGAGCGGCAGCTTACGAGCGGCTCTGAATCAGGGCCAGAGTTTGAGAGGTGTTTTCAATATATTGTAACTTGCACTCGCACTCAATCAGATAAATGTAGTTTTTACTATTGCATGTGATAAAATCCTTAATATGAAAAGATGAACCAGTGTTAGATGAAGTGCAATTCTCAACCTTGTTAGTAACTTTGGTAGCTTTACATATGGAGCATAACCCACGCCTATGGAAACCAGAAGATTTAATGTGGCCTTGTCTTTTTGCTGGAATGGCACTCTCAACTAAATGGTTATGCAAATTATTAGAACATCTATAAATAAATCTCAATTTTAAAGGTATGATATCTTTCAATACTGCATATTTAGTAATAAATACCAATATTTGCATACACTTTTTTACACTTGACAATGATGATTATTATATTGTGTAGTAAAAGAAATTTGGGGTTTCCTTTCTTTCTTTGTAGCATTGTGAGTCGCACAAGAAATAATTGCTTTCCAGACTTTGATTGTGGTTCCAAAGCACAAAAAGATATTATTCAACAAAAACCATATAGTTATATGCTGTGATCTAAATACAATTAGCGCAAAAAAATTATACAATCACTAGGTATAGTCGATACATATGCATGCGCTCTGGATCCAGATTTCCTGGCATCAACTATGAAACCTCCGTCAACAGGAAAAGATGTCTAACTATCAGATCCAGAGTGCTTGCTTATGTACCCTTTCAGAGATAGGGAATTCAATAGAACAAGTTGGCATAATCCCATTGGTTCTTCTTCCTGGTTCTTCTGTTATGATACAGTTCATAGGTCAGTTTGTATTGTAATAGTTCAGCCTCCAACAGCTCTTTGTGTCTGTTTTCCCGCCGAAGAACAAGTCTAAACTGGCTAATTAACATTACAATACAGAGTACATTTCAATGCCTATCTCTCTATGATCCATAATTCACAGACGCATGTTGCGATTTCCTCGCCAATGGAGCCGGAATAAACAGTGGTTTAGAATAGCACCAAACACGGTCTGCTTATCATGTACTAAACCTTAGATCTCAAATACAGTCACTTCATAACATAATTAATAATGAATATAACCTTGAATATTAACTTTAATGATAGGGAACCATTCTATGTAAGTGTGCAATGTGTAAGTGTAAGGATATTAAGAAAAGACGCTAGTTAGTGCTGTGCATCTACGTGTTTGTGGAATACACCGTGGTACATGTTTTGCAGGATTGTTCATATTATATGTTTTAGTAAATGTATGTATTTATATAATGAGGACTTTTAACATTGTTCTATTGCATGGGAATCGCACGATGCTAAATAATAACATTGCCGTATGTACTGATATTGTGTGAGATTCTCAAAATGGCGTCTTGTTGCCATTCGCAAAATGGCGTTGTACAGATTTTAATTTTAACAGATTCTGTATCAGCCAATCATCCAGCTTTGACAATCCACCCTTTGATAGCAAACAATACGTTATCACACTCTGATTTTAAAATTAATTTAGGCTTACACTATGACATATTTTTTTAATGTTATATTATGGGATGGCACAAGATGGTTCTTACACCATCAATAATGAGTCTCTAAGGGGGACATAAAACTACCCTTATACGCACACTGCGGATCTTGGAAGATCAAGGGAAAGAAGTGGGGATGCACCTAACCTATAAAGGAAGTCTTGAAGGGGATAGGGACTTACATTATTTAAGATGTTTAAAATAACATTTCATAATACATTTCATGCATGGCTAAATCTATACATCATCTGATGGTACATTCTAGCTCAGGGTTGTAATGCAGTTCTTCATTTACCTCGGTATTCATATTGTTACTACTAACCACCATCATAATTTCATTCCTTCGGTTTACCTTATCTTTACATTTTCCACATTTTCAATAAAAAAACATTTGACACATAAGCCATTCACTATGATGACAACCAATATGAGGATCAGTAGTTTACCTATACTAGCAACCATTTCCTGGACCCACTCTCCTAGGCCAGAGAACCATTTCACTGGGTTCAACCAAGAAACCCATTCTTCTACCTTTTCTTCTACTTCAGCCACTGAAGCATTTTGGTTCTTCCGAAATTCCCATTTTAATTGCAGAATTGAATCCATCTTCCGGTCTATCACCTCCTTGGGGTCACTAGTATCATTTGTGATGTATGTGCAACACTTTACACCAAATTGGGTGGCCAAAGTTACACAATACCCTCCAGTGACAGCTGTTAAATAATTTAACACTAGCCTATGTTGCACCAGTTATATCTTGTAGGTCTGTAACTCCTTACCTGTGTACCTAAACGTGTCATCATACATCTTGGTGATATTTTCTATTAATTTAGCAAGATCTTGAATATATCGGAAATTTAGAGTACCCTGAGCGATACTGGTGGGATCCAATGCTACTAAAATTTGAAAGCCAGTTGTTTCACTAATTAACTGTGTGGCTTTGTGTACATCACCAGGTATCATGTTTCTTTTGTCACGGTGTTCATACTGTGTGTGAAGATATGGTGATGGTTTGTTTTTATGAATACCAAGCATTTCACCATGTGTAAGGGTCATAACCTTGGGGAGTATTCTTCCCAGATAACACAAACCTTCTGACCACGTAGAGAGCCACTTATACGCTTTCCTTCCGCATATAAAATATACATCATTGGGAGAACATAAGGAATAGAATGCATCATAATCATCCAACACATTTCCCTAACAAATGATCCTATCTCAGGTTCTCCCATTTGGCTAACACACGTTTCTGGTTGTATAACCCTGGCACAGTACCCTTCTGGTACTCTACCAACCATTTCTTTGGTGTCACTTAGTGGTTCCCACTTAACCTAATTGCACGTAACAGTTCAGAATTTATAGGCTCATAATCAGCTCTTGGTGAGAAGGTCATCATCTGGTTATTCCCCATCACCTCCCAACTTCCTGGTTTATTGAAGTTGGTGATGTTCAAACATATAAGTGATTTATCTACTTGGTACTGGTGGAGTATAAAATGAGGTGGTTTGGTGTTAAGAAATTTTCCATCCAGCATCTTCCCTTGTTGTAATTGTAAGACCTCAGAGACATTTAATGGAAATGATACTAACCCTACATTATGCCGTCCCTGAGGCACGTGAGAGCACACCCAACAGTCAGTCTGGTTTAAAACTTTGCCCACCATGGTATGATAATCCTCTAAAGGATACCAACCCCAATACTGGTTATACTTAGGTTGGCTCCATTGGATGCAATTCTCATCAATTAGGGACCCACAAAACTCACAAATACAATAGTCCTCAGACAATAGACCAACACTGTCTCCAAGTTCCAGACATAACAGATCTCTTAACAATTACTGTACTGGGTTTGGTAAGATACCGCCCTTGTGACTGTATTGCTCCTTCTCCCAACTCCACTCCATTGATATCACCATCAGCTTCCCTCTCCATCCTCTGTCCTCCACCACAGAACCAGAGATCCTGAAACAACCAAGGATGATGAAAACTTTGGGAGAAAACAAAAAGATAACCCCAGCAGGCGACTCCATTGCTGAAAACAATGATCTACAAATTTCTTTAGCTCAGGTATCTCACTGTAACCTTTAACCCTCCTGGATCAGACTCACAATTGACAGGTCTACATTATCTGCCTCGATTCTGCCTTGTCTCTCCACCGGTTGGTTAACATTCTTACAGTGAGTAGAATGGACCCAGGTATCTCTCTCTGCCACTTTCAAGGAAGTTGTACTCGTCAGCAACACCTGATACGGACCTTCCCACCGGTCTGTCAAACAACCTGAACCCAAGAAATTTCTGATCATAACAAATTCTCCAGGTTCAACATCATGACAGTTTGTTTCTGTCATATCATGTGACAACAATTTCAGTTTCTGCTGTTGCTACTTTAACTGTTTACTCATTGTTATAAGATACCTTACAGTAACCTCGTTGTTACTTTTCATATCTTCCTGTGGACTTATAATCAAATGAGGTTGTCTACCAAATGGTATTTCAAAGGGGGACAGATTGAGAGGGGGTCTAGGAGTTGTCCTGATACTATGAAGGACAAGTGGTAGTGCTTCTGGCCACCCAAATCCCGCTTCAGCCATGATCTTACTTCATTTATTTTAAATAGTATCATTCATCCTCTCCACCTTGGCGCTGGCTTGCGGTCGGTAGGGGGTGTGAAGACTACTATTAACACCCATCAACTTACACATGTTTTGGAAGGCATCACCTGTGAAATGAGTACCCCTATCACTTTCAATAATTCTAGGGAAACTGTATCTGCATACAAACTCCTGAACTATTTTCTTAGCAGTAAATGCAGCAGTATTAGTGGCAGCTGGGTATGCCTCAACCCAATTAGAAAACACATCAGTGCACACTAATACATACTTGAGATTTCTACAGGGTGGTAATTGGATGAAATCAATTTGTATTACCTGAAAAGGTCCATCAGTCGGAGGAATGTGGGATGGCTTTGAAGGGATTGTTTTACCAATGTTTTTCCTCAAGCAGGTCAAACAGGACATTGCTCTCTTTTCCGCTTGGGAAGGAAAACCAGGTGCATACCAGTATCCTCTCACAAACTTGCACATACCTTGCTTTCCTAGGTGAGTCAGACCGTGCGCTGCCTCAGCCAGGCTAGGATAGTGCACCTTGGGAGCCACTGGCTTACCTTGTCCATCTCTCCAGAGTCCCGAGGACTCTTGCCCACATCCCTTGGACCTGCAGACTGCCTTTTCCTGAATGGAACACAAATTTTGCATCTCAATTAATTTCTGCATATCAATCATTTGAAACATCATTTGGTTAATTGGCATTTTTTTTCTTAAACCTGCTGCCCTTTTGGCAGTTGCATTTGCCCTTTCATTGCCCAGTGACACTGGATCATCTTCACATGTATGGGCTTTACACTTAATTATGGTCACTGCCTTAAGCAATTGGATCGCTGTCAGTAGTCCTTTTATATGTCTGCAATGTGTGACTGGTGTGCCTGCTGCTGTTATAAAATTTATCAGATGCCATAGAGCACCAAAATCATGTACTACACCAAAGGCATACCTAGAGTCCATGTATATATTAGTAGATTTGCCTTTTGCTAATTCACACGCTCTTCTTAGTGCCACCAGCTCCGCCACTTGGGCAGAGTGAGGTGGACCAAGAGGTTCGGCTTCTATGATGTCTTTATCATTTACAACAGCATAACCTGTACATAACTCTCCAGTGTAAGCCTGTCTATGACAACTCCCATTCATGTAAAATGTCACATCTACATTTTCTAAAGGTGTATCCCGTATGTCAGGTCTTGCAGTAAAGGTCTGATTCAAATATTCCATACAATCATGTGCATCAATATACCTGCAGAACTCACTTTCCACCAGCGACTCACCTCTCTCCACCCTTTGTGCATCCTGAGGCACATATGGTAAATACATTGCTGGATTTAATGTACTGCACCACTTAATGGTGATGTTTGCAGGTGTTATTAGGGCTAGTTCCCATTTCGTGAAACTAGCTGAGGAGACATGTCTGGTTTGGGCAGAATTTAGCAAAGCAGATACAGCATGGGGTGTATAGACAATCATATCATGGCCTAATACTACATCCTCACTATTACTGACCAATAGAGCAGTTGCTGCTACACTTCTTAAACACGTTGGGAGTGATCTTGCCACGGTGTCCAATTGTGTACTGTAGTATGCTACGGGCCTACTGGCATCACCATGTTTTTGTGTGAGGACATCTACTGCGCAACCATTATCTACCGTACAGTACAAATCAAAAGGTTTTTCATAATCAGGTATTCCCAATGGAGGTACTGTTGTCAGACTATCCTTAAGGTTAAGGAAAGCCTGCTCTGTTTCCTCTGTGTGTATGACATGATCGGGCTTTGGGGAAGATACTAAGTCTTGTAATGGTAAAGCCAAAATAGAAAAATCTGGGATCCACATTGTGCAGTATCCACACATTCCCAATAAGTTATGGATTTGCTGTTCTTTCTGCGGCAGTGTCATGGTCTGTATGGCCTGGATTCTGTTAGTGGTCAGATGTCGTAACCCCTGGGTTAGGCAGTGTCCCAAGTATTTAACCCTGGTCTGGCATGGCTGTAAGTGGTCCTTAGCAACCTTGTGTCCTGTCTGTGAGAGATGAAGCAATAGTAGTTTAGTATCATTTAAACATGACAAAAACAATTCAGAACACAACAATAAATCATCTACATTGTATTAGTACAGATCCATTGGCAGGTTGAAAAAATTTGAAAGTGTAAAAAGGTGATTTTCCGCACTAGTCACTCTCTTATTTTCCTTTATACATAAGAGGTGTGTGGAGGATAATTTTCTTGATATAGTATGGGTTATAAATTGGTATACCCTTTAATCATATCCTAACAAAGTATAGGAGTGCTACCAATACCCCTCCAATTATGACTACAGTAAACAAAAAGTGGAAAGAAGAGGGGGTTATTACTTAGTGCACTTATCCTCCACTAACAAGCAAATGATTACTACCAAGTGATATCGTTGAAAATAAATAAAATATAACCTTTATTGTAAATCTATTTAAAATAGTTAGCAAAATATTAAAATTATGTAGACAAACAGTGCAAGTGTAGTTAAAATTTTTCCATATTGGAAAAAATTGTGCCTTCACGTAAACCAGCAAAGTTTAGTATTGAGATTATATGACTATTGATTGAATAATTGTCTGTTATTAAAGGTTGTTGTTACCTCTTTGTGAATGAGCTGTTTGTGTCTGTTTGTACAGTGCCTTGGATCGTTTCTAATATTTAGTGTATATAACTGTTATTTAGTTTCATATAATTCAGTCACCTGCTCCAGTATATGGATTAGGAGTGTTAATGGTATTTCTGTCAGCACTTATTATCATCAATCTGCAAAATACTTCACATGAGACATCTAGCCGTGTATACTTATATATCTATTGTATTGTAGACAGCAATGCTCTATAGTGATCTTTGCCACTATTTTGCAACCTAAATTTCACAGATAATACTCTGGTATTTCAGTCAATTGACTATTCATATACCCACTGTGAGGTCTGCAATTGATTCCTATAAAGACTGTATGCTGACTCCTAAATAGAATCGCTCTTGAATTCCATATACAGTTGATCCCTATTATATAAACAAGCTAATAGTTGTTATTATATTAGATTGCGACTTTCACATATTATAAGATAGCAATCAAACCAATCATTAGGACAATCATTAGTGTTCACTACTGTTTGTCAGTAAACTCCAATGAATATTGTATCCGCTGTATTGTCTGTTATTATACATACAGACTGTTACTATTAACATCAGTGAACCTCATTATACATTATATCCGCTATATTCACTGTTATTGTACAGGCGGATAGCATTACAGGTCACTGTTGCACTACAATGTTTCCTTCACGGACATCATTGGAGTTATAAGATCAGTTGTATCCGCTTATTGGTATATATTTGGACAAAGTTGTCTGCTGCTAATATATTGCAACACGTCTTTCACTCACGCTACTGACTAATTAAACTCCTGCTACTATGTTTTTTCCTTAGTGGCGTCTGACTATTAGTTAAATCGTGCCTGTATTCACTGTTATTGTGCAAGCAGATAACATTGCACGTCACTGTTTCACTACAGTATTACTTTCACAAGCAACATTTAGAGTAATCTAATCAGTTTTGTCCACTTGTTGATATATATTATAACAAAGTTGTCTGCCACCAATGTATTTCGTTCAAGCGGCTAGCTAATTAAACTCGTGCTGCTATATTATGACTCCTTAGCAGCGTCTAACTAATGATTGGATCATGCCTGCTAACATTTGCAGATGACTGCCACTGTTGTAAGCATCCCTTTCACATATCACATGTTTTAGTTCACATTCCACATTTCACAAACATATTAATTTTCATTTTAAGCTGGAGTACGGAAGGCACATGCCGACGTACGTTTCGCTAAGTTGCTTTTTCAAGGCAAACAGATTGCCAGAAAAAAACGGGACTTTTAAACCTCCTTCATCCAATCAAAAAAGTTTATTTTACATACATATTCATGGAGTTCTCCTCTCTTACATTAACCCCTTAGGGAAGTATTTTCTTTGTGAAGCACATAATATATAATTTCTCTCATGAGAAGTATTTATCAATTCAGAGAATCATCAACTAGTAGTATACTCATTCTAAATATTTGGATTAAAGCATAACTCTTATTTTAAAATGGAATTATAATACTAATATCAATTATTATTTAATTTGTGCCAATCTTTATAAATAATAAATCTTCTTATGACTACTAAATATTCAAATAAATAGGTAAATGTATTAATAAATCATAATAAATTTGATATATGATGTTCTATAAAACTAATAATTGGTGTATTGTGATATTCTGTGTAAGTTTATACATTATATTATATATGTTTTATTAAGTGACCATTTAATGTGAAAATAATTAAATAATATTAAAATACTACTATTGGTGAATAATATTACTACAAAATTTAATAATATATTTACATAACTAATAATTAATGTGATAATAAGACTTTATAAACATTTCAAAAATAAAATTGTGAAAATTATTAATCATAATAATTTTATCCATATATTCATAAAAAGTGTATGTATAATGCAATTCCAAAATTCATTAAATGTGATATGTTGTGTAATTCCAACTTTAAATATAGACATCATATCATCTATAACCATTACCTAAACTATATAACTAAATAATATAAATAATAATAATTAATAAAAAAACACTAAATACATAAATTGTATTTGGTATTAAATATTCAATATTAAAATTAAATTATTAATATAGTGTTTATTAAGACAATAATATAAATTAATTCACCATTTTGACTTCATTGTCCATATATCTACATTAAACCCATAATTTCTTATATTTATACTATCAGTTGATAGTCTCATACTCATTACCTTTGTTGTTATTAAATATTTATTACTTCAGTTCTTATAAAAATACAGTATAATCATTATTTTTGTTTAAACCATGAGGGGTTATACTATTCATTTGAAAGATCATCCTTGTCTCTCTCTTTCGCAACTCTTTCATAATATCCCCTCCTCTTATTCCTTAGGTAATTTTTTCATTCCAAAGGCTCTTAGATGTCTAGGATCTCCTTTATGTTCTTTCAAGAAATGTCTTGCCACACTCGTTAAAGGTTTAAATTTTTGTAAATCTTTGTGGGCATTCTTTATGTTTCCTATATGTTCCAATAGTCTCTGTTTAAACTTCCTACTTGTGATACCAACATACATTTTATTGCAACTACAGGATAAACAGTAGATAATGCCTGTGGTGTTACAATTAATGTAATTTCTAATCTTTATTTCTTGTTGATATCGATTTATGAAGGACTTCCTTGGTGAAATATATTGACATGCCCTACAAGTGCCACAAGTATAACATCCCTCTACTTTTGCACAATTGGACTGTGATACAATTCGTTTATAGTGGCTCTGTACCAAATGATCTTTCAGGTTCGGACATCTTCTCCAACTTACTTCAATTTTGTGTCCTATAAATTTCTTAATATCGTCATCTGATGTTAATACATGATGATGTTCCTGTATTATCTCATTTATTTCTTTCCATTGAGAGTTGAAGGTTGTAATGAACCTAGTTTTCTCATTTGGTTTCTCTTGTATTCTTTTATATGGGTTTATCAGATTATTCCGATCATTATATTTAGCTGCTTTGTATGCTCTTTTAATTGACTTCTTACTATAACCTCTTGCTTCTAGTCTTATTTTTAATTCGTTTGCTCTTTGTTCAAATATTATTTCATCTGAACAATTTCTCCTAGTTCTCAACATCTCCCCCTTTGGTACACCTCTCAGGGTTGGTGGGAAATGTGCGCTTGCTGCATGCAGGAGGCTATTAGTAGCTGTTTTCTTCCTATACATATCTGTTGTTATATATCCTTCTTCGTTTGATGATATTAGAAGATCCAGGAAGGTGACTTGAGTCTTATTTATCTCTGATGTTAATTTTAGATTTAAACATTATTATTTAAGATCTCAATAAATTCAATCAAAAGCTCTTTTGGCCCATCCCATATGATAAAAATGTCGTCTATATAACGATACCACGAGTTGATGTGTTTCATATATTTATCATTTGTGTCAGCAAACACGAACTCCTTCTCCCACCACCCGAGGTACAGGTTCGCATATGTGGGGGCACAGGTAGTCCCCATCGCTGTACCTCAGGTTTGGAGATAGAATTTCTCGTTAAAGACGAAATTATTTTTTGTTAAGACAAACTTCAAAAGTTGTAATATGAAGTCATTAAAATCATCAGCTAATTCCATGTTCAAGAAATATTCCACTGCTTTTAAACCTTTTTCATGGCTTATGCTAGTGTATAGCGACTCTACATCGCAGGTGCAGAGCCATGTATCTGTATTCACATTAATCTCTTGTAATTTTGTTAGAATGTCAAGGGTGTCTCTGATGTATGACGGCAATCCATGGACATGCTTACGTAGATAATTGTCCACAAATTTACTTGCCTGTTCGGTTAGACATCCTATACCGGAGATTATTGGTCTACCTGGAGGGTTAGTTTTATGTTTATGCACTTTCGGTAGCATATAAAGAGTGGCAATCTTAGGATTTTCTATATCCAAAAATTCATATTCTTTTTTAGTAATAACATTCCTTTCAAATGCTCTTTTTATTTCCTTTTTATAATTTGTCAAATAATTCTCTGTTGGATTAAGAATTAAAGATTTATAACAGGCTCCATCATTTAATTGCCGTTGTGCTTCTTTTTCATATTGTTCCTTAGGCCAGAGGACAATGTTTCCCCCTTTGTCTGAGGGTTTCACTATTATATCTTTCCATGATTCTATTTCTTTCAAAGCTCTGAATTCTTCAGATTTCAAATTTTGTACTTTTTTATTCATTCCATTACTCATCCACAGTTTGTCTAGATCTTTAGATACAAGATCCATATATACTTGTACTTGTAGGCATATAGATGATAATGGTACAAATGTTGATTTCTTTTGAAGTTTATCTCTTTCTCTTCGTGTATAGCATTAATGAGAATTAGTCTCCTTTTCTAATTCTTCAAGAGCTGCTGAAAAAATTGTAAACTGTCGTGTAAGCCTTGGAGAAGATACTGGGGCTGTCTATGAAACACAAATGCAAATATGTACTGACAGTCAGGGTGAAGAGGGACAGAGAAGAAGGCAGAACAGAGGTCAATGACAGTAAAATGGGTTGCATTTGGTGGGATCTGCATGAGGATGAGGATGACAGCTGGATTGGGCTCTACAGGGAATTGGCTCTCTACTACCTTATTAACCCCTCTAAGGTCCTGTACCAGCCTATAACCCCTCCCACCACTCTTCACAGGAAAGATGGGACTGTTGGTTACACTCGCTGTACAGACTAAAATTTCCTGTTGTAGTAACCACTCCATTATGGGATAAACCCCTATATCTACCTCCTGTTTTAACGGGTACTGGGGAATTTTTGGAGCTTGCCTACCGCTTTTTAGATTTACCATTATGGGATCTATGTTTGCCATCAATCCAGTGTCCTGTCCATCTTTGGTCCAGAGGGACCCCGGTATCTGAGATAACATTTGTTCTACTTGAGATGGATTTTTATCTGAAACAGTAGAGTGAAACATTAACCTTTGGGGAGTGTCCAGCATATCCCTCACTTTGTGCGCAACTCTCTCTGGGATATCTAGAAATATACCATCAGGGGTACAATAAATGACATCCCATTTTACATAACAAATCCCTTCCCAGTAGGTTAGTAGGGGCCGCTGCTGCCAGGAGAAAGGAATGCCTGGTATGCAATGGACCAATAGTAACCTCTGCAGATTTGGTTAAAGGATAGTGTTGCAGTTTACCCATTACACCCATTGCTGGTACTGTTTCGCTGGTCACCTGAAAATTAGATGGAGATTTTATCACTGATCTGGTTGCCCCTGTGTCTACAAGAAAATAATGTTTAGTACCAGCTACATCAATTAACATTACAGGTTCTTCTCTAACATCTCCAGTTAACCTGACTGACTGTAGACTACAGGTGTGACCTGACCCCTAGAGCTGACTATCTTCTTCCAGCAAAGCATTCACTGCTGTGATGTGAGCAGTTGATGGCTGAAATTGTCCTTTCTGTTGTTGGTGCCCCTTCTGTGGGTATGTCTGTGTTCCCTGGTTTGGCGCTTCCCATTTCCTAGCTGTACAGAACTTACTTATGTGGCCCTCCTGGTTACATCTATAACACCTTTGTAGTTGACATGTTGTAAAAGGTTGTTGTTGTGTGGATTGGGGAATGAGGAAAGATTTTGGTTGTGTATAGGGATAGGGGTTTGGAGGTTGTATGGGATAAGTATATTGTGGCTGAGTGTGGTAAGAATGTTGCAGTGTTATTTGCATTCCTTCCAGAGCTTGGATACTAACAGCCATTAGTTTCTTGCTCTGCATTTCTCTCTTCCAAAAGATGTTTTTATCATGTTCAATTGTAGATTCTCTGAGTGTGTCTACTGTAACTCCCCTCCACCCAGGAAGTGAGGTCTGAATCCTGGCCTTTAGAGTGTCCCATAATCCCATGGCCCAAGACCACCCATAATCACTTTGATTGTCATTTCCCTGTGATGAGTGCTGTCTTTTATATCCTCTATGCCTATGTATAGGGTAATAGTCTGCAGCGCTCTGGTAAAATAATCTGCTGCAGATTCACTCTCTTTCTGCTTAATTGTGAAGATTTTGATCCAGTTAACAATTAATGGAAAAAATACAGCCAATTGGGTGACAATGTGGGTTATATTGTCCTGATTACCTGTATCAGTTATGGGACTATCTCCATCCAGTACACAAGCCATGATAAACTTTTTCACGTCGGTATTGTGTGAAAGACATGCCCATAATACCAATCTTTATTGGTTGGCTCATGAGCATTACCTAAATTGTTTACAAATCTCTGGCATTTTGCTAGTTCTTTCCTAGGGTCAGGGAAATCTGTCATTATGGAACATAGTTCTGCTCTTGTCCATTGACAATGCATCGCTACATCCCTTGTGGCCACTACACCATGCACGTCTGGATTCCCATTTGGAACAGTTATTGTCCGGACAGGATGGATGCCTGCCATAATGCTACCTTTGGCCTGATTACCTAGTTGAGGGTTCAGTCTACTGCTACTACGTATGGTATTAGTAATCTCCACTACTGTTAAAGCGGGTGTTAATACTTTCCTGTACTGGTGGGGCTACCTCCATTTCTGGTACTAGCAGGGCAGCTACCTGTGCTTGCTGTGGGGGTACATTTAACATTTGTGCAACATGGGAAAGAATGGACATCACAACAGGTTCCTCATCTGCATCATAAACATGTTCCTTATAGTTACTTAGAAGAGGTTACAAGTCACTTGTTACATTTTTATGAGTTTTTAGATTGACTGTACCTTCACCCCCATCCGCATAGGGTGGTAGTGGTGCGTGTGCACTACTGACATTACCTTCTACAATGCTACCTTGTTGTACGTGCATGCTACTTTGCGGCGTGCATGCAACGGAATTTGAATGTGCGCTCACTTGTGTCGTGCATGAGATGCTAGTTTGCATCGCGTGTACACCGCTAAGCCACATATCCCCCTCTTGCTGCCACAACTTTAAGCAATCGTTAAACTTTACCCTTTTCTTCAGAGACTTCACTAAACATATACTGTCTCTGATATTGTTCAGAACCTCCGAATCAAAGCTACCAAACTTAGGGAAAGGTGTTTTACATTTCTTGGTCATTTTGACCCATATATTGCAATACGCTGTAGCGTATGCACCATACTTTTTAAACAACATACCTGGCCGATCCTAACGGCCCTTCCATCTGCAGATCATCGACCATTACTAGAGATTGCCTTGCACCCATCTGGGAAAATGCTTAGCAATTTCTAGAGAATTTTGATTGGTGAACGATTATCAAAGAGCTATGTTCACTCACTCCCTCCCGTTATACACAGCAGACTTGCCTGGCGTTACAGTCGGCTTGCACAATGAGGAGCAGACTAACCACCTATTGTAAATTATTCTAATTGCGGCCGTATTAAACCAAGCTTCAGCCGCTCACTCCTTCCTGCTATACCCCACTTCACTGCTACATTATGATCCGTGTGTATACATGAGGAGTAAAGTAACCACCTAGTGAATTATTTTACTTGTGGTGAATTTAACTCCAAGCTTCACCACTAGCGTCCTACTTTGAGTTTACTCCCACTGGTAGCATCTAGAAGTTACAATAATCCCTAACCTTGCCAGCAGTTTCACTCCCACTACACCCACTTCACAATCAAAATTTATATAATCATGCGGTCTGATCGCATTGCCCAAAGAACTTAACTGATCAATGGACTTTGCAATTAATGGATGCCGGACCAAGAAACCCCGACTTCCCCTTTTAACACTAATCTTTATCAACGAAGGAATACAAACTTTTTCCTTCCTTGTCCCTGGATTCTAATCAGCACTCCTTGAACTCACACAATAATGGATAGCGGTTTCTCAGCATCAAGTGGTAGCAGGTTTTCGAAGGCACAATACTTTCTTTCCTGCATATGGCGCCTCCACCCTTTGCTGAGAGATCGATAACTGTGTGTTACCATGTAAATTGGCAGTGTGATCTCACTCTACGAGCCCCCAACCATGAATACCTACTGATCAATATACCCTAAATGTCACTATTTAGTGTTGTGAGTCGCACAAGAAATAATTGCTTTCCAGACTTTGATTGTGGTTCCAAAGCATAAAAAGATATTATTCAACAAAAAGCATATAGTTACACGCTGTGATCTAAATACATTTAGCGCAAACACATTATACAATCACTAGGTACAGTCGATACATACGTATGCGCTCTGGATCCAGATTTCCCAGCATCAACTATGAAACCTACGTCAACAGGAAGAGATGACTAACTATCACATCCAGAGTGCTTGCTTATGTACCCTTACAGAGGTAGGCAATACAATAGAACAAGTTGGCATAATCCCATTGGTTCTTCTTCCTGTTTCTTCTGTTACGATACAGTTCATAGGTCAATTTGTATTGTAATAGTTCAGCCTCCAACAGCTCTTTGTGTCCGTTTTCCCACCAAAGAACAAGTTTAAACTGGCTAATGAACATTACATTACAGAGTACATTTCAATGCCTATCTCTCTATGATCCATAATTTACAGACGCATGTGGTGATTTCCTCGCCGATGGAACCGGAAGTCTGCAAATAAACAGTGGTTTAGAATAGCACCAAACACGGTCTGCTTATCATGTACTAAATCTTAGATCTCAAATACAGTCACTTCATAGCATAATTAACAATGAATATAACCTTGAATATTAACCTTAATGCTAGGGAACCTTTCTATGTAAGTGTGCAGTGAGTAAGTGTGAGGATATTAAGAAAAGACGCTAGTTAGCATTGTGCGTCTACATGTTTGTGAAGTACACCGTGGTACATGTTTTGCCGGATTGTTCATATTATACATTTTAGTAAATGTATGTATTTATATAATCAGGACTTTTAACATTGTTCTATTGCGTGGGAATCGCATGACGCTAAATAATAACATCGCTGTATGTATTGCTAAAATGGCATTGGGCGGCCATTTGCAAAATGGCGTCTTGTTGCCATTTGCAAAATGGTGTCGCGCAGATTTTAATTTAACAGATTCTTTATCAGCCAATCATCTGGCTTCAACAATAAGAAGGTCTGAGCTATCTATAGTTCTCATCTTCTCCACTTTTGTAGATATATAAGTTGCATCATAAGAAATCTGGTTTTCTTATCTCCTACTTGTTCTCTTTCTCTTGATTTGGCTACTAGGGACACTTTTAAGCCAATTTCTATGGTGATTTCTGGTAATTATCTAGCAGCCAAATTCAGAGACTGCAGAGGAACTGCTCAGAATTGACCATTTTAGAAGAACAAGTAGGAGATATGAAAACCAGATTTCTTGAAAAAGGTTATGATGAAACGTCTACTGTATATCTATGCAAGTGCAGAAGATGAGAACTATAGATAAGTCAGACCTTCTTACTTATAAAGATAAGACTACAAAGAAAGAAAAGAAACCCCAAATTGCTTTTATTACACAATCTAATAATCAGCATCGTCATGTGGAAAAAAATATATGCAAATATTGGTATTTACTTACTAAAGATCCAGTATTGAAAGATATCATATCTTTAAAACTGAGATTTATTAATATACGTGCTAATAATTTGTGTAACCATTTAGTTAAGAAAGTCATTCCAGCAAAAAGACAAGGCTGCATTAAAAATTCTGGTTTCTTTAGATGTGGGTTATGCTCCATGTGTAAAGCTACCAAAGCCAATAACAAGGTCGAGAATTACACTTCATCGAGCACTGGTTCCTCTTTTGAATTAAGGATTTTATCACATGCAACAATAAAAACTGCATTTACCTGATTGAGTGCGAGTGCAAGTTACAATATATTGGAAAGACCTCTCAAACTCTGAGAGAAAGGTGGTCAGAGCATGTGAGAAATATAAAAAAGGGTCTAGAATTGCATTCATTATCTAACCATTTTAAAAATACCCACAAATGCTCCCTTAGTTCCATTAAGAAAGTCATAGGGATCAAAAAAGTAGATGGTCATTGGAGGAATAAGGATAGAGATATCCATTTGGCCAAAAATTAGATGAAACATATGTTTAATATGAAAACACTTGTCCCATATGGTCTTAAGTCTGATTTTGAGCTTAAATGGTTTTTATAAATATTGGATGCAATATTGGATGCATTTCTTGATTTTAAATATGGCTATTATTCAATATAGTCCCCTTATTTATTCCTCCGTTTGTATATGAAATATTAGATGTTATATGTATTTTTATGAGGTATTATTTACTCATTTTAAAATTTGTTGCTTGTATTCTGCTGTCCAGGCACCTACCTCCTTTTACCAAGGCATTGCAGGAGGGGGAGCTGATCTATCCCAGATGAGAGTGTGCTAGGAAAGGAATAGAAAAGGATACCTCTGGTACAGGATCCATGGCTAAAGGGCTACTGGAGTGTTTTGCTGCTCTTCATGAGCAGTATGGACAGAACAGGACACGCGTTTTGCCTACGGGCTTGGTCACTAAGCCCATAGGTGAATCGTTCATCAAGTTCCATCCATACTGCTCATGGAGAGCAGCACAGCAGATACAACACTCCAGTAGCCCTTTACCCAGGGATCCTGTACCAGAGGTATTCTTTTCCATTTTTAATATGAAAATACTTGTCCCATATGGTCTTAATTCTGATTTTGAGCTTAAATGGTTTTTATAAATACTGGATGCATTTTTTTTATTAAATATGGCTATCATTAAATATATTCCCCTTAATTATTCCTCCATTTTTATATGGAAAATATTCGATTTTATATGTATTTTTATGAGGTATTACTTACTGATTTTAAAATGTATTGCTAGTATTATTAATTATATACACTTTTTAGGTTTATTTTATATATTTGTTTAATAGTACCCCGGGAGGTTGTGCTGTTACAGAAGACACTCAAACAGGAAGTAGTTGAGTTCTTTGGTATACACAGTGAACTGCATCAAGTGACATGCTACTAATACACGCATCACATGACAAGCTGCTAATTGGAGCTGGTATCACACTAGAGACCAAACTACCCCTGCCTCTAGTGACTACAATACAGACGCTAGAGGCAAAAAGTATCTAGCATTTTCTGTATATCGGAGTTTTGATTGGCCCTTAGATACGGTTACCACAATAACTGGGACAAACCCGGAATAACAGGAAGTAAAGTCATGAACAATAAAGGACTTTTTAAAGCTTTATATATATATATATATATATATATATATATATGTTAGTGTATTTTCTGTATAAAGGCACATTAAAAATTGTATTAGGATTGTATATTTATATGTGGTTCGTTCATACCATTAAGGACTCTTACATGTATGGTTTGATTGGAACATACTGGGGGAGGGTCTTCCTTCACTATAAAAGACCTAACAAGCCCCAGTGGCACCATCACCTTGACAAAGACTTATTAGGTTGAAACATGTTGGTGGGATGGTGCAACTTTGATGTTCCTTTGATCCAAGAGGTAACTACTCCACAGAGAGCCGAAAAAGATCCAGAACTTTTTCACTTCCTTTGTTTTTGTTAGAGATTTCCACTTGAGTGCGGGACTATATCAAAAATACATATATAAGATGTTTTTATGGACTTTGTTTTCTTGGATATTTTTAATAAATTTATGTCATGAACTTATCATTAAGTTTCACTACTTGGAATGAAACCTCGGATTCTCATTTATGAAAGATACCTTTATAGGATTACAAATAACTAGTAACAAGTAAGCATACATGTGAGCATCTGTGAATTGGTTTTTAATATATGGGGTATGAACAATACACTTCCTGGAAAGCTGAAAATAAATTTTCCCAAAATATACCGTTATGTGCTTTTTTCCAATGGTACTAAAATAAGCATACATATGAGATTGTTAACCTATTTGAGCTCCCTCTTATTTCAAGGAGTTGGGTGGAAAAATAAATAATTTTGTTTCCTGATGTATTGATTTATATACTTGCTTGTTTTTTTTCTATATGCCAATATACGAAGACATGTGGAAGGATCTAAAAGATTTTGAATCCTCACTGATGTATACCTTCTAAAATATCCAGAATATCTCCAAAAATTTGTAAGAAAATATGTTTATATATATATATATATATATATATATATAATGTGTTAGATATCTGTTTTCACCATGCACTGAAATGCAGTGAACAATGAATGAGAGTATTACTTTTCACACATATATAAGTGTAATAGTAAGATCTGCATCTGCTTTCAGGTGACCAAGCCCATAGGTGAAATGTGTTTTGTGTTTCCATCCATACTGCTCATGGAGATCAGCACAAGACTCCAATAGCCTTTACCCATGGATCCTGTACCAGAAGTATTCTTCTCTATCCCTCTCCTAGCTAGGTCAGCTCCTCCTCCTGCAATGTCTTGGTAACAGGAGGCAGACACTGCTAGGTGCCTGGACAGCAGAAGTGTGCTCACTGTTGTTTCATCTGGGGACAATGCCCTCCACTTTCTC
Source organism: Taudactylus pleione (assembly GCA_031769625.1). NCBI lineage: Eukaryota > Metazoa > Chordata > Amphibia > Anura > Myobatrachidae > Taudactylus > Taudactylus pleione. The sequence goes on along the minus strand of JAUIMM010000116.1, from coordinate 16,047,890 downwards.
ATCCCTTGTTTTCTGTTTCAGACAAAGGAAAGCAGAAGTATAGTGACATACACTTTTCCCTGAAGTTTACTACTTTCTATTGTTAATTATCATGCTGCAGCTGTGTGTTGACCAAGGTGTTTATGGTACATGCTGCAGTCAATGTTTTGAGATTAAATGTATAAAACTGTAATTAAGTAATATATGAACATGGGATGGTATTTTTGAATTATGACTTCTGAATATAAGACTAAGGATCCCTAGTTATGTTCAATGAAGCAGTAAGAAGGCACTAAAGGCATAATTATTACATATTTAACCATATATAATTGCTGCATCTGAACTAGGGGTGTGCACCGGCCACTTTTTGTGTTTTGTGTTTTAGTTTTGGATCTGGATCTTTCTTCATGTTCCATGTTTTGGGTTCTGGGTTTTGTGTTTTGGATCTGTATTTTTTTTAAAACAAGCATAAAAACAGCTAAAATCACAGAATTTGTGGGTTTTCTGCTCCTATCCTAAAACAACACTTAGAACAGTCAAAAAGTTAAACATTTGCATATATAGCAATATTTCACATAAAAAGATATCTTTGATAAATGAATCAGTACTGTTATACTAAAATATCTAAATTAAACCTAAAGGAGGTGAATCCTAAAAAAAACTGGTAATACCAGTGTAAAAATAGTTATATGTGATACTCAAGGATTATAATTTACACCTGAAATAGATGCAATTTAATTGGAGTCCCGTAACTTGTTCAATAGAACTCAATCATAGGTTATGTATAGTCCTGCGGATTTCCACAATAAAGATGCTGCTTCCAGAGCATATATCATGCAGTAAGCACACAATAGAAGTAAGGAAAGACAAAGAGAAGCAGTTTTCCAGCCAGAGATAATGGGCAGCAGCTACCTGTCTGATGTACACAGTCCCGTAGATCACGTATTAAGTCCAGCCTCAACCTTATTAGCAACAGCGTGTCCAGCTGTACAATACAGTGTCTGACTCCCCAGGGCTCCACAGCCAAACAATCAATCTGGCTACCTGTCAGATGTACACAGTCCCGTAGATCACGTATTAAGTCCAGCCTCAACCTTATTAGCAACAGCGTGTCCAGCTGTACAATACAGTGTCTGACTCACAAGGGCTCCACAGCCAAACAATCAATGAGTATCCACAGTGGGTCCAGTATCGGCACTGATGCGTTTCACACCTCAGAATGGGAGCTTTTTGAAAGAGTGATTTGTTACTCCACAGGACCCTTCCTTAAAACAGGGCAGAAATCTCCTCATTGGTGATTGAATTGATTTCTATCAGTTGCACCTGTTAGGATACCACCACCTGATCCACTTCCTCTTTAATTAAAAAATATATTGTCTAACTGATTTTAACATGCATAGTAGCGGGTTTGTTCAAAAGGCAAATCTTTAGAACAATATAATCTCTTCAATATTACTGAATAGCATTATACATAAAACAATATTAAAACATATCTAATATAAAAAAGAAAATTATGAATAGGCAAAAAATAAATAAAATAAATTAAATATACAATAACTCTATATATTAGAACCAGTAACCTGTCAGATCCTGGTCTGTAACTCTACCACTTCCCTATCTGGCTTCTTAGAATATGTCCGTGTGAATGATATCAGGTATATATGGAACACAGGGGACCTATAAAGTATGTGTATAGATTATATATAATAGAGAATAACATAGCAATATAATGTTAAATAAGAAATGTTATATATATATAATGGTCAAACATACTGTATATAGACAGTTATATGCTAAAGCATACAAAAAATAAATAATAATAATTGCCAATATTGGGATTCAATCCCAGGATCTATTACATCCTAACCTGTATCTCTACCCTATGCAGCTTCTTAGAATCTGTCAATGTGAATTTGCAATATCAGGTTTACATGGAAAACAGCTGTCACATAAGGGGCCTATAGATTGTTTGTAGGGATCAGCTATATGAAAGAATATCAACAATAGCATAGTAATCTAATATTAAATATTTTTTTTTTATATTATAAGATTCAGGCATAAATGAAAAAAAATTTCAAATACATAATGTAGATACAAATAAAAATAGTTGTCAATAGTGGGATGTGATCCCAGGACCTAGTGCATTCTAACCTGTATCTCTGCCACTAGTCTATCTGGTTACTACTCATGGTAGGTTAGATGGCAACCAACTAATAAAAAACAGACTATATGAAAATGTGGTCCCTCTAATATATCACCCCTTTTTAGAATTGGGAGACATAAGGGATCTGATCTCCAGTGCTCCTGTGAGTGTTCTTGACCTATCTAAAAGATAGCAGAGCTCTAAATGGTGTGTAATCCAGTTATTATGCAAAGGAGTCAAACTCAATCTTATCATTAAGTCCTGATGGAAATAGGGTTTTAAGTATAAAAATCCATAGTGCTTCAGCAGCACATAATTTCTTAAATCTATCCTCTCCTCTGATGGTCTTTGTAACATGATGTACTCCAACTAAAGAGAGACCATCTGGGATACAATTATGTTTAATAGAGAAATGTTGGGATACACTATGTTTAGAATACCATTTCATAATGTTTAATCTATGTTCTCTAAACCTATTTTTGAGCTGGGGAGTGGTCCTTCCCACGTACTGCAGGCCACAAGGGCACTGCAGTATGTAGACACAATAAATAGTGTCAGTTGATAAATTCATGTATAGGATACTTATGTTTAGTAACTTAAGAGACCACTTCCAAAGCTCTATTTAATATAAATCCGCAGGTTAAACATCTTGTTTTTCCACACCTATGGCATCCTATGCTGGGGTGGATAACCAGGGTTGAATCTTACCAGTATTAGGGTTTGTTTTCCCTTTTTTCAACATACTAGGAGCTAGTATGTTTTTCAAATTTCTATTTTTCTTAAAAAATACTTTTAGCTGTGGTGTAAGCGTAGCATGTAAAATCGGGTCATGTTGTAAAATCTTAAAGTTATCCTTCAATATCCTTTTAATGTTGATCAACTGGCTATTAAATTTAGAAACAAAATACATCTGTGTCGAACCGGAACCCTTGTATTTATATTTTCTAAAGGTTTTGTTTTAAATTTAATCAACTTGGATCTGTCACTGTTATCTACTTTATTATAAACTGCTTGTAATAGGGAATGGGGGTAACCTCTTAGTACAAAATCTTGAAACATAATATCTGCCTGTATCCTGAAATCTCCCAAAGAGGAGCAATTCCTTCTTAACCTACTAAACTGGCAGAAAGGAACATTTTTGAGCCAAGGTTTATAGTGGATGCTTGAGTAGTGTAAGAAATTGTATCCACTGCTTTCTAAAATCCTTTGTTACAATGTTCTTCCCCTTGGAGGAAATGGTCAGATCTAAAATAATAACAGTAAAGTGGTTAAACGTGTGTGTAAATTTCAAATTATAATTATAATTAAGATGAGAAACAAATTCTAATGCAGTGTGTTCATCCCCATCCCAAATAATAAATAAATCATCAATATATCGGCCATAGTACACTAGGTTTGCACCAAACGGTCCATCCCAAATAAAATGTTTTAGGATGTTAAATGTATTATTTTTGTGATATACCTTGAATATGTGCTTCATTTCAGTCAGGTCCCTTTTTCTTTCAAATTAGCTCAGAGATTAAAATATAAAGATATATGTTTTCACCATTCACTGAAATACAGTAAACAATGAATGAGAGTATAACTTTATACACATGAGTAAGTACAATAGTACATCTGCTTTCAGCTGGACTATTCTCTATGAATAAGTTGGACCAGGCAAGGGCAGGGGCATTGGATTCCAGTTGTGCTCATTGCAGGACCATATTTCAATGTGGACCTCAACTATTGCTAATCTGACCACCACAAGGACTTCTCTTCTCTCTTCTTGCACTCTCATTGGCACCTGCTCTGCAAGCACTACCCTGCATGGGTCAGGACCAGTCCTCATTTATCAAGAGCCAAATCCTCTTTTACTTCTCTGATTAGGCTTGACTCAGCCAGCTTCTTGACTCTGCCAGGCTTCATCTGGCAAGAAAGGGGGCAAGCCCCAGGTCTTTGACATAAGAGAACATTTGCCACCAGGATTTATGAGGTTAAATGTCTGCTAATTACTTGGAGTTTATTCTCCTCTTCAAGCTGACATTTTCTGTCCAGTTCTGGCATCTTCTGGCAGGTGAGCCTTCTTCTTCTTCTTTGTCTTTGGGAGGTCATCTTTCAGCCCACTCCATGTCACACTGCCTGCATCCACTCCCAAGTCTAACAAAAGCAAAGCTATGAAATGTCAAGCTGTGAATGATTTGCAGTGGCTGGCTGTAATTGGACTATGCAAGAGAGCAATGATCGGTTCATGGAAGGTTCATGGAACTACTAGAGTTCTCATAAGCTGCTATTCAGAAGGTTGTCAAATAGAAAAGCCATATAGAAAAAAAGAAAAGCACTTGTAATATTTTGTATAATAAAAATAATAATAATAATAATAATAATAATAATAATAAATTTCCTTTGAAACTAAGGACCAATTGTATAATATATGTAGATGACAGTGGGGAATATTGCTAGATGTACAATTTCTTGTGCAATATACATAAAAAAATATGTGAATCGGAATAATAAAAAATAGCACATATACTAAATTATTTTGTAATAACACAGATATATTATAATTCTAAAAGGCCAATGTCTGCAGACTGGTAGCAAATGTTATAAATGGAACTAATGGACCTATAAAACCTGCCAATTGGCATAAAGTCCAGAGTATGAATTGGTACTACTGTCTAAAGATGTACATAGCAACCCAATGAGATGAAATCATTTAAAATGAATAAAATTCCCCCGTGAGTGTTTAGCAAATCTTGCAATGTTGTCCGTGGCATCTGGAACTTAAGATATAATTTCAAAATGAACTGTACAATTGGTATAGGATGAGGGAGTAGGTTGCGAAGTGGTTCCATAAGTTAGGTTCCTGGTACATTTCCCTGTGGTAGGTCCAGCATCTTCCTCAGAGGCTAAATGACAATGTTCCCAGAACTGGCTTAAATACTCTAGTAATGAAAAACATTGCATACAGATGGATGCACATAATCTGACAATCAGAACTGCCATGGTCAAAACTATATTTCTCATATAAAATAAAGGCAATCAAATCTTTAAGTAGAACTTTCATCAAACAATGTAACTGCAATTTATAAACAGATTACAGCAATTAATCAGCATTTTGTTAGTCTTCCATTTAGAGTGGAACATTTCTATACTAAGGAACATATTCTATTGGATACAAAAGATCATGTAATGGAAACAATTTCCAGAGATAAAGAGTATAAAGTAGAAAAAAGGGGTGCCCTGCTCCCCAGACGTGAACCACTTAGTGTTAGGGACTGCTAGTAACAGAGAAGCCGTGACGTGGCCTAGCAGCTTTCCATGGAAAGCCAGCATTAGGAGGTCAGGCTGGTTCTAGTAGTGCTAGTTGGAGTTCCCAGGGGTGACTCCCAGGTAAGCTGGCTCTCAATTTGGATGCATTTATGTATGTGCCTTTATCACGAGGTCTTAAAATTGACAAAATATATATGTGCATTTATCATGAGGCCTTATAATTGGTAAATATATTACCTGTGGAGTGAGCATTTGGGCCTAGGACCCCCAGGGCATCATGACTTAATAAACAGGCACTTTTCATATCACCTTTTATGTTTGTTTTTTTACTCATGTAATTTTTTTTACATATAATTTAACCATTCTTCAACACATTAATTATTCTTTACACTTCACTGTCACCCTTTTACCATGTGATGCCCTGGGGGGTCCTGGGCTGGATGATTTTTGGGGTGACCTGCACCCCAGTCATGAACCCCTTAGAGTTAGGGACTGCTAGTAACAGAGAAGCCGTGACGTGGCCTAGCAGCTTTCCATGGATTTGCAAATGCATGCAACTAATATATCTGAATTTCTATCACCATATAGTCTTCATGTATTGTTGCAGGTACAATTCAGTGTGCTAAGGAACAATAGGGGGTTACAAACCCCCCTTTTATCTACTTAGTATGACCCCTCCCTTTCATGCACCTCAAGAGTACTGCCAGATTGATTTAAGCAGCTGCCATTTTCTGTTTGTTATCAAGAGTATAAAGACAGAATTACTGTTGACTGATTGAAGTACGTCTCATGCATAAAGTGGAACTAACTTACATTAGGGATACATTGCTTTTTTATGAATATAATGTCATAGGGAATGTGTGCATCTTTAGCTGTGCTTGATGTCTAAAGGTCTGAGTCTTCACACATACTAGCTCTGCTGAATTAAATAACCATTGAATGGTGGGTCACATGATATGACTGTTATCAGGTGACCCTATTATACCTTTATTCCATAGTATAGACATGTAGTGAGTATAATTTGCTGAAAGGGGGTGGGTGGGAAATTCCTTTACAAGTAAAATAAAAAAAACATAATAATGATGAGGTGGAATACAATATGAAATTAAACAGCCTAGATTGGATGAATTAACTAAATATCTCCAATTTTTAGTTTTACAAAGCACAGCGCAAATTATATCATAATCCAGTAATTATCATCATAACAGTTGATGTTCATATCAGTACAAATCTAAAAATCTCTATGCACACGTGATTCTTGGGGTTGGGTAAGGGATGCCGGCACTCAGGATCCCAACAGTGAGAATCCTGACTCCGGCATCCCAACAGGGATAGGATACCGACACTTTTAACCCTACCCCTCTCCCTGCCCCTAACTTTCCCTCCTCAGTGCCTAAACCTAACCTCCCCCCAGTGCCTAAACATAACCTTTGCAAAAACCAAAACTATAACATTTGAGCATGTTTTTGCCAAAAACAAAACACTGGGGTCTGTGCACAGCTCTAATTTATATGGATATTATATATGTTTTGTGCTGTGTAATCGTATTGACCCTGGAAACCTATACTACATTTTATATCTATTTTATATATGTGATGTATTTATTCAATAAAATTGGATTTTTAAAATGTCATACCAATTGCTGTCTATATTGATTCAGCTTCCAGTCAAGTGCATAAGTGTTCCTTTCTCTTCTATTATTATATATCTATAGACAAGTTACTATTAGTGGTATGGATTTATGAAATCACAAATCACAAAAAATTAATAGTATACTATGCTAATAGAGTAAAGCAGATGGAAAGAAAGATAATCTAAAATCAATACTAGACACCAGTGCCTTGCCTGTAGCATATTAATTCAAAACCATCACATCCACTGGTTTCTATAGATGTGAGTGTTGTATGGGACACAAAATAATTAAAAACATTGGGTGGAAAAAAATAGTGAAATACAGTAATTACACAGGGCTGCGATGAAAAAGCTTTTTAACGAATTTATGTGATACTTATAGATTTTTGGCTTCTGAACACGAAAATGACTCCTGATTTTGCATATCACATCACGTTTTTCTGCAAAATGTGTATTTATGAATAAGTATTTTTTTTCATATTCTTTAAAGTAATAAATGTATTCTGCCTACATTTATTATAAAACATTGTCTTAAATGAATTCAGTCGGTAAATAGAACGTTGCTATTCAGTTCTCATCATAAAACCTTCCCCCACCCAGTGCCAGATTAAGGTCCACATAGTCCTGGAACTGAAATTTACAAAGGGCCTAAAGCCCATACTGTCTGAAGGAACATTGCACACACACAAAAACTACAACTTCAAGGTGAGCTGGCGAAGGTGGAAACAAATACAACAGATGCAACACAGTTTTGCCCTGTGCCAGCTCATTTTTACCCCTGCCTACCACCACATACTGTACACACACATACACACACACACCGTACACAATACACATACACAGTACAAATACAGTACACACTACTCATACAGTACAAGTGATTTCAAATTTTTTAGTCAAAGCCAAGGATCCAAACTACAAAGTAATTGTCAGGGAAATGCTTAATAGTTACAGAAACCTTGGCTGCAATATGAGTTTAAAGGTACATTATGTGAATTCCCATATTGAGCATTTCCTGAATAATCTTGGAGACTACAGTGAAGAACAGAGTGAACAATTCCACAAAGATGTTAAAGATGTAGAAAGAAGATAACAGGGTTGTTGGGTCATCAGCATGATGGCTGACTACTGCTGGATGATACACAGAGACGACATAGAAAAAGCTTATAAGCGAAAAGCGGCAAAACAAAGTTTGAAGACAAAAAAAACAAAACATTAACAATTTTTTCAATAATTATGGTTTTGATTCTATTTTTGTTAGATTTTATTGTTATTTTATTATGTAATTAAGACAATCATACAGTGATATCATCTACACTTCTTCATATTTCACAATAAATATGTCAAATACAATCAAACTTCTTGTTTTTTCTTAAAAATGTATGTAACCCATTTTTCAGGTAAATGTGATGTGGTAATTTTTTTAATATACTAATTATTGATGTACACAGGAGTATAATTAAGAATATAAAAGTATTATTAAATAAGCTTTCAATACCCTAAATTTTGCAGACCTGTGTTGATATATATGCAACTTAATGTACATATTATAGATTCTACAGAACCTCATGACTGTTAAAACACATATTTAGAAACATCTAGAATAGCACACACTATCAATGCATTTGATATATGAAAAATTTTACATTTATTTTTTTTACTGAAATACACAGGTAAAGTGCAATAGTAGTTTAAAGGATGTAGCAAAACAATTAGCCAAAACTGAAATTAATTTTATTTTTTCTTATAGTGCCTTTCTAGTTTACTAGTTTAAATAGTGATTTTGACTTGAAATGGTTTTTATGACTGTACTGTACAAACAATGTCTTGCTGTTCGGCCTGACCAGTGAGAGACACGACACTACAGGATTTGTGCTGATAGCCAAAAAAACTTTTTATATATCAATCATAAAAGTCAATCATACATCGTAATGCTCATAAGTAAGAGTCAACGTTTCTGGGCCGTGGAGGACCCCGTCATCAGGACAGAGGAGATGTATGGAGTAAATCCATGAAAAATAATCCATCACTATTATTTTTCATGGATATTCTCTGTGCATCTCCTCTGTCCTGATGATGGGGTCCTCCATGACCCAGAAACGTTGACTCTTACTTATGAGGATTATGATGTATGATTGACTTTCATGATAGCCAAAAAAACTTTTTGTATGTCAATCAGCACAAATCATGTAGTGTCCTGTCTTTCACTGGTCGGGCAGAACAGCTAGAAATTGTATATATATATATATATATATATATATATATATAATGTGGCAATGCGAGCGGCACATTCAGTATAAGAGTTGATCAAACAGAGGGTACCAGTTATCCACCAATATTCAACGGGGCTGTCGGCAGACTCCGGATCCAGCATCTGCCATCAGCCCTGCAGAGACACGTCATGGTGGATGATGTCAGCATTGCAGTCCGGACACAAGGAAGCAGTGATGAGTCACGGTGGAGGGGTTTTGTATCTGTATATAAGGTAAGATGTTTTATATGTATTTTATTCCTGATGAAAAATTTGTATTAAATTTGAAACATTGAATATTGGTGGAGGACTGGGACCCTCTGTTTGATCAACTTTTATACTGAGAGTGCCGCCCACATTGCTATATTATTGACACACATCTTATCTGGGAAGGCACCCAGGATTGTTATTGTATTGAGCTGGAGTGCCAAGCATCGTTCGGACTGTGCATATATATATATATATATATATATATATATATAGAGGAACCAGAAATGCCTGGCACTCAGTCTAAATGAGCAATGCTCCGGTGCCCTTCAAGACAAATTGAATGAAGGATGTAGAAACAGGACGGCACTCAATGAGACTCCACAAATAATCCAAACCAAGCAACTGTGCTGAGGATAAACATTTCAGTGTAAAGACACTTTTATCAAGACTTACAGAATAAAAGAAAAAACATACCTTAAAAACTCCTCACCCCGTGTACTGACACCATGCTACTCCGTCCCAATGGGAGTCAAATGATGTCACATTTGGTGCCACTGCACTTGCGTCATCATCATCCCTAAGGGGCGTATCTACCCAAAGAGTGTAACCATCACCAAGACAACCTGTGGAAAGCATACATATATAATAAATGCAAGAGATGTAAGCTCAAACTAGCAGTATTATACAGGCATCTCAAGACTGCCATGAGGAAAATAAACAGGCAGGATCACACTGAAAAATATACTGAAAATAGTCCATAATAAAGGGGCATCAACCAAATTATCAAGAAATAACATCAGAGCTTATGACAGAAACCAGCATAAACAGCATATCACAATACTGACTGGAGCAACCTAAAGAAAACACGCATATGAGTTCATTTCATTAAGCCCCAATGGTTTAAGAGTCTGGAGATTGTTTATATTTTAGACTCATGCTGCAATAGAGTACGTCCCCTATCACCACCTCTATTGTGGGGTGGAATCCAATCGATAATTTTGCAATGTAACATTGCCAATCCATGTTTGGAATCCCTAAAGTGCTTAGCGACTGGTTGGTCTAAAGATTTGGTACAAGTGACGGGATGTTGTATGAAATTTTTTGGATGTACAAACATATTACCAGTTTCTAAATGGCTACACATAATGCAGCCTGTACATCTATAATTTCCAGGTTTTTTAGTGAGGAAATGTCCGGGCATCCTGTCCACATGCTGTGAGACATCATTGTGTACTACAAGGTCTTTGATGTTATGGACCCTTTTAAATACAGGTACAATCCTGGTGTCCTTAAGCATGTGTAATGAAGGGTCATTAGAGACCAAGGGCCACATCTGTCTGGCCTTACGCATGATATCCCCAGATCCAGGTGAAAAGTCCTGCACCCAAATCATTTTGCTCTGATCCAAGTTCCCTTTGGTAGAATGTAGAGATACCAGTCTGGAGGATACCTTTAGTGCTTTCAATTTAGCATCTTTCAGGGCTCTAGGGTTATGTCCTCTAGCAAGAAATTTCAAAGACATATTATCTATTTGAAGATTTGCATCTAGTGGATCACTACAAATGCGTATGATCCAGAGAAACTGGGAGTACGGCATACCTTTCTTAAGGGCTGGTGGATGAAAAGCTCTCAGCACGTAGGAAAGTATTTCTATCCATAGCCTTGAAATAAATTGATGTATTAATCTGTAAGTCCTTACCAATGGTAATTGCTACATCCAAAAAATTGATTGAAATATAACTATGCTCAAAGGTAAATTTAACACCTGTGTCACAGGAGTTAATTTCTGACATGGTTTCAATAAAACTCTCCTCTGTACCAGTCCAAAACATAAATATACTGCATCATCCAGGGGTGGATTGGGTTGAAAAACCAGCCCGGGAAACTTATGGAAGCAGCCCTAATGGGGCCATGGCCTGTTGAGGGGTTGGGGTCTATCGAGGGGGGTGGGATCCCTTCTCATTGGACCTGATTCTGAGTTGGACAAAAAAAATGTTTTTAAGACGCTTTTCACTTTACTTTTAACATAGAACCCAGTGTGGATCTTGCGTGTGTGCATTAAAATTTAGTGTGGATTCAGCTATTATTCTCTTCCCAAAATACACATTATAACAAAGAAACATCCACACAAAAATTTACATTTAAAAACATAATCATATATACATACAAACACTAGGGGTGTGCACCAGCCACTTTTCGTGTTTTGTGTTTTGGTTTTGGATCTGGATCTTTCGTCGTGTTTTGGATCTAGATTGGTTTTGCCAAAACCACCCTTCGGTGTTTTGGGTTCTGGGTTTTGTGTTTTGGATCTGTATTTTTAAAAAAAAAAGCATAAAAACAGCTAAAATCACAGAATGTGTTGGTTTTTTTGTTCCTATGCTATTATTAACCTCAATAACCTTAATTTCCTCTAATTTCCAGTCTATTCTGAACACCTCACACCTCACAATAATGTTTTTATGTACAAAAGGTTGCACCGAGGTAGCTGGATGACTATGCTAAGCGACACGAGTGGGCGGCACAAACACGTGACCCATCTAGGAGTGATACTGCAGTGGCAGACAGGATGGCAGTTTGAAAAACTAGGCCCCAAACTGTACATAATGCAAAGAAAAAAAAGAGGTGCAAGATGGAATTGTCCTTGGGCCCTCCTACCCACCCTTATGTTGTATAAACAGGACATGCACACTTGAACAAACCAATAATTTCAGCGCCAGGGTCTGCCACACAACTGTGGCTGAAATGATTGGTTCATTTGGGCCCCCACAAAACAAGCTGGCAATTAATCTGTCCCTGCACAAACTGGCTCTACGGAGGAAAGATGTCATCCTCATCCTCCACATCCACCGATTCCTCACCCTCTTCAGTGTTGTTTACATCCTCACCCTCACAGAGTATTAACTCGTCCCCACTGGAATCCACCACCACAGGTCCCTCTGTACATTCTGGAGGCTGGTCTCCCTGGAAGAGTTGATAATTCATTTTGATGAACATCATCTTCTCCACATTTAGTGGAAGCAACCTCCTACGCCTTTCGCTGACAAGGTTCCCGGCTGCACTAAACACTGTTTCGGAGTACACACTGGAGGGGGGGCAACTCAGGTAAAATAGAGCCAGTTTGTACAGGGGCCTCCAAATTGCCTCTTTTTCCTGCCAGTACAGGTATGGACTGTCTGACATGCCTACTTGGATGCTGTCACCGATGTAATCCTCCACCATTCTGTCAATGGTGACAGTATCATATGCAGTGACAGTAGACATGTCAGAAATTGTTGCCAGGTCCTTCAGTCCGGACCAGATGTCCAAACTTGGTCCTGCCTGCCCTGCATCACCACCAGCGGGTTGCTTAGGATACCTAAGTTTTTTCCTGGCAGCCCCAGTTGCGGGAGAAAATGAAGAAGGAGCTGTTGACGTGTCACGTTCCGCTTCAGCTGACAGTGTGTTCACCAGCAGGTCTTTGCACCTCTGCAGGCTTGTGTCGGCCGGAAAGAGAGACACCACATAGGCTTTAAACCTAGGATCGAGCACGGTGGCCAAAATTTAGTGGTTTGATTTCAACAGATTGACCACCCTGGAATCCTGGCAAAGCGAATGAAGGGCTTCATTCACAAGTCCCACATGCCGAGCGGAATCGCTCCTTCTTAGCTCCTCCTTCACTTTCTCCAGCTGCTTCTGCAAAAGCCTTATGAGGGGAATGACCTGACTCAAGCTGGCAGTGTCTGAACTGACTTCACGTGTGGCAAGTTCGAAAGGCAGGAGAACATTGCACAACATGGAATTCATTCTCCACTGTGCTTGAGTCAGGTGCATACCCCCACCTTTGCCTATGTCATAGGTGGATGTATAGGCTTGTATGGCCTTTTGCTGCTCCTCCATCCTCTGAAGCATATAGAGGGTTGAGTTCTACCGCGTCACAACCTCTTGCTTCAGGTGATGGCAGGGCAGGTTCAAGAGTGTTTGCTGGCACTCCAGTCTTCAGCACGCAGTCGCTGAATGGCAAAAGTGGCCCGAAATTTTTCGGGCCACCCAAAGCGTCTCCTGCACGCCCCTGTCGCTTTTCAGAAAATTCTGCACCACCAAGTTTATTGTGTGAGCAAAACATGGGACGTGCTGGAATTTGCCCAGATGTAATGCCCGCACAATATTGGTGGCGTTGTCAGATATCACAAAACCCCAGGAGAGTCTAAGTGGGGTAAGCCACTGGGCGATGATTTCCCTCAGTTTCTCTAAGAGGTTGTCGGCGGTGTGCCTCTTACTGAAACTGGTGATACACAGCATAGCCTGCCTTGGAACGAGCTGGCGTTTCTGAGATGCTGCTACTGGTGACGCTGCTGCTGTTGCAGCGTAAGGTGATACATCTACCCTGTGGGCTGTTACAGTCATATAGTCCTTAGTCTGCCCTGTTCCACTTGTCCACATGTCCGTGGTTAAGTGGACATTGGATACAACGGCATTTTTCAGGACACTAAGGACACTTTTTCCGACGTTTCTGTACATTCTCGGTATCGCCTGCCTAGTGAAGTGGAATCTAGATGGGATTTGGAACCGGGTACACACTACCTCCATCAATTGTCTAAATCTCGCTGCACTAATGGCGGATACCGGATGCACGTCTAAAACCAACATAGCAGTCAAGGCCTCAGTTATACATTTTGCTTCAGGATGACTGCTGTCGTACTTCATCCTCCTCGCTAAGGACTGTTGGAGGGTCAATTGTTTAGTAAAAGTAGTGGTGTTCCTGCTTCCTCTCTGAGATGATGAATGACTCCCAGCAGCAGCAACAGCAGCAGTGGCAGCAGGAGGCGTAGCAATGCAGGATCCTCCGGAGGAATCCCGGATAGGAGAGTCAGTCATGCCAGTGACATGGCCTGCAGGACTACTTCCAATCCTGACTAAGGAGGAAATTGACGAGGAGGGAGTTGACGGTGTGGTTTGCAGGCACTTGGATACAACAGGACAACGGGATTTAGGTGTCCCTGGACTGCTTACGGTCTTAGCCAAAGTTTCTGAACTTGACAGTAACTTTTTATGAACGCGCTGCAGGTGCCGTATAAGGGAGGATGTTCCTAGGTGGTTAATGTCCCTACCCCTACTTATTTCACCTTTACATATGGTACATATGGCAAGACAGTTGTTGTCCGGATTTGGATAGAAATATTGCCAGACCAAAGAGGTGGAATGTTTGGTCTTCTGCCCAGGCATGACCGTGATGGGCTTTTTCATCCCACGGACAACAACTGTCTCCCCCGGAGCCTGATTTAAACAAACCACATCACCATCAGAATCCTCCTCGCCAACTTCCTCCTCAGCGCCAGCTACACCAGTATCCTCATTCTGTTGTACTTCAACAGTGACATCTTCAATTTGCATATCAGCAAGTGGACTGTGGGTGCTACTTTCAGCACTTGCAGGGGGCGTGCAAATGGTGGAAAGAGCCACCTCTTCCCGTCCAGTGCTGGGAAGGTCAGGCATCGCAACCACCACCACACTTGGACTCTCCTTGGGGATTTGTGATATCTTCTTAGAACGCACAGTTCTTCGCTGTGCTTTTGCCAGCTTAACTCTTTTGATTTTTTTAGTGGGAGGAGGGCTTCCATCGTCATGTGAAGCTGAACCACTAGTCATGAACATAGGGAAATACCTTAGCCATTCCTTGCCACTCCGTGTCATAAATGGCATATTGGCAAGTTTACGTTTCTCTTCAGATGATTTAAATATTTTTTTCAAGGTCATTTTCCTGAACTTTGCCATTTGGGATTGTATGTGCCCTCTACTATGATTTTGGGCATCGGCCTTTGCAGACGACGTTGATGGCATTTTATCGTCTATGTCATGACTAGTGGCAGCAGCTTCAGCACTAGGAGGAAGTGGTTCTTGATCTTTCCCTATTTTATTTTTATCTGAGAAAGTTTGGTCCTCCATTTATGTTATATCGATTTGATATATACGCGCACACAAACACAGAACATATTTTTTTATTTTTGCTGGGGAGTAGTGCACTTTGTGGGTTACACCACCCTTTAAGAAATGAGCCAGACGGCTCTTTACTTATGGGACACAGGCGCACGCTTGGCGCTGCTTCTTTGCTGATGCACGTGTGGCTACTGCGCACACAATTCACAAACACAGAAAAAAATGTTTTATTTGGTTTGGAGTGTACTTTGGGGGTTACAGCACCCTTTAACGGTCAAGCCAGCTGGCCCTTTACTTATGACACAGGCGCACGCTTGGCACTACTTTGTTGATGCACGTGCGGCTACAGCGCACACAATTCACAAACACAGAAAATATTGTTTTATTTGGTTTGGAGTGTACTTTGGGGGTTACAGCACCCTTTAACGGTCAAGCCAGCCGGCCCTTTACTTATGACACAGGCGCACGCTTGGCACTACTTTGTTGATGCACGTGCGGCTACTGCGCACACAATTCACAAACACAGAAAATATTTTTTTATTTGGTTTGGAGTGTACTTTGGGGGTTACATCACCCTTTAACGGTCAAGCCAGCCGGCCCTTTACTTATGACACAGGCGCACACTTGGCACTACTTTGTTGATGCACGTGCGGCTACTACACACACAATTCACAAACACAGAAAAAAAATATTTTTTTTAGCACTTGGGGGCTACCCTCCCTCTTCACTGTCCACAGCCGAGTGAGAAAATGGCGCTGACGTGGGTATCTTATATAGGATCCAAAACCCGTGAGATCCGGAAGGTGGGATGATGACGTTTTGCCTCGATTTCAGATCCGAGTCAGGCGGGAAAAGTCGAGCCTGACTCGGATCCGCCTCGGATCAGGGGGCTTGGGGGGGTTCGGATTTCAGAAATCCGAACCCGCTCACCCCTAACAAACACACACACAATCTAAAAGGTAATGGCCAGCATTGCCTGGCTTTCTTTTTTTTTTTAAGCTATTGCTGTCCATGATTCTGCCTGAATGTATTTATTTTTGCTATTCACTCTTTCTCTTCTGCACCCTTCTCCTCCCCTTTTCCCCCTTTTTATTCCATCTCTCACTTCCGGCTCTGTCTTTCCTCATATCTCTTTTCTCCCTCCGCACTTTCTCTCTCACTCTGATATTCTCCTTCCCATTTTTCTCATCCCACTATTTTTTCTCTCTCTTCCCTCCTGTCTTCCACCTTTCCCCCTCTCGCTCTCCTGCTCCTCTATTTCTGTGTCTGTTTCCTTTCTGACATTCTTTCCTGCTAATTTTTTGTAATGGAGAACATTGATAGTGTTTGTGTGTTATTAAGTGTGAGTGCCAGGGTGAGTGTGTGACGGTAACATTGTGGGTGTTTGTGTGGTACGTAGCTTGAGTGATTGTGTGACTGGCAGGACTACTGTAATTGATGAGTGTTGGGACATTGAGGGTCAGTGTGAGTGATACAAAGGTGAATGTGACAGTGAGTATGAGTGGCAGGAATATTGAGATTGAGTGACAGGCACACAGTGTGAGTTACAGGGAGGATGAGAGCAGGGACACTGGGGGGGGAGTTACAGGGAGGGTGTGGCCAGGGACACTGAGGTGGCATTACAGGGAGGGTTAGGGTAGGGACACCGAGGTGGCGTTACAGGGAGGGTTAGGGTAGGGACACCAAGGTGAAGTTACAGGGAGGGTTAGGGTAGGGACACTGAGGGGGAGTTACAGGGAGGGTGAGAGCAGGAACATTGAGGGGGCTCCTTTATTTATATAGAGATAGATCATCTAGGTGGACAGGTACCATTATTGTGGAGTGGAGTACTGGCTAGATATGTGTGTGTATATATATATATATATATATATATACATACATACATACATACATACACAGAGTATATAACATTTCCACAGCAGACTACATACAAATTCATTAAAAATGAGTTTTCATTAAATTCAAAAGCAAAAAATAGCATAGATAACACTTGTCTTTTCAGAGCCTCTCTAGCTGGTATGACACTACAAATCCCAGCACATTCAGTTGGCAAAGTGTGCTGGGACTTGGAGTCTCATCACAGCTGGACAGGCAGTCAGTGAATCTAGTTGCACATACAGTAGGACACCAGGGCCTCTTACCTAGAGCTCCATGTCCTGCTGTGACAGTAGTGCGCTGGCTGCAGGGTCCAAGATTGCTGTATGATGACTGTCAGACTGCGCTGGAGTACCGCTGGGCAGGGGAGCTGAGGAGGAAGATTAGGAACCGCCCCGTCCTCTGCTAAATCCGACATCATGACCAGCTCCTGAGTCCTGACCGGTGTTGCCCACTGCCCGCACAGCTGAAGGGTGGTCTTGTGCAAAAATGGACCACCCCTTCTAACTCTGCCATACTCTGTTCTGGCTGGAGCACAAGCGCTCCGGACGCTGACTCCGCTGCACTGCTTCTGGCTAATGGCACTATAAAGTGCCTGCTAGCCGGAGCAGATGACAGCTTCCTGTTGGCATTCCATAGCGGAACGCTAATACAGGAAGCGCCGCGGCTGGCAGCCCGGCATATAGAAATTGGCATGGCCCGCCAGCCAATGAAAGCCGGCCTGGCAGAGGGGTTCATGGGACCGGCCCAGCGGGAACTGTCCCGCTGTCCGGGCAGCCCAATCCGCCCCTGGTATCATCTATGTATCGGAAATACGCTGTGATGGGACCCTGTGTGGCAGACTTAGAGAAGAATAAGTCATTCTCCACCTCGCACATAAAAATGTTTGCAAAGCTTGGAGCCACACAGGATCCCATCGCACAGCCGGATCTCTGTATGAAAAACTTATTATCAAAACGAAAATTATTCCTGGATAACGTAAGTTCTATAAGTGTCAGAAAAAATCAAATGTCAGGGCCTGTATAGGCTGGATTATTGATGAGAATGCGTCTAATGGCTTCCAAACCTCATTGATGAGGTATACAAGGTATACAAGGCTCACGACATCCACTACACATATCAGTTGTTTAGAAGGCAGGGGAGATAGTTGTTGCAATTGTAGAATAAACAATGTATCACATAGAATAGTAGATCGGGCTTGTACTACTAGTTGTAATATGTAGACAAGATACTGAGATACTATTTAATAAAGAGAATCTGTTGTGGCAATGATGGGCCTGCCGAGGGGGTAGTAGTGTTTTTGTGCAACTTAGGGATCGTATACAGGATGGGGACCTTTGGCCATTCTTGTATTAAAGTATCATAGATTTTCTTAGAAATCACATTGTTATACAGTGCTATAGTCAGAATGTCTTCAAGTTCTTTTTTAAACCTTTTGTGTGGGTCACCACTCAACTGTTGATACACCAGAGAATCCGATAGCTGATTGTATATTTACTGTTTGTAATCAAATGTATTCTGTACAACGATCGCACTGCCCTTATCCACAGGATGGATTACAATGTCTCTGTACCCACTGAGATTCTGTAGTGCAAGCCTTTCATTGCCAGAGAGATTGTATGTACCCAGCATCTGTGAATAAGGTATATTAGTACCCGCTTGAGCATCAATCTTTCCATAGTGTTCATAAAATGTTTAATAACTACATTGTTGGAGATGGGGTCGAATTTCGATTTTTTAGCAAAGGGAAGGGACGATTTAATAGATTAGTCAGAATCACCAAAATGTTCCCTTAAGTTCACCTTTCTAGTAAACCTATAAAGGTCGATCTTATTCTTTAAAATATCAAAGCCATGTGTCGGAACAAAGGATAGCCCTTTATTGAGGACCGTAGTCTCATCCTCAGTTAAGACCCATGAAGACATATTAAATACTACGTCTTCTTTTTGTAGACCCTTCTTGATCGACCTCACCCACTGGGCTCCCCGGCAGGTTTTGGTTCTGCCTGGGTATTGTTTCTGGCCTTAGTATGGACCCCTAAAGGGGGTCTCTGTGTGGATTTGCTTCCAACTGCTGAGGCACATTCTGTATCACTTGATGAGGCTGCTGTACCTGATGAATATGTTTCCAATGGAAATTTGCGTGGTCTATATCTCTGTCTCCTATCAGGGTTCGGGCCCCTATTATTGATCCAGCTGTACACTTTAAGTTCAGCGTAATCACGGTTGACTGTGTGTAATTTAGACTTTTTGAATTTAATCAACTCAGCTTTGTACTGATCTATTTGTGTTGATAATTTTGATAATAATTCCGTTAAAATTTCAGAAGGTAGGGGTTTAATGTGTGTGGATTCAAATTTATCAATATTCTCCTTAGCCTCTGGAAGCTCCTTTGCAGACTCCTCTATAACCAAGAGGATCAGATCAAATGAGCATCTGTTAAGTATGGCAGCCCATCTTCTTGTTTTATAATAGCCAAAAAAACTTTTTGCATGTCAATCAGCACAAATCGTGTAGTGTCCTGTCTTTCACTGGTCGGGCAGAACAGCGAGAAAATGTATATATATATCATTGGGATATTCTTTATCCTGAAGCCCCTCAGAATCTTTTTTTCTCTGTAATAATCCGAGAGTGTGACCCCGTGCAGATAATAAATTATCTCCCATTTCCTGAGGCGTAATAGTTGTGCTGTGAGTTGTTCAACAGATTCCTCACCAGCAGTTGTTTCTAAGTTATCATTAAACAATATATTGTCGGCTTCCACATCCGAGAAGCCAAGGATCTCACCTAATGGTAAAACAATGTTGGATAGTCCCACATTATCAGTGTTCTCTTGTGCCTCAGACATCACCCCAGTGTATAAAACGGAGGTGAAAGGCCAATATGCTTGATGAAAAATCATATAACACACAGTGAAACAATGTGAAGAAAGAGATAAGGTACTTGATAATCCAGAGAAAGGTGCCTTGACCAAACAGCCTATTCACAATGATGTAAAATGGCCTATGCAGGAACCAGAAAATGCCCGGTACTCAGTCTAAATGAATATTGGTGGAGGACTGGGACCCTCTGTTTGATCAGCTTTTATACTGAGAGTGTTGCCACATTGCTATATTATTGACACACATCCTATCTGGGAAGGCACCCAGGATTGTTATGGTATTGAGCTGGAGTGCCAAGCATTGTTTGGACTGTATATATATATATATATATATATATATATATATATACTGTATATTTAGATATAGATATATATATATACATATATATTATATATAAATATATATATATATATATATATATATATATTATATAGGAACCATAAAATGCCCGGCACTCAGTCTAAATGAGCAATGCTCCGGTGCCCTTCCAGACAAAATGAATGTAGGATGTAGAAACAGGACAGCATTCAATGAGACTCCATGAATAATCCAAACCACACAACTGTGCTGAGGGTCAATGTTTCAGTGTAAAGACACTTTTATCAGGACATACAGAACAAAAGAAAAAACATACCTTAAATACTCCTCACCCTGTGTACCGACACCATGCTACTCTGTCCCAACGGGAGTCCAATGACGTCACATGTGGCGCCACTGTGCAGGCATCATTGTCATCCCTAAGGGGCATGTCTACCCAAAGAGTGTAACCATCACCAAGACAACCTGTGGAAAGCATACATATATAATAAATGCAAGAGATGTAAGCTCAAACTAACAGTAATATACAGGCATCTCAAGACTGCCATGAGGTAAATAAACAGGCAGGATCACACTGAAAAATATACTGAAAATAGTCCATAATAAAGGGGCATCACCATATTATCAAGAAATAACATCAGAGGTTATGACAGAAACCAGCATAAACAACATATCACAATACTGATTGGAGCAACCTAAAGGAAACATGCATACAAGTTCATTTCATTAAGCCCCAATGGTTTAAGAGTCTGGAGATTGTTTATCCATCTAGACTCATGCTGCAATAGAGTACGTCCCCTTTCATCACTCTATTGTGGGGTGGAATCCCATTGATAATTTTGCAACTTAACATTGCCTATCCATGTTTGGAATCCCTAAAGTGCACGGGAACATGGATCAGAGCAAAATGATTTGGGTGCAGGACTTTTCACCTGGATCTGGGGATATCATGCGTAATGCCAGACAGATGTGGCCCTTGGTCTCTAATGGCCCTTCATTACACATGCTTAAGGACACCAGGATTGTACCTGTTTTTAAAAGGGTCCATAACATCAAAGACCTTGTAGTACACAATGATGTCTCACAGCATGTGGACAGGATGCCCGGACATTTCCTCACTAAAAAACCTGGAAATTATAGATGTAAAGGCTGCATTACGTCTAGCCATTTAGAAACGGGTAATATGTTTGTACATCCACTATCTGGTAAAATAAATTTCATACAACATCCCATCACTTGTACCAGTTGTTTTGTAGTATACTACATTAGGTGCCCGTGTGGGCTCCTGTATGTACTGTAGGTAAAACAAAGCGCAAGCTCAAAGAACGCATAGCCCTACATCGCTTTAGCTTTAGAGCAGTTTTGGAGGGCAAATCTATAGACCAACCGGTCGCTAAGCACTTTAGCGATTCCAAACATGGATTGGCAACGTTACGCTGCAAAATTATCGATTGGATTCCACCCCACAATAGAGGTATTGATAGGGGACATACTCTATTGCGGCATGAGTCTAGATGGATAAACAATCTCCAGACTCTTAAACCATTGGGGCTTAATGAAATGAACTCGTATGCGTGTTTTCTTTAGGTTGCTCCAGTCAGTATTGTGATATGCTGTTTATGCTGGTTGCTGCCGTAACCTCTGATGTTATTTCTTGATAATATGGTGATGCCCCTTTATTGTGGACTATTTTCAGTATATTTTTTCAGTGTGATCCAGCCTGTTTATTTTCCTCATGGCAGTCTTGAGATGCCTGTATATTACTGTTAGTTTGCACTGACATGTCTTGCATTTATTCTCTATGTATGCTTTCCACAGGTTGTCTTGGTGATGGTTACACTCTTTGGGTATACATGCTCCTTAGGGATGACGATGACGCCGGCGCAGTGGCGCCACATGTGACGTCATTGGACTTCCGCTGGGACGGAGTAGCATGGTGTCGGTACATGTGGTGAGGAGTATTTAAGGTATGTTTTTTTCTTTTATTCTGTATGTCTTGATAAAAGTGTCTTTACACTGAAACATTGACCCTCAGCACAGTTGCGTGATTTGGATTATTCGTGGAGTCTCATTGAGTGTCGTCCTGTTTCTACATCCTATATATATATCGTGATGCTGTTTGCTGACATATGCTGTTAGCTGTACCGTTGCTATTATGCTTTTGGTCTTGATAAAGGTCAGGAATGACCGAAACGTCGACCGGACTGATATATGTAAGAAATAAAAAGTTGTTTTTTCTATTGGAAACGCTCTGGTGAGTGCCCCTTTTATTTTTTGGATTATATATATATATATATATATATATATATATATATAGGTATTTGCTTTAGTTTTTATATAGATTTGTACAAAATTGTTCTCTTTTTCCCAAGGATACCATTAGCATCATTAATGGTATTTCTATAATCATGGCTTTACCTTACCTATGGACTATAACTAAAAGGACACTTTTTCCTGTCAATATGGGGATTCATTTGTGTAAATGTTTCTATAAAACCATGACAGAACCTCCTTATGGTTCTCATCATAACAAACGGATTGTCACTTCCGGTACGGGAACTGATCTTCATGTAGAAGTAACCCTAATAACAGAGAACGCTACAGAAGTAGACAATCTATTTATGCTATAGGACTTCATAATGTTTTACCTAGATACTGGAAAATACTGTGTTTTATTGTGTTTTCTGCTCTATGATTTATGTCTCCTAATGGATATTGTAACAATAATTTTGTATTCCTTTTACATTGCATGATGTCATGCCACAAATTATATGCCTATACCCGTGATTATGTGAAAGAGGGATTTCCATTGCACCAGGACTTAACTGTATATATTCTTGGTCATATCTTTACCCATATATAATTAGATAAGGCTTAATTATTACCTCTGAATATTAACAATGATTAAAAAGATAAAGTAGATAAGTGTATGTAAGTTAGAAAAAGTGACAATAAAATGATATACTGTACCAACTGTGTGCCAAAAATATTACCAATGCTTTCTAATTGCATAAAAAATTCTCCATATAATAAGCATCATCCAAGAGCTGAATTTTCTAGGTATCAAATAGCCTTATGTTGTTATGTTAAAGACATTGGGAATACACCCTCTACCGTAAGTGTCTTTCAAAGTTCACCTCTGAATCTTGGATATCTCAGATTGACAATCTGTGTGAGAAAATACTCATTATGTTTCTATCATTAACTGCTAGGAAGGTCCTTATTCCTGTTAAAACACTGGCGATAATCCTTACAGTTATGATTATGTGTCTGTACTGATAGGATTGATTTTAGCATTACCCACACCTTTATAAAAGATTCTCTCTGTATTGTGTGCACTTATAATAAATGTAATCCTTATTTTATTGAGTTACTCACTATTAATGTATGTGTCTATACAATATTTTTTTGCCCCTGACTTGACATATACATGAAACACTCCACATGTAAATGGTTGACACCATATATCCAAGTGGTAATTGTTTTAAATATCGACTATCTAACAATATCCAAAGTAGAGATGTGCAGTTTGGTTTTCCTAAAATATGAAAACACCCTGAACATAAGGGTTCTAAATCGAATTGAGCCCCAGTTCGGAATCACTTTGGAGTTCCCAGTTGAACCTAGTCCCGATTCGGTTCTGCAGTCAGTTCAGATCTCGGATTTAAGTACCGAACTTGGGTTTTTGATTGGATGTAATCAGGTCTAAAATAGCTGTTTAATCATTTTTATTGATTTATAATCAATTTATTAGGAATCCAAAACCAAACCGAAACTCGAACCAAAACACTTTAGGGTGGTTTTGGCAAAACAAAAACAGGATCATGAATTAGAACTAAGGATGAGCGGGTTCGGTTCTCAGAGTACCGAGCCCACCCAAATTTTGCAGATCCGAGTTGGATCCAAGCAGGCTCAGAGTTTCCCGCCTGACTCGGATCTCGAAACCGAGGCAAAACCATAGAGTCAGAAATCTTGCCGTTCATGAGCTTATGTCTCTATGATCAATGTAGCATATAGGGACCATGTGGCGGATGCCATTTCACTCCATCTGTGGAGACTGAACTGGGAGGGTGGGTAGTGTAGGGCTGGTAGATGTGGTGCTGTGTGCTGTGCTGTCTGCTGTGTCCTGGGTTGGTGCACTGCTGATCCATTCTGGGCTGGTGCTGCTGAGTGCTGATCCATTCTGGGCTGGTGCTCTGCTGTCTGCTGTCTCCTGGGGTGCTGCAGTGCTGATCCATTCTGGGCTGGTGCTCTGCTGTCTGCTGTGTCCATCTGGGCTGGTGCAGAATACATCTGGGCTGGTGCTGCATCCATCTAAGCCCAAGTTCTGGACTCCCCAAAAAAATAAAATAAAAATGTTTTTTAGAGTAATATTTTCTGTGTGTGTGTGCATGTTTGGCTTAACTGCACAAGATCCAGCCAGCAATGCAAGTTGCAACCTAGTGCTGCCCGACTCCAGCCATGATCAATTGCTGCTCTGGGCCTAAGTTCTGGAGCTGAAAAAAAATAAAAATCAATTGTCTTTTATTCTAATAACCATGTGTCTGTGCATGTTAGGCTTAGCCGCACAAGATCTAGCAAGTCAGCAACGCAACCTAGTGCTGCCTGACTCCAGTCGTGATCAATCTGTGCTCTGGGCTCAAGTTCTGGAGCTGAAAAAAAATAAAAATCATTAGTTTTTTTCCTAATAATTGTCTGTGTGTCTGTGCATGTTAGGCTTAGCCGCACAAGATCCAAACACCAACTCCAGTCGTAATCAGTCAGTGCTCTGGGCCCAAGTTCTTCTGGAGCTGGAAAAAAATAAAAATCAATTGTCTTTTTTTTTATCTTTTACTGTCTGTGTGTGCTTGTTAGGCTTAACTGCACAAAATCCTGCCAGCAATGCAAGTTGCAACTTAGTGCTGGCCGACTCCAGTCATGATCAATCGGTGTTCTGGGCCCAAGTTCTTGAGCATAAAATTTTTTTAAAATCGATTGTCTTTTTTTTATCTTCTACTGTCTGTGTGTGCATGTATCCAGCTAGCAATACAAGTTGCAACCTAGTGCTGCCCCGTAAAGAAAGTTTTCCTGAAGTTAAGAAAAAAAAATTTAAAGGATTTTTGCCTTCAGATAAAAAAAATTGGCAATATGCCATTCACTATACGAAGTGGCGAGGAAAGGCCTTTCTTTATGAAGACTGCTGATTTTGGTAGCCCTTCTGTTTGTAGTAGTAGTGGTGGTGGTCCAATTAAAAATGTGAAAGTTGTTAAGACAGCTCCAGAAAAAACAACTGTGTGCCCTGAGAATTGAAATCGCAAATCCCAGAGGAGAGTGCAAGTGTGTCCGCAGTTGCCATGTTTGAGCCAGACCTTAATCCTGGAGGATCCTCCAAGTTCCAACATTTCTGTGCCCTCTGTAAATGTGCGGAAGGGCAGTCAACATCTTGCAGAAGTAGTCATTGAGGATGCTTCTGTGGAATTGCACATGGAGGAGGAGGATATTTTGATAGTTGAAGGCGCTAAGGATGATGAGGATGGTGATGATGAAGATGTTGGTGATGAGGATGTTGATGCAGAGGATGTCCTTTGTGTAAGTAATGCAACAGCTGTTGCCCATGGATTGAAAAAGCCAAAGCCCATTGTTGTCATGCCGGGGCAAAAGACAAAAAAATCTACTTCTCACGTCTGGAATTATTTCCACCCCGATCCAGTCAACAGTTGTCAAGCCATATGTGACCATTGCCATGCAAGAGTGAGTAGAGGGAGGGACCTCAACCACATAGGAACCTCCTCCTTGTTAGGTCACTTAGAGAGCATTCATCAAATATCAAAGTGTTTGGGCCAAGTTCCAAAACTCAAAAAGTAACAGGTCCTGTATCACCTACCTGTGAGATCCAAGTGCCTTTGATCTCCAACACCAACACCTGAATCATCAACATCCTCATTTGTCATTGGGAGTAGTCCTGCTGCATCCAATGTTGGTATTCGAAGCATGATTGACTCCTCTCCTATCTGTGATTCCTCAGTAGGACCCTTGATGACAGCACCTGTTGCTGCTGCTGTTGCTGTGAGTGGACCAGGACGAAGACTACTTGTAGTGTATCCTCCAAAAAACAATTAATTGTCAAACAATCATTTGCAAGGGCAAACAAGTATGACAGCAATCACACAGTTGCACAGCGGATTACTGATGCCACAACAGGTATGCTGGTATTAGATGTGCATCCAGTATCCATCATTACCGCAGTGGGGTTTCAACAGTTAATTGAGGTCATATGTCCTCGCTACCAGATCCCTTCTAGATTTCACTTTGCTAGAACAGCAATTCCAAATCTGTACAAGGACATAAAAAAAAACTTATTAATGTCCTCAGAAATGCCATTGTACCCACTGTTCACTTGACCACTGATATGTGGACAAGTGGGACAGGGAAAACTAAGGATTACATGACTGTGACAGTCCACTGGGTAGGTGTATTGCCTACAACAGCAACAGCAGCAGCAACATCTACCAAAAGACAGCTGATATAGAGGCAGGCTACTCTTTGTATAACTGGTTTCACTAAGAGGCATACCACTGAGAACCTCTTAGAAAAACTCAGGGAAATCATTGCTAAATGGCTTACCCCACTTGGACTCTCCTTGGGATTTGTGATTTCGGACCATGCCACCAATATTGTGAGAGCATTAAATCTGGGTGAATTTCAATACATCTCACGTTTTGCTCACACAATTAATTTGGTGGTGCAATGTTTTTTAAAAACTGACATGGTCATGCAAAAGATGCTCTCGGTGGCCTGCAAAATATCCAGACATTTTAGACATTCAGCAACCACTTGTCGAAGATTGCATGACCAGCAGGTACTGTTAAATTTGCCCTTCCATCAGCTGAAGCAAGAGGTATTAACTCAGTGGAATTCTATCCTCTATATGCTTCAGTGGATGGAGGAACAACAAAAGGCCATCCAGGCCTATACAATGGACTATGACATAGGCTATGGAGGGGGAATGCACCTTACTCAGGTGCATTGGAGAATAATTTCCGTGTTTTGCAAGGTTCTCAAACCCTTAAAACTCGCCACATGTGAAGTTAGTTCAGACACTGCCAGCTTGAGTCAGGTCATGCCCCTCATCAGACTTTTGCAAAAACAGGTGGAGAAACTGAAGGAGGAGGTGAAACAGAGTGACTGTGCAAAGTATGTCGGACTGGTGGATCAAGCCCTTGATTCACTTCACCAGGATCCAAGAGTCGACAATCTATTGAAATCTGAAAAATATATTTTGGTGACCATTCTGGATCCTAGGTTTAAGTCCTACCTTGTGAGTTGTTTTCCAAAAGACCAAAATCTAAAACTGTGCAAAGAGATGTTGGTAAAAAATTGTCAGCTGAAATGCTGTCATCTCCTCCTTCCGTTTCGGCAGCTGCCAGGAAAAGACTCAATTTTCCTTACAGAATGCCTGCTGGTCATGCAGATCGTTCACCAAAAAATGACATCTAGTCGGGCCTGAGAGAACTGCCTACTAGTGACATGTCTTCTACCATGACTATGTGTGATACGGTCTCCATTCACAGAATGGTGGAGGACTATTTCAGAGATAACATCCTAA
This sequence comes from Taudactylus pleione, assembly GCA_031769625.1. Lineage (NCBI taxonomy): Eukaryota > Metazoa > Chordata > Amphibia > Anura > Myobatrachidae > Taudactylus > Taudactylus pleione. Next base: position 16,019,851 of record JAUIMM010000116.1, on the reverse strand, counting down.
TAGGCATGTCAGACAGTCCCTTTCAGAAATGGCAGGAAAAAGAGGCAATTTGAAGGTCCATACACAAACTGGCTTTGCATTACTTAAGTTGCCCACCCTCCAGTGTGTACTCCAAAAGAGTTTTCAGTGCAGCTGGCAACCTTGTCAGTGATCAGCGTAGGAGGTTTCTTCCTCAAAATGTGGAAAAGATGATGCTCATTAAAATGAATTACAAATTCCATGAGGAAGACCTCTACCAACAATTACATAAAAAAATTACAGAGGCGCCTATGGTGGATTCCAGCGGGGATGAATTAATATTGTGTGAAGAAAAGGATGTACACACTGATGGGGATGATGAGAATGAGGACTATGACAACTAGTAATGTAAAGCCAGTTTGTGTACAGGATCATTTTCATTTCCATGTCCATATCACATTGGCAGCTTATTTTATGGAGGTCCTAACAAACCAATCATTTCAGGCACAATTGGCAGTCCTTGTTGCTGAATTGATTGGTTTGTTAAACTGTGAATGTCCTGTTTCATATACAACATAAGGGTGGGTGGGAGGGCCCAAGGACTATTCCATCTTGCACCTTTTTCCTTTTCATTATGTGCTGGTTGGGGCACTACCTGACATTTTAAATTAATGTTATGGTTGTTTTAGGTACCAATGATTTGTTTTTAAATTAATTTATTATCAATTTTACAGCCAGGGGCTAAACCAATGAATTTCTCTTTATAAATTATTCAGCCAGGGGCTGCACCCAAAGAATTGTTTTTTAATTTTTTAATGAAATTATTATTAATTATTCAGCTCAGGGCTGCACCGATGAATTGTTTTTTAATTAATTTATTATCAATTCAATGAATCTCTTTTTGTTAATTATTCAACCAGGGGCTGCACCCAATGAATTGTTTTTTACTTTTTAAATAAATTATTATTAATTATTCAGTATGCTGTTTTTTAATTAATTTTTTTATCAATTTAACTGCCAGGGGCTGCGCCAATGAGTTTATTTTTATTATTAATTATTCAGCCATGGGCTGCACCAATGAATTGTATTTAATTAATTTATTATCAATTTTGCAGCCAGGGGCTGCACCAACTATCAGCTATCAATTCTTCAAGGGTATCCCAACCATCATCTTTGCACAGTCCGCAACTCTATTCATAAGTATATCAATCACTTTTGAGCCAGCAAGCTGAATGCAACCTTTTGCCCCTTTAACTAGAAGAAAAAAATCAATATTGTGAGCTGTGACGTGGTCAAAATTTACTGGAAATGAGTGGAAATAAATGTTATTGAGGTTATTAATACTGTAGGAACAAAAAAAGGCCCATTTTATGTGATTTTAGCTGTTTTTTTAATTTTTAAGAATAAATCCAGATCCAAAACCAGAACACGAAAACAAAACACGGAGGTGAGATATTAGCAAAACCAATCCAGATCCAAAACCAGGGGAGATCCAGATCCAAAACCAAACACAAGGGTCCAAGCACATTTCTAATCCAAAGACTGTTACAATGTATTTGTCTGTACTGTATCCATTAATAGTAATGGTAATTTATATTCATTTACAATGATGATGTTATATTTAGCAATTATTACTGTATTTGCTCAATATCTTTGTATTACTATTCTTTATTGCAAGTGTAACATTGGATTCAAGGCCTGATTCAGAGCCGCTCGTAAGCGGCCGCTCGTTCGCTCCGAGCGATGTTCGCACATCTGCACATGCGTATGGGTCATAATGCGCATGCGCCAACCAGTCAGTGCGATCGGAAATCGAGCGCTCGCCAAATAGCGAGTGCCTGCTAATTTGAGTGACAGGATGAGGCGTTTGTGGGTGGTAACAGGGGAAGGTGCTTGAAAACTGGAAGTGGAGATCCAAACGCAGGCGTGCCAAATGGTCAAAACGGGCGTTTTAAGGGTGTGCATAATTAATAAAGCAGCGTCATTGGCCACGTCACTTGGTTGTCTCTTAGCCTGAACTGTTGGCATGATTGTGGTAGGATAAACTTACCACAAGCACTGCGAGCAGTTCAGACGCCTTTCGATGTACTCGATTAATCAAATAAATAGCGGAGATGACGTAGGATGCGAGCGGCCATGGGGCGTCTTTACAAAATAGCGAGCGCATGTTTCGTTTGCTCGCTCAGACATAGAGGCGTCAACAGACCGCAAAGAGGAAGCGCTCAATTTAAATAGCTGGCCCCTTTTTCTGAATGAGCGAGTGCAAATAGAGTCTGGCTCTGAATCAGGCCCTCAGTCTGGTATAATGTAGAGATTTGTGGTTCAATTTTCCAAAAAATGAACACAAGTCGAATCCCAATTCGGAATCACTTTGGGGTTCCGAGTGGAACAGAGTCCGGGCTCGAGTCTGCTGTAATTTTGAAACTTGGATTTAAAACTGAACTCAGATTTTGCATAACATGTAAACAAGCCTAAATTGCATGATTTTAGCAGTTTTTATATATTTTTTTAATTCGTTTTTATCGATTTTTAAAGGAATACATAACCAAACCCAAACCGAATCTGAACCAAAATACTTGAGGTTGGTTTTGCAAAAACCAAAACATATTGATGAGTTAGAACCAAAACACAGAGGTACGTGCACATCTCTGGCATAATCAGTTTGTACACTACGGGTACGCAAACATATCTGGTATAATCCATTTGTACAGTACACACATTTACATTTACAGAATAAACCATATTGAGCCACAATTGCTGTATCATGTATAGAGATACTGTGCAGTCAGGCTGTTCTGGTGCTCCCAGGCATCAACAGCTGAATAGAAAGTGGCACAGCTAATCTTATTAGAACATTAACAAAACAATGCATATAATAGCAAACAGTTCATTTTACTGTAAGCTTTGATGAGGCTAACCCAAACCTTAGAACCAAAGGCTGTAATGCGGGCCAATCTGTGTTCTCCACATCATTTCTGTATCTGGGATATTAATACTTAAAATCAAACACACCTTCTCATACATTGAAAAAGATCCTCGTCAGAATCAAATTTCTTTTGAGAGTAGGTGTGTGTTGATGACTCTAAAGTGGTGATTATTCATATCCAGCATGCTTGCAGATCTTGTGATGGCATATGACCAGGCTTGTCATTCTCATCACCTCACACAATATATCCATCTTCTTCTGGTTGGAGTCTGGCTTTATTATTATATATGTTATTTGGAAACCTTTAAGTGTGTTATAAGTCTGCAAACATCATTTATCCTGTATACTAAATACATTATTACACAATCAAGTAATTTTTTCCTCATTTATGTTGGATAAATAATATACACAATATAATAATAATGGGACAATATAATTGAAGTTTTAGAGGTGTACACTACAAGGTGTTTGAAATACCCTTCTGTGTATGCATTTGAGAATCATAATTGTGAGAGCAATACCATAGTTGGTGTACTCTTAGTAGGTTCTCTTGAAATACAGTGGTGGAATTTCATCTAAATCCTGTTAATCTCCTGATTATGTCTGCATTAAATTCTGAGGAATGAAATAAACTTCTCACTTGGAAGGACTACAATAAGTACTCACACCCCAAAAATCAACCCATAGCTGCACTACAGTATAAAATTTTGTGGGACTTACCTAGATTGTGCCTCTTAATAAAGTGCAATCAAAATGCCAGATCCCTGCTTAAAACCAATAAGAGACAGGTGGGAAGGGGTGCTAGCCTTAGTGGTCAAGTCCCCAACACCCTGAAAAGACCATTCCACTGGAGACACACAATGAACACCAACACTTAGAGAGAGGACGCTCAGGACAGCTACTATCAATGGTGACATTGATGGTACTATGAGTCCCAGAACAGGCTTAGGGCTTGTAATGCTAAGGCAAATAGTAGAATCCACTGAGCATCAATACTGTCTGAAGTGAAATGCAGCAATAGTTCATTAAATAAGCAATGAGCGGGTGACATAAGCTCAGATGACTTGGCACTTGAAAGCACTATAACAGTCAATGATTAAACATGGGTTCTTCAGACTGCAGAAATAATACAGGCAGTTACTGGAAGGGGACCAGAATGGATGTGGTGGGCTGAAGCACACTGAAACTGGAATGGAGCCTCACGCACACTTGCACAAGCTTTGACCTTACTTCATGGCACACTATGAGACCTCAGACTGCTTACAGCATCACAGTGGGTAACTTATGCACGCCCCTGCAATGACGTTGAAACGCACTGGCATACCTGGGTTTCGCCAACTACCCCCCATTACCACCCACAAACGGCACTTCCAGTCAATCACTCTGCGATGGGTCTGCGTGGTTACTGCGATTGCATTCCCGATAGCAGTGGCCAGTTTGCGCACGCGTACTGCGATGCATGCACAGAAAGCAAAAATTGTCTGATGCGTAATCACAGTTGCGATTGGTAGTGAATCAGGCCCTAAGATCAGAATCAAGGACACAGGCTAATCCAGACTGGGACTGGAATGAACAGCAATTTGAATCAGACTGGGACTGGCTGGAAAATATCTACAGTACTTTATCTGGAATAAAATTGGAGCAAAATCACAACTTGAAATGGACTGGAACTGACAGGAGAACAGTGGCTTGAACTCAGGCTGTAGAGGTGCAGACTAGATACCAGCACAAGTGATGTGCTGCAGAGTAGATGAGAAATACTTAGAGGCAACAGCTTGCAGAGGTCCAGCTGACAGGAGCACAGGTTCAGGCAGCAGATAGGAGACAGGAGATACACATTGGTAAGTGAGCACACAGAGGGATATTACTGTTCCACATTGTTCCAAAGGTGTGCTAAATAGGGTGTTCTTGCAGAGAATAGGAGAAACAGACATGTAGTGACTGAATACTGTCATTCAGCTGATCAGAACCAACATCGCATGATCTTTAGGAACATAGTACCTCATTCAGAGCCACTCGCAAAATGCAAGCGCTCACTCTGAATGAGGGCGGCCGCTTCTTCTTTAAAATCCAGTATCCTGGCCGCTTGCTAAGCTGTGGGTGACCACCTACAGCTTTAGCGAATGACCAGGTGATGGTCGCAATGGTCGAGACCATCGCGACCATCGGGGTTTGTGATGAGACCCTTGGGGTCGGGTCTCATCTCCCGCAAGCCCCAGGTAGCTTCCTGCTCTAACAGAGCAGGAAGCTACCTACTAACATCACTGCTGATGTCAGTAGGGATGCCTACAAATGGCAGGCGTTCCTTCAGGAACGCCTCTGTTTGACCAGCCACCCCCCCTCCCCGCCTACAAAATGGGGCGAGCTGTCTATCAACATTGACAGCCGCCCCTTTTGTCACTCGCTCCGGGGCTTGCGCACGCGCACTGCGGCCGCTGCATGTGCGCAGAGCCTCACCATTGACCCGCTTGCGAGTGCATAGGCGCTTGCAAGCAGATCTGAATGAGGTCCAGGATAGTGACATCGCAGTGGAACATAATGGCCCACTGATAAAGCACCACCAGACTTGTTAAGAGTGACTAAGTCCCGGTCTTGTGAAACTTAAGATATGGGACAATCTGTTGTTCCGAAAGAGAATCAATATGTAATTTCATAAATGAGAAATGATAGTTTAACAATATCAATTTTTATGTTTGACTAACATATACTTATGATGACAATATACAAAAATGCAATATTTCCAACAAGCATAATAACATTTAGCCATTTTACAATTCAACAACTTTGCTTTACAAAGCAATTACATAAATTTATACTTGTCCTTACCATAGTATTACCCTTTTTGGTTGGACCTCTGTGTTTTTAATTACAAACTAGATATACTGTATTTAAAGATATGAATGGTGAAGAGAAGCTTTCAACTGTAGAGGCAAACTTGTATTTACTTGTGAATCATAGGTTCTCAGCCAGACTTCTGAAGTATTTAGAGGTGATGTATTATCATCGGATGGATGGATGGATGGATGGATGGATGGATGGATGGATGGACAGTAATGCAGGAGAATATATGGATATTTTTCTTTACTGGTAATGGGGTTTCTGTTTGTGGCTTCATACATTCAAGAAGTTGAGTTTGCATTGTGTGTTGCTGCTTTTAGACATTTAAAGCTTCATTAAAGCCCTGATTCCTCATTTGTACAATAGTTATGTCTTTAATAATAATAATGTTTACCCACATAATAATTTTGAATTTATGAAAAGTTAGTAACAGTAAGCTGCTCTCAGAAAGGCCAATAGAATCACCCATTCAGGTTGCCATGTATCAGGTTCTTTTTCCAATTTAGTAACACACTTACTTTTGTATACAGCAAAGAATGGTCAGATACCTTTGAAGTATTATTAGTAATTAGTAGGGATGTGCAGGCTCGGATAGGTTCGAGTTTGCACGTGGAGTTCGGATTTTTCCCTCCAAAAAAACGGAACTCAGAACGAGGCAAAACGTCATCTTACATGGACGAACATCATCATTCCTGGACAAAAGACCAGGAATGATGATGTTCGTCCATGTAAGATGACGTTTTGCCTCGTTGTGAGTTCCGTTTTTTTGGAGGGAAAAATCCGAACTCCACGTGCAAACTCGAACCTATCCGAGCCTGCACATCCCTAGTAATTAGTATAATTGCAAAATGATAGCACACACAGCCAGACTTAAACAATGAGGCCATTCATGGGTTACGCTGATCAAAAGAGAGAATAATAAGAAAACAAGCATGTTTGAAAAGAGTCTACTTTTTATTGAATATTTTTCCAGTTGTTAAATTATGTTATACAAACCATGAATGCAGATTTATTTCCATTATAGTGTATACACTTGATTATTTATATGACTGCATGCTGGACTAGTATGGGCAAGTTTTTCATATATGAAGTCATTAAGAATAAAATGCTCCTGGCATATTGCATAAATGAATAAAAGTTCTACACATAAATCATTTATTGTAATTTATTTGTATAGAGCCAACATTATTATTATTATTATTATTATTATTATTATTATTATTATTATTATTATTATTATTATTATTACTATTTATTTGTAAGGTGCCACATTGCTCCAGCATATCACATAGAGATTTACTAATATTTTGTAAATGTTCACAGGGCAGCTTACACTGTCATTTCTAGGCAAACAAACATACAACATACCGGGAGGTATGTTTTTGGCCTGTGGGAGGTAGCCCATGCAAACATAGGGAGAAGATACAACTCCACACAAATTGTGACCTGTTTGGAACAAATTTGGGTTACCTGCAAGAGAATAATACTAACCATTATGCAAACATGCCATGTCCTATATTCAAAAGAAAGTCCTCAAATGTAAAGCTCTGCAGAGTATGCTAGTGATATATATATATATATAAATAAATGCTAATTAATGTTAATAAATCATGTAGTCAAATCACGTGGATACCATATGCAACAGAATATTGGAGTTTTGTGTTCTAATAAGTAGGAATGTAAATAGCGTAAAATAAAACAAGCTGTCTTAGTATTTATAATGTACACTTCATCTTTAACTTATTCTACAGTCTGTTGTGTAGAAACATCAAATGTTACCAATAACTAAACATAAGGGGTGTATTGTAGCATATGTTTTACATAAATACATTATGGTCTTTCTACAAATGCTGATTTAAAAAAAAACTTTCATAATTATAGAGTTGGAAAAAACTTGACACAATATCAAGTTGCTGTACTTATATCTTTATCTAAATTAACATTTACTTAGTAAAACTTGTAGCCATGAGTTTGTGGAAAGTTAGGATTTCTGTACTATGTCTTAATGTGGAGGATGTTTTTTAATTATTTAACTAAAATTTGTTTCCCCCCCCAAAAAAAAATGAAATTAAGTTTAGAATGTATTTTTAAAAATAATAGTTAAAAATATTATTTAAAGAAAAAATTCTACTTTGGAGTGTTTTGCACCCCTGCATGTCTATAGGACAATATTGTAAAATCAGTTCCCACCTCCATAGTGGAAATAACTAGAGATGTGTGCCGACCTTCGTGTTTTATGTTTTGGTTTTGGATCTGGATCCCCCCTGGTTTTGGATCTGGATTTGTTTCACCAAAACCTCACCTCCGTGGTTTGTTTTTGTGTTTTAGTTTTGGATCTGGATTTTTTCTTAAAAAAACATAAAAACAGCTAAAATCACATAATTCGGGCCTGTTTTTGTTCCTACAATATAAATAACCTCAATAACATTAATTTCCAGTAATTTCCAATCAATTTTGACCACCTCACAATATTATTTGCTTCATCTAGTTAATGCCAAAAGGTTGCATCCAGCTAGCTGGCTGACTAAGCTAAGTGACACAGTTGGTGGCACTAACAAGTGGAAGTTCAGCTTCTGTCACAAATGGTGTCTGTGAGTTACCTGTCTCAGGTGATGAGTGGGATTCAACGGAGACCGGCATGACTGGAACCACAGATGATGTAGATAGCTCTATTGCAAGATTTATGTAGCAGTGAGAACTGCCTTTGATGATGAATGACAGGAACTTGGAGGAACTGGACTGGGACCGGCAGGAAGACTTGTTGAGTTGAACTGGTGAACTTAGAACTTGACTCTGGACTGGAATAACGTGGATTGAACTGATGAACTTGGAACTTGACTCTGGACTGGAATAACATGGATTGAACCGAAGAACTTGGAACTTGACTCTGGACTGGAATAATGTGACAATGGCTGAAGGGAAATCAGGTAATGCTGACACGAGGGCTAAACAGGGTAATCCAGAAATGGTGTGACAAAGGCTGGAGGGAGTGGGTAGGTAGAAGAGCAGGAGTTGATCCACAGCAGGAAGCATGATGCAGGTTTGCAGGGTGCCAGCGACCAACCAGGAGTAGGGCTAGCAGAGAACATGACTAAGGTCTGGAGCACAGGAACTCACTTATAGCTGATGCTAGCAGGACATCTGGATTGCCAGGTATTGCTGTAGCAGGTTTTCTGGATTGCCAGGTATTGCTGTAACAGGTTTTCTGGATACACCAGGGGTTGCTGTCAGCAGGAGTCAGGGATACACTTGTATACAGAAACAGCACGAACCATACACCACAGAAGTAATGAGATGTTCAGGCCCAGAATGCTATCAGGGGAGGATATATATACCCTGGGTCTGGCTGCAATTGGTGAATATGGACAGGTGGTCTGGCAGTAGCATTCTGAGTGGTGGAAGGCACAACATGCAGATGGAGTATTCATCTCTGCAGCACTGGGTCAGAACTACACCTGTGATTCCAATCAGGGCTAGCAGTGTTCACAGACAGGAAAGGACCCTGGTGAAATAATCACTGTGGAAGGAATGCATAGAGAAGTGCTGCAGCAGCATGATCAGAACAGGTCCTCCAGGCAAATTACACATACAGATCCATGGACACAGCTGGCAGTGGTAAGTTAACAGGCAAAAGGTGAAAACTAGACAGGTTTGTGACAGCTTCTAGTTTCCAACACAGATACAGTGTGTTATACAGTGTGGGTTGGATACACTAATAGTGCATTTACTGTGACAGTAGTGTCAGCAGAGCGGGGTTGCTGACGGTGTCCTCAGTACATGGAATGGCAGTGCTGCAGTGCTGGAAGTGTCCTCAGTGAAGGATACCGGTGATGTTGGCAGTGCGGGGGTGCCAGTGGTGTCTTTAGTGCAGGTTTGCTGACTGTGTTTTCAGTGCGGGGGTGCCAACGGTGTCTGTAGTGCAGGTTTGCTGGCTGTGTTGGCAGTGCGGGGGTTGTTGGCAGTGTCCTCAGTACATGGAATGGCAGTGCTGTGGTGCTGACAGTGTTCCCAGTGAAGGGTGCCGGTGGTGTCAGCAGAGCGGGGTTGCCAGCGGTGTACTCAATGCATATGTGCTGACAGTGTCGGCAGTGCAGGGGTGCTGGTGGTGTCCTCAGTGTGGGAGTGTCAGCAGTGTCATTAGTGTGGGGGTCACTGACGGTGTCCTCAGTACATGGGGCAGCAGTGCAGGGTTGCCGGCAGTGTCGGCAGCGGTGGTGTCAGCAGAAGGGGATGCTGCCAATGGTGGTGCCGGTGGTGTCAGCAGCGGGGGGTGCCGGCGGTGTCAGGCAGCAGGGGATGGCGGGTACCATCTTCTTCTTCTTTAGTGTTCATTTTCAATGGGCTTAACGCTGATTGGCTGAGAGCCATGATAGATGGCTCTCTCAGCCAATCAGCATTAAGCCCACTCAATACAAAACCTTGCGACCCGACAGTGGGGTCATGAGGTTTTGCCTTGTTTGAGGGATCCAGGGCAGGCAGGGAGATCCGAGTGTTGCTCGGATCGCCCCGGATCCCCGAAATTTGTGTGGGTTCGGATCTTTGAGATCTGAACACACTCATCTCTAGAAATAACTAGAGATGAGAGGGTTCAGATCTCAGAGATCCAAACCTACCCGAATTTAGGGATATGGGGCAATCTGAGCGATGCTCTGATCCCTCACCCAAGGCAAAACCTCGCAACCCCGCTGTCGGGTTGCAATGTTTTGTATTGAGCAGGCTTAACACTGATTGGCTGAGAGAGCCATCTGTCACGGCTCTCAGCCAATCAGCGTTAAGCCCACTGAAAATGAACACTAAAGAAGAAGAAGATGGCCCTTGCCATCCCCCACCGCCTTACACCACCGGCACCCCCCATTGCTGACACTGCTAACACCCCCACTGGCAGCATCCCTTGCTGTCAACACCACCACGGCCGACACTGTCGGCACCCCTGCACTGCTGCCCCACGTACTGAGGATACCGTCAGCACTGCTGACACTGCCGACACTCCAACACTGAGGACACCACCAGCACCCCTGCACTGCCGACACTGTCAGCACACATGCACTGAGGACACCGCCGGCACCCTGCATTGAGAACACCCCTACACTGTCAGCACAGTCAGAAAACCTGGACTGAGGACACTGCTGGCACCCCCGCTCTGCCGACACCACCGGTAACCTTCACTGAGAACACTGCCAGCACCGCAACACTGCCATTCCATGTACTGAGTACACCGCCAGCAACCCCCACACTGCCAACACAGCCAGCAAACCTGCACTAAAGACACTGCTGGCACCCCTGCACTGTGGACATCACCGGTACCCTTCACTGAGGACACTGCCAGCACCGCAGCACTGCCGTTCCACGTACTTGGGTCACAAAGGTGGCAGACTGTGGTTCTTTGAACCTGTCATTGGAGGGAAGACAGTGTCCATCAGCAGCCAGATTGGTTGCAAGCATTTCTTACTAGGCATTTTTTCTTTGTTTTATGGCAAGATTGCTACCACTTTAGGTTTAGGACCTGGTCACTGTTTTTGCTTGGAAACAAAGGTTGTGATAGTGACTGGGGGTTCCCCACCCCTTCATCTTGGTTTTGTTTATAGAGAATTGGCAGTTGCTATTGTGCAGTACAGTGCTTTCTTGGCCACCTGAAAAATAAATATAATTAATTTGAATCAATAAATCTGCTAATTTTTGCCAACATCTTGTGTCTTGGTTAATTGTTTTGGGTTAACTAATTTAAGTTTTGCTTTTGTCATTTGCAAATTTTCAGGTGAATTTAAGTCTTTCAACTAATAGACATCTTAAAGACTTACATTTATCATAAGTGTAGCATAATTCTATATACTCTTTATTTTGAATTTACTGCATTGGAAAACATTTGAATATGCTATAATGTGAAGTAGACACAAACAGCCAAATTAATCTGGTATAAAACTTTTCATACAAGGTGAGCAAAGAGAAAGTATTAACTAAAGAACAAGTAATATGTTGTATATAATTGGAGTTTTACCAATTTATAAACTCTGTTAATTTAGCACAGAACCATGAAATCTATTATGGATTTCATGGGACAGAGACTAACCACATGGTATTAGCAGTAGCAGGCAGCAGGTTATCTCAACCAATTACTTTATTATGGATCTTTGTAGAATTTGATGGAGACAAAAACTATCTAAATACCTGGTTCCCTATTCTTGTTGACTGTTGACGCTAATAATAGACTTTTTTCCTGTAAATTACTGTTTCTAAAATTTTTATAATAAACATGCCTTACAGAATTAATACTGCTGTATTAATGCTACTAAATTAATAATACCATGCTACAAGGATGGTGGTGGTGTTATTGTCATTAATACTACTACAGGTACTACTATTATTTCCATTGATATATAATGTGCCACAATACACTTCAATGCAGATGTGGATACAGTGGGTAGCGGGCAGAGCTGAGAAGAGCATTGAGACTAACATGTGTGATACCCTTGGATGTTGAAATTTAGGAGGCCCCCACTAGTTGGAGCAATTAGACACCAAAAGAGACAAGCCAGTGGCAGAAAATTGATTCACTAGTCTGAGCATTCACATTAATGACCAAGAGGAATGGAGTGCAGAGTGGGGTGAGATGCCGCCAGTCTGCTGTGAGAGATAAGACATTGGTGAGGGTGACATAAGTGTTTATAGCATGAAAAATGTGTAGTACTATCTTCTAATACCGGTATACTTAAAACAACATGTAAGGACAAAGCAAGACAGAAAACATAAATATTGTATTCCAAATAGGATCCGTGCAAATTATAGGCACTACAGTATGTTGCAACTTAGATACTTGCACTTTATGAAATCTTTAAAAGTATATAAAGTAGGTACAGTCACTGGATATGTATTGTGTTCCCAATGAGTTTCATGCAAATGATATGCCTAAACAGTGACTTAGTACATCTGCTCTTGATGATATATTAAAAGTATATAAAATGGATACAATCAATGGACCTTGGTAATCCACCTCAGTTTTCAGATTAGGTTCAGAAAAAGTTGTAAATGGGTGCTCTTGCATCTAATTACCTGCGATAAGGTTCCTATGTAGTTGAAGGTGCAATATACAATCAGTTCTCCCGTGTTAGCAGGTGCGGCAACAAACCGTTCCTCAATGTGGGGACTTACCTCCTTTAAGAGTTTGATTATGGTAGGTAAAAAGTCCTCTACCCCTTCTTGGCGATCCAATATCAGAGAGTGAAAAAGATGTCTGCCGGCAGACTTGGGAACGTTCTTCTGAGGTGAAATGCCAGATTTTAAAGAAGTACATGGAAATGACCTATCTGGATTAGGTTTTGTGGGTCTGAAACAAGTAAAGACCCCATGGAGAGGAGGCAATTTTAATGAAAAATTATTAAAGGAGGAAACCAAAATTATTTTTGAATTAGGAACTTTAACACCTAAAGGACTAAACATAGACTTTGAATTGTGTTCTTCTTAAAGTGATATTTGAACTGTCATTTACACCTCCCACTTAGTAGCCCCTGTATGTAGCACTTTGTACAAGTATTTAGCTTCTTATCTAGATCCTTTTATCTAGATCTTTTATCCAGACTTCTTAACTGGATGTTGTTCCCTCCCTCTATCGGGATTCGGTTTAAATTACCGCTGGAACCCTGGCCGGTGGATCAAATCCTGACAGCAGCTAGCTGATAGAGGAGGAAATCCAGATCATCCCCAGGTAAGTATAAACTAACCTATTTTTCCCCCTAACACTAACCCTCCTTTAGGGTGCCTAACACTAACATCATCCCCCTGTGCCTAATGATAATCTCCCCTCTAAGTGCCTAAACCTAACCCCCCCATCCCCGCTGCCTAAACCAAAGTACCCCCAGGGGGTGCCTAACCCTAACCTCCCCCCGAGGGTGCCTAACCCTAACCCTCCCTCCCCCTAGCCTAACCCTAACCTCCTGGGGGGGTGCCTAACCCTAAGTACCCCCCGGGAGCCCCAAACCTAACCCTCCCCCCGCGGCTGTCCGCTGCGGCACCTGTCATCCGCTCGATCAGGATGCCGGGCGCCGGTCTCCTGGTGTTGGTAAAATGACAGGCATCTACATTTAGATGCCTGTCATTCATCCCTTGTCAGGATTAAATTGTCTGGAAGCCGGTGGTCAGCATTCCGTCCACTGGTTTCCTAAACATATACCCTCTATCCACATGCTCTCAATTTAGATGTATTTAGTATTATTTTTTTAATCCATATAAATCTCATTAAAGGCACTTGCTCTATGAATTATTAACAACTAAATTACTTATCTTTGGAATACCTTCATCTTAGTTGATGATATATTAACTATTAACATTCAACTATTAACAATTACCAATAAATTAATTATATATTTTTAATTTATTGTTGACTACTATGTCTTATCTTATTTTAGTTGATGACACATCCTTGTGTTCCTCCATTTAACACATATTTTAAATATACCTCTTGCATTCACACACACATATATATATGTATAAATTTATAAAGTAGGTACAGTCACTGGATATATATATATATATATATATATATATATATTGTGTTCCAAATGGATTCCATGCAAATGGTATGGGCTTTATATAATGATATAAATATATATATATATATATATTTCTTCTCTCCTTATTGCTAACCAATATAGGCATATATTTATATATATCTATAAATATACACATATATATTCTGGGCATGTTATGATAAAGCTGTCAGCACACTGTGTTGCTGGGCATGCACAGGTAAACACAAGATGGTTCCAATTTCCGTGTACAGACACTGTGTCTTTGGCACTGTGTTACTGCACATGCCTGGGTAAACACAAGATGGCACCACTGCCTACACATAGAGCCCTGTGATCCTGTTAACTATTAGGACACACAAGTGTTGTCCAAATCCCGCACATGAGCGAAAATGGACAAAATAACGTCAATTACCGGAAAAGCCGCTTATGGACATTGGCAATTATTTCTAAGCTATATAAGACAGTGCTTTAGGGTGCTAAGTGAATCCTCCTGAAGAAGTCCAGCTATAATTGTATAAGGACGAAATGCATTGAGGACTGTGGGTGTACCCCGATATCCATAACCAGCTACTATCAGATAAGCCTTTTTGAACTTTTTAAATGTCATTTTCCATGTATATGTGAGTGTTGTTTGCATTGGAATTAAAACATTTTTGGAATTTAATACACTATGAGAGTGTTTCTCTCTTTTCTTTAAAATCTATGTTTGGAGTACATTGCCATTTGCTTTTGGATTGTTAAAGGAATCGACCCGATGAAGTCAGGAAAAAGACTTATAACCCAATGCTTGTTGTTTTGGGCTGATATGGTATGCATTTAATTATTTAGAGTGTGCCGTATTGTAAAAAATACTACACTACTAAGGCACTTGTTATCACTCTTGTGTTTTTCATAAATTCAGTATCATACAACAACTGGTTCTTTTGGAGAACATATAGCTGCCACCATCAAAACGGGATTATAGTGGAATTGACATCTATATCTACTTAAGACATTCGCATCAACATTGAAATATATGGGATTGAGCGTTATTTCAGTACCATATTGTACTATATATATTTATATATATATATATATATATAAATATATATACTGTATATATTTACTATATTTATATATGTATTCATATATATATATATGTTTTTATGTATATGTTATACATTTGCCTATGTGTTGTATGTTGCCAGCATGTTTGTATGTACCTAATGAATATATAATTATTCCCTTCTCCCATCAAGATGTGTAACACAATCGGGAGTTAAGGGCAAACAGTATGGCAATGAACTAGTAAGATGTAAGGGCAGAAGTGACGCCCGCAATTACTAACAATCATGATCCGTTGATCCAATGAGGATAAAAGAGGAGAAGGATCAGTGACTCTGCATCCTGATGAAGCCTGGTTACAGGTGAAATGCGTCGATTGCGGTGGTCATCGTTGGGACAATGTTCTGGCATTTCACCTCAGAACAGCGTTCCCAAGTCTGCCAGCAGACATCTTTTTCACTCTCTGATATTGGATTGCCAAGAAGGGGTACAGAGCGGACCTTTTACATACCATACTCTAACTCCTAAAGGAAGTAAGTCCCCACATTGAGGAACGGTTTGTTGCTGCACCCGCTAACCTGGGAGAATGGATTGTTTATTGCACCTTCAACTATGGAGGAACCTTATCGCAGGTTATTAGATGCAAGAGCACCAGTTTACACATTTTTTCTGAATCTAATCTGAAAACTGGGGTGGATTACAAAGGTCCATTGATTGTATGCATTTTATATGCTTTTAATATTTCATCATGTGCAAGTCGCTGCTTAGCCCATATCATGTGCATGGAATCCATTTGGAACACAATATATATATATATATATATATATATATATATAATATATATATATATATCCAGTGACTGTACCTACTTTATATACTTTTAAAGATCTCATCAAGTGCAAGTATGCTAAGTTGCAACATGGCGGATATAATTTGTATGGATCCTATTTGGAATACAATATTTATGTTTCCTGTCTTGTTTTGTCCTTACATGTTGTTTTAAGTATACCGGTATTAGAAGATAGTACTAGGCATTTTTCATACCACCTACACTATCTTTGATATGAATGTGATATTGTCAGAAGTTTTTTACTTTTATTACATTTACTAAAGTAATATATATGTTTCTTTAAATAAACCCATTTTCTTAATCCTATTTTGTCAGTGGCATTTCTATACCTGAGCATGGTAATTTGAATATTATTTATTTGGTGGTGAGCGCTGGAAAAAAAACCTTTTGTTTTATCCATTGTTTATACTCTCAGAACAGGGCAGGTGGATCCCTATTTTTCTTTTTCCTAGCAGATATCATCAGGTAATAGGTTACGCGCAGCCTTACACACCACTCTTTCTGTGACATAAGTGTTGGTTGACCTCTGCAGAGAAGCCAGAAGAGAGTGAAAGCTGGAGACAGTATGTCAGCACTGGAAGATGCAGTTAAGAGTGAAGGCTGAGTGAGTAAAAAAGATGTAAGGAGAGATACCCCTTCTGAGCTGCAGCGCTACCAATAATTGTTTAAGAGCTACTGAGAACTGCGAAAGAGCCTTTGAGAAAGTATATGAAAGATACTTATAGCTATTGACAAATATTGAGAATTCTTGAGGGATACTAAAATCTGCTGAGATATAATAATCGACAACTACTCCAAGTATGGCTCTAATCAAAAAGTACTAAAGAAAAACAGGTGCAGCTGTTTAAATGAAAGGTTGTGCAACACCTATCAAAAAAACAAAGCTAACAAGTATATAAACTGTGATTTGTGATTTTAGTTGAAATAAATGCAGTATGAAACTTTAAAAAAGTAAGTGTCAGAGCAGCGGCACAAAAGCACGGCAGTTTAAAAAAATATAGGACATCTATGAAATATTTGCCACACAGAAGTGGCAAACAGGATGGCAGTTTAATAAACTATAAAATAAAAAAATGTCAGGCACCAATGCCCCAAACAGCACATAATGCAAAGAAAAGAGGTGCAAGATGGAGCTATCCTTGGGCCCTTCCAACCACCCTGTATATATTAATCAGGACATGCACAGTTTAACAAACCAATCACTTCAGCGACAGGGACTGCCAATTGTGGCTGAAGCGATTGGTTTGTTTGGGCCCCCACAAAACAAGCTACAAATGGGCAGCTAACATTGCTGGCAATGCTCTCTATGTGCACAAACTGGCTTTACAGAGGGAAGATGTTGTCACCATCATCATCCGATTCCTCACCCTCATCAGTGTGTACATCATTTTCACACAATATTAATTTGTAATAAACATCATCTTTTCCACATTTTGAGGAAGTAGCCTCCTACACAGATTGCTGACAAGGTTCCTGGCTGTGCTGAAAACTCTTTCTGAGTACACACTGGAGGGTGGGCAGCTGAAGTAAAGCATAGCCAGTTTGTGCAAGGGTCTCCAAATTGCCTATTTTTTCCTGCCAGTAGTCAAACGGACTGTCTGACATGCCTATTTGGATGCTATTATTAAAATAGTCCTCAACTATTCTTTGAATGATGACCATATCAGATGGAGTCATGGTAGAGGTCTTATTAATTGTAGGCAACAGATGTCAAAACTTGTTGTATTGACTACTTTGCATCACCAGTGGGTATTTTTGGAAAGTTTAGTTTTTTCTGGCAGCTGCATCTGCTGAAGAAACTGAAGGTGGAGCCATCGCTGCATCACGTGCCGCTTGAGCTGACAATTTGCTTACCAACAGATCTTTGCATCTCTTCAGATGTCTGTTGAGAAGAAAGTCACTACATATGACTTAAACCTAGGATTTGACCATGGTTGCCAAAATGTATGGATCTGATTGGAAGGTCCTGACTACCCTTGCATTGCAAATAAATTACTTGATCTACATGTCCGACATACTTAGAGTTAATTTGTTTCATCTCCTCCTTCAGGTTCTCAAGCTGCTTTTCCAACAGTCTAATTAGGAGACTTACCTGACTCAAGCTGGCAGTGTCTGAACTCACTGCACAGATGACTACTTCGAAGGGTTTCAGCACTTTACACAACACAGAAAGTATTTTCCACAGAGCTTGAGTAAGGTACATTCCCTTCTCTTCCTATGTCATAATTTATTGTGTAGCATTGGATGGCTTTTTGCTGTTCCTACATCCACTAAAGCATATAAATGGTGGAGTTCCACCTTGTAACTACCTCTTGCTTCAGCTGGTGATGGGCAAATGCAACATTTCTTGCAGGTGCTGCAAACTTCTATATGCACCTGCTGAATGGCAAAAATGTCCAGAATATTTTTTGGCCACAGAGAGCAATTCCTGCACGGCCTTGTAATTTTTTAAAATTTTAAAAAAAAATGACACCACCAAGTTTATTGTGTGAGCAAAACATGGGACGTGTTGAAAATCACAAATGTGTAATGCTCTCACAATATTGGTGGCTTTGTCAGAAATCACAAATCCTGAGGGATGTCCAAGCAGGTTAAGCCATTTTGCAATGACTTCCCTGAGTTTTTCTAAAAGATTGTCAGTGGTATGCCTCTTAGTGAAACCAGTGATACACAGAGTAGCCTGCCTCTGAATGACCTGCTGTTTCTTAGATGCTGATGCTGCAGTTGGTGCCGCTAAAAGCAATATACCCACCCAGTGGGCTGTTACAGTTATGATATCTTGTGTTTGCCCTGTGCCACTTGTCCACATATCTGTGGTTAAGTACAATAGCATTTTGTACAACATCCCTGTACAGGCTGTGAATTGTTTTTCTAGTGAAGTGGAATCTAGATGAGATTTTGCAGCAGGGACCCAGGACCTCAATTAACTATATAAAACCCACTGCATTAATGGTGGATATTGGACGCTCATCTAGTACCAGCAAAGATTTTATGTCATTAGTAATCAACTGTGCAACTGTGTGACTGCTGTCTTACTTGCTCCCCCTTGCAGAGGATTGTTTAACAGTCAATTGTTTTATTAAACTACTACTAGTAGTCTTCCTGGTCTCCTTCTAGGATGAAGATTCACTCCCAGCAGCAGCAGGTATAGCGCCTACAGATTCTTCTGAGGAATTAATTAGCCTTATCAAATTGGATTGAAGATATTGTAGATGAAGGTGTTGGTGGTGAAGATGGCAGGTGCTTGGATCTAGCAGAGAGAAGGGAGCTAGCTGATGCTGGACTGCTTGTTGTTACTTTTTAGCCAAAGTTTCTGAAT
Source organism: Taudactylus pleione (assembly GCA_031769625.1). Lineage (NCBI taxonomy): Eukaryota > Metazoa > Chordata > Amphibia > Anura > Myobatrachidae > Taudactylus > Taudactylus pleione. The sequence continues at coordinate 16,000,394 of JAUIMM010000116.1, read as the reverse complement.
TTGGCAAAAACTTTTGATGGATATGCTGCAGATGACAAAACAGGGAGGAGGTGAACTACTCAGCTGATAATTTCAGGGTTACACAATCAATTAGCTTACAAATTTATTTTACATTTGCGTGTTTTTCCAAAATTAGTTTATTACTTTTTTTCGGCCAACAATATTGTAGTCCTGTTTGTGATTTTTCTGCTTTTTTTAGGGGCCAAGAAAACAATCGTCCTTTTGTTTTTTGCTAAGTGTTAATTTAAACTTTTAAATGGTTTTTAACCCTTTGTTTTTGTTTAAAAAAAATTTTTTACATTTCCGTTGTATTGTTTGTAATTTTGTGTGCGGGATTACCTTTTAACCAGTTTTTGAATAATTTTACAATACAATTGTTCATATTTTCAACATTTTTTATTTTTAAAACACATTTTTTTGTGGGGTTTTTTTTTTCAAATTCAAATATGGATAACTAAAAATAAAAAAAGAAATGTTTTTAGAAATGCGAAAACAAAAAAAGGGGCTTTTTGAAACCACTATCAAACAAACAAAATTTAAAAACAATTCACAAGAAAGGAGAGGGAGGTTTTGGCCATTAAGGAATATGGGGCAAACACAGAGAAGGAATGTGGGAAAATTAGCCAGTGCTGTCATCGCCTTTTGGCCCGTTTGGCCGGTGAAGGGAGGGTGCCTGAACGGGTCCGGGAGGTCCTTCAGCTGGCCTGGGCAGAGGCAGGTGTTGGGGCCTCTGGACTAGGCATAGGGCTAGGCACATTTGGAGGGATGGCTGTTGTTATGCCAGAGGTGGAGGGTCCTGATGTTCCGGCAGGAAGGGAGGCCGGCTTCAACATGTGCTGGCGAACGAGCTGCTCCAGGGCATTTGCAATACGGACGTTGGCCCCAGTATTTTCCGCTAGGGCCTGAGCAATGGTCACGTTGGCCGCAGCACTTTGCTCCAGGGCCTCCGCCACCCGTATCAGAGTGGCGTCCAGCCTCACTAGAATCTCAGTGTGCTGATCTGTTTTAAGATTGAGATCAGTGAGGAGGGCCACTGCCTGCAAGGGGGATTGCCCTGGACTGTCTACCACAGGGTCCCTATCCGGATCTACTGGTTCCTCCCCTGCAGAGCCAGCAGAAGTTCTGCGGCCAAAGCTCCCCTCTGGAGCAGACTCATCTGCCTGTGTCTCTGTGGAAAAAAAGAGAAAAGAGTACCATTATAATCTAGATATTGTCCCAAACACATTTCTGAGTTATTAACATTACAACATTTACCTGAGGCAACATGAGGAGCCGCAAAGTCTGGCATGTCGGTATCCATGTTCGACACGCCAAACACCTCCTCATCCTGCACACACCCCTGGGCCTGCTCCTCCAAATCGTTGAGCTCCAGTTACACAGGGGTGGGACCCCCACCTGTCCCCCATGCATGCCTAACCCTATCAGCCAGTTTTTGCTTCAGCCGATATTTGAAGTCGCTCCATCTGTGGGTTAAAAAGTTGGCATTATTCCTGCAGTATTTGGACCTGTAAACACTTTTAAAAAAAATGTAGTTTGTACGTACCGGTGTTTGACATCCCGGGTTGCACGTTCAAACTCACCCACCATATTGACAGCACTGGCTATGCCATCCCACATTTTCCATTTCTGGCTTGCACCCATATTCCTTGGGGCCTGGGGCAGGGTATCAACACACATTTGGATCAAAACCTCCATCTCCTTTCTTGTGAATGGTGGCTTCCTTTTTTTTTTATTTTGTTTAGTGGGCCTACTAGGACCAGCAGCCTCTTCCATTACATCCTCAACACCTTTTTGTAAATTGGAAATAAAATTTATATTGTAAAATATACCTAAAATGTTGGTTCCACATAATCCTTTATGCCCAAAAAGACAAATACTTAACTGGCGCCTCTTGGCCAGTGCTTTGCTGCTCTGTAGCCATTTTTGACTTTCAGGTCTCACTACAGCAGACCAATTGGGGTTTTCAGTGATGTTTTTATACATGTGTCAGCATTATTCGGCCGCATCATTGATTGTGCGCTCCTATTGTCCGTCCTTAATTTGTGCGGGAAAAAAACCCCTATTTATGGCTTGGTGTGACTCGAGTCGAGGTGGCGGGTGTTGAATGTTGGAGGTTTTGCTTGGAGGAGTTGATTGTTGGCGTGTTTCGGAGTTTGAGGCGGTTTTTTGGGTTCTAATCGTTTTGTTTGTTTTCTTAGTTATTTAATTTCCGTTCGTTTTTTTTGGATTGTTTTTTTTTCTTTTTTTTTTTTTTTTTGAGTAAGTCTTTTTAAAAACACTCTAAAAAAAAAATTAAATACTTTAAAAATGTTAGTACTTATTTTTTTTTTTACTATTATTACAGCTACAGTATTTTGGCATTGCCCCTTGACATTTTTGGACTTTGTGTTATTAGTCTGATTTTGGTAAGTGTTTTTTGTTTTATGAAGTGACAATTTCGATGTGTTGGTCTTCGCATATGTTTTGCTACATAATTTTTTTATTTTTCTTTAACCAATCATGTCTTAACATGAAATATAGCGTACTCTTTAGCAAAATTTTGTTTGAGTTGTTTTTAATGTTAAATGAGCGAACTATTTAGCGCACTGATGTCTGCTTATTAAATAGTAAAAATTGTGAACTATTTAGCGCACTAATGTCTGCTTATTAAATAGTAAAAATTGTGAGCTATTTAGCGCACTGATGTCTGCTTATTTTTTCAGTGTAAAATCATGTTTTACCACTAAATGTAGCGTGCGTTTATCCAAACTAATGTGTGCTCCCTTTTCTTTTTTTATCATCAAAAATGTCTTTACAATCCAAGTTTCACCCAAAAATAGAAAATATATTTTCTACTTTTGAAATGTAGGTTGGTCTACTAATGACAAGACCCCGGCCTGTAAGCATCTTTGGATTTCTTTAAAAAGATAAGTATATTTTTCTTTACACATTTGTCTCAGACAATAACTACCTGGCTTACCATTTCAGGTTGATGTTGGTCATATTATCTTGGCCATGGTTACAGAACCTGACCAACCTCAACTTCGTCCCAGGCGTAGGCTTCGTAGGCGTGCAAGGCCCCAGATATATAGAACACCTGTCACCCTTTTTGGAATGCCAGATGATGAGGTCTTAAGACGATACCGTCTTCCTCCACAAATCATCATAGACACTCTCCCATTAATAGCGAGTGATCTTGAATGGAAAATTGTCAGTCCTACAGCAATACCACCACTTACGCAATTAATGTCGGTGTTACATTTCTGTGCCTCAGAATCCTTTCAAACCACGGTGGGAATAGTTGCCGAAATCTCCCAATCCTCCTTTTCAAGGATCCTGAGGGCAGTGATGGAGGCCATTTTTAAGCACCTCCATCATTTTATTAAAATGCCAGTGGATATGGGTTCCCTTAGTGTGGCAAAGGCCAATTTTTACCAAATAGCTGGCTTCCCACACATCATAGGGGTTGTGGATGGCACTCACATACCACTTCAGCCTCCAGCAAGGCTGGAGGCTATTTTTAGGAACCGCAAACACTTTCATTCACTGAATGTAATGGTGGTATGTGATGCCTCCCTCCATATCCTGTCCCTGAATGCCAAATTCCCCGGGAGTGCACATGATTCCTTCGTCAGCCGGCAATCAGGGATTTGGCACAAATTAGACAACCTACAAGCTGGTGATGCACGGCTTCTGGGTAAGTTGACACCTTCTGTTGCAACCACTGCAAAGCTTGTTACACAATGGTCCTGATGTTTGTTTATTTATTTTCACAGGAGACAGTGGTTACCCTTGCACGCCCTGGCTGCTCACTCCTTATTTGGCTCCCACACCAGGGCCACAATGTGAGTATAATTCTGCAATTACAGCCACCAGGCAGGTGGTGGAGTGCTGTATCGGCCTTTTAAAAGGCCAATTCAGATGCCTCCACCGCTCTGGTGGTGACCTCATGTATTTGCCGGATATGGTTTCAAAAATTGTGGTCCTGTGTGGGATATTTCACAACATTGCCATAAGGAGTGGGGTCCCTATGCAGCCAGAGGATGCCTTGCCTGAGGATGCCCCCCCCGAGGTTGGTCATAGGTCAGTATGTGGGGGGCCATACGTGATGATGTGGTGGCCAGATATTTTAGGTAATTATTGTAAAACATTTAGTTAATTGACACAATGTAGACATGTAAGATTTTAATGGCCAATTTTAATATTTGTTTGTTTTTTTTGTCTTTTATTCCCTAAAATATCCCCAAAAAACAATGCCTACTACCTGATCCCCAAAATTGTCTTCATGTGGCCACATTGGATCTTACTTCGGGAACAATTATTTCTTCGCCTCATTTGTGGATTCATGTTGGCCTGCTACTTCTTCAAACAGTACTTGAGTGTTTTTTTGTTTTGTTTTTGGGTGTTGGTTGTTTTTTGGCGTGTGTTTGCACTGTGTGAATTGTTTGTCACAATTCACTTTATGTTTATTATTTGTGTGTATTAAATTTTTGTTTTATGTTAAAAAGATTTTTCCTTGGTAAATTACAAGCACGGGTAACCTGTCCCAAAAAAGGCAAACTTTCTTAATGGCTAATCCTGTAATGTGTTAAATTGTAAAGTATTTTAACATGATTTGTGGCTAAAAACAAACACCAAAGGTATTATGGTGAAACAGTATGTTTTCTAAACTAAGCCTAAGCAGGTTTGAATTAATATTTACATTACCCAGCAAAAATATTAAATAAAAATGCTGGTAATTCTCGAAACCTATTGGTATTGTTAGGTGTTTATTGTGCCAGCTTACATACTTACTGGCGCTTTCTACAATCTGATTTACCTTACTATAAAAAACATGCTCCAATAGTCGACTTATGGAAGGTTAAACAATCTAATGTTTACAGACAAGGAATGAGACTTTTTAAACAAAAAATATATTTTATTGCTAACAAAATTTTTAGGGGGGTAAAAAAACAAAAAAAATTAATGGCGCAGGACTGCCAACATGTGGTCAAGGACAACAAGCATGCCAATTACATGGCCCCGCAATGTCTGCAAGCCTGCATGCATTTCTTGCAGTCGCCTCTGGTCCTCTGTGGGGAACAAAAAAGGTGTGTATTAATAAAATGACACCTTAAATTATATGTTAGCAAACAAGTTAAAAATCAGACTCTACTTTTAAAAAAAAAAACAATTTTTGACCCCCAAAAAATTAATGGCAAATGCAAAGATGGTATAAATACAAAGTATAAATATTACACATAAAAAGCCAACCAAAAAAAGGGCGAAGTACACCAAAAAAATACATTTGTTGGTACCGTAAACTAGAAAGACACAAGTATGAGTGTTTGGACATGTGTGATATGTGTCAGGGGAAAACATCCTAGACATTGTTTAGCAAAAATATATTACCAAAACATTTGAAATACTTAACAATTTGGAAATGCACAGGAAAAAGGACAACATCACCCAAAAACACAAAAATGCAAACACAACCATAGTTTAAAAGGGAAACATACCAGTCATCGGGATACCTGCTCATTGAGCCCCGACATCCTCCTCTGAGGTGGGCCAGTGCTGGTCCAATGGAGGAGGGGATATCTGGCTCGGTGTGGAGGGGGATCAATAGAGAGTGGGGAGTGGAGGGGAGGGGGATGAAAAGAGAGGGGGGGTGGAGGGGAGGGAGAATTTGGAGGGATGGGCAAAATTGGAGAGGGAGGGGCCTCAGGGACTGGCTGGTCTTGGGTGGAGGGGGAATTTGGGGAAGGTTGGGGAGAGGAGGTTTGGCTGGGAGTGGGGGATAGGGGACGAGGGCGACTTCAGTTTTGGACTCGACGTTGGAGTCTGCACTCAGCCCCTAAATGATGGATGAAAAAGGTTTAGCTTATTTTTGGATTTTGGGGTTTGGGTACAAATTTACAACACCAAAAATGTGATAAAAATATAAAAACGGAAAACATGCACATGCTGGTATGTCCTAAATCAACAAACAGGGCTAGACTGGAAACATGCACACGCTGGTATGTCCTAAATCAACAAACAGGGCTAGCCTGGAAACATGCACACGCAGGTATGTCCTAAATCAACAAACAGGGCTAGACTGGAAACATGCACACGCAGGTAGGGCCGCAATAAACAAACAGGGCTATACCGGAAACATGCACACGCAGGTAGGGCCACAAAAAAAGCAAAAAAAAAAAAACTTACTTTGACTGATCTGCAACCGCAAACATGCTAGCAGGCATGCGGCAGCGCAGATCTGACCACCTGCGCTCCAATTGGCCGATATTTCGGCGATAGCCGAAGGAGCGCAGGCGGTGGCGCACCTCCGCGTATGCCATACGCTTGCGGAGGTTGGTGATGGGGGGAGGCTGGCTAGTGATCCTCTGGTCCATGACCTCGGTGAGGATCATGAGCTCCCGCCTACTAAACGCAGAGGCTCTCATCATGGCAATGATTTTTTTTACACAAAACAGTTTCAGCCTCAGAAATATAATGTGAGTTATGATAGGCTTGATGCAGTGACATGCGTAAGCTAATTTAAATAAATATATAGAAATAAACAAGCATAAAGCTTTAGACCAGCAAGCGCTCACCAATATTCCACTGTATGTTACTGTACACAGTTAGACTATGTGTATGTCACAATTCCTCACATCAGCCAGTGAAAAATCATTAGTAGATGAAATATAAGAATTGAAGATAACTGGTCATTCACGAACATAAAATGACATTTTAATTGTAAAATATTCAGTCAGAGCAATCCAAATGTACACTAAACTAAAAGAATTGAGCTGCACAGAATAAATATAATAAAAAATGTAGTGTCTACAGTAAATACATAATAAAGGAAAAATCACCTAAAATGAATTGAAATGACGCAATCCACTAATCTAGTGGAACTGATCCTAATATGACAATATGCAGTAATTCAATAAATAATATTGCAATAAACAGACATACATGTATGACACATAGGGAGGGAAAGAAACGTGGACAAGTGAGGATGATGTAATTGTATCTATATCAGCAGACGGGGTGTTGAAATATTCTAATAAATAGGCAAAAATTATTGTAGATAGGGTTCTTGATGCACCAAGTAAAAGAATCCAGTCGTTAGGCAAATAATATTAAGAACAAAAGTAGCAGAGTCTCATATGAAGGTGAGATAATTGGCCATAAACTTAGAAGTAATCACAGTGGTTGTCCATTAGTCTTGATGAACCATGAATTGGCTGTGTCCTGTATATATATCCTACTGGGATGATGGATAGGTATATTGGGCAATGCAATTACAGTCTCGATTGGCACTTTCCTGTGGATGGCCTGATCTTAGGGGTAGGGATGGAGATGACCGTGGCTCTGCAGTAGCCAAGGCCCGCACAAACTGCTACACTGTTGTCCGGATGAGTGCTGGAGTATCCCTGGTAGGAGCACAACTGCACAGCCTATGACAGACGAGTGGGGCAAATCACCTTCACCCGCCCCGGGATGATGAACCCGCCGACGGTGAGGTGAGCGCTCTGGCTCGCTGTGTCCCCCGTGTAAGTCAGGCTGACAGGCGCGCATAACCCTGCCGCGGCCGAGGGAGCAAGACTCAGCGGCAGCAGGGCAGGTAATCAAACGCCGGTCACCTGAGGATGTAAGGGGGATGTTCTTACCGGCTGAGACGATCGCTGGCGTTGCTGACAGGGATCCTCAACAGCAGGCTCGTGGCAGTATGCGTGCATCACAAGAAGGCTTCCTCGGTCCTGAATTCCACAGGAGTAGATACACTTGGGTGGTCAGTATGCGTGTCTCCAACGCATTTCGGCCGATAGTTACGGCCTTTTTCAAGGATGTTTAGTCAGTCATATTCCATCTGTATTTGTATAGGTGGAAGCCACTCCTCCAGTCGTCTGATTGGAGGAAACTGGTAATCACGCCTCCTGATAATGGTTGTAATGGAGGCACGGAAAACACATTTGTTTAAAAGTAGTGCACACAGTGTAACACAGTGAGGGGAAAAGAAGCAGTTATTGTTGAGATTAATATAGGACAGTAAGAGGGAAGTGGACCCTTGTAGACATCAAAGCCCAAGGAGTCCCATATTAATCAAAAGAAACTGGATATATTACAAACATAATCCACTTAGGGCAGCGACCCTAATGATAATAATGCATAGAGGTGTATTATGCTAACCTGGAACGAACCCCAAGTACTCAATATACATAAAAAGCTAGGCAAAATTGTAATGTAGACCCCATGAAACCTGTCTGTATAACACAGTACAGGGATCAACTTTAATTCTATACATATTGTCTTGTGTGTCTAGTCATCTAGTACACATAAATAATACAGGACCTCTGTCAGTGTGTTTACTTTTCAATGTGAACTGCCAGCTTGATCAAGATGCTAGATTTAGATCTAGCTGTGGTATAGTATAAATCAAAGATATACAGGGGAAACCTAATGTGATCCCTATTTAGATTCATATAGTGGTCTGGATCTCTAGATCCACATTAAGTCCTAATGGGGATAAGGTCTTAAGTTCAATTATCCATTTAATTTCTTCTCTACTAAGTTTCTTGTTGTAATCTCCTCCTCTCCAGCTGGGTTTAACTAATTTGATACCTAGGAATTGTAATTTATTAATTTAAATAAACAAATTAAAGTACTAAAATATGCCTATCACAAACAACGGAAAACATTAGTATCATTCCTAAAAACATTTAATTTTGAAAAAGAAAACATTGGTGAAACCGTACGTATTCTGCGGTACAAATGACACACACTGACAAGAATAAAGTTTATTGACAATGAAAAAAAAAAAGGATTGAAAACATGTGAAGAGAAATTAAGGTAATTAATTTATTGATTGGCATGAAACGATTAAAGTATGTTGGAAGAATGAAATAGCAGGCAATCAAAAACTGACAGGGCCACTTCCGGAATTGACTTGTGCGAGCGTCGAACGCAACCAAAGAGAAGTCGGACGGTTGCTATTTTGAACGGACGCTAGTTAGAGGAGGGGTTGGGAGACTATAGGGCAGAAATTTAGCAACGAGCGAACTTACAAGCAAGCACTTGAATTTAAATATTTTCTCTCGTATGGCGGATGAGCGTACGGCCACTTGCGTCCGGCTCTGAATCAGGCCCAGAGTTTGCTAACTCTCCTGTATTTTCCTGTAGCAAAGGAGATCTCTCTCCCGAGTTTAACATTAGTTAATTTGAGAGTGGGAAAAAATGCCCAAACTCTCCAGAGTTTGCAAGCTCTCCCAAACTCTCAGCTTAGTAAATTTACTCCTTAGACTCTCCTCAGGAATATGTGACATTTCTAAGCACACAGTTGGTTCCTGTGCCTTAATGATTTTCAATTTTTTGAAACACCTACAGGTAGAAGGGCTTACATCATCATAAGAGATAGAACCACCAGTCATAATTAAGGCCAAGGCCTTAGCCTTTCCTTGTCACTTCATGTGATGAAAGGCATATTGACAATTTTACGTCTTTCTGCAGCTAACTTTCCCTTTGATGTTTATTTCTTTACCACTGTAAAAGATTGTTTCTTTGATTTTAGATGCCCTGACTTAAGCCCTGTATGTTCTTGGCAATCGGCTTTAATAGATGACATTGATGGACTAGTATTGTCATGAATGGTGGCACTGGAAGCAGATACAGCACTAGTATGTGGTTCCTGCTCTTCTCTCAACTGATCCTACTCCATATAAACAAACACAAAGTGAGGTACAACACACACCACAATTTGTACCAAAATTTTTTATTTTTAACTTAATTTTAAACTTTGTTCACAAACGACACTGCAGAGTCACATCACTTATGTGAATGCACTGCGGATTGGATAGCAGCGTCGCAATATTTTATGATTATTACGCTGTGGTACAGATGGCAGTGTCACAATATCTTTATGAATATTACACTTTGGTACGGATGGCAGCATCACAATATTTTATGAATATTGCACTGTGGTAAGGATGGCAGCGTCACAATATCTTTATTAATATTACACTGCGGTACGGATGGTAGCGTCACAATATTTTTATGAATATTACACTGTGGTACGGTAATATTTTTATGAATATTACACTGCTGTAAAGATGGCAGAGTCACAATACTTTTATGAATATTACACTGCAGTATGAAATTGAATGACCTACAGCGTCATAATGCTTTTATGAATATTATGCTGTGGCATGGACAGCAGCATCACAAAACTTTTATAAATATTACACTGCAGTATGTATGACCGACAACGTCACAATACTTCTATGAATATTACACTGCAGTATAATACTTTTATGAATATTATGCTGTGGCATGAATGGCAGAGTCACAATACTTTTATGAATATCACAGTGCATTATGTATGACCGACAGTGTCGCAATACTTGCATGAATATTACACTGCAGTATGAATAACCTACAGTGTCACGATAGTTTTATTAATATTACACTGCGGTAGAGATGGCAGCGTCACAATACTTGTATGAATATTACACTGCAGTACAGATGGCAGCGTCACAATACTTGTATGAATATTACACTGCGGTATGGCCAGCAGCGTCACAGTGCTTATATGGATACACTGAGGGGTACGGCATATAGCGTCACAGTGCTAACATGGATACACTGGGGAACAGCACAAAATAAATCTTTCACTTTTTTTAACTTATTTATTTAATTTTTTTTAATTTAACTTTTATTGACTCATTTTTTTTTACAGCTGGACACACAGCCCCCCTTGGAATGGACAGAGCACAGCACAGCACAACTGTACAGCCCGTGACTCAGCAATGAAATGGCGCCGATCACTGCAGGGAGGAACTTATATACAATCCAAAACCCACAAGAATCTGACAGCGGGAGGATGACATTTTGCCTCATTTTGGATTCCGAGTCAGGCAGGAAAACCTGAGCTTGACTCGGATCCTTCTCTGATCCCCACTGTTTGGGTGGGTCTGGTTCTTGGAGAACAGGCCCCGCTCATCTCTGATATTGAGCCAATCGAGAAACTGCATATTTTCTAGACATAGCCAAAGAGGTGCTGCTGCAGTTAAGTTATAGTAACCCATTTCACTATTCAAAAGACTTATTGCCCATTGTGTATTCACTATTGTATTGCATACTCCTGTGTTGAAAGTACTAAATTCCTTTTGTGCCATAATCTCTAGTCATCTGCATGGTGATCCTTATTTTCATCAGCCAGTGACCATCCCTGGACCTATGTCCTCCTATCACACTTTAATAAATCGACTTGATTATTCTATTTATCAATGCTGTCATATAGTGTCATTTTATGTATGTTTATGTGTATGGGGCTAGCTCAGTGGTTCCCAAACTGTGTGCCGTGGCACCATGGGGTGCCTCGGGACACTTGCAGTGGTGCCTCAAGTTGGTGGTCCAGCACCAAATCAAATTATTTATGGTCAATGTAATGTAAATATGTGGACAAACAGAAGCGCAAACCTATCCACCACCACATAACTGAGCCTGAGAATGACAAGTAAGCACAATTTACATAATAATTTTTTGCTCAATAACAAACTTTTGGCTTAGGGTTGCTATGAAAACAATGCTGATACTCTAGGGTGCCACAATTAAAAAAAGGTTTGGGAACCACTGGTCTAGCCTCTCAGTTATAGCCTCAAGTGAGCAAAGCTAGTGGAGATGCTGCCAAAGAAAAAATGAAGATCCATTGGAGCAGCTTTCTCATTGGTAAGGTACCATCTACACTTACCGAATCTGTGCCAACACCAACTTGCAGGGTACCACGTTATTTTTGGCATCATGTACAGGATTACAGAGTCCAATGTTAGAGGACTATACTATGCACACGCGCACGCAGGGGGGGGTTTCTGAGTACCCAGAAACCCCCCCTGATGGACCAAATTTTATTTTTTTAGAGACGGAGACAGAACTGTCTCCGTCTCTGCACTGATTGCAGCTGCGACGGAGCTGCCACGGATCTACAGCTACAGACAGAGAGCTCTGGTTGGCAGAGCTCTCTCCCAAGTATACAGCAACAGCGGGCGTCGGGCAGTTAGCGTGTCTCTGTCAGTCCCTGCTGTGCTGTGATTGGCTGGCTGTGAGGGGGCGTGTTGGTGCGGCGGCAGTAGGAGGTGGGGCAGCTGCTTGTCTCCCAGTGTATATCGTCATGCTGTGTGGGTGGTCAGGTTCCATGAAGGCCACAGCTCTCAACGCTGTGGTCATCATTCTGGCGCAGCTACTCTGGGCCTAGCTCAAGTCCTATGTCTTCAGGAGGAGATCGCCGGGAAGGAGCTGCTATGCATGCCGAGCAGCAGCAACTCCGCTCACATGGGCTCCGGCGGTGACCCACCTCCTCTCTCCTCAGCCCTCGGTAACTATACTGATGTTTATATGTGTGTATGTATGCTATACATAAGTATGCATGTGTGTGTATATATGCTGTGTGCATGTATGAATGTATGCTGTGTGTAAGTATGTATATATATAGGTATCTTGTGTGTAAGTATACTTGTGCGTGTATGTATGCATGTATTTATGCATGTATGCTGTGCGTAAGTATGCCTATGTGTGTGTGTCTGTGTGTACGCTGTTCATGAGTATGCTAAGTTGTGTGTGTATGAATGCTGTGTATATATATATATATATATTATTATTTTTTTGTCTCTTTAAGCCAGCACTCCACAACAAACACATTCTAATGGCCCTGGTGCCATCTGTAGTATAAAATACTCAATGTATATGCAGCAAAACACAGTGGCACTTACAGGTCTTGTAATAAAGAATGACGCCAACCAAGGGCACGTTCGCTCAACGTTTCAGTCGCTTAGACTTTTATCAAGAACAGTTCTTGATAAAAGTCTAAGCGACTGAAACGTTGAGAGAACGTGCCCTTGGTTCGCGTCATTCTTTATTACAAGACCTGTGAGTGCCGCTGTGTTTTGCTGCATATATATATATATATATATATATACATATACATATATATATATATATATATATATATATATATATATGGAAACCCCTCCTTAAAAATCCTGCGTTTGCCACTGCTATGCAGCAAGATGAATGATGGGGCACCAACTGACAACATGAATGTGACACTTGCAACTAGTGTTCAAAAAGAAGACCACACACCCCAATAGCAGTTGCTCAAAATATAGGAGAGCAACCATCTGCAGTTTCAGATGTTCCTGCTACCATGCTACTTACTATACTATACTACTTTGGAGCATACTGGCTCCCCACTTATTCTGGAGATGACTGTAATGCAAATTCCTGTCATTTGCCAGAAATCAACAAGAGAATCAAGTGACTATCCCTGGACTAAATCCTCCTACCCGCCTTTAATAAATGTACTTGATTATTCTATTTACCAAACACAGGTATGGCATCTTTCATACAAACATCTCATTATACAGAAAGAGATTTAAGAAAAAAACAGATAGCTAGTGCTGGGATAACAGTGTCAGTTGTCACCAATTGTCCAACTTTAGAGCCTACAATGCACTTGCCTGGAAGCTGTCATAGTACCAGATGTACAGAGTTATGGATTAGAACAGTGCTTGTAATCACCAGCTACACAGATCTGGCATATAGCACATTGTCTGTAATCACCAATTGCCCAGAGCTAGGCGCTAACAAAGTGGTTAGAAAAAGAAGGGGGGTTTAACCCCCTACTGTTCCTCAGCACACTGAATAGTACCTGCAACAATATATGAAAACTATATGGTCATAGAAATCAGAGATATTAGTTGCATGCATTTGCAAATACATGTGAAGCTGCTAGGCCACATCACGGCTTCTCTGTCACTAGCAGTCCCTAACACTAAGGGGTTCACATCCGGGGCGCAGTGCACCCCAAAAAACATCCAGCCCAGGACCCCCCCAGGGCATCACACGAAAAATGGAAAAAGAGTGACAGTGCAGTGTAAAGTATAGGTGTGTAAGACTAATTAATGAGTGTTGGAAAAAAGGGGTTAAAATATATGTGAATTATTACATGAAAAAAATACAAACATATTTGCCAAAATTTATATGTGCCTTTATCATGAGGCCTTATAATTGGTATATTTTACATTTGGGGTGAGCGTTCAGGCGTAAGGCCCCCGGGGCTGGTCTGGCTGGGCCCCCTCATGGCATCACCACTTAATACACATAGTTGCTTTTTACGTGACATATTATGTTTGTATTTTTTTCATGTAATAATTCACATATATTTTAACCCCTTTTTTCCAACACTCATTAATTAGTCTTACACACCTATACTTTACACTGCACTGCCACTCTTTTTCCATTTTTCGTGTGATGCCCTGGGGGGGTCCTGGGCTGGATGTTTTTCGGGGTGCACTGCGCCCCGGATGTGAACCCCTTAGTGTTAGGGACTGCTAGTGACAGAGAAGCTGTGACGTGGCCTAGCAGCTTCCAATGTATTTGCAAATGCATGCAACTAATATCTCTGATTTCTATGACCATATAGTTTCCTATATTGTTGCAGGTACTATTCAGTGTGCCGAGGAACAATAGGGGGTTAAACCCCCCCTCCTTTTTCTACTTAGTATGACCCCTCCCTTTCATGCACCTGATTAGTGCTGCTAGATTGATTGAGCAGCTGCCATTTTTTGTTTGTTTGGTATGAGTGGCATGAAGGAGCCAGCATTAGTAGGGCATGCTGGTTCTAGTAGTGCTAGTTGGAGTTCCTAGGGGTGACTCCCAGGTAAGCTGGCTCTCAATGTGGATGCATTTATGTATGTGCCTTTATCAGGAGGCCTTACATTTGACAAAATTTATATGTGCCTTTATCATGATGCCTTATAATTGGTATATTTTACATTTGGGGTGAACGTTCGGGCGTAAGGCCCCCGGGGCTGGTCTGGCTGGGCCCCCTCATGGCATCACCACTTAATACACATAGTTGCTTTTTACATCACATATTATGTTTGTATTTTTTTCATGTAATAATTCACATATATTTTAACCCCTTTTTTCCAACACTCATTAATTAGTCTTACACACCTATACTTTACACTGCACTGTCACTCTTTTTCCATTTTTTGTGTGATGCCCTGGGGGGGTCCTGGGCTGGATGTTTTTTGGGGTGCACTGCACCCTGGATGTGAACCCCTTAGTGTTAGGGACTGCTAGTGACAGAAAAGCCGTGACGTGGCCTAGCAGCTTCCCATGTATTTGCAAATGCATGCAACTAATATCTCTGATTTCTATGACCATATAGTTTTCATATATAGTTGCAGGTACTATTCTGTGTGCTGAGGAACAATAGGGGGTTAAACCCGCCTCCTTTTTCTACTTAGTATGACCCCTCCCTTTCATGTACCTGATTAGTGCTGTTAGATTGATTGAGCAGCTGCCATTTTTTGTTTGCTAACAAAGTGGTTGTCATCAAAAACTGCTCAGAGTCAGGACCTAGCATATCCTTGAGTTGGTACCCTCTACCAACAAATACATTGCAAATGTTATATTGCTAATTTATGTATCAAGTGTTCACCATACCTCTTGTAAGACTGTTTGGGTAGGGGCATCCTATAGCTCTGTTTCACGATATACTATGCAATTTGCTTGTACAGTGATCCCTTTGCTGTGTAATAATGTGTTATGTGTCAGTGTTTTAGAAATAAAAGATAATGTCTGGGCTTCACTGACCAACTTTGACAATGCTGGTCCCTGCAGTCTGTACTGCTTGACAGGTGGTTTGTTCTAGATAGTGCAGGAGCGAAGCTTTAAACCTGTGCTTGCAGCCAGCATACTGTTCATTGTATAGAAGCAGGCACGTTAAACTCTGCGGAAGTCATCATTGCCATCAGGTGACCGCTATTGTGGTTCTTGGTGCTAAATTTAAATCTTCTCCTCTATTTAGTGCCACTCTGGTAGAAGAGCAATGACAATGTTATGCTCACATACCTGTGCTTCAGCATTACTGCACCAGTCTGCTGATCATTTTGCTGTGTACTGATCTGGCTTATTACTGACTTTGCTCCCTGCTTGCTCCCTGGGTAAATCTGCTGCAGATTCCGGTATTTGTTTCTAGCTCTGATTGACTATTCATCTGGATTCTCCTCTAGCACTTTCTCTGACATATCTGGTTCTGACCCATGACTACTCTGACTACATTTATGCATTCATTTTGGTCACCAGTCTGTCACACTTGGTAACCACTCAGATGACAATGACCTACATGTCAGGGGCAACTAAGCCCCAAAACCCCCTGTGGGGGCCATGGTGAAGACTACTAGTATGTTAGATTCTGTGCCTCTGTCTTGGGAAGCACCATCACAATCAGCAGGGGTGTATATTTCATGCTATCCATAAGTGAGTTTCCTGTATGTAAAGTAATATAACCCTTTCCTGGTCTTACTATATACTTTTACTGGGATGTACTGTAGTTACCAGTAGGAAACATCAACCATCTATGTCCATCCCTACACAATAGGCCCTCCAAAGTTTTCAGCTCCAAGCCCATGTGGACCTTTATCTGGCACTGGTTAGGAGGTTCCTTTGAGGATGATGGCACCCAGTGGGTGTTTCTGACTGGTCACATCAGGTGTGACCATGTCAGAGAAATCCCAGCCTCCGAAAACTGCAAAACTTGTGCTAGATAGGCCATGCCATCTATAGATGTCATTGCCAATAGAAGCCTTCATGCAAAAATAAATCAGCAGAGAGGGATTCAAAGGAACCCTCTTCTTTCTGTGCAGCTTGCACATGCGCATTTGGGGCTTGATTTAGAGTTGTACGCTAATGAAAATGCATTTGAGAATTTTGCCGCTTAGCAATTGCTAAAATATGCAAATGCATAAGCCAGCAGAATTTGTTTTGAGACACCCACTGAATTCCTTGTCCAAAACTGTGTACACAAATGCAGCACTGGATGCAGATCCTCAAAACATCGACTCCGCGAGTGAGTCTATGGTCACTCAGGATAGATGTGGTAATTGAGATGCTGGAGCTTTGTTCTTTGAGTGCTCGATAACAGACACTGGCTAGTACACAACCGGAAAATAGCCTGCATTTTGGCCGGAACTCGCAAAACAGTCATTTCCTCTCAATCAGTTGTGAGTGAATCCTCACAGCGAGCGCAATCACAATTCATTCATAGCTCATGCGCAATGTGGCTGTGATACATGCGCAATCCACTGATAATCGCTAAACTGCGTGAAAATCAGAATAGCATTCAACTCTGAATGAGGCCTTTGGACTCTCATGTCTTAAAACTGAAAGTGTTCTCATTGCCAGGACAGCTCTATATTGGAAGAGGTGTCCTGGCGGGTAAATATACCTGCTTGTCAGCTATACAAAATGCTAGTATGCAAGCAAATATTGGAGGAATGTTTCCCAATGTGTTTGCTATGCTTGATACATTCCAGAGAGAGAGAGAGAGAGAGAGTGTGTGAGTAAAAGATTGAGTAGGAATTATTTGCTTAGGATTTTGAAATCCTAAAGACTTTCAGCAAATCACACCATTTAATACCAATAAAGCTGGATTGTGGCAAACTGAGTTTCATACAAAGCTACTAATGAATAGCACGAAGTATGTAAGCTAAACATGCTATACATGCATAAAAATGTATAAAGACAAACATAATTCAACTGATCAGAAATACACATAAACCTTGTTTTAATTATTTAACAATGAAATCTGAAAATGTTAATTCTTCCTATTTTAGCTACATGTAGAGCTAAAACATTTTAGCAACAATCTGAAAGTCAGTATAGGAAGATACTACTGTTTTAAGTACAAAAAGAGAGGTATTGAGCCAAACATGACAAAACATCAATCAAAAATAGCCGAGATCTTCTGACCTCAGCTGGGTTTGAGATTACAACTTTCATATATTTGAAGTTATGAAGAATATACTCAATATGACAGGTGCTGTGCTTGGAAGAAAACACAACCATTTTAAAGCCAACATCAACTGTTATTTCATCTATAAGACAGTCAGCAGATTTATGTTTAGGGGCATCAAACAGTAGCTAATCATGTTTTCCACAATGTGTACTGTAAAACTGGTCTTGAGAAAATCATTCTGTTAATTTAATTTTACTCTCTTATTTGCTTTTTTATTCTGTGGTGTAAGTGTTGAAGATAGTGGTATGGCCATTGGTTGTTGTAGATAAGCACATTGCATGAACTACAGGCCTGATTTAGAGATGGACGCTCTTGCTCAGTCACTGTGTATTTGTACACAGATAAAATAAGACTGATTGTCTTTGTACGTAGCAACTGTGATAAAATCTGCAAAATCTGCAGGAGGCTTCTTGTGTAAAAAGATGCCAACTGCTGGCTTTTATGATCCAAAGCTGCATCTGAAGATGCAGCATCAGATCATCTGTGTGAACATTGATCATCTAAGTAACCCTAATTAACTAGTGAAGCTGCATCCAAGGATACAGCCACTGGTCTTGGCATGCCCAGAAATTGGGCCAACATCCCCTGGTTTTCTATAATGTTGGCCATTGCCGCCCCGCATCACCCCCAAATGGCCACAGCATGTCAATTATGCTGCAGCTTAGGGGACACTGCAACGGTCATCACAGACACAGATCTGCACATGCTCAGTACAGATCCTGTGCATGCACTGATCGCCAATTATGAAACCATTGGATTTGAGTACAACTCTGTATCAGGCCCTAAGTTACAGGGCAGCATATATAATGCAATTGACTGCAGTTAGTTTTATTTACCGGCTGCAGATTCCACAAAGAAAACTAAAATAAAGTAAGAGTCTAATACTTTTCTGGCTCTAAATAAAGATACGCTGGTGAAATAAACAGCTCTAGTAATGTATAGGTCTAACATTCAGCAGCCAAAAAAACTCAAGTTATCGTGCATCTTTTAGTCACATCAATGATCACAAAAGGGCTGATTGTGAGATGGAAGCAAAGCAAATAAACCAAGTAACCTTGGCAACACAATGTCGCACCACAGTTGGGCAGATTTCAAATTTGTTGATATTTAGATTTGGGGGGGTGTCCAAACTCAAGTCTAAATTGCAGTATAAAAAGCATTTGTGGCATACTTGCTGACATTATGGCTGCTCCCTCTGGGAGGGGCAGCCAGGTTGGTGATGTGGAATGTATTGTACAGCCATGTGGATGGCTAGGAGGGGGAGCAAGGTTGATGGCATGTCATTGTGGCCCCACCCTTTGCTATACAATGCCATGATTATTGGCATTGTGAAGCAGGGTGGGACCATGGTGATGTGATTCAGCACCATGGGCGGTGGACAGGGATTCTGAGAGACTTGCCCACTCTTTAGTGAGTTTGGGAGAGCCATCCAAGACCATGGAGACTCCTGGATGTTCTGGGAGAGTAGGCAAGTATGATTTGTGATCTACATGTAAAAGCAGTCAGTATTTACCTGCATGAAAAATAATATGTATGTATTTGTACCCCATGCATTGCAAGATGGTTAGTTCAAGTGCAAAGTTATGTCTCCACATAGGGTTGTGACGTTAGTGCGTGTGAGCGACATCAATCTTGCCCCCTCCCTCTCCTGACTCACAGACATGCTGCCACTGAGTGGGCTCAGCCTCAGTGTGTGAGTCTGTTCAACACACACTGTGTTCTTAAGTGACTGCCTACAGTGAGTTTCTGACTTCAGTGGGAAGAAGGGGACTATGTTGTTTCTGCAGTACTGGATTCTGGCTGTACTGTAAGTAAAAAAAAATACCACTGGAGTTTGGTGAATTGTACTGTCATTCTGTATGAGTGCTGAAAGTCTGAAGACTAGCTTTCATCAAGGTGGTACACACTAGATGATATGTCGTCTGATCCAATGGATTGGAGCAACATATCAGATACATCATCTAGAGTGTACCCATGATATGTGCGCTTCTGTGGGTCATTAGCAACATTGCATGTCAGCCCTACTGCAGGGCCTATAGCAGATGTCGCTAACAATGTAGTCAACATGACATGTCCCTCCCCCGTCAGACCCGGAATCGGCAAGTAAGTATACACTTGAAGCATGTCGGGTCCCATTGCTGATGATGTTGCATTTAGTACACACTGGTTAATGTGTACCCAGCTTTAGAGCAAAATAACTGAATACAAATTTATACCATTTTGCACAAATGTGTAATTTATGACTAATATTCCATAATAATCTCACCTGCTGTGTGGATCAACTTTCTAAGAGAGGGCACCACAGTAGACCTCCTTTGTCTAGTTATTAGAGCTTTTGCTATGTTCAGCTTAGGATAGCTTTTATAAAAGTGCAGCTGAACCTGATGGTCACTTACTGGGTCCGGCAGTACTGGGGTCCATGCTGACAAAGGACAGAGGGTGGGAGATCCCCAGTGCCTGCTGTCAGATGCTCTTTTCCCTGGTGACTCTGTGTGCAGGCAGCTAAAATTGACCTATATTAGGAAGTTTCCGGGGGCACTCCAGTGCCAGAGTATAGGCTCCATTACCTTACTCAAACATTCTTACCCATGTTACAGTCTCCTTGTTTTGACCTTGGCTTGTTCCTGATATGTCTTTGTCTCCTTCTCGGTACTGCACTTGATATTCTGATTCTGACCTTGGCTCCGCTCCTGACTCTTATCTTGTCTGATCCCTTGTACCATTTGCTCATTTGGATTCTGACCCAGCTTGTTGACTGTGCTGTTTACCTCCACTTCATCCAGAGTTACATAGAAACATAAAAATATATAAATTGATGACAGATAAGAACCACTTAGGCCCATCTAGTCTGCCTCTTTTCATTTATCCTTTTGGTAACTTCAACCCTATTTGTTCAACAGCACCTGTATAAGGGAACCTAGACTGAGGACTGCGACCTGCGTGTCAGATGCAGCTTAGTCCATACCTCCTGGCAGGGGTCCGTGGTGAACACCACCGGCACATTAGACTCCGCGCCTTAGTTATAGGTCTAGTCAATCTCAATACGGGTCACATCCATTACCTATCTGAGAATTGCGAGAGAATGCTCTGGCAAAAGAAAAATAAATTGATGCTGCTGGTAACCCCTCACCAAGTGAATTATTGGAGAATATGATTAGTCAAGTGGAAAAACAAGAATGAAACAAGGCTCAAATCATGCAGTATCTGCAGACATTAATGCAACAGGTTGGCAATCTACTTTCCCCTCCTGCACAGCCAATGTCACCTCCTACTGTGCCTGTTCCAGCTGCTGGGGCATCCGCACCATTGCGAATTCCAAATCCCTCCATTATGAGGGGGATTCAAAAAGTTGTCGAGATTTTCTGAACCAGTGCTCAATCCAATTCAAGATCCAAGCAGTAAATTTTTTGTCAGAGAGAACCAAGTTGGCCTATGTTATTTCCTTATTGCCCAGACAGGCTCTTGCCTGGGCTTCTCCACTATGGGAAAGGAATGATCCCTTGGTCAAATACAGCTCTAAATTTTTAGAAGCTTTCACAAGGGATTTCGATGAGCCCAGCAGGGTATCGTCAGCTTCATCAAATATCCTACAATTAAAACAAGTCAGCCAGACTGCAGGTCAATACTCAGTGCAATTCCGAACCTTTGCCTCTGAATTGAGATGGAACAATGAAGCTCTGGTTGTGGCCTTTATGTAAGGACTTTCCAGGCAAATTAAAGATGTCTTAGCATCCAGAAAGTTGCCCACATCCTTGGATGATTTAATTTCCTTATGCATCTGCATAGACCTGCGCCACAGAGAGAGAACTCATGAGCAGGAGCAGTGCCAGCACTACAGCTTCAAACTTGCACCTCATTTTACTGCTCCGGTAGAGTCTCCTGAGGAACCTATGCAGATTGGAAAATCATGTTTGCCAGTCGCAGAGAGGGAAAGGACATTTAAGAATAAACTGTGCTTGTACTGTGGTTAACCAGATAATCTTCTCATTCATTTTCCTAAACATCTGGGAAGCAACAAGGCCTAACTGAATGAGAGGTGGTGAGCTTAGGTGCGGTCCAGCACACCTCAACCGAGAAAGTTTTATCACAGTTTGCGATCTATGTTATCCTGCTGCTAGAAAAACCCACCTTATCCCCATACCCATCTTAAGGCCTTTTTGGATTCAGGAGCCGATGGAAATTTTATCACTACTAAAAAGGTCCAGGAATTAGGAATCCATAGTGTGCCTCTACAAAGTCCACTCTGCATCAGTGGGGTAGTTGGGAATAAACTTCCTATGTCCATCATCTGCTCCAGGACTCAAGAGATCACCATGCAAGTGGGCACTCTTCACAAAGAGTTAATTTCTTTCTACATCATTCCATCGGCTGACAGTCCGATTATCCTGGGTCTTCCGTGGTTGCTCAAGAATGCTCCTATGTTAGACTGGAGTGAGTGCCAAATTTTGTCATGGGGTCACCTTATTATCAGAGATGTTTACCATCGATCAGACCTCTACATCAGGTCATCAAGAGTATGTACAATGTCTCAGATGTCTACCCACTCGTCTACCTGCCTACCCGCTCCATACGTCTATCCGCTCTGTACCAGTCCTTTATGGACGTATTCAGTAAAAATGCTTCTGAGACACTTCCAGCTCAACAGGAGTGGGATTGCACCATAGAGTTATTACCAGGAAAGGTGCCTGCCCATGGAAGAGTGTTTCCTCTGTCACTTCCAGAGACCCTGGCGGTAACTGACTATGTCAAGGAGAATCTCGAAGGCGGGGTTTATCAGAGAATCCAAGTTATCTGCAGTTGCCGATCTATCATTTGTCAAGAAAAAAGATGGAGGCTTGAGACCGTGCATCGATTACCAGGGTTTGAATGCAATTACTATCAAGGATCGGTATCCCCTACCATTAATATCTGAGCTCTTCGATCGAATAAAGGGTGCAAAGATTTTTACTAAACTAGATCTTTGCTGGGCCTAAATTCTGATTAGAATCTGATCAGGGGATGAGTGGAAAACTGCCTTTAACACTCGAGATGGACACTACAAGTATTTGGTCATGCCTTTTGGTTTAAGCATCGCACCTACAGTTTTCCAGAAGTTCATGAACCACATATTTCGAGATCTGTTGTACCAGTATGCAGTAGTATATCTTGATGACATTTTATTGCTAATCAGTTCTACTGCAAATTAGAGAAATTCTCCTTTGACCAAACAGAGTTGACATTCCTGGGCTCCTTAATTTCGGGTTGGAGTGTCCAGAGAAAATTTCTGCCACCATCAGTTGGCCTTGTCCGACTGGGCTAAAGGTGATATAATGTTTCCTTGGTTTCTGCATCTTTTATCGTCAATTTAATAAAAACTATTCATCTATTGCAGCGCCTATTACTGTACTCACCAAGAAGGGCCAGGATACCAGGGTTTGGTCTCAGGACACAGAAGAAGCATTTGTCAAATTAAATCAGTCTTTCATTTCAGCTCCCATTTTGAGTCAACCCACTTGTGATCAACCTTTCTTCCTAGAAGTGGATGCCTCTATAGTTGGTGTTGGGGCAGTCTTGTCCCAGAAGGATGAAGGGGGTAAATGGTACTCTTGTGGTTTCCTTTCCTGTAAATTTTTTGCACTGGAGTAGAACTACAGTATGCAGTTAGGGATAAGGAGTTACTAGCCATTAAGATGGCTTTGCAAGAGTGGAGATATCTGCTGGAGGTGGCAACATTTCTGGTGATGATTTACACAGATCACAAGAACCTCATTTATCTCAAAAATGCTCATTGCCTGAATATCACCAGTCCAGCTGGATGCTGTTTTTCGATTGTTTTAAGATAATTATGACCTGTTGTCCAGGTTGCAAAAATGTGAAAGCTGATGCTCTGTCTCGAGCATTTCATTCTGACAAGGAAGATGTAGTATGAGAGGACAAGCCAACTCTGAATCATGTGTGCTTTGTTGCAGTTACTAAGATCAAGATTCCACCAGGGAAAACATTTGTAGCACCTGAACTCCGAACTAAATTACTTCAGTGGGCCCATTCTTCACAATTCTCTGGTCATGCAGGAGTGGTAAAAACTCTGGATTTGATCCTCAGGGATTATTGGAGGCCAACTGTATGTCACGATGTCAAGGACTTTGTGGCAGCCTGTACCATCTGTGCTCAAGACAAGGTGCTCCTTCAACTTTCCTTGGGTTCTTTATGTCCACTTTTGGTACCTTATCATCCTTGGTCTGATATATCCATGTACTTTGTAATGGACCTACCATCCTGCCTGGGTTTCAATAGAATTTGCATAGTGGTGGACAGCTTCTTTAAGGTTGCTCACTTTGTCCCATTAAAAGGTTTACCATCAGCTATGAAATTATCTGATGTATTTATAAAAGAAATCTTTAAGCTACATGGGTTTCCCAAAGAAGTGTAGTGGTGAAGTAGAAGAACCCCTGAAAGATCAACATGACATCACAGAATATCAAGAAGCAGCAACAGTGATTATCCAAGAAACAGATATGCCTCGTACATACTGGCATAACCCACTCCTGAGCTCATAAAAAAGAAGGGAAGATCGCAAGAACAAGACACGAACAATAGTACCTCTAAGACCAGAATATTTACCATAGACAGATGGCCAAATACAAATAACCCAGAAAACCAGCATACACAAATCACACACAAAAATCCAACTTTGGCAATAAAGGAAGAAAGATCAGATGAAACCACAAAACCAAAGAGAGGAGAGCCCCCTTTTCGAGAAGAAAGGAAGGGCCAATGAAGACGAAGATGACAAGAAAAAACACCCAACCCACTTTAAAGACAAGATGGAAAAGAGGAAGTAAATTAAGGAATTGAAAAATGAATAAAACAAGGAAAGTAACTAACAGCAATAACAATACAACAGATGAAAGACAAACCATCTATAACTTAAGTTCAAGAACTCTCACAACAATAGAAGAAAACACCCTGAAAAAAGGTCTCAAATTTGCTCCCAGAATGGTACATAATGAATTTGAAAAATTCATCGACATCCAAAAATATGTCAGAAAAATCTCTTTAAGAAAATTCTTTGAACTCAAAAAAACTAATACAGTTAATGATGTGACCAACACAGAAAACACAACAGAAGACACAATCAAACCCAATACTTTCAAGAAAACCTCCACTTTTTATCCAGCCCACATCAAAGGAAACTTCATTGAAACCTTCCAAAAACTGATCATAGAAGACCTAAAAAAAATCAACAAGAAGAAACCATATATACAAAATCTGAATAAAAAGGAACGTGAAGCCATCAAAATCCTAAAAGAAGATACTAACATTGTAATAAAACCTTGCCATAAAGGTAGGGGGATTGCCATTCTGAACAAGGAAGATTATAAGAATGATCTCTTGAGACAACTATCAGATAGCACCACATATAAGAAATTAAAAACTGAACCCTCCATACGCATCAAAAACAATTTTCAAAAACACATAAAAAAACACCTCGAGTTTGGAGCCATCTCCAAAGAAGAGTACAAATTCATCAATATTGAAGATCCAGTCACTCCAACCATCTATATACTCCCAAAAGTGCACAAAAACACAACAGCACCCCCAGGCAGACCCATCATTGCAGGAACAGGGAATCTAACCTCAAATTTGTCAGCATATATTGATCATCTACTACAACCTCTTGTAACTAAAACCAAGGCATATCTTAAAGATACAATGGACACCATCATGAAGAGCCAACAAATTAACTGGGAGGAAGACATGTTCATCGTAATGGCTGATGTCACGTCTCTCTACACTATTGTTGCACATGACCAAGGTGAAGAGGCCATCACCCACTTTCTGAACGAGACTGACTATAACACTGAAAAGAAAAATTTCATTATAGAATCAGATTTATTTTGAATAATAATTTTTTCATTTTTGATGGAAACTACTTTCTTCAACAACGTGAGACCGCAATGGGCACAAGATTCACTCCCAGTTATGCCAACTTGTTCATGGCATACTGGGAGCTGAATAAAATTTACTCAAAAGAAAGCCACCAGAATAATCTTATAACATGGAATCGATACATTGATGATATTCTATACATTTGGAAAGGCCCAGAAGAAACCTTAAATCAATTTTGTGAACAGATCAACATCAATAATCAAAACATTCAACTAACATTTCACAAACGTAAGACTGAAGTCCATTTCCTGGATCTATCCATTTACATAAAAGAAAATAACATCAATACCAAAACCTTTCACAAACCAACAGATGCCTACAACTATATCCCTCAAAACAGCGAGCACCATCAAAACTGGCTAAAAAGCATCCCCAAAGGACAATTCACCAGAATCAGGAGAAATTGTAGTGAGGACAATGTTTGTAAAACACAAATAGACAAACTAAAATAAGAATTTGTGAAGAAGGGATACAAAGAACAGGACTTAGAAATAATCGCAAATAATGTTCTTCAAATGGATAGAACAGATTTTCTGAAGACAAAATCTCCAAAAACTGCACAATCAAAAATATTCCAATGGTCATTTATCACCGGATATGATTCGAACCACAGGAAGATAGAATCCATCATCAAGAAACATTGGTATATCCTAAAAGAAGATCCTGTTTTGAAAAATATTATTCCGACCAAGCCTCAATTTATCTACAAAAGAGCAGCCAATCTTAAATATCACCTGGTAAGGAGTGCTTTGGAAGAAAAATCTACAAACCCAATTTGGACAAAGGGATACCATCGGTGTGGAATATGCACTGCTTGCAAACAAATTAAAGCTCCACCTCAAAATACGTTGAAACAGAAGTTAATAATGTAAAGATCAAAATTGATGACTTCATCACCTGCAACTCAACGAATGTGATATATCTCATTGTTAGTTCGTGCAACAAAGCATACATCGGAACAACAACAAGAGCCCTCAAAGTGCGACTGGGAGAACATCTCTGGAACATTAAAAAAGGGGTAACCACCCATAGTTTGTCTGACCATTTCTGGATTCACCACCAAAGTTCATCAAATCACATTAAGTACTTCTTAGGCCTCAAACAAATTAAACCCACTTGGCACTACAGAAATGTTGAAAAACTCTGGCACAGACAGAAATGAAAACCATTTTCAACTAACAAATGTTAGCACCCAAAGGCCTTAACGTGGACTTTGAAGTGAAATGGTTTTTATAGACATGATGTCTTTGTGGGAAAAAGCATTATCCAATTTTATCACCTTTTACCCCTTTCTTCCCCTTTTCCATCTTAGCATCCTCCCGTCCCTGGAAGCAACTTATAAAGAAAAAACATCTCTCAAGAAAAGAAGACTAACAATCCAATAATTTTCATCTACGAGCACCCATCAAGCATTGGTTATAAAGTAAAGATCTGTCCACCATCTCCCATCAGATAGTCCCAGGATCATTATGGATTATGAATTACAAAGACCGCTCCAAAATGGCCATCGTCCAACACCAAGAAAGAAGACAAACAACAACAGTGCAAATTATTTTCTCAAACTATCTTCTCCAAAATGGCCACCGCTTCAAGAAACTAAGTGGAATATAGAGAGAAAACATATGCTGGACATCTCCTCCAAAATGGTGTTTTCAACACTTCCTGTTGCAAAAAAAAGTCACTTCCTGTTCCGGTTCCATGACGTCACTTTCAGCAGCCTGCAAACTGGAAGTGGAAATTTTTAAGCTCCAAACATGCCCACCACACCCTGGAGCCAGCTATAAAAAGCCAGCAAACACACAGGTACACAGCAGCCTTGAGCAAGAGACTACAAGTCTCGAAACGCATTGGATATCTACACCTGTGTCATCTCCTGGACCAGAAGGACAATAAACAAAGATCCCCGGATGATTTGGGTACAAACCAGTGGAGCCTTTGCAGTGCCACCCGGAATCCCTGCAAACCAACACCCACTGGCTCCCCACCCCTCCTCCGGTACGACTTTAATAAAATACTTCATGTATCCAGTTTTATCTTTTAACTGGAATAGTTGAATATATATATACGCTAAATGTTTCATGTTTTCATACGTCTTCACATGTTTTTTATTATCACATGTTTTTTACTATGATGAATAAATGTCATATTTGTTTCACTTAATAACTGGAACCTCTCATACGTTCTCATATGGTTAAATACTGAATAGCGCCTACAGTAGGTAAGACCCATTAAATTCCCAAAGACATTGTTTCAGACAGTGGGGTGCAATTTACTTCAACTGTATGTTCTGGAGGTCATTTTGCAAGTGATTTGATAAATCCTAAGTTTTTCATGTGTATACTCCTATCAGAGTAATGGTCAGACAGAGATTGTAAATCAAGATCTAGAGAAATAAATTTGGATGTATGTCTCAGCCAATCAAGACAATTGGAATTCCCTGTTGCCATTGGCTGAATTTGCTCACAATAATTTGTACCATGAGACATCGGGGTACTCTTCGTTCTTCATTCAGTGTGGGCTGCGTCCGGTGATACCAGAATAGCCAGCTCTTCAGTCATCTGTTGGTGGCACAGTAAGTTGGTTCCTCCAGATTTGGAGGGAGGTAAAGAATAAGCTGTGTAAAGCCTCTTCCAGGTATAAAAGGGTCGCAGAAGGGTCCTGTGCTGAACCCCGGTGATAAAGTCTGGTCATCCACTAAGCACTTGCAATTGAAAGTTCCCACCATGAAGTTTGCTCCCAGATTTATTGGTCCCTTCCAGATTATTCAGGCAATCAATCTGGAGGCTGTTTGCTTAAAACTTCCTGGTACTCTAAGGATTCCCAACGTATTTCATATCTCTCTCTTCAAACCATTGGTGTTCAATAAACATTTGAGACATTGCAACCCCACATCTACAATTACAGTGGATCACCAAGAGGAGTATGCAGTTAAACAGATTTTGGACTTCAGAATGTTCTGAGGTTCAGTTCAATTCCTGGTGGATTGGAAAGTATACGTTCCGGAAGAACATTGTTTGGGTTAAGACCTGGGATATTTATGCACCTCAACTCCTTCAACAGTTTCATCAGAAGTTTCCTAGCAAGCCATTTGTGGGGTATTCAGTGCCCACCCCTAGAAGGAGGGGTGATGTCAAAGTGCAGCCAAACCCGATTGTCACTTACCGGGTCGGCGGCACTGGGGTCCAGGCTAGTGAAGGACAGCAGGTGGGAGATCCCTGGCACCTTCTGTCAGCTGCTCTCTCTGTGTGCAGGTGGCCACGGCTCCCATAGAGCAGCAGGCCACCCTGTTTAAAATTTAAATGGACAGGTGTGGGATTAGGTTCAAAGCTGATTGGTGCTGTATTGAACCCTGACCTATATTAGGAAGTTCCCTGGAGCACTACAGTGCCAGAGTATAGCCTCCATTACTTTACTCCAGCATTCGTACCCATGTTATAGTCTCCTTGTTTTGACCATGGCTTGTTCCTGATCTGTCTCTGTCTCCTCCCTGGTACTGAACTTGATATTCTGATTCTGACCTTGGCTCCGCTTCTGACTCTGATATTGTCTGACCCCTCTTACCGTTTGCTCATTTGGATTCTGACCTAGCTTGTCCAATACACTGCTTACCTCCACTTCATCCAGAGTTCACCTGCATCTCAATAAGGGAACCTATGCTGAGGGCCATGACCTGCGTGTCAGCTGCAGCTAAGTCCATACCTGGTGAACACCGCTGGCACATTAGACTCCGCACCTCAGTTATAGGTCTAATCAATCCAATACGGGTCTCATCCATTACCTATCCTAGAAGTGCAACAACTTTCTTCTTGTACATTGATCAACTAGTCAAGTGTAGTATCAATAGGTATGGGTCTAGACAAATATTCTCTCCTACCAAGGAGAAAACAGTTTCCAAAATTGTACTATAGCTGGGCAATGCCATAAACCATAAAAAAAAATAACATTTTGCAATTCCACATACTGTAGCAGCAACTCTCGCTAACCAGAAGAAGAGCAATACAGTATGTATGCTTATTGTTCTTTGGCTGGTTACACCTTGTCTGGTGGCTGTCGCATAGCTTCATGGATCCATACCTCTGTATTCCCCCAGTGGGCCCATCATGTCATAGTCTACTTCTGCCACTACTTGTGTTTTTGTATGCTTTTCTGTTAAAGTAAGAAAGCTGAGTCAAGGGCATGAGAGGGCTCTGGGCTGGCCTGGCATATAGAGGGGCAGAAGGAGACTCTTGCATATAAAGTGGCATTTGAAGCTCTGATGGCATATAAGCTGAATATGGGGTCTCTGGCAATTAAAATTGTTGTAACCCTATTGCAGTGTTGGCCACACACCCCACTCACACATCCTTGTATAGGAATATGATAATGTGAAAGTTGTAACCCTAAGAAGAGAAGAGGTAAACTCCATTCCAGGAGGTTGGAGAGTGGGGTGGTCAGGTGCTGCTGATCAGTTTTTAGTGAATGTGGTGGGGCAAAAGAAAAAAGAGCACTTGGTCCATTTCCCACAGGGGCTGTATTTAGAAGACATTTCCCCAGCCATATATGGTGCCTGATTATCTAGGGCCTGTAAGCCCACCTTCCCTTGTGTGTTATGCACTTCATAAATTGTCTAGTCTATTGCAGCTTAAGCACAACTATTTTTAAACCCAGTGCTGAGTCTAGTGAGAAGATTAGAATATATATATTAAAAAACAAACTATTTTGCAAAGGCTATGAGTCAAAAGAGAACAAAAAGGTACTAGAACCTCAATAGTAATGACATGTGTTAAATGAAATATTTGATGCCAGAGACCTGATCCTGTTTATTCCATGGCATAATCACAGGCCTTATATAATGTTTCTAGTGCATTCACATCAGTTCAATAAGATTCATGTCAGATGATCTTTAAAGTAAACAAACACAAATGTACAGTAATCTCTGTAACATTACAAAATATAATCTGTCCTTCTTGGATATGTCGTGCATAGCCAAATCTTTTGGGTTAGATGTTACAGTATCTTCAGAGCACCAACTTGACATATTTCATAGAGTGGGCTCTATTTATTAACATTATTTTACTAAAATAAAGTGAAAAAGGGTGTTTTTGTTTTCACATGCTTTTCACATTATTTTAGTATAACCTATAGTTATTACAGGGCAATTGGAGTAGAATTCGTAAAATTCTACTCCAATCCCTAAGTATCACTTATTTTAGTAAGCAGATCACATTTCCCATAATTGTAATGGGAAATGTGATCTGGCCGAAGTTACTAAAAATAAATTGTAAAAAAATATTGGGGAAAGCCCTGTGATAATAACGCCACCTGGAGGTGGCGTTATCCAGGGTCTCCCCCGGTTACTGGCCTCCTACTCTGCTCTAACGGGGAGAGCAGAGCCAGGAGTCGGTCCCAGTAATCGGCTGTGTGGTCTAAACAGGCCGCAAGCTGATTACTGTGAAAGAAAGAAAACATTTTTTTTTCTTACCTGACTCCAGGGACCGGTGATCGGGTCTCCGGTGATGTCTCTCCTCCGGTCAGCTGGTCTCCCATAGTGAACTGCGGCCCGGTCATCAGGTGATCGGGTCCTAGTGCAGTATGGGAAATTACCTGATCGGAGGCATGGAGGACATCACCGGAGGCCTGGATCATGCAGGTAAGTGCTATTAACGGAGGGGGGTCACGGGGGGTTGCGAGGGGGTCCGCAATCATGGGGGTGGGGCTTAATGACTGGAGCAGGGCTTATCGCTGGGGGGTAGCAGTGGTGGCCGGTCGGCGCATGCGCGGGCACGTTGTCACATTTTTTTGTGAAAATACTGTGTGCGGAGGGGATTCGCAGGAACAGAGCTTTCTCGCAGGCTCTGTCCCTGCAAGGGATTTGTAGTAAATCCCTGTGATATTGCCTGAATTCTCAATGCAAATTCAGTCGATAATATCACACTACAATCTGCATTCAATATGCGGATTGTAGTAAATAGAGCCCAGTAAGTATAACTTGAAGATAGAAGTAACCATGGATAATTGGCTTAAAACACAATACATCTAAGAAGGACTATGGCCCTCATTCAGAGGCTGTCACAAGAAGCGATCGCTCTCTCTGAATGAGGGTGGGTGCTTCTTTTTTTCAGTGCGGACTCCTGGTCGCTAGCTAAGCTGTGGGTTACCACCCAGGGTGATGGTCTTGACCATCGCGACCATCGGGGCTTGCGACGAGACCCTAAGGTTGGGTCTCAGCAACCGCAAGCCCCAGAGAGCTTCCTGCTCTGATCGAGCAGGAAGCTCCCCACTGACATCACTTGTGATGTCAGTGTGGCCGCCCACAAAGCGGCAAGCATTCTGTCAGGAACACCTCCATTTGTGTAGCCACCCCCCCACCCCGCCTACAAAACAGGCCGAGCTGTCGATCAACATCGACAGCCGGCCCTATTGTAATGAGCTCCAGAGCGAGAGAGTTTCTCTCTAGCTCCGGGGCTTGCGCACATGCAGTGCGGCCGCTGCGCGTGCACAGGACCAAAACATTGACCCGGTTGCGAGCGCGCAGCGCTCGCGACTGGGTCTGAATGAGGTCCTTATATCAGTTCCTGCAGTTAATGTGATTGTTTTTATCCAGTTCAAATGTGACTATTTCCAACTATATGGAATTATAAACTTTTGTCCACGTTCTACCATTTCATTGTTCTTATTCATATAATAAATAAGTGTACTTTAATTAACATCAGATCTTTAAGGAATTGATTAACCATTGACAAATTACATTCATTTCTCCCAGAAGGACAGCGGCATTTGGTCACAGAACTGTGGGGGTGATTCAGCTTAGCAATTCCATCCTTGGAAATGCAGCTGGTGGTGTATGACACCCCCTGCAGCATATGTGATCCTAGCACTGCGATTAAGGTTGCAGGTTGGGATAACCATCATGACCATCGATGGTGGTCTGTGCCGGCCTGCCAGCCAGCTGAGTAAGCCTCAGCTGGCCAGTTTGTGAGACCAGGAAACTGCATCCGTGGAATGATGGCCATCCCCACCGCCACACCGCCCCTTAAATGCCTCTGTCTGTCAATCAGGCAGAGGCATAGAAGAGGCCGCATGCGATCTTGCAGGATTCATTCTACACATTAGCTGAACGGGTCCTGCACACTTGCATGTAATACTGAATTAGCTCCTGTGATAGCATTGCCCTGACACAGGTGCAGCTTTCCCTTCTTTCCATTTGTCTCACAAGGGTTATGTCTGGCAATTGATTACAAGGGAACAAATACCATAGCTGACCATGTCTCTGATTACAAGACCACTTTTAATCATTCATAGTTAAGCATACACCACTCAGATTGATTCATAGTTTACACATACTGTAAGTATTTCTTCTTCCTAATGATATCCCAGAGGGTGACACCATATATGCTTATTCTCTAAATGACTACAAGAATAAGTGACCAGCTGAATATTTATTGAGGAGCCATCAATTCCATAGATAAGTACACATAATCTATTATTTCTGTTCCTTTACATGGCTCATATGATGCTGTGATATCCCACTACATTATATGGACATTTTGAAGAACTCTGTAGACCTGCCTCCCTTTTTCGCTGCATGCAAACTCATTTACTGAAGGTTATTTAACCAATGAAGTAAATTGAGAAGATATAAGCACTGTCTATTATTTTCCATATTTGTAGATTTGATTTTGGGAGTGCAGAATTCCCGAGGTGAAATATGTGTTATGTCTTTATATTTATGATTATGCTCTTATTAGTATTATTTTTTTTATATTATTGTGTTATTGTTGTTGTTATTATCACTATTTTATAAATATTTTTTTCCTATTTGTATCTTCAGTGCAGAAAGGTTTCATTTTCGAAATAAATATTGCTGACTCATGAAGTCATGATTCCTTGATATATAGCAGGCTAGCTACTAATGTTGCCAGGTTGCTGAGATGTTAGGTAAAATATGGCTGATTAATTTTCACGAGTTATGTATTTGTTTGATTCAGTATTTTATGATGGAAAGAAATCATGGACTAATCCTTTTGTCATATTGGGGGAAATTTATTAAAGGACATATTTGACCTCCTTTACTGTTCAGTGGTTTGGAGGGTGGTTGCCATTTGGTTCAAAATGTTACAAAAATGGTACAATACAATTAAACAGTCACCAGAAAGCTATCTGTCCAATCAGTGGCTGAGTAGGCACATTATAGTTATTATGAGTGCAATAATTACATAATGAGTAAAATACAAAAATAATAATAGTTATCTTATTGAGACAATATTATTTTATTAATATATTAATGGTTCAAATAAATGTTTAACAATATTATAATTTAATTATTTTAAGTTGGAAATATTGATTACTAATGAGGCAAAAATTGTATCTATGATGAGGACAATGATTATTATTTTATACCACTATAGTATAATTGTGCCCACATAATAAAATAATACATTGTTGCCGCTTTTTAAATAAAAAAATGGCTCTATTAGCAATCAATTAATAGTTCCATTTTAATAAAATTAATAGAGCAAAAGGGACCAAGACTGGCCAGAAAAACTGGCCAGCAAAAAAAAGTATATTCTTGCCACAGCCAGTATCACATTTTCTTGCTAAAGTGCTGCAATAGAAGATATTCTGTATCTTTCAATACACGGTGATATAACATATTTTCTATTCCTGCATACTGTACTTACTAAATAGTTCCCTATTTATCACAATCCATATTTGAAATATGTTTGTGATCTGATAAATGACATTAAATGTACAGATATTCACATTGCAAAATTTAAATACATTGCATGAATTTGTCTAAATTAAGGTGCTGGCACAGAGGTCTTCCACAATTTTTGGTACTGTGCATACATCTGAGTCACACTGTGCATGTGCCACAATCGAATTCTGATGGTAGTTGCAGTGAGATTTTGTTCTGACAGTAAGTGACAGCCAGTGAGCATTTATGGGAGATAGCGGGGGTGGCTAGACTTCTGAACAACCTTAGAGTTGCCCAGATGTTCGATAGTGTGATTGATGGTGCGTCTTTGTGCACAAGTGGCAGATCAGAGATGCTGCTGGTGGGTGTCTCTGTACAAGTCTCGATGGCTACATTATTTGCATATTTTCACAGTACCACTGGGTATGGATATGCAGTGGTTTGGGGAATTTTGCCCAACTCTGAAGCAGTCCAAAAAACCCTGTCCCAGCAAAGACCCAAAAGCTAAGTGATAGCTACTGCAATCACTTTGCGTCAATGTTTGTATGCCTACCATGTATGTGCAGCTGTCAGTCTGAGCTTGCATCAGTGGGGGCAAATGGTAAAGAATTCAGATGAACCCTCTCCAGTAAACAATGCAACACAGTAGCCCATGGACTACTATGAGCTACACCCATCTAAAATTGGTGTCAGCTGATGAGGTATGCTTCCATTCTGGAGCTTGATAAATCAGATATTTTATCAGGGTCAGGCACAATTTGGGTTATGCAAATCCAAAAAGTCTTTACTTTCCCCCTTACTCCCTTATTTATCCCCAACACCCCTGCTCCATCTGATCCTCTTAGAATGTAAGCTATAACGGGCAGTTTCCAGCACTCCCCTGAGCCAGAAGCTTGATGACATCAGTGCAACCTTTGGCCAAATGTGCTCTTGCACAAGCACGACTTGTCCTTGTATCTTCTGTCATCCTCCATTAAGGATAAATGTGCCCCACATTCCCTCCAGTATGGAGAGTGCCTATACAATAAGAGACTCTGCATATCCATTATACACCACCACTGGGTATATATGTGTACCACTGCCACCACTGACTATATTGCATATAGTAGTATTGTATCTACTATTGCACCAGTTAACCTTGCATATGCCAAGTGTTTCCACCTGTATCTGTTATATGCCTGCATACAACTTACTATATACCCGCATTAACCCTGCATATCCTTGCAACCTCTTCATGAGGTTTAACAAATCTCCAACTCTGGTTAAGTTATTCAACATGTTGAAAACCATCAATCACACATTGCTGATGGTGGACAACTGGGAGAACTTCTCCATCATGGCCCATGACAGTGAGAGTGTTGTTGCTGTTTCCAGATGACATCATTCAGGGCCAAGCAGGTTGCAGCATTTGAAGCTTTTCAGGGTAAATGAAGTAAATGGAGCTTTACTGTCAGCATTTAGGAACAAAAAACATAACAAAAATCTAGCCCCCATTAAGGGCACTACCTCACTTCTTGAACCTTGACTATTATGGGCAGCTAGTCTGAAAATATAACACAGTCTCTAGTAGTCCTGTCTCTCACTGTATAAATATGGCCCCCTGACCTGACTTTTGCAAAGTCACAAGGTCTCTTTTATGGTCCTCCTTGCCTCCTGCAATTATGGGCCTGGCCTCTTGGCCAGAAGCTTAGCGGCTAAAGTTTTACACAGTCAGAGTTTTGTGGTCCTCCCTGCCTCTTGTTCTGTTTCCTCTGGCAGCCTGACTGGTCTGCCTCTTTAGTCCTCACCTGGGTTCTGTTCACAAGGCAGCCCTTAGGTACGGTCACATACTTTTTATACCCTGCATGGCTCACTTTCGCCACCTAGCTTGGTACTTGCACTATATATATATATATATATATATATATATATATATACTATATATACTATATATATCATGGCAATTATGGCGGCACTCCTCGGATTCAAGACAGAACATTGCTTGTGAGATCTCAGAGTGGGAGGGGGTGAACAACAAAGATGGCATGACCAGAGCAGGGGGCAGGGCTAAGCATGGGCAGAGACTGAGGTGACCCAGGTCTGTCACACTAAGATAGATGGATAGATAGATATTTATATAGACAATACAAAAATAAATCTGTACTCTCATCACATCAATCTCCAATGACTGGGGTGCTCCACACTGGACCCATATCACATCCAGTAGTATCCATAAAAGACATCAGAGTGGACACTCACCAGATTTACTGCAAAATAAGGTATTTAATATCACATCAAGACAGATGGAAAACATGTATGCTGATCATGGTCAATTTGATGATCACTATCAAGAAATCCAGCAAAAACACCAGCTCAATTCAACAAGTCCATCCAGAGAAGCATAAACAACACTTACCTGGGTCCACTTTAAATACCCAAATTAACATTGCATGCCCGTGCCAAACTGGACATTAATTTCAGTATGAAACACAATCCAGAAATCCATAATGCAAACTGCTTATATAAACATGAGTTCCAACACTCAATAAGTGCATGTGTTCCACTTACAGGAATTAAAACCAGAACATATAAAACTAAATAGACAACAGGAGCCTAGCCATAATTATATCATGTGTTCCAAACTCAAACGCAAATAGAAAATTACAAGCATGATAGGCTGAATAATTGTTAATTTATATACAACAAACAAAATATATAATAAAATACTATATAACATACTATGCAGAAAAGCAATCCAAATAGTATTATTACTCTAAAAAGAATGACTAATAAGGGAAACCCAGGTATCACAGACTGGGCAATTATATGAAAAATATATCAAGAAAATATATAATACAAAAATAGAAACCAAAAATAAAGAAGGCACAATTAAATAAAATAATATATATAATAACAAATGTTAAATATAAGTATAAATAAAACAAAATAAAAGAGACTATGAGACTACAAACTATAATGTACAAATCAATGAAATACCTATAAATAGACCGCCAACCCAAATCACACAAATGTGAAGGGAAGTAAAGTCAATCATATGCCTAATCACCTCAAAAAATATTTAGAGGGTTAGCTTGCAAGCAATGGATCCACTTGGCTTCACGTTTCTGCAACTGTCAAGCATGGGTTACCACCTCAGAGGGGTATAGGAACACAGTCCATAAGTCAACACATTAATGAGGAGACATCATGGCCATGCGTGAGAAGGGTTAAGTCACAGGCTTCTCTGAGGATTTATTAAAATATGCTTGGCTAATGGAACCACAATGGTTTGCCATCCTTTGTCTAAAAATCCTTGTCATCATAGCAACATATCATAAGCCACATGGGTAAATTAACATATATGACATGGTCAATTGTGCGATGCAGTGTGTATTTAATCTTGATTTTCAAAGAAATGTCAGCCCAGTTAGCATGGATGTGCAGGTCATACAATCTGCACAATTAAAGCAGCCATGTTTATCGCCTAGAAGCCTGGAATTTGTCTTTGATTTTACTTGCTGTAATGTTGGGTGCATAAGTATTTGTCTCAAATTTGTCCAACTTTGTTAGGATATCATTGGTGGTTTATCATCAATGCATATAATAGGTCAGTGTCTTTTTATCAATCTCCTCACTTCATGTGCTGTATGGTCAAAGGTACTAATAAAGCTCATACACTTAGATACATATATGCATATTATAAATACAGAAAAGTAGTGGTGACACTTGGACATATGTATGTATGTATATGTATCTTATCATCCTAAAGATGTCCATCAATACATTAAATTCTATACGAGATATATAGATGACCTCTTTATGGTGTGGTCAGGAGGCAACAAATCTTTCGTATCATTGATGACAACAATTAATAATTTGGATTCTCCCATTAAATTTACCTACAGGTGGAACGCAACTTCTATAGACTTTCTTGACATTGCAGTCACTATGTCGCATGGCCATATTTCAACTACAGTTGTCCAGAAAGCAACAGATCGCAAACATCCTCCTTATGAAGGGAAGTCATCATCCACCATCATTAAAGAAAGGACTTCCGTACTCACAGATGGTCGCTCTGACCATCTGTGAGTACGGAAGTCCTTTCTTTAATGATGGTGGATGATGACTTCCCTTCATAAGGAGGATGTTTGCGATCTGTTGCTTTCTGGACAACTGTAGTAGCAAGGATAACCAGCAATTGGGATGAATTACCTGCCCGCCTGGATGAGGTGACGCAAACATTTCGAGCACAAGGTTACCCACTAACATCTGTTAACAACTACTAAGCAGTGAGTCCTTGCCCTCAAAAAAGAAGATCTGCTACAATCTAAACCTAAGGACCTTAAAACAGATAGCTTTCCATGGGTTACCACCTTCTGCACTTCCAGTACAGTACTCCCAAAAGCATCTAAAGTGCTTTGGCCCATAGTGTCAGGTGAAAAGGATCTCTCGTGCTTTCGTAAAGTACAACCTATGATGTGTTACAGATGTGATAATAACTCAAAGGGCCATTTAGTCCACACCGACATTACTGATTACAATGCTCGTTATAGCAGCTCCACCTCTTTTAAAAAACCAGGTTGCTACAAATGTCCATCTTGCGTAACATGTAGCTATTTGAAGACTGGCGATAGTTTCCAACATCCTCATATGGGCAAGACATATAAAATTAGACATGTATTATCATGCAGTACTAAATATGTAATTTACATGATCACATGCCCTTGCGGTTTGTGCTATATTGGCATGACCACGAGAATGTTCAAGGAACGAATGGCCTTACATAGGTCCTCCATATGTGCGGCACTTTGCAAAAGTCTGATTAGGGGAATGACTTGAGTCAAGCTGGCAGTGTCTGAGCTGACTTCACATATGGCAAGTTCAAAGGGTTTGAGAACCTTGCACAACATTGAAATTATTCTCCACTGCGCTTGGCTAAGGTGCATTCCCACTCCTTTCCCTATGTCATAGGCCATTATGTAGCCTTAGATGGTATTTTTCTGCTCCTCCATCTGTTGAAGCATATAGAGGGTAGAATTCCACATAGTTACTACCTCTTTCTTCAGCTGATGGCAGGGAAAATTCAACAGTATTTGCTGGGGCTGC
This sequence comes from Taudactylus pleione, assembly GCA_031769625.1. Taxonomy (NCBI): domain Eukaryota; kingdom Metazoa; phylum Chordata; class Amphibia; order Anura; family Myobatrachidae; genus Taudactylus; species Taudactylus pleione. Next base: position 15,960,897 of record JAUIMM010000116.1, on the reverse strand, counting down.
AATCTTCAACACACAGTTGCTGAATGTCAAAAATGTCTTGAAGTCTTTCGGGCCACCAAGAGCATCTCCTGCATGCCCCTGTCATTTTTAAATGTTGCACCACCAAATTAATTGTGTGACCAAAACATGGGATGTGTTCGAATTTGCCCAGATGTAATGCTCGTATAATATTGGTGGCATTGTCAGAAATCACAAATCCCAGGGAGAGTCCAAGTGGGAAAAGCCATTTTGAAATGATTTCCCTGAGTTTTTCTAAGGGGTTCTCAGTGGTATGCCTCTTAGTGAAACTGGTGATACACAGAGTAGCCTACCTCTGAATGAGCTGGCATTTGTTAGATCCTTGTGCTGCTGTTTGCACTGTTGGAGGCAATACACCTACCCAGTGGGCTGTCACAGTCATGTAATCTTTACTTTGCCCTGTCCCACTTGTATACATGTCTGTGGTTAAGTGGACAGTGGGCACAATGGCATTTTGGAGGACACTAACAAGGTTTTTTTAATGTCCTTGTACAGACTGGGAATTGCTATTCTAGTGAAGTGGAATCTAGAAGGGACATAGTAGCGGGGACACAGGACCTCAATTAACTGTCTAAAACCAATTGCATTACTGGTGGATACTGGACGCACATGTAATACCAGCATAGCTGTAATGGCGTCAATAATCTGCTGTGCAACTGGGTGTCTGCTGTCTTACTTGTTCCCCATTGCAAAGGATTGTTTGACAGTCAAATGTGTTTTTAAACTACTAAAAGTAGTTTTCTTCCTGGTTACCTTTCTGGGATGAAGATCCACTCACAGCAGCAGCAGCAGCAGCAACAGGCATTGCACTCAAGGATCTTTCTAAGGAATTATGGATAGAAGAGGAGTCAGCCATTCTTATAAAATTGGATGCAGGACTACTTACGATGATAATTGAGGATGTTGATGATGATATAGGTGTTGGTGGTGGAGATTGCAGGCGCTTTGATCTAACAGAGAGAAGGGAGCAGCTAGGTGACACTGTACTGATTGTTACATTTTTGTTTTAACCAAAGTTTCTGAATTTGAAAAACATTTCAATTTGATGAATGCGCTGCAAGTGACTTAACAGGGAGGAGGTTCCTAGATGGTTAAGGTCCTTACCTCTACTCACTCTTGCTTGGCAATGGTTACAGATAGCTTGACAACTGTTGTCTGGATTTGGGTGGAAATAATTCCATACATGAAAAGTAGATTTTTTTGTCTTTTGCCCCGGCATGACAGCAATGGGCTTTGCCTTTTTCCTACCATGGGCAACATCTGTTGCCTGATTTACACAAACAACATTATCGGCATCAAATCCTCATCATCATCAACATCCTCATCAACCTTGTTAGCGCCAACTATAGAAATATCCTCCTCATCCTCCTGGTGCAATTCGACAGAAGCATCATCGATTTCAGCATGTTGAATGTTGAATTGTGCTGCTCATCCCCACATTTGCAGATGGCACAAATATGGTGGAAGGAGTATCCTCTTCAAGTACAGTGGCAACCATGGACACACTTGGACTCTCTTAGGAGATCTGTGACTTTTCTGAGCACACAGATGGTTCATGTGCCTTTAGGGATTTAAATTTTTTTGACACTTCTACAGGGAAAATGGCTTACATCATCATAAGATGCAGAACCACCAGTCATAAATAAAATCCAAGGCCCTATCCTTTCCTTGCCACTTCGTGTAGTAAATGGCATATTGCCACTTTTTTGTTTCTCTGCAGCTAACTTAGCTTTTAATGTTTTTTCTTTAACACTGTAAAACATTGCTTGTTTGATTTTGACTTAATACCTTGGCCATCGGCCTTCATAGATGACGTTAATGGCCTTGCATCGACATCATGACTGCTGGCAGCATCAGCAAGACTGGTATGTGGTTCCTGCTCTCCTCTCATTTGACCATCCTCCAAATCAACAAACTTACACTGTGGTCTTACCAGCAGTATCATCAAACAATATTTTCTCTGACACTGGGTAAGAGCACCCCAGAATGAGGCAGCAGCCCATTAATGAACAAAACAGACAGCACCCCTGCTGAATGTGAAAAGAATACCTACAGAGTCACAAATACGTGGACGATAAACTGCGGCAGTGTCACCATACAATAATAGCACAGCTAAGTTGCTAATGCAGATACACAAAAATAGCACTTATTTTACACTTGGGAAGAGCATCCCTGAATGAGGCAGCAGCCCCTTGATGAACAACACAGACAGCACCCCTTCTTTATGGACAACAAAGCACCCCTGCCAAGTGCGACAGACCACCTGCAGTGCAGAGTCACAAATACGTTGACAAAACACTGCAGTCTGGCCGGCAGTGTCACCAAACATTAATAGCGCGGCTAAGTTGCTAATGCACACACACAAAGATAGCACTTATTTTACACTGGGGAAGAGCACCCCTGAATGAGGCAGCAACCCCTTGATGAACAACACAGACAGGACCCCTTCTTTATGGACAACAAAGCACCCCTGCCGAGTGTGGACAGACCACCTGCAGAGTCACAAATACCTCGACGATAAACAGCAGTCTGGCCGACAGTGTCACCAAACAATAATGGAGAAGCTAAGTTGCTAACGCACAAAAAAAAAGCACTTTTATTTTTTTTACACTGGGGAGGAGCAGTCCTTATGTATAATAACACAGCAGCAGCAGCCCCTTTATTGACAGGACAAGTGACACAGCAACTGCAGCACCCACTGAAGCCCCCCTTTATATACTGCAGCCCCAGCCCCTTTATGGGCAACACAGCAGCAGCCTTCAGCCATAGTTCCCGACAGGATAAGTTGGTCAACACACTGACTAAAGCTGGCCACACATCTAAAGATTATCTGTCCAACCAGCCAACTAGTTGATTGGTTGGAATGAAAATCTGGTAATGTATGAAATCATATGACAATCAGCAATTTGCTCCCAAACACCGGAAAATGGACAAAAACTGCTGTTTGAACAAATTGTTTAGATCAAACATTTAACAAACTTGTCTGAACGACCATTTTCATCTGTTTTCTGGCATTTAGGAGCAAATTGCTTATCATCACTTACTCCCATTCCTTACCAGATTTTCATTCCAACCAATCAATTAGTTGGCTGGTTGGATGTAAGTTGGTCTAGTGTGTGGCCAGCTTAAGTCAGTGACAGCAACACATTTGTACATTTCACCATCCACACCTGCAGTGATAATGGCGCTGACCACCGGGACCTTTATAGAATCCAAAACCCATGAGAAACCAACAGCAGGCGGATGACGTTTTGCCTCATTTTGAGATCTGAGTCACATGGAAAAACCCAAGCCTAGCTCGGTTCTCACCTCGGATCTTGAAGTTTGGGTGGGTCCACTTCTCTGAGAACTGGACCCGCTCATCTCTAGTAAGTACACATATTAAACAAACATGGATACACAAAAATTATGTTGTTTAATCATCTGTTCTTATTGTTTCTTTTATTTTATGGCCTTTAATAATAGTTTCACATAGGGCAACACTAAATCATTGTTGTCTGCTAGGATATACAGAGCACATATTTTTACCTAACTCTTACTTGTTCCCCTATAATCGTGTTTTGTACACAATTAACCTAAAAACCGTTTCCTTACTTGTTGCATAGACAGTAGCAAAGTTTGGTGTTTACACCCTTTATAACTCCTTTTGCAATAAAGAGGTAGTCTAGTGACACACATAATTACATAACAACATTGAATTATCCATTTCTCCTTTACATTTAAGTTTCAAGATATTTTAAAGTATGGAAATTGCCAGCACAATCGTAGAGACATAAAAAAGGCTTCAGCCTAATTAGTACTAAAATAACACAAAAATCCAACTGTTTGAAAAGGGCAGCCATGAAGGTAAAATATCATTATGTGACATGATTAAAAAGCCATAATAAGACATTCAATAAAAATATGAACAAATTTGCCATGCTTAGCACTAAGCAATTAAACAGGTGATTGAACAACACCATCAAATAGATTCTTATTAATATCCATAAATTTGATTTTTGTTTCAGCTGTTAGAAGTAATTACAGTTTAACTTAATTTAAGCCATCATAAAATATAAATTAATGCAGTTTGGCTTATTTACCTGTTTAAAGAAACACCATAAATTAGACAGAGCATCTTCTAGTCATCAATGACAGTGTATTCTTTGTAAATTTTGACAAAAAACAACTTTTTAAATTTAATAAGAGCCCAATTGAATTAGTCTTGCAAATTAGCAATACATACATAGCAAGTGCCATGAATCTAAATGACAGGCAAAGACCTACAGCTTAAACAGACGGCTCTTGGTTAGAACATCCTTTCATATATTTTTAATAAAACTGCTGATACAAATTCAAAATCAACTTCATAAATCAAACATGATTTAATGTACAAAGCTCCAAGGTTTCCCCAGGACCAGCTGCGCAAGTCCCTGTCTTCGGAAGACACAAGCTTCTCAGTTCAGTGCTTGAGGTTTTATGAAAGGTTTATTGGATTTCAAAGTCCCTTAAGGGGAAACCCTTTAAATGGCTTTGCAATTATAAGACTAATAACACTTTCAGTTTCTGGACGGTGCCGTGACTTGACAAAGATAAGGAACTTCAAGTTGCTCAGTCAATACAAAGCTATTAATCTCTGTCACCTCCTTGTCACTGTGGCTCAGGAAAACAATGTCGTTCCACGACCTAGGGGAAGTCATGTAGCGATTTTATTCAGCATGTCATGATTCATCAAACCAGATTTTGTCACTCCTCTCAATTCCCTCGAAAAACTCCAAATACTTTATCTTGACTCTGCTGGCACCCTTCAGATAGTTTGTCTCAGTCCCTACTTCTGAATATTATTTAGCATTTATTCATGCATATGAAGCCCTAAGGGAACCATGAAACGCATCTATGCAACAAAAGAGATGGCTTATGAAACTAATTTTACTCTCGTCAAGGTGAATTAAAGCAGTAAGAAGATTGCTGCATAAACAATTTCTCATCTCTACATAAACAAAGGTTAATTCCTTATCCTGAAATATACAATTAAATTACTGTTTTCTCCCCAGGGGAAACCAATTTAGGTTTCAACTTTCTTTGACATTGTACATTTTTGACAACAATATACACATGCAAGTCATTTGGATAGGCTCTGGGTTAAGACACAAAAGAGGCTATTAGGATGTATATACATTGACAATAGAGCTTTTCTTTAGTGTTTTTTTGAACATCATAGGGCTAATTCAGATTTTGGAGAAAAACAATAAGAGGAGAAACTTTAAGCTGGGTACACAGTCATCGGCGAGTTGCCCGTACACACCAGCAAATGGTCAATATATCTTTCTGATATGTCGGCTGTCTGCTTTGCTGTACAGCAGATCAGATATGTCTGTGAATGACATCGTTCACAGATATATCTACTGTACACATCCAGTGATGCACTATAGATATATTACCAGTTTAAATGAGCGGGCAATGGCCCTGATTCAGAGCTGAACGCTCTAACCAGAACGCTCGCTCTGAATCAGGGCCGTCCTATTTAAATGTGGAGCGGCCTTATGGACGCTCGCATAGCTGTGGGTTACCACCCACAGCTTATGCGAGCGTCCATGATGATGGTCGCGATGGTCAAGACCATCGCGACCATCGGGCTTGCGACGAGACCCTTGCGGTAGGGTCTCGCAGCTGCAAACCCAGGAGTGATTTTGGCTCTATCAGAGCAAAAGTCACTCCCACTGACATCATTACTGATGTCAGTGGGGCCGGACTCAGACGGTAGGCGTTCCCATGGGAACACCTCCGTCTGGCCACCACGCCCCCGGCACGCCCACCAAAGGGGCGTGCTGTCAGTCACCATCGACAGCACGCCCCCTTTGGTGCGAGACCCCGAGCAACGTATTTCTCGTCGCTCGCCGGGTCTCGTGCATGCGCACGACGGAGCTCCCTCCGTCGTGCGCATGCGCATTCTCACAACATCGACCTGCTTGCAAGCGAACTTTGCTCGCGAGCGGGTCTGAATGACCCCCAATATATCTATCAGTTTGTACCCAGCTTTAAACTTGGTCTGGACAAATCATGTTGCAGTGTGAGGGGCACAATTACATTGATTTGTTTTTGCATTCAGAATAAATTATTATTATTATTATTATTATTATTAATATTTAATTTTAATTTTAAATATATTTTTAGTTTTAAATACTGGCTGCTTCTGCATGTAGCCCACAAATGCTGGGCAGCTTTATCTTTCACTGCAAATTACATTTTAGTTTGGAATCGGATACACCTCTCTGAACTGTAAGGGGTAAATATACTAATGGTCAATTTTAATCAACTTCAAATCAATCTAAATCGATTTTGTGCGTCTGAGGCTAAGGGGGGTATCCAATTAGGCTGCGAAAAGTCGAAAACATCATTTTCGCATATTTAATTTCAAAGACTTTTTGCCATTCGAAAAGTCTTTGAAAAAAAACAGGGATAAGTTTTCACCAGCCTTTAGCTGGCCAAAAAAGTGCAGAATTGGGGATTAGGGGTGCATGCTTTAAAAAAATTAGCCTGCACCCGTGGAAATGACCCCAAAAAACTGTGTTAACAAACAAAAAATCGGGACACCCCAAAAAATTTTTAAAATTTTTTGGGTTAAAAAAAAAAAATTGGAACACATCCTAAAGTATTATGATAGATGCCAGAGGGGTTCAGAAGTATGCGGCTGGTGTTTTCTTCATTGCAGGGACTAGCGGCAGGTGCATTTTTGCAGAATTTTTAAAAATTACTTTAGGGACTTAAAAATATGCATACCCCAATTTTTATGTACCACAAATTTGATGGGACCACTTTTTAAAATGAAAAAAAAAACCCAAGTACTGTTCTGCATCACCTCTTTCATGTCGGGAAAAAACACCTGCCACAGCTATTTAAAGATGCAGAACACATTCTGCAGGGCTAAACAGGGTAAATGGGGGTACCCACAGTGATCCCCCATGTCTGTACATCATTAGGGGTGTCCCTGGATTAATTCCCCAAATTCTCCTATTTTTCCAGCTACTTACCTTTCCGCAGGCTGCTGTTTTCGCCGGCTCCAAATTGAATACAGGGATAAAGCGGGCACGGGCCCGATACTTTATCTCCAGAAAAGCTCCGATGTGGAGCGAAAAGTCCAGCATGGACTTTTCACTCCCTGATTGAATACGTGCCTAAATCACACATTTACTTACATTAATATGGAAACAAATAAAGAATTGTATGTTAGTAAATGTTTGATTTAGTCCCAGAAACATCATTTAGATTGATTTAAAATCGATTGAAATCTGCACACTTTAAATCTTCACCACCTAGAGTGAACAATGGATTTGCCAAAGTGCAAAATTATTTTTTTTATGTGTTGCTTCCAACTCTGGGGTAAATTTACTAACATGAAAATATTTAGAAGTGGAGATGTAACAACCAATCAGATTCTGATTAACATTTAACTGGCACCTTCTAGAATCGCTAGAATCTGATTGGGCAACATCTCCACTTTTAAAAACTCTAATTTTTAGTAAATTTACCCCTCTGAATCAGCCCAAATGCCTTTCACCCTAACAGCTGCATTCGTTAATTAACAGCTGCATTCGTTAATTGTTGAGTTAGATTGGTATTCAATTTAAGTGTTCAAAAGATTCATTTATGTGAAAAGCATAAATCTATCTAGTCTAAACTACGTGATATCTTTGGGTAAAATTGTTTAAGTTCTATTAGGGAAGCCCTTTCTCTCTAAAAAAGAGACATTTCACATGCCAAGGCCGAAACTAGAATTTTTGTCACCTGCCTAGGCAAGGCAGCAATTTGCTCCCCCCCCTCCCCCTTTTCTCAATAGTCTGTGAGATGTGCGGGTCTGGTTCTCGGAGAACCCTACAAAACTGAGTTTAGGGGTCCGAGTTGAACAGAGTCTAAGGTTGAAATCACTTTGGAGTACCAAATCAAACCGAGTCCCGGATACGATCTTCCCGTGGCTTGGAACTCAGATTTAAAAATCAAACTTGGGTTTTGGATTGCATGCTAACAGGTCAAAATTATTTAATTTTAGCTGTTTTTTTATTTATTTATTTAATTTATTTTTTTAAATTACAGACCCAAAACCAAAACCAAAAACACAAAGATGAATCTGGATCCAAAACCAAAACAAGGGGGCTGGTGCAGATCTCTAATTGTATATAATGTATATACAGTACTTATATGATATATATCATACATATACACACAGATATAAATATATATACTGCATAAACATATATATGTTTACACACATACACACACTCAAACATTGAAAGCAATAGAACCAAGTGCTTTTAATTTATTACATTTTAATTGATAGCAAAAAGTTAAATAATGTCTGTATTACATTTTCTTCTGATGATCTCCTATGATGCTGACACAAGCAGACTGTGACACAGAGGAGCACTGCACTGGCTGCTCATTCCTTGCTCACATCTCCATCCTCCGATCTCCATATGCTGCTGTGCCCTTCATTTCCTTCTTCCTGTCCTCTCCTTCTCTGCAGCCTGCATGCCGGTCAGTCACTGAGAGCTGCAGGCTGTAACTTCACATTTCATTGGGCAGCTGCTGGGAGCCCAGCACTGCTTTGCAGCGCAGGCGGCTATGACAGGTCTGACTGACTGCACCTGCTAGTGCTTGCTGCAGCACTGCATATAAGACCTGTAATACAGCCGGCCCTGTGGAACCCCCTAAAATCCAGTGTCCGCTGCACATGCCCCCTGGCCTCCACTCCTAGTGGTGGCCCTGGACATGTCTTTTATGACTTTGATCTTGGTTTAAATGTGTTCTTAAGAGATTTGTCATCTTCCAATATCCTAGAAGAAATACAAAAATGGCAAAATATAGTTAAACGTATTAATACAAAAAAGGGGATATTTAAGCTGTCCATTCAAATTTGTCAAAAGGTGCATCATCTCTCTGATTGTCTTTACAAAATACAGGAGATGATTGCAGGAGCACACTTTGGATACTAAAGGCATATTAATCACAATAAGAAGCATTTGTGTATAACATATTTAATACTAGTATTAGGACTTGTCATTTGCTGGTACGGGATGCCGGCATTTGGGATCCCGGTGGTCAGAATTCCGATGCTGGGATCCTGACAGGGTTAGAATAACAACACTTTGTTGGGTTGGTATCCTAACCCTCCCCCTCTCCGTACCCTAACCCTAAACATCCCTCCCCTGTGCCAAACCCTAACCTCCCCCTAGTGCCACCCTAAACCTAACCTCCCCCTCCCTCCACCCTACCCCTAATACTTCCCCTAGTGCCTAGCCCTAACCCTAACCAACCCTATAACCCTGCTACTTACCTTTGTGATTCTGGTCAAGATGCCGGGATTCTGACAGGAATCCCCTCAATCAGTATTTTAACTGCTTCCCCCTGGGACACAGACACACAAGATACATGTAATTTTATTTGTCTCTCTTGTGTGTTCTTTCTCCCTCTACTCTAGTGTTTCTTTGTGTTTCTCACAGTGAAAGGGCTTTCTCCTTTAATATTGGTTTCTCTTTTCATTCTCTCTCTCTTAGTATAGCTTAATTTTTACTTTAGAAAAATAATAATATCCAGCAATTAATAATAATAATAATAATAATAATTATAATAATATCCTGCAATTGCATGCACCACCACAAGTTTTGTTAAATATCCTCACTATTTAATGCAGCAATTCGTTTTGCCCCTAAAACTAATTACCACTTTAAATTTAGCAGCTACTGTATCTCACCCATATTGTGTTGATATTTTAAAATCACAGTATTTTACATTTGGGCCCTGTAGTCTTTTTCTTCTGAAATAATGGAAATGTCAGGTTGCGGCCTAGGATCGGCCATTGCTCACCTTTTTGCCAGTTTCCCCTGATCTCCCATGGGGTCAGACGTCAGGTGCGGCAGAGGGTAACATGCTGAGTTGTGCCATGTGAACTGCCTTGGACTGCACAGTGCCTGGTTTCTGCGGTTGCTGTCATGTGCGCAGCCATGACAGTCTGCATCAACTGACGACTCCATACCCAATGGTAGCATGACGGTGGTCAGCTGACGCTGTCCACCAATGATCTGCTACTGCAGGGGATAAAGCCAGACTGTGGACCATAGGAAGTTGCCTGAGCAATGTTGTCATTTTCCAGTGACTACTGAAAATCTCGTGTTTTCCATGTGCTTACCAGTGCCGATTATTGTGCAGAAGTGCGTCTTCAACATCTTACCTGTCTGTGAATCATTTGCCACTTCATTGTGCAGAAGTGCGTCCATAACACCTCGCCTGTCTGCGGATTATTTGCCACCTCATTGTGCAGAAGTGCATCCTAGACATCTCACCCATGTTCAGAGCAATTGTCAGTTCTGCTGTCACTACAGTGTCCAACCTCAGTACCGCTGTCACCACAGCATCCAGTCTCAGTACCGCTGTCACTACAGCATCCAGCCTCAGTACCGCTGTCATTGCAGTGTTCAGCCTCAGTTCCGCTGTCACTACAGCATTCAATCCTCAGTGCCATTGTGCTTCCTAGATCCTCCGGTGTATATATTGGAAGCTATACAAGGGTATGGCATAACCCTTGTTGTAAGATGTATGCTTTAGGGCCACGGTAGCAAGATTCTCTATTCCCGTGAGTACCAGTTACCTGCCCAAGGGACCGTGACCTGCCAGCTGGGTGCAGCTAAACCCATATCCCGCTTGGAGGGCTCACTGGTGAACACCTCCTGGCTGTTTAGACTCCGCACCCTTGGTCAGGTCTCACCATAGACTGGTATTCTTGGATGAGGAGACCTTATATACAGGCCCCACATCTCAGATTTCCTCCTTAAGCCGAGAACCACAGCTTGCACCCCTTAGTAGGGAATTCCATACAGCTGGTCATGACAGAAAATATGCAAAAAGAGGACATGGAGAATCAGAAAGGAGCTCTGCCTTTAAGATTTAACATTCTGTAGTCCTATGGAGACTTTGGTCATCATTACATGTAAAATAGTTGTCCATCATAGTATGCCACTCCTTTGTATTCTTTACAACCAGACAATACAGTAGATAAGAATAATATTCTCCAACTAAGAAGGGGCATAGAAAAGCATCTCACCATATTTAACAATCCACCTCAACCTGTTCTTAAATAGTCCAAAAGCAAGTTCTGACTCACACCCTTAGTGCACCTCAAAATATTTGTTCCGGACAGGAGTCTGTGGCTGCAACTGAGAATGCAATAGAAGAATGAAAGCTAAAATCGAATGGGTTACTATGGCAACACCTTACTCAGTGGCGTAACTTCATCTCAGTTGCCCGGAGGCAAGATAAATGTTGGTGCCCCCCCACAAGTTTAAAACCTGATTTAAAATGCCCCTATGATATGATGCAAGATTTTCCCAATTACACATGTAGCACTGTAAGATTATAAATGTCTCACTTTACTTTTTTCAAAATCACTGCTTTAACCTTTTATTTGACAAATAATATATTTATGATAAATTAGATAAATTAGATATTTATATATATATATAGTGTGTGTGTAGCACTGGTGGAGGTGTATCTGATTTATTTTAAAGACATTATAATCTTGCTCTAAATTTAAATGCATCATGAATTTGGGGGGCTACGGGGGCGGGGTTGGTGCTGCCGGGGGCAATATATTTAAAGAGTATATATCTTATCACAATGTCATGTAAGGGGGAGGGTGATATATTTATAGAGTATATGTTTTATTATCACTGTAATGTTATAGGGGAGTATATTTAAAGAGCATATGTTTTATCACTCTGTCATGTTAAATAATTCAACATGGCAGAGTGATAAAATATATGATCTTTAAATATACTCCCCCCCAACATGGCAGAGTGGTAAAATATATGCTTTATAAATATATCACCCCCCCTCAGCACCCCCCCCGTCCCCTGCCCCGAGTCCAACGCCAGGCAACGACCCCACTCCACCCCACCCCTCATCAGGCTTGGCTTGCGAGACACTGTGACAGGCAGACTTACTTGATTTTTACTGCCTGTCTCCCCAGTCACAGTGCCACAGCCCGCTGCGCTGCCCACACAGATCCTCTCTCTCCCGGGTCCCGGCCGCACTCTTCACAGTGTCTCCGACTCTCCACCACGGTCCGGTCTGCAGTGTCGTGAGGCTCCTCAAAGTAAGGGGCACGGGGCAGGCAGAGGGTGGGGTCGCGGGCGGTCACATGATACGTGGTGACGTCCGCGGCTCGCCGAGACCACAGAGCACACAGTGTGTAGTGGAGCCGAAGGAGGAGCACCGCTGATACTGATTGGCGCTCAGCTCAGCGGCTCCTCTCTCTGGCATTCTTTTTTTTACAGCGAAGCCGGTGGTAGCCTAGCGGTATAGGTGTAGGGTGTAGATGATGCGGTGGAAGTGGAATGGCCAGGACCCTGGAGACAATGGAGCCAGCTCAGCCAGATGCCCCCTTCAGTGCTGGGCGCCCGGCGGCAACTGACTCCATTGTCTCCGGGAGTTCCGCCACTGACCTTACTTTTTATTTTTAGTAGGTTTAGTAAATCTACCACATTGGTTTCTTAGCCATCAGCACTATCATTGCATCATTGCAGAGATGTACCTGTACATTCATCCGAGGATGTTTAGTGGTTTGCACATGATTGACATGCTGTGGCATTTGGGTTGCAGAGTGGGGACATGCCTGGTCACCATTCCCGGAAAGGTGTTGTCTCCATTTTATGGGCGGGACGAGGCCAGGGCTCACCTGTCTTCTGCCGGTTCGGGCCACATGTTGGCGGTGGCACAGAGCTTTAAGTTCCGGGGCTCTACAGTGCAGACACAGCAGGGAGGAATCTTAATAGAACCTTCTGCTGTGGCTGGCATGTAAATCTTCACAGGCTACTGTTTAAACAGCAGCCTATGAAGATTATCAGGGGCTGTACACCATCAAGTTCCAAAAAAATGCTTTTTCAGAACTTGATGAATGGCCCTGACACTTACTTTTTTTAAAATTATGTGAAAATTTTAATTTTCACATGCTTTTGTAAATAATAAGTGATGATGAATAGGCCCCTGAATCATCTAATTTCTGATAATAGCATATTTAATAATACATTGCATATCTAATAATAGCAGTGCTTTCTTTTGTACATGAACAGAAGTGCACAAACTTTCATATAGTCTCTATTTTGTGAAGCTGCAGATTGCTCATGAATTCACTTTTTAGTCATATAATAAAATCTACAGCCTAATACAATGATTTGTAGACCTAGGATCATGATGGAGGCAGCTATGTAAAGCAGGACTTGTTATAACTCACAACTTTTCACAGAACACATGGAAGTAAAGCAATACATCTCCTTTAGGCTTCTACCAGAAAAAAATAGCTCCATCTGCTCACTTCCGAGAAATATATCAAGTATAAATGTGCTAAACGTGGATGTAAAAGGCAAATACTAGAAAAGGAAAACAAATGTTCTGTAAATCATGTTGGTAGCTGGAGAGAAACAAAAATGTGGAAAGTCAGTATGTACAAAATGCTTTATTTATGTAAATGCTAATTTTATCAAAGTAATCCTGCCTTTCATAAATCACAGCTGGAGTATTTTCCTATGGTGGGAATGGCAAATATTTTCTTAAAAGTATCCGCTAACTAAAGTTTATCACAGTTTAAATAATGATCCTGCACATTATTTGGACATAATGGACAGCTGTATAGCTGCTTTATAGCTGCCATGTGAGTGAGTGATCTTTTTGGGGATTTTAAATGACTTTAAAGGATATTGAGGGAGATGTACTAAGCCTTGGAGAAAGATGCCCAGGGTGCAAGATGGAGGGTCGGCCCTGCTGCTGCCCCGCTGCGCCAGTATTTGGCTTATAAAGTGCTTGGAATGGTATCCTGCAGCCCGCAGATCCACCCAGTGCATCCAGGACAAGATAGGGGTTCAGCCTCCTGCTACCTTCTGTGGCTTGGCCAGCTCTTTATGGTTTCATGACCTCATAGGTCGAGGAGGCCATTGTGCATTATCGCCCTGCTATGGTTTTGTTCAGGGGCGTCTTAACAGAGGAGGGGGCCCATGTGCACTCCCACCTCCTCCAGCCACTGGAGCGTTAGTAGACTCCGGGCACAAGATTGCGCTCGGAGTCTACTGCGCATGCGCAGAACGCCGAGAAAATGGCCGCGGTGGCCATTTTCTGGCGTTCTGTGCATGCACAGTAAACTCTGGGCACTAGAGTGTGCCCGGTCTACTGTGCATGCGCAGAACACTGGAAAAATGGCTGCGGCGGCCATTTTCCGGTGTTCTAAGCAACGCTGAGACCCGCCGCGGGACCATGGACAGGTAAGTTTAAAATAATATGGGTGCAGGGTGTGTAGTGTTGGGCCCCCCTGGACCAGGGGGCCCATGAGCCCCGCACACACTGCACCCATTGTAGATACGCCACTGGTTCTGTTCCAAAATAAGTAAGGTCTCCCAAAACTCTTGTCACGTTCCAGCTATGGTGGTCCACTAAAGAGGGATTAGAAGACGTGGACCCAGGTTGAGAAAGGAATCTGAGGAGGGGGGGCCTGAATATATGTCTTTCTCATCCACAAGTACCGGATGTTGGCCAGACCTGACCAAAGGCACGGAGTCTAACTTACTGGCAGGTGTTCACCAGTGACCCCTCCAAGCAAGATTTGGGCTTAAGCTGAAGCCAGCAAACAGGTCATGGCCCTTTGGTCAGGTATCTGGCACAAGTGGGAAATGGAAGAACACTATCACAGGGAAAGCACAGGAGAATTATACTGGAAGTTTTGTACTTGGGAGATGTACTACACACCCTGTTGATCCAGATGCAGGGCTGACACAGGAGAATGGCACTAGACACAGGTTCTCATACTCGGTCCTCAGGACCCCAAACAGTGCATGTTTTCCATGTCTCCTCACAGAATCACAAGTTAAATAATTAGCTCCACCTGTGGATTTTTTAAAATGTGTCAGTGAGTAATGAATACACCTGTGCACCTGTTGAGTTACCTGGAAAAAGTGACCTGTTTGGGGTCCTGAGGACCGAATTTGAGATACTCTACACTAGGCGATTGTACTTGGATAATATATTAAGTACACACACTGTGGCTTCAGACGCAGAACTGGCACAGGAGAATGGCACTTGGAGTTTGTACTTGGATAATGTACTGAGGCCCTGATTCAGAGTCGGACGCTCTGACAGAGCACTCGCTCTGAATCAGGGCCGTCCCTCATCCTTTTTGGAATGGCCTCCTGACCGCTCGCATAGCTGTGGGTGACCACCCACAGCTATAGCAAGCATCCAAAATGATGGTCGCGATGGTCAAGACCCTTGCGGTAGGGTCTCGCTGCCGCAAGCCCTGGAGTGCTTTTGGCTCTATCAGAGCCAAAAGCACTCCCACTGACATCACTAGAGATGTCAGTGGGGCCGGCCCCAGACGGTAGGCGTTCCCATGGGAATGCCTCCGTCTGGGCAGCCACACCCCCGGCACACCCACCAAAGGGGGCGTGCTGTCAATCATCATTGACTGCATGCCCCCTTTGGTGCGAGACCCATAATGACGGCTTGGCCGTCGTTATTCAGGTCTCGCTCATGCACACGACGGAGCCGCCTCCGTTGAGCACATGCACACTTGGGCAACATTGACCCACTTGCGAGTGCTCACGAGCAGGTCTGAATCAGGCCCTCAGTACACACGCTGTAGATTACACTAGGAAAGTATCACTGGAAGTAAAGGAGCTTCGAACCTGGAACGCAGCAACAGCAAGTATACAGTGGAAGTACAGCTTTTGCCCTTCTGCTCCACGGGAGGTTTCTGTCCTCCCTGAGCTCGCCTTAGGACACCTGCGTTACGGTTTGACAGGTGTACCACCCCAGTCAAACTCCCCTCCTGTTGCAATCCATTGGAGAATAGTGTCAGTTGACAGCAACCAATGCTAACGTTGGGTAAAGGGCAATCAAGTGATGTCGACTGTCATGGCTGCACCCATGATGGTAAATGCAGGAACCAAATCTCAGAGCGAACACATGGATGTCCTAGCAGACCCCAGGTATAATCTTCAGCACGTCACACGCCACTGCACCCAGCGTCTGACTGCTTGAGAGATCAGGGAAATTCCGGTGCTGAGGTGAGTAACCGCCAATCCTAGGCCGCAACCCTACACCACTTTGAAGTAGTAGCCTTCTTCAGTGTCTCTTAAAATGTAAGATTAGAGACCATAACGCTAAGAGTATGCAAATATAAATGCTTATGCATCAGTTACTCTATGTTCTACTTTATACTTCTTGAATGGTCAAAAAAATCTAACAATTCAGCAGCACCTAAATCAGAGCTGGATTTAGACCCCATGGGACTCTAGGCAAGATAGCCATTACGGGCCTCCTACTCATATCTATCCACAATTCTATTTATTTACCATACACATGTCGGCAGCTATGTTCTAGCATGGTGTTGCCATGCAGATGCCAAGTTAATTGCAGTCACCTGCGGGTTGATTTTTTTGTATGATATAGGAGTCACAATACATTTTGATGTTGTTTGCTTGTCTTATTGATTACTGTGGTATGCAGGGTCGGACTGGCCCACAGGTGTACAGTGGGAATCCCCAGTGGGCCCCACTGCCTGAGGGCCCCACTCCCTTCTCTAGGGGTGGAGCAGGATCATAAATAAACTTGGGTACTTGAATAGTTTCTATGGAAACTACACCAAGATTAGCCTTCCTGCCATCAAGGTGGGTAGTCCTGACACACTCCAGCCTTCTCCTTTAAAAAGGGGTCCTGTTCATTGCATAGCCTTTGTAATGGTTGGCCAAGTTTCTCTGTGGTGGCTTGCCACACCCCTTCTTGTGGCTGTATGTATACTGTGATGCTGTTGACCTCGACACTGGTCGAAAATGGGGACCAAAATATTGGTAGCTCTCTATATTTGAATACCATAGTTGTAGGAGATTCCTTATGTATAGTTTGTCAAGGGTCTTTGGCAGCAAACAGGGTGAATACTGTTACCTTTTGTTTAACGGAAGAGTTACTGTATATGCTTGTAGCCCTTATTCATTTATACATTGTATAATGTGAGACAGTGTGCTGGGGATTTAGCACTTACTTTTTATGCCAATGAGTCTACCCTATGCTTGTAATTTTTTATTTCTATATTAAATCAAATAAGCAGAAAAATGTATGTATTAAGTTATATTGACATAATGAGTGGAGCAGCAAGAAAAAAATGGCATATAGATGGGTTATAGAGCCCATTTATCAAAGAATATTTGAGGAATATCTCCTGAAAACACTCATCTTTGGGGGGTACCTGCAAATACAAAGTATCCCTAGGATGTATTTAGAATGGATCACAGCTGACTGCTTCAATGCTACATTTACAAGGCTGCTTGGCATTGGTAGCTAACACCATCTTCAGATGGTGTTAGATATTTTAGCCTATAAGCTACATTTCGCAAAAGGTACTAGGAGAGGGTACACAGGAGCTCTGCCCTATACTCTCTCTGCTTGCACATGTGTGGTCAGCAGACTGTATATGCTCAGTAGTGCAACAGCCCCCTGAAGCTTAAAGTAAAGTGATTGCTTTAGTAGCCACTGTACTTTTACACAAAAAAAGGTACACAAAAATAGATAAAAATATATACAAAAGGTAAACAATGACCTTTTGGGGTAAATCAAAACCAATCTAATTGAAAGTCACACTGGGGGCTGGATGCATCTCATTATGGTAGTTTTCAGAGTTTTGGCCGTGTTTTCCCTTTAGTACATCCCGCCCTGGGTTTCTTCCAGGTAACCAAGTTTCCTTCCACACTCCCCACCCAAAAAAACACCACAAACAGTACTGGTAGATTAATTAGCTTCTGCCAAATAATTAACCCAAGTGTGTATGTGTCCCCATGTGATAAGGATTTTGATTGTAAGCTCCACAGCTCCACTGTAGCAGAGAAAGTGTGAGTGACTGAAGCATTCGTGGTAAAGCACTGTGTAATATGTGAGGGCTATATAAATAACTGTAATAAATAAGTACTGTCATTTGCATGTATTTCTTTGGAAACACTCCCACTTTTATACAGCACGTATGCACTTTGCAATAAAAATGATGGTGTCTATGGGGCTGCAAAATTTAGCATTTTCTGATCCGAGGAGGTGATCAGCATGAGGCAATGTGGGAAATTCACATGAAGGCACCTAGTAATGCCATAATTGCCTACCCTCCTGATTTGGTCTCGACCCGTCCGCCCCCCCCCCTGCACTTACTATAAAAATCTTGGCAGCGGAGGAGCCAGTGACGCGATTCGCGCTGAATTGCATCATTATGGCCCCACCCCCTGCCTCACAATGCCTTTAAAATGGCATTGTGAAGAGGGGGCGGAGCTGCTATGATGCGATCACGATGCCACACCCCCATGCTCTGCCCCAAAATGCTTGTCACCACCGGGCCACGCCCCCTTTTTGCAGTGACCTGCCTCCCCGCCGAGAAAGCCCAACAGCTCTCTCCCAGAAGGAGGGAGTGAAATGTCGACATGTATGGGTAATGCACAGTGGTGTAAGTTCATCCCAGATGCCCGGAGGTAAGTTATAATTTGGTTCCCCTTGTCACAGCCGCTGACACTGTAATGTAGCAATGCGCATACAGACAGGCTATAGATAGATGAAGGCAGCAGCTGATGGTCTGACATAGAGCTCTCCACTAGTGTATTCTGGCTTCTCAGGTGCCGGGAAGGGGTGCCATGTATTGGGTGGCCGTGACAGTACACTCTGGGTACATAATTACAGGATGAATATGTTGTGGACAATGGAGGAGGTTCTCCTTCAGAGCTGGAGCCCAGTGGCAGGCGCTTCCATTGTCTCCCATAGTTCTGCCCCTGGTAATGCACCCATCCTCAAAAACAAGATCCTGTTTTGTAAAGCAAAATAAATTCAATGAGAATGAAAGAGTACATACTGTTCAGTGTATATAGGTGGAATTCCTTATTTACCAAGTGTGCTGCACAGCATTTTGAGGGGAAAGGAAACCTGGTGTCAACCTACATTTTCAATGGGTGTCTTTTGATGCACTTTTTAATATTTCTATGTGAATTTTGCCCAAAGTAATAAAAACTTTCAAGCATTTCTTGTAATCGTACAGTCGTTCCTCATAATGTGCAGTGCCTACACTGAACGATATGTCGTTAAGTGCAGGCACCCCCCCTCATCCCCGATAATGCCCAATCTGATGTTATCGGCAGATTGATCGGCATGTTCAGGCGATGATTGATGTCGGAAACGACCAGCGGGAGTGCACATCGCTGATCGTTTCTGACATTGTAGCACATGATTAATGCACAATTAATGAGCGATTGAACGATTACGATGTCGGAATCAATCAATCGCTCGTTTAAATCGCCTAGTGGATAAGCGGCATTACTCTCATAATACAAAGAAGAATTTAGGCATAAAAAATGTCTTAAAGGACTGAAATTGGTATACAGTCGAAATTGGTATGAATGTCGACACCAGAAAGTTGACATGGTCTGAATGTCAATATAGTTTGAATGTTGACACGATAATTATGTCAACATTGTGAATGTTGACAGTCACAATGTTGACAGTACATGTCACTATTAGGTTTAGGGTTACATGTATGGTTGGGGTTAGGTTTAGGCTTAGGCTGTGGTTAAAGTTAGGTTGTGGTTAGGGTTCAAATACTGTAAATATGCTATGACTACATGCCAATTGTCGACATGCGCAATGTTATCATGATGACCATGTCAACATTATTTCAACTTATCCAAAATGTTTTCATTAAAATATATTTTTTTTGTTTTTAATATTGTAGAAAATATTTTTTTTTCAAACATCAGGAACATCGGATCACCATCATCTGAAGATCGGAAACATCGTGATCATCGCGACTTCTCTTTTTACAGTGGCTTCAGGCAACAGGTACACTTTGGGGAATGAGGGGGGGTTAATTTACTTTTCCCAGCAACTGCTAATCTCTGCAGCCACTGGGTGGGGGGTCCTGCAGTGCTGACCAATCAGCAGTGATTGGCAGGCGCCGGAGGAGGGTGCAGGCAAGCAAAGGAACGAGAAGGTCCCTCTGAGAGCAGTAGCTGCTGGAAGATTCTCTTCCTGCAGCCGCCCACACTATTTATCTGACTGGTCGCATTATTGAGACCAGATCAGATAATGCACAGCCTGGTGTGGTCGGAAAAATGAGTCCATGACATGCAAGTGGTTAAAGAACAATTATGCATAATGGTTTTACAGGTCAGTTCTAAAAACTAGAACTTTGGCAAGCATAAGGTGGACAGCATGTGGATATAAAATATATTGAGCATCCACATGTTTTGCAATTTCTAATTAACCTTTTTAGGGGAATTCAATATGGAGCGAAAACTCAGTTTTTTGCGTTAATATCGCACCTATGACGTCATTATCGCAGGTTTTAGTTTTACACTGTATTCAATTTCAAAGACCTTTCGCAGGTTCGAAAAGTCTTTGAAAAAAACGGGGATAAATTTTCACCCCTAAATGGGTGGCGAAAAAAAGTGCAGAATTGGGGTTTAGGGGTGCAGGCTTAAAAAAAAAAGCCTGCACCATTCAGAATGACCCCTTGAAACAATCTGTGTACAAAAAAAAAATCGGGACACCCCAAAAAAAGCACTTTGAATTTGGGGGCAAAAAAAAATAATGTTCGGTGACAAAGTTAAAAAATAGCGAACTTGATTCTGGGGGGGTCCCCAAGTATGCCCCAGGTGTTTTTTTCATTGCAGCTGCTTGCGACAGGTGGGTTTTTCATGATTTTTTCAAGTCACTTTAGCAACTTTAAAATATGCTGACCCCAATTTTCAAGTACCCCAAATTTGCTGGGCATAGTTATTTTTCCCCCCCAAAAAAATGTAAATGCTCTTCTGCATCATTTTCTTCAAAGTCGCATTTATGCACTTGCTATTAGAAACCCCAACTTCCTTCAGCAGTTAAAAATGGGGGTACCCATAGTGTTCCCCCATGTCTACACATCTTTAGGGGGGTCCCTAGAATATTTCCCGAAAATTCCCGTTTTTGTTGAACCTGTAAAAAAAAATAGCAAAAATGTACAAAAAAATTACATAAGGTCCCCCCCCAAAAGCCAAACCAGCCCCAGGCTTGCCAGCCAGTGGTGGTTTCTAAAAATACGGGGAACAAAGTGTGTAGGGTTCCGCCGTATTTTAGAAACCAACACCAGGCTGCAGGGACTAGTGCTGGTTTTAAATATAGGGGTCAAAAAAGACGTGGGGTACCCCCTATATTTAAGACCAGCACCAGACCCAACCGACCGGGGTGTAATGCCACAGCCCGGAGACCCAATCACCGGGGCTCCAGGTCCAAAGCATTACACCCCAAGTTGGTCAGCGCAAGCCGGTGATCTCAGGGGAGTTGGGGACCCCACAAAAAAGGGTCCCCCCTCTCCCGAGCACCACAGGCTTATGCTGAAGCCTGGGGCTCTTCCCCATACCCCTTGCTTGGTGGGTATGGGAGTAATAGGGGGCCAAATAATGTAAGACTATTGTACTTTACAGTGGAACTACAAGTGCCAGCAGACATGCGGCACCTGTAACTTCACTGTAAAATAAATAGTTAAAAAAGGACAGAACACACACACCGTGTCCAGTATAAGTTTATTATCACACCTACCCATTCACACATACTTACCTATACCAGATGTTCGGTCGCCTTGTCAAGTAGAAATCCATGGTACCTGGACCTGCAAGAAAGATTTCATACTCACCTACATCCAGCGCTGGTCTCTGCAGTAATCCATGGGTGTTTTAAAACAAAAAAATGAGTTACCCGATCCACGGAACACAGCTATCTGTATGTGTGTTGCCACACATACAGATAGCTCCCGAATGCCTGCTATCGGCACTTCACGGGGCATTGCAGTCCAGAGAGCCAATCAGCGGCAGCGCTGACTGTAGAGCGCCTGCTGATTGGCTCCAGCAACTGACAGTTCCCACGTGGGTGAGTGACACCACGTGGGAACTGTCAGTAGCTGGAGCCAATCAGCGGGCACTCTACAGTCAGTGCTTCTGCTGATTGGCTCACCGGACTGCAATGCCCAATGAAGTGCTGGCAGCGGCCATTCGGGAGCTATCTGTATGTGTGGCAACATATATACAGATAGCTGTGTTGCGTGGATCGTGTAAGTCATTTGTTTTGTTTTTAAACTGCCTTGGATTACTGCAGAGACCAGCTCTGGATATAGGTGAGTATGAAATCTTTCTTTGCAGGGCCACTCATCATGGATTTCTACTGGAGAAGAGGACAGAACATCTGGTATAGGTAAGTATGTGTGAATAGGTAGGTGTGTGTAATAAACTTATACTGGTCACGGTGTGTGTGTTTTGTCTTTTTTTAATTATTTATTTTACAGTGAAATTACAGGTGCCGCATGTCTGCTGGCACTTGTAGTTCCACAAGTGCAAAATGGCAGGCATGCTGGCACTTGCAGTTCCACTGTAAATTACAATAGTGTTACATTATTTGGCCCCCCATATTACCCACATACCCACCGCTCCAGGGGTATGGGGATGAGCCACAGGCTTCAGCGTAATCCTGTGGTGCTCGGGAGAGGGGGGACCCTTTTTTGGGGGGTCCCCAACTCCCCCGAGATCACCGGCTTGCGCTGACCGACTTGGGGAGTAATGCTTTGGACCTGGAGCCCCGGTGATTTGGTCTCCAGGCTGTGGCATTACACCCCGGTCGGTTGGGTCTGGTGCTGGTCTTAAATATAGGGGTACCCCACGTCATTTTTGCCCCCTATATTTAAAACCAGCACTAGTCCCTGCAGGCTGGTGTTGGTTTCTAAAATACGGTGGAACCCTACACATTTTGTTCCCCGTATTTTTAGAAACCACCACTGGCTGGCAAGCCTGGGGCTGGTTTGGCTATTGGGAGGGGACCTTATGTCATTTTTTTTCTAAATTTCTACAAATTTTTTTTACAGGTTAACAAAAACGGGAATTTTCGGAAAATATTCTAGGGACCCCAAGGGTCATTTTTTTAAAAAAACAGGGATAATTTTTCAAATCACTATAGCAAATGAAAAAAAATGCAGAATAGGGGTTTGGGGGTGTAGGCTTATAAAAAATAGCCTGTAGTTTTGGGAATGTCCCCTTAAAAGGAAATGTTTAAAAAAAAATGTCCCAAAAAAAATCGGGACACCATTAAATAAAAAGAAAAAAAAAATTTTGGGTTAAAAAAAAAAAATTAGGTAAAAAAATTGCCAAACTAAAGAAATTATTTCTGGTGGGGTCCCCAAGTATGGAGCAAGTGTTTTATTCATTGCGCAAAGTAGCGGCAGGTGCATTGTTGCAGAATTTTTTTAAATTACCTTTAGGGACATAAAAATATGCTAGTACCCATTTTCATGTACCCCAAATTTGATTGGACCACTTAAAAAAATGAAAAAAAAAACTAAGTGCTCTTCTGCATCACTTCTTCAATGTAGGGAAAAAAATACCTGCGTGACTATTTAAAAACCCCGACTTTCTTCTGCAGGCAAAAACGGGGGTACCCATAGTTATCCCCGAGGTCTGGACATCTTTGGGGACTCCTACAATTATTTCCAGAAAATTCCAGTTTTTGTCGCCGATCCAAGTATCGCCGGGTCAAGTTTTCGACGATTTCAAATTGAATAGAGGGGATAAACGGGAGCGCGCGCGATCCTTTTTCGCTGGCAAAACCTCCGATGTGCAGTGAGAACCTCGCTGGCGAGGTTAACGTTTCATATTGAATACCCCTTTTAGTGTGACTCTCTGTATGTATCTCTGTGACTGGGTTCTACAGTACATTGCCAGAACAAATAAAACAGGGTTAAAATGATCAAAATATGAAGACTGTAACTGTATGTTTTCATCTAAGAAGTAATTTTATGGACTCTGTAGCTAATATACCTATTGGCACAATAAACCTAAACAGAAAAAGAAATAAAAAGACTCCCATCCTTTCATTTCTTCTGTCTGTGTTATCACCCAGAAGCACAGAAATCTTTGAAGTCTAAGGAAAGAACAACTGGGGCTGTTCCTGATATTATTATGCAATAAAGAAGCTCAGAATTACAGTAGCTGTGCATTGCTTTCATGGATTACACCAACTGCTGCCATTGATTCTAGTACTCATAGGGAGTTTGTACAGCCTTCAATAATATTTTTCTGCATTAATTCCTACAGAGTACAGATAATAATTGAACTTTTCTTTTCAGGTGGTCTGTATGGATTGAGCTGTATTATTCTGACGACTAACTGAATGAAACTATTTGTTGATTTGTATTCCAGCTATTGATTGCAGACTCCAACACCCAACATAATTTCACTATACATTTCTAAAATGTACACTGGTAAAGTACAATGCAGTATAGTTTAGCAAATATTCCAATTTATTCTTAAGTGTAAAAAATGAAAAAACATCAACATTGTTGTATTATTCCAATGATACAATGAAGATTTATTTTAATGAAGTGTTGGGCAAAAGGTTTAATGTCTAGATGTGAGCTCATTGTCGCCAAAACTTTCTCAAAAAAGCTCCTATATTTGCACACACACGCACACACAGTGTGTATGTATATATAATTATATATATACAGATAGATAGATTCCAGTAGTTTGGCACTTGACACACTTTTAACAATTAAGATTCCGGGTGCCCTCCTGTAGATGAAATATAAACAGATATTCCCCTCGGACCTATGTTAGTCCCAATGGAAGAAGATAGGTGGCACTCCGATGGTGAAACAAATAAAGTGTATTTTAAATCCAAAACATCGTTACACAAATAATGTCGACGTTTCAAGGCCAACTCTGGACCTTTTCCTCAGGACTTTATACACAAGTCCTAAGGAAAAGGTCCAGCGTTGGCCTTGAAACGTCAACATTATTTGTGTAACGATGTTTTGGATTTATAATACACTTTATTTGTTTCACCATCGGAGTGCCACCTATCTTCTTCCATTGGGACTAACATAGCTCCGAGGGGAATATCTGTGTATATATATATATATATATATATATATATATATACAGTAGGGGTGTGCACCGGCCACTTTTCGTGTTTTGGTTTTGGATCTGGATCTTTCTTCGTGTTTTGGATCTGTATTGGATTTGCAAAAACCACCCTTCCGTGTTTTGGGTTCTGGGTTTTGTGTTTTGGATCTGTATTTTTTTGAAAAAAAGCATAAAAACAGCTTAAATCACAGAATTTGTGGGTTTTTCTGCTCCTATGCTATTATTAACCTCAATAACCTTCATTTCCACTCATTTCCAGTCTATTCTGAACACCTCACACCTCACAATATTGTTTTTATGGCCAAAAGATTGCACCAAGGTAGCTGGATGACTATGCTAAGCGACACGAGTGGGCGGCACAAACACGTGGCCCATCTAGGAGAGACACTGCAGTGGCAGACAGGATGGCAGTTTGAAAAACAAGGCCCCAAACAGTACATACTGCAAAGAAAAAAAAGAGGTGCAAGATGGAATTGTCCTTGGGCCCTCCCACCCACCCTTATGTTGTATAAATAGGACATGCACACTTTAACAAACCAATCATTTCAGCGCCAGGGTCTGCCACATGACTGGGGCTGAAATGATTGGTTCGTTTGGGCCCCCACAAAACAAGCTGGCAATTAATGTGTCCCTGCACAAACTGGCTCTACGGAGGCAAGATGTCGTCCTCATCCTCCTCATCCACCAATTCCTTGGATAAAACAGGAAAAAGGGATTTTAGGTGTCCCTGGACTGCTTACGGTCTTAGCCAAAGTTTCTGGACTTGACAGTAACTTTTTATGAATGCACTGCAGGTGCCGTATAAGGGAGGATGTTCCTAGGTGGTTAACGTCCCTACCCCTACTTATTTCACCTTTACATATGGTACATATGGCAAGACAGTTGTTGTCCGGATTTGGATAGAAATATTGCCAAACCAAAGAGGTGGAATGTTTGGTCTTCTGCCCAGGCATGACCGTTAAGGGTGTTTTCATCCCACGGACAACAACTGTCTCCCATGGAGCCTGATTTAAACAAACCACATCACCATCAGAATCCTCCTCGCCAACTTCCTCCTCAGTGCCAGCTACACCAGTATCCTCATCCTGTTGTACTTCAACAGTGACATCTTCAATTTGCATATCAGCAAGTGGACTGTGGGTGCTCCTTTCAGCACTTGCAGGGGGCGTGCAAATGGAGGAAAGAGCCACCTCTTCCTGTCCAGTGCTGGGAAGGTCAGGCATCGCAACCGCCACCACACTTGGACTCTCCTTGGGGATTTGTGATATCTTCTTAGAACGCACAGTACTTCGCTGTACTTTTGCCAGCTTAACTCGTTTGATTTTTTTAGTGGGAGGAGGGCTTCCATTGTCACGTGAAGCTGAACCACTAGTCATGAACATAGGGAAAGACCTTAGCCGTTCCTTGCCACACCGTGTCGTAAATGGTCTATTGGCAAGTTTACGTTTCTCTTCAGATGATTTAAATGTTTTTTTCAAGGTCATTTTCCTGAACTTTGTCATTTGGGATTGTATGTACCCTCTACTATGACATTGGGCATCGGCCTTGGCAGACGACGTTGATGGCATGTTATCGTCTATGTCATGACTAGTGGCAGCAGCTTCAGCACTAGGAGGAAGAGGTTCTTGATCTTTCCCTATTTTATTTTTATCGGAGTAAGTTTGGTCCTCCATTTATGTTATATTGATATATACGTGCGGCTAAGGCGTACACAAACACAGAAAATATGTTTTGATTTTTGCTGGAGAGTAGTGCACTTTGTGGGTTACACAACCCTTTAAGAAATGAGCCAGCCGGCTCTTTACTTATGGGACACAGGCGCACGCTTGACGCTGCTCCATTGTTGATGCACGTGCGGCTACTGCGCACACAATTCACAAACACAGACAATATTTTTTTATTTGGTTTGGACTGGAGTGTACTTTGGGGGTTACAGCACCCTTTAACGGTCAAGCCAGCCGGCCCTTTACTTATGACACAGGCGCACGCTTGGCACTACTTTGTTGATGCACGTGTGGCTACTGCGCACACAATTCACAAACACAAAAAATATATATTTTTTTTGGTTTGGAGTGTACTTTGGGGGTTACAGCACCCTTTAACGGTCAAGCCAGCCGGCACTTTACTTATGACACAGGCGCACGCTTGGCACTACTTTGTTGATGCACGTGCGGCTACTGCGCACACAATTCACAAACACAGAAAAAAAATTTTTTTTTAGCACTTGGGGGGAGCACCCCTGATGGACAGAGCACCCCCTGGACAACACTACCGCACCCCTTTAGGACTGGGACACTGCACAGGACTTTGGACTGGACACAGCCCCTATGGACAACTGACTGCACAACACAGTCCAGCCAGCCCCTATGGACTTTGAAGTAGTGGACACAGCCCCTATGGACAACAGCAGCACAGCGCAGCACAGCACAGCACAACACTACTCTGCACTACACTACACTACACAGCCCAGCCAGCCCTAACTCCCACCCTCCCTCTTCACTGTCCACAGCCGAGTGAGAAAATGGCGCCGACGCGGGTACCTTATATAGGATCCAAAACCCGCGAGACCCGGAAGGCGGGATGATGACATTTTACCTCGATTTCAGATCCGAGTGAGGCGGGAAAAGTCGAGCCTGACTCGGATCGGCTTCGGATCGGGGGGCCTCGGGGGGGTTCGGATTTCTGAAATCCGAACCCGCTCACCCCTAATATACAGTATATATTTTATTTTTTATTGGGGTATTTGCATCCATAAGTAAACATACAGTACAGGCCTGACTGTGTCACAAGCGGTTGCAGGTAGTGATTTCAGATGCACTTTGGAAAAGTGTATTGAAAATATATTTCCCTATAGATCGTAAGCTTACGAGCATGGCCCTCTTACCTGTATGTCTGTCTGTTACTGCCTGGTTTTGTTCTATTAATGTTGTTTCCAATTGTAAAGTACAACGGAATATGCTGTAAATAATAATAATAAATAAATATTGGGATTTCCTGGGAGTGACAGGATGGTGACTGGTAGGTCACTATTCAGATGCATGGAGATGGTCCTTTTTGTGGGTGTGCAAATTCCCTGTCTGTATATGGCTTCCAATGTGGCCATACAGTATACAGACTGGGAATTTGCTCCTAGCATAGGGCTGGTGCAAGTTTTCATAGAGTAACCAATATGCACCAACTATGATTGCAGCACTTGGAGCTGTTTGAAGTGAATGTCTCAGTACTTGCAGTCATAAGCATGGATGTACACAAGGGAAGGGTTTGTAGTGCTATTAGCATAAAGTTACAGTACAGACGTGCGACCAGCAAAAGATGCACACATGGATGCTGCTGCATTCGATTCATATTAAGGCCTACAGTGTGATTAGTTGTGTTAGATACAGAAATGAAAGTACAAAGTAAATAAGACATATAAGGATTAGCGGTTTGGTTTTGCTGAAAACCGAACACACCCGAACTTTGGAGTTCTAAGTCGAACCAAGACACTCATTCAGAGCCGCTCGCAAAAAGCAAGCGCTCGCTCTAAATGAGGGAGGCTACTTATGTTTTGAAAGCTGGCCTCCTGGCCGCTCGCTAAGCTGTGGGTGACCACCCACAGCTTGAGCGAGTGACCAGGTGATGGTCACGATGGTCGAGACCATCGGGACTTGTGACAAGACCCTTGCGGTAGGGTCTCGTCTACTGCAAGCCCCAGGTAGCTTCCTGCTCTAACAGAGCAGGAAGCTCCCTACTGACATCACTGGTAATGTCAGTAGGACCACCTACAAATGGCAGGTGTTCCTTCAGGAACGCCTCCATTTGTCCGGCAAACCCCCACCCCACCTACAAAATGGGGCGAGCTGTAGATCAACATCGACAGCCGCCCTGTTTGTAGTGAGCCCCGCAGGTGAGTAAATTTGTCACTCGCTCCGGGGCTTGCACACGCGCACTGTGAGTGCTGCGTGTGCACAGGCCGTCACCATCGACCCGATTACGAGCGCATAGCGCTTTCGAGCAGGTCTGAATGAGGGCCCAAGTCCCGAGTCATGTCTTCTTGCCAAGTTTGGAATTCGGAACTAAAAACCGGACCTTGTGTGTTTTGCATTTAAGTCCCTCCTTCTTTATTTCAGGTGCTGTGAGGAGGTTAACATTTATTTTAAATGACTAGAAATTAATGTAATTGATGTTAGTAATACTATAGGAGCAAAATCAGGTCCAATTTACATGATTTTAGCTGATTTTATAACTTGTATAACTTTTTAGAGAAATCCAAAATCAAAACCAAAACTGAACCAAAACACTTAAGGGTGGTTTTGCTAAAACAAATACCACAAATACGGGGGTCATGCACATCTCTACATATAAATAGTACAATCAACTGCAGCATATTTCAATACAAGTATGTATTCAACAATGATATTAAACAGCATGCCCATTCAAAAAGACCCAATTAAAAGCCTAATCTAGCAAAACTAAAGTGGCACCAATGCCAGCCATCAATAATGACTAATATCTACTTCAATACCACCATTTAAATGCTTTTAAGTTTTGTTGAGGCCAGTTGATATCTCATTGCAATTTGTGAGGTCAATGCTAAGTATGGTTTGGTTAGGGTTGGGGACTTTCAGAGGAATGCTAAAGTACTGTATGCTAAAGTATACCTCATAGCAACACATACAGAGAAGACTAGTTAAAAAGTTGTGGTCTAGGCTAATTTCTCTAAACTGCCATCCCTCCAATTATGGAACAACACTGCCATAGCTAAAAGGTGGGAAACCAACTTTTTGTTAATAAACAGGAATAATTGCACTAATAAAATTTTCTATAAGCAATTTGTTTACAATTATTATTATATTATAAAGCTCTGATATATTATACTCTACTGTCATTGCCAAAGCAGCTTATTATCTAAAAACATGCCACATTACAATTAGATATTCTAATTCTGTTGAGAATACAAAGCTCAGAGCATTTTTTTAAGCAGTAATAGTGACTCTCAACTGACAGGTGGTCTTACAGGTGGTCTTGTAATCAAGGCTGCTAATCAGCATCATTTACCAGACAGAAGCTAAAAACCTGGGGTATAAATATCTCCCATGGACAAGCTGCACAATGCTAGCTTCAATGCCTGAAAAGGCTTTTCTCCCTCCCATCTGACTGTTTTCGCTAGGTAAGGACAGTCAAATGGACAGCAGTGGTGGCAAAATTGGGTATAAATCTTCTATAATACCATGTGATTGCTAATAAAGCTCTAACCTGCTTCTTATTTATGGGTCGAGGCCAATTTTGCATTGCCTACATTTTTATTAAGTTATGGTTTTATCAATCATCTGCCTATAGTGTATCCAAGATGCTCTTTCATCCCTAAACTGCACTTATTTGGGTTGGCTGTCAAACCTGCCTTATGTATGGAGTCCAATACTGCTTATATCCTGAGTGATACTGCCAGTCAGGACTATAGATAACTACATTAGCAAAATAAGCAGCAGCATACTATCTATGGGACCTAAGAATTTTGTGCATCTGCTGAGGTGGTCAGTGCCTCATGTAACCTAAATGGCAACATCTTATATTGGAACAGACCCTCTACTATAGGAAATGCTGTCATTTTGCCTTGCCTGTCAATAGCACTTGCCAGTACCCTTGCCAGTACCCTTTGGTTAAATCTAGAGTCGTTAAGTACTGGGCTGTTCCCAGTCTTGCAATACTGTAAGTTCATCCATGTGAAGCATTGAATAGGCATAAATCTTAGACACACTTTGTAATTTACGTAAATTATTGCAGAAGTATCTATGTGACTCTTCCATTAAATCGAATTCAAACATTTTTTTTTTATTTTAGCCAAAGATTCCTGTTGGGTTTTTGGTTTTCTATTTGGCTTTAGGCTAACCTTAAACCCTGGTTCAGTAATTATATTTTGTTTAATGACTGTTGTTTTGCCAAGTTTGTCAGATAAGAAATCTTTCTTCTAAGAAATTATTTAGCTCATGCTGTTGAATAGTTGAGAGGATTTTGGCTGTGGTTACTTTGGGAACCAAAGGCACTGAAGTTACCATAGAGACAGGGGTGGCTGCCAGAGCCACTCTATCTGTCCAGGGTTTTATAAAAGTTACATGTTAGAATGGTTCTGGCTTTTTTTCCCTAGACTGGTAAAATTTATAATTAACCTCACCCATTTTTTCTATGATCAAATGGTCCTTATGTGAAGCTTGGCATTTTGCTTCTATGGTGCAACACACTGAAAGGGGTATAGCTGCAATACTCTGAGAGTTGGTATTTGGTAGCATGAAATAAAGTACGCGGATACGTTGGCACTGTTTGTACAGGGGTCACTTTACTGTGAAGGGTTTCTACAGACGTGTGTTCAAAAAGTGAGAACATTCCTCAAGGACACTACAACTCCACTCAACATCTTAGAAGCTCTACCAGAGATTCCTCCAGATTGAAAGCTCTGCATGGCAGATGTTAAAAATTCTTACACCTGCATTCCGCATCAAAAGGGGCTAGTAGCTATGCCCAGAATCATCACAGACAATATTGTATATAGAGGACTAAAGATTAATTACATACAAGTACTGTACCTAATTTATAAATGTTGTGACTTGTAGCTTTCCATAGCCCTGTTGCTGACTGTTTCTACATTGATGTTTATTGTTCACTTATCCTGATGTCAGAGTGGCCACACCTGTGATTTACTTCCAGCATCTTGCACCAGGTGAATAGCATTTAAGGTAAGCTCATGATTTTTTATGGTATCCCTATTGAATGAACATGATAATATAGTTCTGAAATGTTGAAGTTAACCTTGGGGTCTGGTGTATGATCCTTGTCACCCTGAGTGCCGCCCCACACATGGGGGCACACGGTGGTATGTGCACATTGCACTGTGAGGAAGTTTGGAGAGAGTACTGCTGGGGGCTCCCAATACTGCTATAATAATGGAATGGCCAATAGGAAAAGAGAAAGGGTAAATAAGGACGCTCTGGTGATGATCTGAACATGCTCCTTATCAAGTTGGAAAACGAAATGCATTGGTAGGTGACCAGGAAGTGACTAGGTCTCATCGGGTGGAGTTGAAATCAGAGGTCAGTGGGAATATACAGTACTGGTGACAAGGTGAAGGGCCATAGTAGTTGCTGCATGGGTCTGTGCCAATTTTATTGATGGGCCCCTCACAATTTTTTTGCCAACAAGATCCATATACAGTATATTTTGTACTTGATTAGCCACAGGTACTTATGTAGAATTGCAACATTGTAACTTTCAGCATTCAAAGAAGAGTAATACGCATGTAAAACATGCTTATGCTACAATTGTTTTTATCCTTTCTACTACCTTGATTTCTCTTGTCTGTATATGATCAGGTATATTCTCAATCAACAATTATATGATTATTGACAGCATTTAGATCTTTGATCAGTGACATAGTCAGCTTTTTATATGAGTGGGAGTGAACACAGAAAAATAGGCTCCTAAGGGCAAGGTATAGGGCCCATCAGACCCCCTATATGCCCCCATCCTATCTGTATGATCTCTGTTGTGCTATTATTGTTCTAACTGGATATCCTGTATTATTGTAACAATATAACATAACACTAATTCAAAATATTTTATGATATCGGCTCCTCCCCAGTGATCCAACCCAATAAGCATTCATACAAGATAGGTTCAACAAGACTTGTGCCCCATGTCATCTCCAGCCCCCCTATATCCCTTCCAGCCTCCTGTCTTTACAGCCTCCTTTCCCTGTCTTTACAGCTTCCTGCCCTGTCACTCCAGCCACACACATTGCCCCCACAGGAAAATAATAAAACACATAGGCTTTGTATAAAAAAAACCATACACATTGGTACCGATAGAAAAAAAAAGAAACACATAGGCTCCCACAGGAAATAACTAAAACACATAGCAGGAATTAAATTCTTCTAGGCGGTGTCAAAGCTAATGGGTGCCCAACAGAGCAAATCAATTGCTGCTCTCTCAGGTGCCCATTAGCTGTGGGAGATATATTTCTTCAGCTGCCTGAGGTGATGGGAAGAAATGTGCAAAAAGTCCATGGTTTGGATGCCCAAATGGCAGGGGTGATGGGACACACAGGGGTGGTGGGGCACACAAGAGGGGTGGAGTACACAGAAGTGGTGAGGCACACAGAAGTGGTGAGGCACACAGAAGTGGTGGGATACACAGAAATGGTGGGCTATACAAGCATAATAACTGATGGCATTACTCAACAGTTTCTTGCTTCTGTAAAAGAGCTGACATTTTCCAGGCAGGCTGCTGTAAGATGTCATCAGTCTGACCGAGAGGGTTGTGGAGTTTGGGTGGAGATGGAACCAGAGGCATGATGAGCAGGGAAGCAGGGGGCAGTGTGGCAGCCTGTGGCAACAAATGTGGTGTTATAGGGAGAGAGGAACAGGGAGGCAGTGAAACCCCAGCACATGGCTGTGTGTTTGTTTTAGCAGCCAATGAGAGTCAGACAGACTGCACCCAGAGCCAGAGCCGGGCTGGAGCTCACTCATGAGCTCCACTTTCTGGCTCTTACAGTGGGTGATGGGGAAGATATCATGATGTCTTTCCCATAGTGCCGAGCAGGAGGATGGAGGAGAGGATGGTGGCTGGTGCAGGTGTGGGGATTCAGGTAAGTGTTGTTGGTTTTTTTTGTGTGTGTCTTTGTTCTATATATGTAAGGAGCAATGAATAGGGGGGACCACTACTGGGGGCACTGCATATGGGGAAAACTATTGAAGTACTGCATAGGGGTGACCACTACTGGGGGCACTGCATAGGGGGGAACACTACTTGGGGCACTGCATAGGGGGCTATGCATAGGGGTAATCACTAATAGGGGCACTGTATAAGGGGCACTGCATAGGGGAACCACTACTGAGGGCACTGCATAGGGGGACCACTACTGGGGCCCTGTATAAGGGGCACTACTAGGGGCATTGCATAGGGGGACCACTACTTGGGCCCTGTATAAGGGACACTACTGGGGGCTTTGTATAGGGGGGACCACAACAGGGGCACTGTATAAGGAACTAGGACTATTGCTGGGAGCTTGCATCTTGAGATTAGATGCTGCAGGTCTGATAAATTAACTTGTTCAAGAGGATACAGCTTTTTCATATAAACTGTATCAAATGTATTTTAATCTACTGGGGGCATTGCATAGGGGGACCACTACTGGGGGCACTGTATAAGGGACACTGCATAAGGGGCACTGTATAAGGTTGCACTACTGGGGGCACTGGATAAGGGGCACTACTAGGAGCCCTGTATAAGGGTGCACTACAGGGCACACTGTATAAGGGGCACTGCTACTGGGAACATTGCATAAGGGACACTACTACAGTGAGCATTGCAAGAGGGGCACTACTACTGGGAGCATTAAGGTGCATATGGAATGAGAAGGAATGTTCCAGAGTGACGAGAAATGGTGGTGTGTCATCTTGACACAACCCCATTGTTTCAGTTTTTTAACTGGGCTCCAAATACCCTAATTATGCCACTGCAGCGAAGGTGGGTGGGCAGCGACACAGTAGGGCTCCGGAGTGAGGCTGTGTAGGCTACTCTACATGCAGTCTGCATGCCGCAGCTCTCCCTGCCCAGCACTCAAGTCACACCTCCGCCCTCAGTTCAGCAGTCTGTAAAAAAACTTAAATATTTTTTTATTGCTTGAGTGACGTGTCGGTTTGTCATACCATTGTATACTGGCACATTTCGAGCACTGGGCAATAGTGTAATATTATTTGGATTTATTTAACAGTAAAAAATATGAGTACATTAAAATCAATTTGATGCAGCTTATCTGAAAAAGGTTATCCTCTTGAACAAGTTAAATTATCAGACCTGCATCATCTAATCTCAAGATACGACCTCCAAGCAACAGTCCTTGTTCCGTAGAGTGTCCATCCAATTTCTCACATAGCATAAACAAGGAAACCATACAATGCATTTTGTTGTTGCATACTGTACTTCCACAGGAATATAATTTTCAATTTACACTTACTCTAATCACAGTAATAGTGCATGTTAGTTACTGTACATTAGCCAATCAAGAAACATTACTATAATTAGTAACCAAAAACATATTTGACTCTACTTTAACAACTACCATTTTATTTTATTGTACCCTCATTATAAAATGAACAAATTTACATCCTGTTAATTCCAAATGAAATTTCTATTATAATGACTTTTAGGAATCAGACAAACACAAAAAATAATGTAAATAACTGCTTTTTCAGGTTATTTGGTTATTTACAGTCCATCTGGATAAAAATATTCTATTTTAAACTAATCTAGTATTGGTTATTTCACAAAATATGTATTATTTGAAAGTTTCACATATTTATTTACTGTGCAAAAATTCCCTTTGGAATGGAATTGATGCACAGTCAATATTTCCATTTAAATATGTATTTTACTATTTATTAACAGTTATTTAAATAGTGTACACATATTCCACTTATTTCGGTTGGTTCCTCAAATGTAACCAAGATTCAGAAAACAATGAATTCACTGATATATATATATATATATATATATATATATATGTCTATCAAAGTGTTGAGACCATCCAATTCCCATATACTTTTTACAATACAAAGTTGAAGGAAGGTTTGGGGGCATGGTGATGAAACTTGTGCAAAGCTTACCCTGTCCATTGCTAAACAAATAACATGATTATGGATTTGGGCAGTGGGACTAAAGGTCATGGTGATGTTTCGCAGCAAATTGTGTCATAATGGCCCTGCCCTATACAATTGAAGGTTGAACTAGATGAGATCCAGGTGATTGGTGTACGCTACAAAATTTGTCAGTCTCTTGGACATACAGAAAGAGTATGTAATTTATGTCTATATTAAGTTGTTTTTTGTTTTATAATGGCTTTAATTTATTGTATTGAGAAATTGGGTTGTTGTCAGGGGCGGATTGGCCGTTGAAGTCAGCGGGTAGATTCCCGGTGGGCCGATGCACTTGTGGGGCCGCTTCACGGCCAGCAGGTTTTTCTTTTATTTTTTGAACACATTTCCATTCTGAAAGTGACTCAGTCAGCCTGCGGGGCTGAGAGGCCAGGATGACAGGCGAGGCGGGCAGGGCTAAGGCAGTCAGCTGACTGGGCTGAGACTCCAGGCCAGGCAGAGCAGACTGGAGAGGCGGGCAGTGTCAGCGTAGCAGATGCAGCTGAGGAGCATAAAGGTAGGTACAGGAAGCGCAAGGGCACTGCACAGATCTAACAGAGGGACCCGTTGATGCTGATGGTCATGGCTGCAGCCTGCTTCTCACTCATAGACACATGTTCTGCCTGTGAGTCAGAAGCAGTTTGGGCTGGAATCATCAGCACCAACGGGCTCTCTGTCAGTTTTCATCAGATCTAGCCAGGTTTTATATGGGGGCATTGGTGGTGTGTGCTCCCCTCCCCCACTCTTGCAAGGAACTTCAGGCTCTGAGTTTCACTTTCCTTTCCTCTCCTGACTCCACTACATGTTGCCGTCCCCTACAGCACCTCCTTCCCCTGCTTACCGTGGCTGGGATACACAGGCAATCAGTT
This sequence comes from Taudactylus pleione, assembly GCA_031769625.1. Lineage (NCBI taxonomy): Eukaryota > Metazoa > Chordata > Amphibia > Anura > Myobatrachidae > Taudactylus > Taudactylus pleione. Next base: position 15,924,372 of record JAUIMM010000116.1, on the reverse strand, counting down.
GTACCTCTGCTCCTGCACACCCCATGTGTGCTTCTAAACCCCCCCTCCATGTGTGCCTCTGCCCCTCCATGTGTGCCTCTGCCCCTCCCCCCTCCATGTGTGCCTCCGTCCCTCCATGTGTGCCTCTGCCCCTCCCCCCCTCCATGTGTGCCTCTGCCCCTCCATGTGTGCCTCTGCCCCTCCCCCCTCCATGTGTTCCTCTGTCCTCCATGTGTGCCTCTGCCCCTCCCCCCCCTCCATGTGTGCCTCGGCCCCTCCATGTGTGCCTCTGCCCCTCCCCTCTTCTATGCCTTATTCCTTTTTGCATCTATACCTTTGCCTCATACTCCATCTGTCCACCCCAATATGTACCTGTGATACTTCCCCCTGCTGGGCCTTTGCCATCTATACCTTTGTCCCTCTGCTTGTTTCCCCATCCAGTACCTCTGCTACCTCATCATGTATGCATATTCCATCCCCCTCCTCCATGGCTGGTGACGGCCATCAGAAGCGGCGCAGAGCACAGAAGCAAGGCCGTGTACAGCACCACATCATTCATCTAAAGGTTGGGCAGGTAAGCACAATTTTATGTTAATAATTTTATGTTTCTAGTTTATGTATTTATATTTTGTGTCTGTATATATATTTTATATGTGAAGATAAACTTCTATACTATATTTATACTTATTATTATAAAATTGAACCCAGATATAAATGAATTGTGGCACCTAACATACACGGCCAGTGTCCCTGCTCCAACTGCACGTGCGATGCACATTAGGTGTTTGCCGCATCAATGGGAATGAAGAGGACCAGGAACTAAGGGGGAAAGTATAATGGGAGAGGACAGGAGAAGCAGACTGGCTGATGTGACCAGCAGATGCCGGGTTCATTTAGTCACTAGTGTTTGTGTGCGTGTGTATGTGTATGTGTGTGTGTGTATATATATATATACATACATACATATATATATAATCACACATGTATGCAAAAAAATAGATATGGATAGGGAATGTGGCATGTCGGTGGGCATGTAGGTAGATTTGGGAGTATGTGGTGAGGCCTGAGGAGCATCTGACGCTTGTCAGTACTATGGGGAGTGCATGGCACTCACTCTGGGTACCAGGGCCCCATGGACAGGACACTGATTCATCTGTACTGGGCCCATCATGTCTGATGAGAGCCCATGATGCAGGGGATGCCGTTACTATATGGCCCAAACTGCTGCTGGGGCCCCGCATCCCCTGCACACGTCATGCTGATAAACAGGGGAAAAAACTGGCAGTGATCGCAGTGCATGGCGGCAAGGGACTCTTCACAAAAAGCTGAGTGGGTCCTCCAGAACAATTACTGTAATGCTGCCCCAGTGCTGGGGTGAACATCCTCCAAGGGGTAGTAATTGCAGTGACTACAGTGAGGGGTAATACTGACAGAACATTAATTAGTGAGAGAGTGTGACATATTAACAAGGGGAATCTGTACTCCCCTCTCTATATACCACCCCCTATCTCTCTCTAACTCTCCTGTCTCTCTTTCTCTTCTTAGGTATTTTCCCCTTATCTCTTTTCCTATCTCTGGGTCTCATTAAAAACCCGCTCGCGAGCGCAGGATGCTCGCAAGCGGGTCGATGGTACCCAAATGCGCATGCGCGAGACCCGGCGAACGACGTGGAAGCCGTCGCTCGGGGTTTCACAGCAAAGGGGGCGTGCTGTCGATGGTGAGTGACAGCACACCCCCTTTGGTGGGCGTGCCAGGGGCGAGGCTGCCAGACGGAGGCGTTCCCATGGGAACGCCTACTGTCTGGGGCCGGCCCCACTGACATCACTAGTGATGTCAGTGGGAGTGATTTTGGCTCTGATAGAGCCAAAATCACTCCAGGGCTTGCGGCAGCGAGACCCTACCGCAGGGTCTCGTCGCTAGCCTGATGGTCGCGATGGTCTTGACCATCACGACCATCATCATGGATGCTCGCTATAGCTGTGGGTGGTAACCCACAGCTATGCGAGTGTCCAGGAGGACCCTCCTAAAAAAAATGAAAAAAAAACACCCTGATTAAGAGCGGGCGCTCGTTCAGAGCGTCCGGCTATGAATCAGGCCCTCTGTCTCTTTCTCTCTAGCTCACATACTGTACACACTCTGTCACTTTGTTTCAATAAATGTTCCTGTCACTTATGTAGCATAACTGCTCCTTTCTGTCATTCCCATCCCACTGAGGGGGAAAGAGTGTCATCACCAGCCCTAGTATATGTGTACTGTAAATAAAGTGTATGCCCTGTCACTATGTGTAGCACCTGTTGAGGTGTCAGTGTGTCTAACCAAATATTTATTCAAAACCTGCAGACATTTTCCACCTACTTCTGTGACTTCAAAAGTTAGAGAGAAGTTGGCTGCACTATTTTAGTTGGACAGTTGAATTGTTGGAACAGAGGGGTTGGGTACAGGATCCAGGCGGTCAGGATCCCGGCAGTCAAAATCCCAATGTCGGCATCCCAACAAGGTTAGGATGACAACACCTTTCGGTAGGTATCCTGACCCTCCCCCTTCCCCTAGCCCTCCCTCCCCGATGCCTAAACCTAGCCTCCCCCTCAAACACCATAAACCTAACCCAACCCCCTTAGTGCCTAACCTTAACCCTTCTCCTAGTACCTGCTACTTACCTTCAGGATGCCATCGGTCGGGATGCTGGTGCCGGGATTCTGACAGGTGTCCGGATTCCGGTGCTGGTATTCTAAGCCGACATCCCCTGTGCCGGGATACTTAACGTATTCCAGAGAAAAGTTGGTCTGGTGTATGGCCAGCTTTAGCCTTGCCTATCACTGATACCACCAGGTATAGTGATGTAATAATCCCGCCTACTTTGGTGTTTTGGTTCTGCCTACAGTTGATTTGGTGCCGCCCATGTGAGGCCACTTCCAGAAAATATTTCCATGGCCACTTTTAGTTCCCAATCCGCCCCTGGTTGTTGTAATGCTGCCCACTCATAGGTAGTGTTCCTGAGGAAGGGGGAAAAAGGGTGGGAATATTAGGTATAAATTATTGCTACCTGTTTGTCTGCTGGTGTAGCAGCTCTTATAACTGTGAATTAAATAAGGATCGTATTGGTTATATTTGTGTATTTGTAAATTGAATGTGATTGTGTGTTCTCCTTTATTTGGTTCTAATTTGGCTTTGATGGAGTTAATTTAGAAATAATAGTAAATAAGATAAACAGTACAGATAGATTTCTAGTCAGCAGCCAATAAAACAGTATATATAGATTTCTAGTCAGCAGCCAATAAACCTATGCTTTTGATTTTTGGGAGGAGTCCTAAGCACCCACAAACATGCACATTCCACAAAGAGAGTCAAAGAAATTACATTCATAATCCCAGAGCTGTGAGTAAGCAATGCTAACCATTATGTAAGCAGTTTGCCCCAAATGCAACACTCCTCCTAGCATTCCTCCCAGAACAAAGTAAGTAACTCATTATTATATGCACTACAATACAGGAGTTTCAATTACTGTACAAATATAACAATAGCACATGGGACAAGTAATCAAACATTTGTGTGAAGAAGGAGTCTTACATATGACACTGTCTGTTAAGGTTTGAACCGGTTATGTATCAGCACATTAAATAAAATCCCACTGAGATTTCTCATCAACCCTATGGCTTAATCCATCTCATTTAGCAAAATATTTCATTTTCTTTTTTTTTTCTATGTGTCTCACTTGAAATAAAAGCACACAATTAATTAAGGGATTTATTAAAAACATTTTGTCATGCAGAAATATTCTCCATAGCGATAGTGTTTGCAAAAGTGCTGATTTTGTTTGTGTTCAACAAAATGAAAGGTGCCCAGACAGATTATCAAAATATATCTGTACGCAGTAACTCCAGGCATAATTAGACTAATTATCTACTTGCATATAAACAATGTGATGAATACAAATGTGCTGTGAAGAACAAATGTGATGATGCCAGTAGTATTTGCATAAAATAACAGATTGGATGAATATCAGCCAATATACGAGTACCAGACTCATATGTATAATTTCCAAGATGTTTGATGTTGTAATATTTAGCTTCTTGAGAATTTGCTAATTTTGTCTTTTGCATGGTCAGTATATATAAACTTTTTTATTACTATTATTTTATTTTATTTGTACTGGTTCCGAAATTAGGAAAATCACAAATTGGTTCACTGGCAGATGAAAAATAGCCTTTACTATAAGGGAAACAAAAAAATTTAATAGAATGATGAAGCGCTGTCTAAATATTTAACAATTAATCAACAATATAATCATAAATATAATATAATAAATATATATAATTAAAAAAAGGTGTATATTACCAGGATAACCTAGTGACTTAAAACACATCCGTAAAATCTAGAGAATCTTGTCTACGACATTTACATGCTATTCAAAGGCAAGTTCAGTATAACAGATAATTGTGCAGTGGTAACTAATAGCTGTATCTATATTTGGATAGCACTATGATATACTTGCAACCATATAAAACATTCAAACAGTACCTTATACCATATAATGATTATAGAAACAATTTAGAACAATATAAAACTCTCATTTTGCAACATGAAAAGATGTAAATACATCCAGTATTGGGAATCCGTGACCATGAATGTTCTTTTAAAAAAACCAAAGATGTTTTTTGGTCTTTAACACACCTGTATTTCCGTATGTCTTTATGTAGCAGACTCCCAATATAATACACTGAAAGTAATTTATATGGTCTTATAGAGTACTTACTATAAAGGGTGTATTTACTAATAGTCTACTTAAAATTGCTAAACATCAATGCTGTGTTTCTGGGACTAAACCACACATTTACTAATACTTAAAAATCAAATAAAAAATTGTCTGTTAGTAAATGTGTGATTTAGTCCCAGAAACACAACAGTGATGATCAATTTTGATTGATTTTAAATTGATAAAAATCGACCTTTAGTAAATATAACCCTAAGAGGCGCCATTTCACCTGATTTTCCCCATCCAAGAGAACTTTTCTTTCTGATGTGACTAATGTGAATGGAAGATGCAATTTGAAAACATTGATTTTCAGCTGGTTGTTTGAATTTTTTACATTTGAAATATCATTTAAAGTTATTAGAGGTAGTCAAATATGATTATGTTGGGTATATTGATTATATGTAAATGAAGAATTTGATCCACACATTCTGTCATACTTATTTGAGTGAAAAACATGTATTTATATGTCAATGTTCAGGCACACTTGGTATTAATCAATTTCAAGAACATCTAATGCTCTATTTAAGAGAAAATACATTTTATAAAAGAGAATTTTCTTAACACAAATATAGTTTATTAAAATATTTTGTAGACACATCGTGGTAACCAGGGCCGGATTGAGGGCCACATGGGCCTGGAGCTGAAAATTACCATTGGCCTATTATGAGAAACAGAGGGGGCATGACCAGTGCTGTGAGGGTGTGGCCAGTGCCATGTGGGTGTCTACACCAACTATACTCTCAGCCCCAATTTCTCCGTAAATATGTAAAAGAAAAAAATGCTTCAATTTGTGAGGTAAATAGAAATACAATTTTATGACTTATGATTTATGGCTGACCGTCTGGAGAGCAGATGACCAGTCAACATCATGTTGTCATGACAATGGGCCTATTTTTATGTGGAGGCCTGGAGCTGGAGCTCCATATGCCCCATTGTTAATCTGGCCCTGGTGGTAACTATTTCAGTAAAAAGAAGGCATTTATGCAACATATAAGACAAAGGCTCAATTTTAATAAATTAACTTGAACCACCCAAATTATTAGTTAATTATTTTAAATATTATGGCAAAAATGTAATAGATATACAATGTAATTTAAACAAACACCTACTGCAATATTACTAGTTAAAATGAGACAACCATATTTTGAGGGATGAGGTTTTAAACTATATTCTGACAATTTGAACTGCAGCTAATGTTTTCAGTGAACAAAGATGTTTTAAGTTAAGGTACAGTAAGTGACAAATCAAAAACCTTGTTTAACTATTGCTGCCATTAAAAGTTATGTCCATAAAGTCTAAATAAATGTAATTTAGTTGATTAATCAAAGGATCTCTGCAGCTTACATACAGTACAGTATGTCTCCCACCTTATGCCATTGCTTTTGGGGAAAAAAAGAAACAATAGTTTTTGTATTAAAACGTGGGAGCAGGGGAATCAGGAATAGGGAGGAGGTGGAGGAGGAAATTTTTTATTAAATTCACTTTAACTTAGTAAGTGTAAATTTATATGGAAACACTTGAAATGTATTTAAAATATTAGCAGCCAATGTTCATGATAATAAGGATAATAATGATCAACTAGTATCTTGACAATGAACAGTGAAACTCACAAATCACCCCTGGACATAGGGCCTGATTCAGACTGGTCGCTCTGATAGAGCGCTCGCTCTGAATCAGGGCCAGGTTTTTTGTTTTTTTAGAATGGTGGGAGACAACCCACAGCTACAGCGAGTGGCCATGATGATGTTCGCGATGGTCAAGACCATCGCGACCATCGGGCTTGTGACGAGACCCTTGTGGTAGGGTCTCGTGGCCGCAAGCCCCAGAGAGATTTCGGCTCTAACAGAGCCGGAATCTCTCCACTGACATCACTCGTGATGTCAGTGGGGCCACCCCCAAATGACAGGCATTCTCATGGGAACACCTCAGTTTGGGCAGCCACCCCCTCAGCCCGCCCACCAAAGGGGGCGATCTGTCACTCAACATCGACAGCTCACCCCCTTTGTTGCGAGACCCGGAGCGATGGAGTGCCCGTAAGTATGCAATTGCAATTAGATAATTGACAGTTCGCTATCACGATAATTATGTATAATGTTCCAATGTGAGCCCAACAGATCAGGAGATTTAGGGCCTGATTCAGAGTTGTAGTCTAATCCGATGGTTAGCACACAGAGGACTGCATATGTGCAGGATGTATACTGCGCTTGTGCAGCCCTTCATCTAAGAGTCCACTCGCAGTGCCTCCTAGCCGCAGCTGTGTCATTTGGGAGGTGGAGCAAGGGTGTTCCTGGGTAGCGTTCCCAGAATAAAGGGCGCGTCACCCCCAGTTTCCTAGAGGGATGAGGCCAGGGTCTGCTTTGGCAGACACAGATTTCCTGGCCTTGCAAACTGCCATGCCCCGGTCAAACTGTGGTTATCTTCAGCTACCACAGCATAGCCAAAGGGGTAACCATCGTGATCGATGATCGCGATGGTGATCCCAGGTTGTGATGTTGGTTGCCTCACTGGGATCGCAGATGCAGCAAGAAGGTGTCTGTTTCTTATAGACACCTCCTGCTGCATTTTAAATAGATGGAATTGCACAGCTGCTTGTGTGCGGCTCTGCAATTTCGTCCATCTCTAAATCAGGCCCATAGATCCAAATTAACTTGAAACATTAATATTGATTTTTTAAATATTGACTGATGATCTATAAGACTATCAATCATCGGAACATCACAACAGTATTATTTTAAATTTCCCTGGCGGCTGCTCTTGTCTGTAGCCATCGATTATACACTGGGAAACTGAGGGCTGCTCGATTTACATTTCCATTGCAGCTGCTCCTCTCTGCAGCTGCCAGGTGGAAAGCGCTGCCAGGCTGCCCGATCAGCAGTAATTGGCTGCACAGCAAAAGCTAGGGGAGGGTGCAGGGATGCAGTGGGGTTGGGAGGTCCCTCTGAGATTGGAAGCTGCTGGAAGATTATCTTCCATCAGTGTCTTCTGGGCATTTCTGACTGGTTGCATCAGATGTGACCATGCCAGAGAAATTCCAACCTGGTGTGGAATGTATCTGATGCTTCCACATCAAAGAAGTGGTTTAGAGCAGATATCTTCCATTGAAAACCTTTAAAGAAAGGACTTATGTACTACAAAATGCTAAGGGTCTTATGATTAAGCTCAGACACTACTTTATTGTCACAAGCATTGAAACAGATGGAGGATTGTTTCTTGGAAAGTGGATATGATTCCAAGGAGATCAATATGTCTCAGAATGCTTAGAAGTGAGTACAGCAAAATGTGATTTTCAGAAAAAGAAAGACCTGGAAAGTAACTGACAGCATATGTATGACTTTTGTTAACTTTTTAATTCTGTCTGGCAATATTAAACGGGCTATTATGCGACTTTGGTGCAAAATAACATCAGACCCAACATTGGGGAAAGAACTCACTAAATCCCCCTTAGTAACTATTAATAAGATAATATGTCTGCTCCATTTATTTATGCTCTTTGTGTTTTATAATTACTATTTATACTGTACTTACCTCTTTTTTACATGCAGCAAGTAAAGGTTGATTAAGCACAATGGTATAAACTGCAGAGTGTTTCCCCTGTGGGTTTAACACACTGAAGTTGGGCTTTCCATATATAGAAAGCTGTAGTGGAGGTGTGTGGAGTAGCTGCTTCCCAATTATATTGGAGGATACCCATCCCCTCTTTGATAGAACTAAAGGTCCATCTGAACCATGTCCATCAAGTCAGGGGGAACTTGGCAATAGTAAAGGGAGGTGATTTGAGGATGATTGAATACAGGTGAGTGTACAGGTACTTATTTCAGATTTTGTTTGACTTGAGGGTGAACTGAATCCTTGACAAAGGTGCATTAAGAACAAAAACTGCTGCTTTTGGGAATCCATACCACTATGCCATGGTTTGGATTGTACTATAGATGTGCACAAACCCCCATGTTTTGGTTTTAAATTATCCTCGTGTTTTGGTTTGGGCTTCATTTGGATCTCTTTAGCTGTTTTTAGAAATTTTTAATGTCATATAACTTGAACATGTGTTTGTGTGTATAATATTATTAACATCCATAACAATTCCAGTCAATTCTGACCACCTCGCAGCACCTGAAATCATGAGGGAGGGATTTAAATGAAATCCAAAATATGCAAGGTCCGGTTTGTAACTCTGAGTTGGAAACTTGCGAGTCAGGATTCCGTACTACTCGGAACCCCGGAAGTGTTCTGAGTTGGGGCACAGCTCGACTTGGAACCCCAAAGTTCGGGTGTGATTGGTTTTCAGCCAAACCGAACTGAATCTATTTTGTACAGAATTTTTGGTGTGCTAGTTTCAAGCTGACATCTATCTAGTCGTGGTAATGACAAAGCTTAAGCCATGCACCCTACTACTTTGGAGATGTAAGTGTGTGCATTCACCTCATTATATATAATATATAATATATATATATATATATATATATATATATGTGTGTGTGTGATATATATATATATATATTACACACACACATATAATTTATCGCTCTCATTCTCTCTCTCTCTCTCTGATATATATATATATATATATATATATATCTCACATACAGTCCCATGTGGTAGTGCAGTCAGTACAAACCAAACTTGGTACTCCAGGATTTGTATAACGATGCTTTATATCCAAATAGACTCCATCAATGCTTCTGGCCATGTACAGCAAGAAGGTGTCTGTACATGTCAACATCCTGATGAAAGCGCTCTGCATAGCCCAGAAACATTGATAGAGTCTATTTGGATATAAAGCAGCTATTTACAAATTCTGGAGTACCAGGTTTGGTATGTACTGACTGTACTACCATATGGGACTGTGCATATAGGTAACTTAGGCACCCAGGTACACACACACACACACACACGCTAATTTTGTTTTCAAATCAATGCTTAATTCAGCTATGGTGCAAATAAATAAATAAACAAATAAGCCGGTTAAACTTACAGAACCTGACATATCGTTTTCTGAGTATTTATGAGTATATTTGTATAATCACACTTACTGCAATATTTCAGTGAAAAAGTGGCAAGAAAAAATAAGCATTTCAAATCATTTTAATCACAGCTATTATGGAATTCGAATGAGTAAAAAAATATATATTCTAAGCAGGTGCAACAAACTGCTTAGAATAATTTAAAGAGCAGACTAGATGGGCCAAGTGGTTCTTATCTGTCATCAAATTCTATGTTTCTATGTAAAAAGAAGGAATTGTCCAAAAATACAGTATACACTTTATTTGTGAACTCACAGAACAGGTAAATTGGACTAAAACACAGAAGCAGGTAACTGAGACGTACCTTAGGGAAAAAAAAGAATAGACTGTAAAATATAGAATTATATGCAGCCAAAATACTCTGTAAAACACAGGCAACACTTGCAGATGGAGTAACACAAATCCAGGGAGCTGCAGTTAGATAATTCTCTAAGTATTTAGCACAAAATACAGGTGTAAGTTTAACAGAGAGCAGGTGAGTCTAGGGTTAATTCATTTCTAGTAAACAAATCCAGTAGAGAGTAGAGGAATCCTTGAAATCACAAGCAATAGCCAGGTCAATACACAGGAATCAAGTTGCAACAGCTGATGATACAGGTCACTGTAGCAATACTCTGGCAAAGTCTGATTCCCAGTCAGAGGCTTGTAGAGTCCACTAATTGCCTAATCATTGCTTGAGCATCAGCATATGTGGTTGTTAGGAAAACCTAGAGTATGTCCAGTTGGAAAACATACTAAACACGCTCCAACATTTTAACTTTTAACTATCCAGTTTGTAAAATCAACTGAGCATGCCCAGAATATTTTGATTGCCAATCAGCCATAATGCGACATGCTCAGGGCAAAGGACCATTCCTGGCAGAAATGTGACACTAGTATCCCTTTTAGAATATAGCTATTAGAGATGTGAGGTTCCGTTCTTCAAAAATCCGAATCCACTGAAATTTTGTAAATCTGAACATATCCAAGTCACAGGTCTAATCTGCTGATGAGATCCGGACAGATCTGAGACACGGTTCTGATCTTCCTGGGGTTCGGAATTCGCATTTTAAATCCAAATTTTGAGTTTTGGATTGCAAAAACTACATGATTTTAGCTCTTTTTAACAATGTATCAAGTTTATTTAAAAAAAGAGTTCAAAAATCAAAATCAGAACATGAAGATGCATCCAGATCCAAACCAAAACAAGGGGGTCAGCGCACATCTCTAAAAGATATATTCAAATATTTTCAGTCACAGCATTTATTTTATTGATATGATGTTTATAAGAAAGGTAAATTTTGGGGTAGTTGGTATAAACTATATTGTGATTATTTGAAACCTAAAACCGGTGCAATATTCTTTTGATTGCAGAAATATATTTCAAAGTCTGGGTAAAACTGTAGTTATAAATAAACTACACAATCAATATGTATTATGCAGATCATGTTGAACAGAAGGAACATGGCATTGCTGATAAGTTTCCGGCAGCACAACAGCCATTTTGACTTCACAGATTCAAAGATCAATACTTTACTATGTAAAAAACAAGTTAATTGTTTTTACAACTGATATTCCCGAGTTTATTCTGTAAAGGTGCTGACTGACTATTTGTCCACAGTGCAAAGAGGGCACACTACACCCTGGGCCTTTGACATAATGTCCATATCAGTTTAAAAAAATGCCCAATGACAGTTTTCTTATTGGATTATGTCATATTTACATGACTTGTATTAGAATCATCTGTGGTGCTTCTTTGTGAAGAATTGCACTTGACGTGTATATGCATTTTGTAGATATTGATTGTGAAATATCAATTCATCCTCTTAAGCACTGCCAGCAACAAGGGTATTTACAAAATATACTGTCACACTTGTAGAAAGATATAATACAGAGGGGAAAATGTATTATTATTTTAAGAAATATCCTAAGACATTCTTACTTAACTAATTATCATGGAAAAAGCATAACAGTTTTTGTCCCAATATATCAAGTGGCTTTTTCAGGAACAGTACTTTTGAAAAACAGTTGCTCCAGCGATGAAGGTGTTATATTTAAGAAGTGCAGTGCACCTATTTATTGTAGAGCTGAGTGGTTCCTGTTTGCAGAAATCCAAATACTCCTGATCTTAGGGTTTTTCTGAGGAGAACAGAGTCCCCGCTGGGGAATTCTTGACATATTCAGGTCTCAGAATGAGGCAAAACATAATTTTCCCAGAAAGGTTTGGATTGCATATAAGAGTCCCTCCTTCATGACATGGTGACATTTCTCACAAGGGAGTGTAGAGTGTGGACTTTAGTTGGTCTTAAAAAAACACCATTAGGACACTATTAGAAGGACAGAGAGAGTTGTAGGAGTAGATAGATGGGGAGAAGGTGGGAAGGGTGACTGGCTGCAAGCATTTTTGTCATTGTGTATGTGTGTTTGTCAGATACACTAGCTAGCAACAACTGCAATCCAGTGCACTGCAGTGCAAATAGACTACTGTGTGTTTGTCAGACATAGTGGTACCTGCAATCCCATGCTACAAACAGGCTGGTGCATTTGTGTATTTGTTAAGGTGAACTTGCACTTGTTTTTCACATATATATAGTCAGTCACTTGTGTATGAGGGCACAAGGTTTGTGTCTATGAGGTGCACCCCCAAAGAAACAAAATTCCATTGTAAAAATATTGCAAATTGCATCTTTTTTTTGCTAGTTTTAAAAAACTATAAGTGTTTTTTTATAATTCAAATAAAATTTTATTTTTTCAAAATCATGTGCTTCATAGAAGTAGCATATATTGCTTAACTTAATGGGTGTAGAAATGTCCCTGTCAGCTGCACCTCAAACATAATAGTTGCAAAAAGGCATTCTTTGCCAGCATTAAAAAAAATTTCAAGTCTTTTATTATAATTTAATTAAAAATTTATTTTTTCAAGATTGTGTGCTTGGTAGAAGCAGCTAATATTACTGTACTTATTGGGTGTCTGTGTCAGCTGCACCCCAAATATAATAATTTGTGGAAAATAGGCTTTTTTTCTGGAATCAACAAAAAACTGCATGGTAAAGGTAACAGTCCCTCATTTCCCTATCCCTTTGTTTGTTCACTTGGTGTGGTGGCAGTTAAGTTAAACTTCAGTAGTATTACTCCTGTCCTGGTGTAGACAAATTAAATTAAATATGGATCAGTCGATAGAAGAGCAGTAACAACCCAGTAGTAGTGCTGGCAGTCATAGTACTTCTTTAACATCTACTAAAGAAGGTCAAGGGGAAAGAAAGGTTTAAGAAAAATCACCTCAAAATCTATACAGTATTTTACAATCTTAAAGAAAACATTATCTCTAACTTGGAAGAGAAAATGTACTGCACAAAAACGTAACATTGCCAACATGCTGTACATCACACACAATGGCAAGGAAATGTTCAGATCATGGCCTTCTCACTCTCAGGTCCTGATTCAGCAAATAACAGAGTTGCTATTGTAGCTGCTAACATGATAGCAGCTGCAATAGCACTAATTTGGTAGTGCAGCCGGTGGCATCATGCCTCCTGCATGCATTATTGATCTGAACTGGATCCTTGGACACATCATCAGATCACTTGTGTGTCCATCGGGTCATGCAAGCCAGCCTCTGCAGATACACAAAAGTGGCCATTTAATCTGTCAGCCAACAGAGATCCTGGCCTTTTCACCCCCAACACCTTTGATTTGAGAAACAGAGGCTGTTGCCACCACCTCCCCATCCAGAAACTGCAGCAGACTGTCAATCACTGACATTCTTCTGCCAGACTGCATGCAGGATTGCAGACCCATTCTGCACATGCACAGAATGGGTCATGCGCATGCACAAATTCCCAATAATCAATAATCTGCAATCAGCACTGCTGAATCAGGCCCAGAGTCTAGATGTGTCACCTTTAAACCAGATGAATCCAGAACACAAAAAAAAAGACTAAGGTTGAACAAGAAACTGTGTGTTCATAAACTTTACAGATACTTTTGGATTGTTTAGCAGTGTCCACGAGTGCTATGTGTGAATCTGACATTTGACTCTAGTCCTAGAGGAGCCTCCTTCCACCATTTCTGAACCCTCTGCAAATGTCAGGTTGAGTAGTAGGATGAGGGGAATATTTCTGTATCTGATGCTGAGTATGTTGATTATGAATGTGTTAGACAAGAAGAAGTTGATAAAATTCAAGAGGATAATGCTGTTTGTGTCAAAGTAAGTCAGCCACCAGTGGCAGCAGTTCTTGTCAGTGATAAGAAGGAGGAAATTGTCATGACAGGGCATAAGACCAAGAGCCACTTCTTCACTGTGGAATAATTTTTACTCTAATTCTGATAAAATTTGTCTAGGCATCTGTGACATTTGTAGAGCCAAATTAAGTACAGGTAGGGATGAAGACCATCGAAAAGAGGAAATAATGTCTCTTTGCTGGTGCACTAGAAAAATCATATTAAAACATAACTTTTATTAATTTCAGTAAAATATTATGCCTCTACAGTGAAATATTAAAATCAATTGGAAAAGAAAAACATTTTTGAGATTTGTTTATGAATAAATAAATGAAAAAATAAACACAAATAAAATTAAACTCACTCTCCAACGTGTTGTTTCTTTATCTTGTTTTAGTATTCCCTTGTTGTAATATGTATCCACTATAGAGAGAATTGCACTCAATGTTGCAATCCCCGTATGGAAATATACAGTATCAAAATTTCTTGAGTCAGGTTTCAGAGAATACTGTGATTGATTTATTTCAGTATTCACTCTTTCATGAATCCTACATATAGCATTAATTCAAAATAGCACTTATGTATTACATAGCTTTCATAGTGCACATTCGGAGTTTATCCATATTAATTATTTGGAGGTTCCAAAAGGACTTATTTCTTATATGATTGTAAAATAATAACAAGCAGCCCAGCATCAGCTATCAGTAGCATGAATAGAATCCATCACCTTCAATCTCCATTGTCAACAACTGCATCATGAAAATCCTCATTAACAATACTCTCCTTCAAACCGCATATCCAGTACCTTTCATAGTTCTGCCATTTCCAAAAATATCTGCAGGATACTGTATTTTCCTTTGCTCACCTGGGAGGCATTAAAGACCCTCATCCACTCACTAATCATCTCCACACTGGACTATTGCAACCTCATGTTATCTAGCCTCCTCCAAACATACTACAGCTGCCTCTCCTCTCCTACAAGCCCTATACTGTCCCCCCTTCTTCCTTAGAACTCAATTCAAACTTCTTACAAATACCTTGCCAAATCCTCTCCTATTTATATCACTTACCTCATCTCCCTTCACACTTTTTCCCTTTCACTTTGCTCCACCCATGAATGCTGCTTCTCCTCCCAGTTAATAACTTCTACCCTTTCCCATCGCAAGAGTTTGCCCATGCTACTCCTTACCTCTGGAACTCGCTACCTATCAGATTCTTCACCTCATTACAACATTTCCAATGGCCTCTCTAGACCCACTTCTTCATCAAAGCCTTCCAGCTCTCATCCTACTGCACTGTTTAATGCTCCTTGTACACTGTCTCTCCCCTTTGTTTCAGACCTGTTTGTCTGCCCCTTTTCTTTAGACTGCTAGCTCTCATGAACAGGGTCCTCTCATATGATTTTCATTCCCTCACTTCTACAATAATCTCATCCCCACTGCCTACAATTTCAACCAACCTTTGGGTTCTGATGTCCTGCTGATTATTTGAATATCAGGATGCTGATGCAGCAATGTTTATAAACAATGTCCATGTTCTGCAATGTTCTGTATTGTATTTCACTTTTTTTGTGCTTTTGTTCATACTGTTTCTGTTTTTTGTAATTTGTAAGGTGCTACAGACCCCTTGTGGCTCCATTTAAATAAAGCATAATAATGATAATAATTGTCCTGATTCACAAGAAAAATCCTTGCATGCTAGGGCTGCTGCTGCTGGGGGTGAATATTTGTCACAGTAGGAGGCCAAGAAGTCTTGCAAGAGAATCCAAATAAAATAGCTGCCATCCTTTTGCACAGAGGATTAATGAAGCCAAGACAACTGCTGTACAGTATGTCAACATTAGATCTGTTTCCAATATCCGCCATCAATGATTCTGTTTTTTTACACAATTAGTTGAGGTGATGTGTCCACGCTTCCAAATTCAAACTCACTTCCACATTGCAAGAAAAGCTATTTCTCATCTGTACCAGGATGCTAAAAAACATTATTCATGCCTAAAAAATGCCATTGTACTATCTAACTTAACTACAGATATGTGGGCAAGCAGTACTGAACAAACTAAAAATCTAATTTAATCAGTACTGCTTGCCTACATGTCTGTAGATAAGTGTATAGAAAGTACAAAGTAATTTAACATGACTGTAATAGCTCAGTGGGTGGGTAAATCACTTTCAAAAGCAGTATCATACACACAAGGCAGGCTACTCTCTGTATTGCTGGCTTCTCTAAGAATACTGGTGTAAATCTTTTTAAAAAAACTCAGGGATGTGAAAGCAAAATGGCTTACCCCACTCAGACTCTCCTAAGTATTTGTCAATTTGATAATGCAAAGATACAAATTTCAACAAGTACCATGTTTTGCACACACAATAAACTCGATGGTTCAGAATTTCTTAAAAAAAATTCAAGATCATTTAGTAGATGTTGGCTATGGCCCTTAAAATTTCTCAGCATTTTTTAAATTCAGCAATTGCATGTAAAAGATTGCAGCTGCAAGAACAGTTCCATTTGCCATGTCACCAACTGAAGCAAGAGGTAGTAACCAGGTGGAATTCAATCCTTTATATGCTTCAGTGCATGGTGGATTAGCAACAAGCCATACATATGTACACCTAAAATCTTGACATTATACCACCATATTTCTGAAGCACACTGGAAAATACTCTCTGCATTATGCAAGCTACTAAAACCATTTGAAATTGTAACTGTTGAAGTGAGTTCAGACACTGCCAACCTGAGTCAGGTCATACCCTTAATTAAACTAACTGAAAAAGAGCTAGATAAGCTGAAGGAGAAAATGAAATGAAGTGATGTTGGGCTTGTAGATCAAGTTCTTTATTCACTTCACAAAGGCCAAAGGGTTTTCAAAATCTTGTAAACAGATTAGTACATTTTGGAATCCATGCTTGATCCTACTGTAGGTTTAAGTCATATGTAATGTCTTTCTTTTCAACTGACACAGATCTTAAGAGATGCTAAGAGATTTTTGTGAGCAAGTTGTCAGCTCAAGTGGCACATCACACAATGCTGTCTGCTGCTTCAGTTTCTACTGCAAATAATGCCGCCAGGAAAAACTGACCTTATCCCAGAGATGCACTGGTGATAATGATGAGTCAAGTAAACGCACAGGAGTGAAACATTATGACATCTCATCAAGCTTAAAAGAATTGCCCATAATAATAACACCACTACCGAGACTCAATATGATACAGTTAGCATCAATAGAATGGTGGAGGATTACTTTAATGATAATGTACAAATTAGCATGTCACACAGTCTTTTTGAATACTGGGAGGAAACAAAGGAGTCCCTTGTACAAAATAGCTGTGGTTTACTTAAGTTGCAAATCCATTATGTATTCGGAAAGAGAGTTTAGCATAGCTGGGAATCTTGTGAGCAATTGGCATAAGAGGCTAATGTGTGAAAACTGATGTTCATCAAAATTAATTACAAATTCTTTAAGAAAGACCTTTGCTGCCAATTACAACAAATAGAAACTTCTGTAACGGTGGATTCCAGTGGGGATGAGCTTTTGTGTGATGATGATATTAACAACAGTGATGATAGAGTCATTATGGGGATGAAAATGGCATCTTACAACTATACCAATGATTAACAACACTGTTAGCTGCCTTAAGCTCATTAAAGCTTGGTTTGTGGGGGCCAAAATAAACCAAGCACTTCATCCACAAAAGTGGCAGTCCCTGTTGCTGAAGTACTTGCTTTATTAAACTGCTTGTCCTTTTTAATATACAACACAAGAGTCAGTGAGAGGGCAATTCCATTGTGCACCACTTTTCTTTATAGGCTTTTATAGGCATTGCTAAGATTGTCTAACAGGAAGCAGATATTACTGTACTTTATTGGGATGTTCATGTTCTTCTGTGTCTTGCAAGGCCAGATTCTCATCCAGGCATACAGGCCCCATTTCATACAGCACTCCACAAATACAGAGTAGCATCATGAAATCATAATTAATATTTATCGACTCTGACTAGGCTGTTATACTGCCTGAATTGTCCTGAGGCCTTTAATTTGCTGTTTAGATTCAGTTAATATTTAAAAAAACTTCAGTGGTGTTTATTTCATGTCTACAATTTGCTTTTCTTTATAGTTATTACTGTTATTAATCAATCAATGAATTAATCAATGTTTTATCTGATCCTGATCTCCACTAAATACTCAGCCTCCATTTACCTGTGCTGGTCTCAGGCCTCTGATCTAGTTCTTGATTAATGAAAACATTCTAAAGGTTCTTAATTTTTATGATACTGCTACCCTGTCTGTCACTTTTGTGTCACTATGTTTCATAGATGTGCTATATTATTTTAAACTGCCACTTGTTTGTGGTGCTACTCTGGCTTAGTTTAACCACTCAGCTCGCTGCAACCTTCGGCCAATATTGGAGAAAACAATATTAAGGGGTGAGCGGTGGTCAAATTTACAGGAAATGACTGGAAATGAGTATGATAATTGCACCAGTCATAGAGCTGCTGCAAGCTTCAAGTAGCATCATAGCTAGTGGGTATCTTTGTAGCCTGAGATTCAGTTGCAGCATTATCATGAAGATGCACATGTGGCTGCATAAAAAGACACAGCCGCTGATTCTTCTGCATGCACCTCTGAATCATGCCCTTAGCATCTTGTTTTTGGTAGATCTGAATAATAATAATAATAATAATAATAATAATAATAATAATAAATTGGACATTAAATGGTAATAGGATGGACTTTGAAGTAATTGTTTGATATTTCATCATATGCACTTAACCTGCAGTCCTGAAAAACAGCTTCAGGTTGATTTTCTGAGTTTAATTCCCAAAAATGGAATGTGGGAATACACCCAGGTTTACACTAGATCAGATTTTCCCAAACTCCGCCATGACAGTCCAAGTTTTAAGGATATCCATGCTTGAGCACAGGCGACTTCATTAGTACCTCAGTTTGATGTAACCATCTGGATTCAAACATGGATAACCTTAAAATCTGGAATGTCATGGAGGAGTTTGGGAAACTTTGCTCTAAGTAGAGAGAAGAGCCACATCTGGGCAAAATATAAATCTTTGCATATTGTATAGTACCTGCAAATTTTGTATCTTGGTAAAAATAAACTGTTACTGTTATGTTTAAACTGTTTTAGGCAGGCAAAATCTAATTCGCCATTTTACTGTAAAGTTTCCAGCAACGCAGTTAAAGTAAAGGCTTTTTACTCTTCATGTAATGTAAAATGATTTGTAAAGTACTGTTAGAAAGCAGGCAGCTATATTGACATGTGTGGTCTGTTAAGCTCAGATTGCTTTGTTGGTTTATCCTGCATAAAATGTGGATGTTCTAGAAGGAAAGAAAGGAATAAAGCTTTGTGAAAAAAAATCACAATCAGGCATGTCATTTGCTATCTGCTATTTAAAAGTCTACAATAAATAAAGTATATGGGGAAAAAAACTAAATTGTTTTGAATATTCCACAATGGCATAACTAGATTTTTGAGATCACAATTGAAAACTTCTAATGGGGTCCCAAGGCTTTGAGGGAGGAAAACCCTTCCCTTACTCACTTTATGGAGGTGATCACACTCCTCCTAATGTTGTCTATATTTCTCCAGTGCAATGCTTTGCTCTTTCTGCTCAGGAAATAAAAAA
Organism: Taudactylus pleione; assembly: GCA_031769625.1. NCBI lineage: Eukaryota > Metazoa > Chordata > Amphibia > Anura > Myobatrachidae > Taudactylus > Taudactylus pleione. The sequence continues at coordinate 15,904,780 of JAUIMM010000116.1, read as the reverse complement.
ACATGGGCTGATTCACAAAAATACACTATGCCGATGTTTTTATAGTTGAGTGATTATGCGTATGCATCCACAATGCATTGCACATACATCAAAGTCCATTACCTTAGACCACAGGTTCTCAAACTCGGTGCTCAGGACCCAAAACAGTTCATGTTTTCCAGGACTACTCATAGAATCACAAGTGAAATAATTAGCTCAACCTATGGATCTTTAAAATGTGTCTGTGAGTAATGAATACACCTGTGCACCTGCTAGGTGACCTGGAAAACGTGACCAGTGTGGGGTCCTGAGGACCATATTTGAGAACCACTGCCTTAGACACAAGTAGCGATATTCTATTAGCAGAGTGATTGACCGTTAAGGGGAGGTAACAGGGTGTGCCACAAAAAATTCAGGTGTGTTGCTGCCTGTGTCTGCGATCCTGTACGCACAAAACATGGCTCTGGCACAGGGGTGGATTGGGATTGAAAAACAGCCTGGGAAATTTCTGGAAGCAGCCCTATTTGGCGCGGGTTCTGATGAGGGGCGGGTACTATTGAGGGGGGGCGTTATTCCTCCTCATAGGGCCTGATTCTGAGTTGGATGCAACTATTATATATTATATAATCAAAGCACAAGAAGGGGGTGCCACATTGTGCATCAAATCGTAAAATAATTTATTGCAATCATAAAACACTTAAAAACAGCATTTGTACCAATATGCGGTTGAAACCACAACTAGTACAATAGATTCATACAGAGGGGATGTAGTTGACATCCCGGGGGTCTGGATGCCTGCGCTCATAATACCAGCGCCACAATCCAGACGGTAAGTATTAGGTTTAAGGTTAGGGGCTAGGCACTAGGGGGAGGGTTAAGGTTAGGCTGCGGGGGGAGGGCTAGGGTTAGGGTGCGGTACATCACAACACCAAGCCACGCTTGGAGCAGTGGCGTTACTGTGACATGACTGGATTCGGGTAAATTACTGGGAAAGACGCCAGCAACAAAATTCTTTGGTCCATGCTAGGACTGATATGGTGGTTTCAACTAAAGGAGAGAGTTGTTCATACCTAAAACAATGCAATCAGTCTGGGACCTATTCCATTTAGACATTTTGTAAGAATCTGAATTAGTGCGCTATTTGTTTGATATTGATAGATAGATAGATAATTGACAGATACTGTAGATAGATAGATAGATAGATCTCTCTATACACATACATTTAGCATTATCACCTCTAAATAACTAATTACTACTTGTGCAATCAACATAAATGTCAGTGTGCATGATATTGAAGTAATGCTGCCCATCCACTTAACGATGTGGGGGATGACAGCACGATTACGATGCCGTCATCTCCCGCAGGGTGAACTGCATACACTGAACGTTCAGACGTTCAGTGTATGCAGATCAATCATCCCCGAACATGGCAATCTGATGGTGGTCGTCAGGTTGACCGTCATGTTTGGGCGATGATTGATGTTAAAAACGACCAGCGGGTGCGCGCATCGCTGGTCATTTTTAACCTTTTACTACCTGATTTGCGGGCAATTACCAATCAATGGAGTGATAATGGCCGTCGTTATCGCTCCATCGCTAGGTTTAATCGCCTAGTGGATGTGCAGCTTTGCACAAACACAAAGGACACCATATATATAGATATATATATATATATATATACATACACAGTATATATATTGTTCTATGGAGCAAGAGACATGCTATATATATATATATATATATATATATATATAATATATATATATATATATACAGTCAGGTGCATAAAAATTGGGACATTGACAGAATTTTCATATTTTGGCCTCTATTCACCACACAATGGCTTTGAAATGAAACAAACAAGATGTGCTTTAACTGCAGACTTTCAGATTTAATTTGAGGGTAATTACATCCAAATCAGGTGAACGGTGTAGGAAATGCAACGGTTTATATATGTGCCTCCCACTTTTTAAGGGGCCAAAAGTAATGGGACTATCAACTCAAAAGCTATTTCATGGACAGGTGTGGGCTATTCCATCGTTATTTAATTATCAATTAAGCAGGTAAAAGGTCTGGAGTTGATTCTAGGTGTGACATTTGCATTTGGAATCAGTTGCTGTCGACTCTCAATATGAGATCCAAAAAGATCCAAGATCACTATCAGTGAAGCAAGCCATCATTAGGCTGAAAAATCAAAACAAACCCATCAGAGAGATAGCAAAAACATTAGGTGTGGCCAAATCAACTGTTTGGAACATTCTTAAAAAGAAAGAATGCCCCGGAGAGCTCAGCAACACCTTCCCTAGTGAAGAAAAACCCCTTCACAACAGTTCGCCAAATCAAGAACACTCTCCAGGAGGTAGGTGTATATGTGTCAAAGTCAACAATCAAGAGAAGACTTCAGAAGAGTGAATATAGAGGGTTCACCACAAGATGTAAACCATTGGTGAGCCACAAAAACAGGAAGACCAGATTACAGTTTGCCAAACAATATCTAGAAAAGCCATTACAGTTCTGGAACAGCATCCTATGGACAGATGAGACAAAGATCAACTTGTACCAAAGTGATGGAAAGAAAAGAGTATGGAGAAAGCAAGGAACTGCTCATGATCCAAAACATACCACCTCATCAGTGAAGCATGGTGGTGGTAGTGTCATGGCGTGGGCATGTATGGCTGCCAATGGAACTGGTTACCTTGTATTTATTGATGATGTGACTGCTGACAAAAGCAGCAGAATGAATTCTGAAGTGTTTCGGGCAATATTATATGCTCATATTCAGTCAAATGCTTCAGAACTCATTGGACGGCGCTTCACAGTGCAGATGGACAATGACCAGAAATACTGCAAAAGCAACCAAAGAGTTTTTCGAGGCTAAAAAGTGGAATGTTATGCAATGGCCAAGTCAATCCACTGACCTGAATCCGATTGAGCATGCATTTTACTTGATGAAGACAAAACTGAAGGGAAAATGCCCCAAGAACAAACAGGAACTGAATACATTTTCAATAGAGGCCTGGCAGAGCATCACCAGGGATGAAACCCAGCATCTGGTGATGTCTATGCATTCCAGACTTCAGGCTGTAATTGCCTGCAAAGGATTTGCAACAAAGTATTAAAAAGTGAAAGTTAGATTTAGGATTGTTTAGTTTGTCCCATTACTTTTGGCCCCTTAAAAAGTGGGAGGCACATATAGAAACCATTGTAATTCCTACGTGTTCACCTGATTTGGATGTAATTACTCTCAAATTAAATCTGAAAGTCTGCAGTTAAATCACATCTTGTTTGTTTCATTTCAAAGCCATTGTGGTGGTGAATAGAGGCCAAAATATGAAAATTCTGTCAACGTCCCTATATTTATGCACCTGACTGTATATATATATAAATAGTAAAGACGTAGAGGCCGGCACTCCTTGCCTAAAAGGGTGAATTGCGTCCGGTGCCTACAATTTACCTCTCCGGCAGGGAGGAAAAATTGATTCATACATCGTATTTGCGGTCCGTGTATTATTTACATGTCATCTTGAGTGCAGCCTGACGCTATATTATATATAAATAGTATATATGTATGTTCACTGTATGTGTATATATATATATATATATATAGAGTGTATGTGTGTATATATATACATATATATATATATATATATATACACTTCACATCCCCATCCCACAAGTTGCGCTAGTGATTTAAGTGATGTCATGTTATGTGGACATATTGTGACTTACACTGTGTCACTGCCTGTCCAGTCACTGCCATTCTCTCCAGTCCTGTAACAGCCCTGCCACTTCTCCCCTTCCTGGCTCCTGCTGCTAAGGACTGATGGTGGCTGTTGGAGGCGGAGCCGCGAGGTGTACCTCACGTGCTCCGCAATGCCCCATGGGCATGCAGGGCAGCCCTCCCTCGGCCATTTCACTACTGAATGAGCTTTTGCACATGCGCAGAAACTCATTCATGACTGCTACCTGTTTGGAGCTAAGCTCTGATAGCGGTAGCGGCCGTTTGAGCCACCGGCGGCCGGCCTGCAGGGGAGGAGAGGGGACCGGCCCAGCAGGGGGTGATGATGGCACCGGCCCAGCGGGAACTTTCCCGCAGTACCAGTGGCCCAATCCGCCCCTGCTCTGGCGTCTCAGCTCAAGTGGCCATTCTGTATGACCATAGGGTTATATAGGAAGCCGATTATAGAAGGATCTGCATTTACTTGTCTATACATAGCATTCTTAGGTCCTGGTAAAAACACATGCCTCCATGTACAGTTATGTCCTCACTCATCACCATACAGCAAATGTGCGCATGCATCGCGGCATGTGATTTGCCATGCACGCATATGCCACAGTACACCAGGCCACGGCAGCATTTGCACCATGCAACCCTATGGATCACGGACACGAACAAGATGCATACGCCTATTCGTGGGCATGTGACTGGTGGCATATGTATAGTGGCAAGTCGCAGCAGTGGCAACAATGAAGCAGGACACATCTGTATAGTGTATTAAGATATCACAGGTTACCATGAATATGTTTAAGAGCCTCTTCTTTAATTCTCTTTAAAATGTACATTTTAAATTTTAGTGATAGAAAATGATTTGTCCATTGTGCTTTAGAGATCTATATATCACACTAGCAAGGTTCAAGAACAGAGCACAGACAATCCTCCACTTTTTACTTTGTCTGTATAAAAAATATCATCCCTGTAGAAGATGTGTTGTATATACATTAAAATCTATAACACCTTCCAGGAAGGTTTTGACAAGCTAGACAGCCAGGAGACTCCAAGGTGATTGTCTGTTGTCATTTTTGACTGATTCTTCTTCCAAGCCTCACAAACTTGTTGTGGTTTGACCTTGTGGTGATAGTGATCTATCTTTATGGAAGGCGACTGTCGGCAATTTCATTGAGGGAAACTGGGTAGAGAAGCATAAGAAAACATTGGATATCCCTAAAGAGGACAAATGTGCTAAACATCCACCGACCTTCTAACATTAACCATTAAGCAGACAAGCCATAAATGTCAAAGCTATAGAATAAAGCTTGCTGCATCTAATTGTCAAATGCTTTATTACCAGTGGAAGCTGTAACTCTAAACCATAGAGAAAACAATATATCTTGAGATGTTTTTGTCTTATTCTATTTTATTTATGCAAAAATACAATATATATTTATTAGTTGTTGCATAAATGCATGTGTGTGCAAGTGTATATGTTTGAACATTCATGTTTTTAGCAAATTAATAACATTAAAATTATAATAGCTGAATTTATGTACGTAGTAATTATCATAGTATTTAAAGATGATTTGAATACATATTTCTTGGCCTGATGTAAGCAGTTTTAATGGGTTGTCAGATGGGGAAAATTAAACAATATGACATTACAGCATTGGGACGTTCCAGTAAAGACACTATGGTGTTCATTGGAACAAGCCCAGAATCAAATTAGAGATGTGTGGGCTCGGTTTTCAGAAAACTGAGCCCACACATCTCTAATTTGAATCTGGGCCCGAACTTCCTTGATCCAGGTGAATCTGAGTAACGGCTCGGGTGTTTCTGCCTTGCTCGGATTCCAAATCAAGGCAAAAAGTTGGATTCTTGCAGGTTTGGGATTTTATATAAGTCCCTCCCGCAGTGACCCAGGTGCCATTTCACACTGATTCCAGTCTATATTCATTTTTCCAGTGGCTTCTGTGCTGTGTCCATCCCCTCCAACTTCAGTGGCTGCTGCAGTGTCCACTCCAGTCCCTGTGTCCAGTGGCTGCTGCTATGTCCAACCACTCCCTGTGTCCATTGGCTGCTGTGCTGTTGTATCCATCCTCTCCACCTCCAATGGCTGGTGCTGTGCTGTATCCACTCCAGTCCCCTTAGTGTTAAACTGTTAATTTTGGCTAATCAATATTTACAGTACAGGTAGATAGCAAACCATTGTTTACTATTTTTTATAGTGCAGTAATTATTATCATTTTACTAGCCTATAACACAGTGGTGCTACATGTGACTCCACAGGCCATACCCCACTGCCTTATAACCATTGTAACACCACAATTGTCATTTGCGGAAAATGTAAAAAAAAGTAATAAGTTAAAAAAATAATAATATTTGTTTATACAACCTGTGTGTGCTGTACCCTAGTACAGTTTTTCACCTATATAGAAAAGCGCTGTGTCTCTCCACGCAGTGTAAGCTGAGCTGTGAACTAAAGTTGGAAAAAAAAAATTCTTATATTGTTGTTTGTACTAAGGGCCTGATTCAGACCCGCTCGTAAGCATCCGCACGCTCGCTCTGAGTGATGGTCACACAACTGCGCATGCGTACAGTTCGCAATGCACATGCGCAAACCAGTCATTGCGGTCAGAAATTGTTCGCTCGTAAAACACAGAGGGGCTGCTATTTTGAGTGACAGAATGTGCCGTTTGTAGGTGGTAACAGGGGAAGGTGCTTGAAAACGGGGGAGTGGTTGTGAGAACGCAGGTGTGCCCAACAGTCAAAAGGGCATTTAATGGGAGTGCATAATTAGCAAAGGAGCATCATCGATCACGTCACTTGGTTGTCTTTTAGCCTGAACTGCTCGTAGTGATTGTGGGAAGTAATTCCTACCTCAAGCGCTGCGAGTAGTTCAGATGCCGTTCAATGTTCCCGATTAATCTAATAAAAACAGGAGATGACGTGATTTGCGAATGGCAAAGGGGTGTCTTGAAAAAATAGCGAGCGCATTTAGCGGACACTCGCACAGACATAGAGGCGTCCTCACACCGCAAAGAGCGAGTGCTCAATTTAAATATCCGGCCCCTTTTTTACAGCGAGCGGCTGCAAATAGCGTCCAGGTCTGAATCAGGCCCTAAGTCTGTGCGCTGTCCCCAGTGCATTTTTGTTCATGTACATATAAACGCTATGACTTCATGCAGTGTCAGCTGAGCTGCAAATTTTAAAAAGTAAAAAAATATATATTTTCTTCTATTGTTTCACTTCTTTGTACTTACTTCTGTGTGCTGACCCCAAAGCATTTTTGTTTTATCACTTATATATAAGCACTGTGGGGTATATTTACTAGAGTGAGATATTTTAGAAGTGGAGATGTTGCCCATAGCAACCAATCATAATCTAGCTATTATCTTCTAGAAGGTGCTAGTTAAATGTTAAGTAGAATTTGATTGGTTACTATTGGCAATATTTTAACTTCTAAAACTCTCACTTTTGTATATATACCCATGTGACTGCAATCAACTGAGCTGTGAACTAATAAAAGGGCAACATTTTTTCTTCTTCTATTGTTTGTACTACATCTGTGTGCTGTCCCCAGTGCTTTTTTTGTTCACATACATATAAGCGATGTGTCTCTACACAATGTGAGCTGAGTGTGTTGCAGTTGGTGGCCAGTTTTTTTTATTTGTCTTTTATCAAAATCAAAATGTTTTTGTGTATTCTAAAAAATTCAGGCCGTGATATAGAAGTGTTTAAGAACAATAATGGTCATTAGAGCAAGGGCCACTGCCTTATTATCTGAACAGTATGTTGCTGCTGATGGCCAGTTTTTCTATTTGTCTTTTATAAAAGTGTTATTGTGTGTATTATTCCTCTTACTCAGACTCTCTGGTGCTCACAAATGTACTACAGGGGTGTGTTACCCAATTGTGGGGGGGGAGGGAGTACGACCAGCAGGTAAGCCTCCTCATATTTGTTAGTAGGCTGATTTGGAGTTAGCCGCTCTGCAGGGCAACTATTTAGTTTCTTTTTCTTCTCTTTACACCCTTGTGATGAATCCTTTTCTACTAACATTGTATTTTTGTATGGCCTTCAGTTTACAAATGTACTACGATTGTGTATTACCCATTTAAGGGTAGTAGGGACAGCAGGTCAGCCTCCTCATATTTATTTTTAGTATATTATAGGCTGATATAATCTCCTGCATGCCCCTTTAATTTTTAATATAAATTATGAGCCAAGCTGAGTTCATGAGCAAAACATGGGACATGGTCACCCAATTGTAATAATCAATCAATCAACATTCATTGATATTTTGAATACTTGCTTTTTAACAATCCTTTCCACTTCTCTGATCTGCTTTTTTATGGTTATAAAAATGCTCTTCCCTCCTCCCTCATACATTTGCCTTGGAATCCAAAAATGTAAATACATTTACAAACTAATCAATCTTTCATTCCTTTTCCTGCCTTCCACTCTACATCCCTCGGGGATCTGATCTAGTTCTTAATTAATGTAAACAGTCTTGGTTTCTAATATGGAGTCATATAGTTTATTAAACTGCCATCCTGTCTGCCACTGCAGTGCCACTCTGCTTCCTAGATGTGCCATGTTGGAAGTTGAACTTCCACATGTTTGTGCGGCCCCCTGCTGTCTCTTTGCTTAGTCAGCCAGCTAGCTCGGTGCAACCTTTTGGCCTAAACTGGAAGAAAACAATAATGTGAGCTGTGAGGTGGTCATAATTGACTGGAAATTACTGGGAATTAATGTTATTGAGGTTAATAATACTGTAGGAACAAAACAGGCCCAAATTATGTGATTTTAGCAGTTTTTATCATTTTTGAAAAAAAATACAGATCCAAAACCTAAACACTGGGGTCAGCGCACAACTCTAATTGAAATCAGCATCAGTGTCCTAGACCTTTTCTCTTCATCCAATCATTTGCCTCTGATTGAAGCCTCAGAAACATTTCATTTTATGTCTCTAAACAGAAGCAGAAATTGTCAGTTTCTCCTCATAGTGCATCACTCGACCAAGTTTCTACTTCCAATAATGCATGTTGCTCTCAGCACCCATGCTAACAAGTAAGATAAAAGATGTCATGCATGTACAAAAATGAAGCAGAGATGTGGTCAGATGATTTATTGAATAGTTACACAGCATAGGATCTGAACTTTTAAACAGGTCAGTATCAGTAAAGACAGAAGGCATGAAAGCTCAACGTATCCAGGTTAGAAGAAGATCTCAAACAAGAATGCAAACAGGTCAGCTTAGCAAACCATCACAAGACCCCATTCTAAGGCTTATCCTAAGGCCATGGGGTATAAAAATTTATCTAATCCTACACCACTGAGAATTAACTCTCAAAGACACACCACTGAAAGGTGGGATGGATAGTATAAACCTGATATCATACCTGTGTAGCTATGGCAAGAAACACATCCCCTATCAATGTATTGGGTATTTTTCTGCTACCTGAAGTGATATCACTTCTAAAGGAGGAACAAAGGAAACTTCATACTCTGATAATATACTGTGTACTAAGCAGGCTTAAATAATGATGGTTATTTGAATTTGGTGGGCAACATGTCATTGCCTGACAGCATCTGTTAGCTTTATAATGAGGCTGCATTTTCAAAGAAAATGGTACTTTTACCTTTTCACAATGTCTGGAAGAATCTGAGAATGTCTAGCTACTGGAGCTGTAAGTCACAATTAAAAAGATCTAAATGTAATTGGGAAATGTGTGAAGGGGTATTTAAATGAATCTGGACAACAATAAATTCTGTGGGGCTATTATCTGGCCACCAGTGAAAAGGAAATGTGGACTTGGGTGTAAGAAATGGGCATAAGGCTTAGATGCTTGGGGCCATGGCTGTATCTAATGGGTATGGGTAAGTATTGGGCATGAGACTAGCCACAAACTTATGTACAGTGGGCTGTTGGATATTAATTTGGTCAGTCATATGATGGTCATTAAACTGTGAGGTATATGACCAATAAGTTGGGTTTAGGAATGTATATGATGAGAATTTGGCTTTATCTGGTATAAGTGATGTTGCTGTACTGTGCGTAGTGCCATATGTGATAGGTTATGTTGGGCTAAGGGTCATATATTATGAGAGTAAGGCGTTCTGCTATTCACATACAAGCTTATTCATGATTATTTGTTTTTATTTTGTCCACATGTATAGTGCCCTACAAGTAGACCCAACAGTATGAGAGAATGGGGTAATAGAGAAACATGTGACAATATCTACTATTTGAAAAGAGAGTGCACTTTATATACAGGAATGTCCTTAACCTCCTTGTTAAATGGCTGTATTGCTGGCAACTCAGTGCATGTGTTTATTGAGTTAATAAGTGTTAGGTTTGTCATTCTATAGGATGTAAGGGTGACTATGTTTAAGAGAGTGGTTTGTGTTACTTAATAAAGTGCTAGGCAGGGCTCTGCCTCTTTTTGCTTGTGAGTTTGATACATGCAAGTACCAGGAATCTGAGTGTGGATAAGATTTTAGTGCTTTATACTTTCTTATTTCTGCCTTTTTCTTTTCATTTTGTCTCACCCTTCCTAAGTCTTTTCCTATTTCCTGTCTCTTCACCCTATCATCTTTTTGGTTTACTATATTTCATCATCAGCATTCAGCCCCTGTCTGTGCACACAACCTTGGGTCCCAGGAGTCCCATGCAATGGTTACCCGCATGTGTGCATACTCATACCTGGATGAGGAGAGGGATGACCGTGTCACTTTTGGGCTTTTCTGGGCAACCAGTGACTGTCCAGTGGCTGTGTCTAGTTCACCTCTGCCTGTAGTTTCTCTTGCCTCCCTGTTTGTTGCAGCCACAGTTGAGTCAGACACTGAGATTCGCAGACAGGATAGGCGCTGATGTACTCTGGTGTCCTCCCCTGAAGCCAGTGGGTCCTCTGGCTCTGGAGCAGATGTGTCTGGCAGCTTGCAGACATTGGCCCCTGGGTGTGCAGACATTGGCCCAAGGCATGTGGAATAGTCTGGTGTCATGATACTGGAATCTGGCAGGGATGCTGGTTCCATTTTGGTTGAGCCCCACTGCAGGCGGTTCAGACATTGGGAGGATCTCCAGACCTAGTGAGGTCCCCTAGCTCTGGTCCTAGGGATGATGATATGTCTAGTGCAGTGGGTCATAAGGGGCAAAGGCTCAGTAAACAAGTGCCTTTGCCTGATGTTGCTGGCAGTCTTTTAGATTTATCAGCCAATAAGTGGTAGCAGGGTTATGAGAATTGGGGGTCATCCCATCCATGTTCACAGCATTGCTGCCACACTGCCTATACTGCCAGCCTGTTGTCCCTACTTCTGCACCTGCCACATTAGTCTCCTAGTTTCCGTGGGCAGCACTATGACAACCCTACTAGTATCTCAGGGGTCTGGAGGTGCTGTTGGGGAGGCCTCCACCCCCAGGGTGCAAGGCTATGATGTGCGGATTCACTTTGCTCAGTTGAATTCACTGTGCAGATTGCCTGCGCCAGCTCAGCTCACTGCTGCATCTCATTCCCTGGTGTCAACTACTTCTTCTGTGATTCCCTCTCCTCCTGGAGCCAGTCCCAGGTCTTCTGTTTCTGGCTGGTCATGTTCCTGTACCACCTCTGCCTGATCTGGGTTTATCCAAAGTAGGCATAATGCTCAAGAATTCTCCCAGGAAATTTAATCTAATACAACACTTGTCTTTCAGACTGGGGGGGTTGCTTCAATTATGTAATTCCTATGTCCCACCCTTAAATGATGCCATTCCTGAGTCCTTGACTCTAGTCTGTTATCAATTGTTTGATGATGTTCTTGAGTTGGTTAAGCTAGGTGGTTTGTGGGCTTTTCTGGGCAAGGTTGATGTCGAGTCAGCCTTTCCATCTTTGAGTCCTGACTCATTTCAGCTCATGGGCTTTACGTTTGTGGATGAATTCTACATTGATAAGTGAATCCCTATGGATTGCTCCATTTTGTGTGCTTTTTTGAGTCCTTCAGTTTGCTTTTGCACTGGTGCATTTGTGCGGGCACAGGGGAGTCTGGGGTAGCTCATTACCTAGATGACTTACTGTGCATGGGGCCTGCTGACTCCCCTCGCTGTGTGGAGCTTATGTTTTCTCTGCAGTCTTTGTTCAGAGAATTTGGGGTGCTAGTCACAGATGAAGATCGAGGGCCCTTATACTCAATTGTCGTATCTCAGCATTGAGACTGATACTGTAGCCTGTTGTTGCTATTTGCCTGCTGAGAAAATTGCAAAGCTCCGCAATTGCTATTGCACTAACCTGGCATTAGATAAGATTACTCTGAGCCAGATGCAATCATGCTTAGGTCTTTTTAACTTTGTGTGCAGGGTTATCCCCATGGGCCAGGTTTTTTATTGTGATCTTGAAAGAGCAATGACTGGCATGCGTAAGGCTCATCATTTTATTCAGATGTCCTCAGAACCCAGGTGGGATATCCATATCTAGGATGCCTTTTTGGCTGAGTTTAATAGTGTAAGCTTGTGGATGGGCCCCCTTATGGCTAGTATACAGCTACAGCTGTTTACTGACACAGCATTGTCCACTGGATTTGGAGCTTTCTTGAGGGTTCTTTGTCCAAATCTTTTCTGTTGCAAAAATGTAACAAAGGTAAGCACATTTACCAAATATTTTTTGTCTTTCATCTGAGGACTTTACATGTCTGGTAAGTCCAGTGTGGTGGTCTTACGTATTATTTTGGACATTATGTTTTTCTTGCACCTGCACAGTCATCAAGATTTTTCTAAGTGTTTTCTGGTGCAGAGAGCCGTTAAAGGTTGGGCTCATTTGGGCCCTGCTACTGATGATGGCCTGGTTGATGCATAGTGATGGGTCGTCATTTCACAATGTATCAATTCTGGCTGGTTTTTCAGTGCTGCATTGTGACACTCAGTTTTTCCCCTGACACATATGGCACTCATTCCTTCCAGATTGGGGCTACTTCTGCTGCTTGTGCAGGATTTTCAGTGCCTGAGATCAAGCCTCTTGGGTGCTGCAAATCTGATGCGTATAAACATCATATTCATCACTAACTTGTTTGTTATTTTCATTCTGCTGCAGTAGTTTTTAATTGGTTATAATTTTTGGTAAATTTTACTTAGGAGCTGTTGCTACTCATCACTGTTAGCGGTGGAGGCCCTGAGAGATTTTGTCTTGAACCACAGAGACTAATTGGCTAATGTTCTCCGGGCAGGTTTTTATCACAGGCCAAGTTAGGCCCCCTCTTTTTCTTTTTCATCTTTTTTTCTGTTATGCCTTTATTATCTTATGGGTTTATTATTAGTTAACTTTTATTTAACCTTATTTTATTGCAGGAGTTCACTTGGATGCTCGTCTGCAAGTATAGTGGAGGATAGTATTTTGGAGTAAGATGATTTAGCCATCTGTCAACTGTCCGTTAATGGGCATAACGTTGACTGAGTTATCATTTTTAGATAAGATCTGTTAAGTTGTACAATAAGACTGTTATATTAGCAATCTGACATCTACCTATACAGCATTTATATTGTTATGGCACTTACTGGTCTTAATCCTTGATTCCAACAGCTGCCATTTTATGCATCATTAGCAAATCATCATCATCATCATTTTAAGTTGAACATATTCATGTATACTCTTTGATAGATAGAAAATAAAATTGTTTACTAACCGATCTACTCCCCAAAGTGATCTGATTTCTATAGTCATAATGTGCACAAATAAAGAGGTTTATTCAGAGGTGGATTCAGGGAAGCCATTGCGTGCAAGTGGCCAATGGTTCCCTTCTGCTCATGCATCCAAACAGCACTGTGCATGCATCCTGACAGTAACCACACAGAGATGCAGATCCATGCAATTTCAATGATCATTTCTGGATGGTAACTGAGAACGTGGCTACCAGTGGCGGGTTTGTCAGTGTCAGCAACTGCATCTAAAGACACAGTTGCACTGACACTTGTGGCCATGTCCAGTTGGACATGTTGCATTTGCCACACTACTGGTTCAATGTCCGTTGTTGTGGCCAATGATGCGTTGATAGAGTCTCTTTGTACACACTTTGGCAGATTTGTAATACAACTGGTGGGCATCTCAATAGGATGCCCATTGCCGTAGCATTACCATAAAGATGGAGTAGTTGCTGCAGCAAAAGATGCAGCCACCACTGAATTATCGTCCACCTCTTTATCATCCTCACAGTGTGCATCTTGTAACTTATTAATACAATCTTGATATGTTGTAACTCTGGCTACACTCCCACTACATGCCTACAAGATGATCATCCTATGTGCGTATGCTCAGTTAACACCCAGTAACACAATTTTATGGACAGAGAGAAGAGATGCTTTTGGCATAGAATTGCTCTGTGATAACCAAAGATGTGTATATTCACTGCAGCGCATGAGCAGTCTGCTAAAAAAAATCTTAACGTGTCCATATACGGTCTTGTGTGTAATTCAGAATTTAGCTTTATATATAAAAGCCTACAAAAACTATTCTCTGGACCTTTAAAATTGTGAGAATCAACTTCTTTATATACCTACTTTATATACAAAAAGCCTACCAAGACTGCTCTCTGGATCTGTGAAAATGGGAGTATTACTTATTTGGTATACCTACAGTAGGGCTGAAACTAGGATTTATGTCACCCGGGGCATAATGGTAATTCCCCCATAGTAATGCCCCTGTCAGCAGTGCACCTATAGTACCCCCTGAGGTAATGCCCTTGTTGTAGTGCCCATATAGTAATGCCTCCATTGTAATGCTCCTGTAGTAGTGCTCATATAGTAATACCCCTGTAGTAGTGCCCATATTGTAATGCACCCATAGTAGTGCCCATATGGTAATGCCCCCATAATAATGCCCCTGTAGTAATGCCCATATGGTAATGCCCCCATTGTAATGCCCCTGTAGTGCCACAACAGAAAACAACATTACCTTAAACCCTGCTCCGATGTCCGGTCCGCCCTTCTGCTCCTCAGAACTATGGGAGAGACGTCATGATGTCTCTCCCATAGTGCCCTTGGGGAGAGACCTAGAAGCTGGAGTTCAGGAGAGAACTCCATCCTATGGTTACTGTGGTGCTGCAGGGAAGGAGCCGGGTGCCTGCTGGTAATAAAATCTCAGCGTCTGGCTTGGAGCTCCCTTGCAGCGCTGGGCTGGAGGACACTGACATCAGGTGCAGCGGTGCATCCGATGCACATACACCTCCAGCCCCCTATAGTTCCAGCCCTGCCTACAGTTCTTTATATAGTAGGCACTGCAGATCATGGCCTATATTGGATTCAAAAACAAAAAATGAATTACCCCTTTTGCGCAGTAAAGGAGCAGCTACTCGTTCAATATAGGTGTTATCATTACCTACAACAATAATATAAGGAATAAACAATAGAACAAGGCGCTCCAAATGGAGAGTAAATAGATGTACTTATTCTTCTCAAATGTTTATATTTCTTTCCTTAATTCTGCGTGTCTTCTTAATTAGATGATGGTCAAAAATTCTCTCCGTATATATAAAAGGGAGAAAAAAAGGGAGACAAAAAAGGAACTGATAGTGTAGTATGTATATAAATGAATGGTCTTTTAAAATTCCAAAAAAGATCCAATCCACTAGACGATGGGGTTTGTGTCAAACTATTGATAGCGGATCACCCATAAGTGGGGGTATGTGATGAAATGCTTACTTAAAGCTTACATTCATCAAAAATACACCATATATGTAATGGTTTCTTTTATTCCTTAGTGTGTCAATCGATAGATGTCCTTATTCTTACCACACCACGTGACAATTGAATGGATCAAATGTGCTTACACAAATGCTTACACATATGTCGCTGTGAATCCTCGTATAACAGTATCTTTAAAAAACAAACGCTTTTCCATTAAAAGAAACGTAAAAAATCTATTTATTCATAAAATCCAACATATTTCTGAAAAAGCCATATCCATATGCATGGACCGCATACATATACTATAAATCACACCACTGGGCACATAAATATGAATAAAAACAAAGGAGTAGACCAAAAAAAAAAGAAAATAAAACCCGGGTATTCTTACCCCAATGGTGAAGTATATAACTTGCTGATCCAAGGATATATGGCTGTATAGTACCACACCAACGCGTTTCGACTAGGTCTTTGTCAAGGTAATGGTAAATGGTCCTTCCAAACTAGTATTTATCCTATCTATAGTCCCGCCTCATTATTGGGCGTGGCTTGTGGTTAATCTCTTATTTTGACATATAAATACATCCAATCCTTCATCTATGAATTGTACCATTCTTATTGCTTTGGGCATATGCAAAATACGTTCTTTAAAGTTACTGCACTACACGCTAAAAACTTTACAGCCTCCGAATGTTTCACTTCCGGTTTCGGCATATATAGAAAATAGCCTATCACATCTGTTCCCCTAATTAGACACTAGAGTAGGTAGTTTTTAGTCTCTAGTGTCTGGGTATATGCGTGTCAAATACCCGGAAATAGATTTAGTGCGTCTCTCATCCAGACGTGACTGCTTGTTAACGTCATTAAGTGTAGCCTAGAGCTGGGAGACGACCCATCCTACATAAGGAGGCGGTGTTTAACATTCGTCACTTCCCAAGAACCTTTATTCACCTAATGTGCTTTATTACTAATAAGTTGAGAGAGCTTCCTGTTTTTGTTTTAAAAGGAAACCGAAAGTAAAATATTCCATGTTGTATTGATGGAAAAATACTTCCATTCTAATGGATATAAAAATATACTTGAAATATGATGCAATATCACATACAAATAAAACATATATACATATCTTTTGATTAAAAAATGACCTTCTAAATATTTTTACAAAAACCATTTTATCTCAAATTCTGCATTCAATCCGTGCGGTACCAAAGTTTTCACATCATGTATGAATTTCATTTCACTTTGGGCTAAAACTATACTGGTATTCTTTTTACGCCAACTTCCTACTATTTTTTTTAATACCAATCACCTGCTTTATAGAATCAGTAGAACATGCATGTACTTCTTTAAAATGTTTAGACAGATGATGTTTATCATATCCATTTTTTATATTTCTAGCATGTTCTGCCCACCTTTCTCTAAGGGTACGCGATGTTTTCCCTATGTATTGTAGGTTACAACTACACTCGATCAAATATATGCAGTTTTTACTGTTGCAGGTCATAAAATCGTTAATTTTAAATTTTAGCCCATTTGAATAAGAGATGAACTCTTCTACTTTCCTTGGAGTATTTTTATGTACTTTGCACATAGGGCAGTCTCCACACCTCTGAAAGCCTATGGTTTATATACGGTTCATCCTTTTTTCTGGAATGGCACTTTTCACCAAACGGTTTTTCAAATTATCTGCACGTCTGTAGACGAAACTCGGTTTGTCAGGAATAATTTCCTTAAGGATGGGATCCTTAGTAAGGATGTGCCAATATTTCTTAAAAATCTTTTCAAGTTCTTTATATTGTCCATTAAATTTAGTTACGAAGGGAATTCTTTGTCTCATATCTGCTTTCTTTTTGTCTTTGTATATTAGCAGATTACTTCTATCTATATTTTTCATTTCCTTAATTTTGTTATCTCTACCTTTCTTTTCATATCCTTTATTTAAAAAATTAGTCCTCATATCCTTGGCTTGTTTGTCAAAAATCTCTAAGTCTGAACAATTCCACCTTATTCTTTGAATCTGACTATTAGGAACACTTTTCAGCCATACCGGATGGTGATTGCTAGAAACCGGTATATAGTTGTTATTATCCGTTGGTTTGATATAGTTTTTTGTTTCTATTTGATTTTCATGAATATATATGCATAAATCTAAAAAGTGAACCTCCTTTTGACTGATTTCATATGTTAACACTATGTTGTATGTGTTATTATTAAGGATTTCACAATAATAACAACTATATACCGGTTTCTAGCAATCACCATGTGGAGTGTGGAGACTGCCCTATGTGCAAAGTACATAAAAATACTCCAAGGAAAGTAGAAGAGTTCATCTCTTATTCAAATGGACTAAAATTTAAAATTAACGATTTTATGACCTGCAACAGTAAAAACTGCATATATTTGATCGAGTGTAGTTGTAACCTACAATACATAGGGAAAACATCGCGTACCCTTAGAGAAAGGTGGGCAGAACATGCTAGAAATATAAAAAATGGATATGATAAACATCATCTGTCTAAACATTTTAAAGAAGTACATGCATGTTCTACTGATTCTATAAAGCAGGTGATTGGTATTAAAAAAATAGTAGGAAGTTGGCGTAAAAAGAATACCAGTATAGTTTTAGCCCAAAGTGAAATGAAATTCATACATGATGTGAAAACTTTGGTACCGCACGGATTGAATGCAGAATTTGAGATAAAATGTTTTTTGTAAAAATATTTAGAAGGTCATCTTTTAATCAAAAGATATGTATATATGTTTTATTTGTATGTAATATTGCATCATATTTCAAGTATATTTTTATATCCATTAGAATGGAAGTATTTTTCCATCAATACAACACAGAATATTTTACTTTCGGTTTCCTTTTAAAACAAAAACAGGAAGCTCTCTCAACTTATTAGTAATAAAGCACATTAGGTGAATAAAGGTTCTTGGGAAGTGATGAATGTTAAACACCGCCTCCTTATGTAGGATGGGTCGTTTCCCCGCTCTAGGCTACACTTGATGACGTTAACAAGCAGTCACGTCTGGATGAGAGACGCACTAAATCTATTTCCGGGTATTTGACACGCATATACCCAGACACTAGAGACTAAAAACTACCTACTCTAGTGTCTAATTAGGGGAACAGATGTGATAGGCTATTTTCTATATATGCCGAAACCGGAAGTGAAACATTCGGAGGCTGTAAAGTTTTTAGCGTGTAGTGCAGTAACTTTAAAGAACGTATTTTGCATATGCCCAAAGCAATAAGAATGGTACAATTCATAGATGAAGGATTGGATGTATTTATATGTCAAAATAAGAGATTAACCACAAGCCACGCCCAATAATGAGGCGGGACTATAGATAGGATAAATACTAGTTTGGAAGGACCATTTACCATTACCTTGACAAAGACCTAGTCGAAACGCGTTGGTGTGGCACTATACAGTCATATATCCTTGGATCAGCAAGTTATATACTTCACCATTGGGGTAAGAATACCCGGGTTTTATTTTCATTTTTTTTTGGTCTACTCCTTTGTTTTTATTCATATTTATGTGCCCAGTGGTGTGATTTATAGTATATGTATGCGGTCCAAGCATATGGATATGGCTTTTTCAGAAATATGTTGGATTTTATGAATAAATAGATTTTTTACATTTCTATGGATGGAAAAGCGTTTGTTTTTTAAAGAAACCGTTATACGAGGATTCACAGCGACATATGTGTAAGCATTTGTGTAAGCACATTTGATCCATTCAATTGTCACGTGGTGTGGTAAGAATAAGGACATCTATCGATTGACACACTAAGGAATAAAAGAAACCATTACATATATGGTGTATTTTTGATGAATGTAAGCTTTATGTAAGCATTTCATCACATACCCCCACTTATGGGTGATCCGCTATCAATAGTTTGACACAAACCCCATCGTCTAGTGGATTGGATCTTTTTTGGAATTTTAAAAGACCATTCATTTATATACATACTACACTATCAGTTCCTTTTTTGTCTCCCTTTTTTTCTCCCTTTTATATATACGGAGAGAATTTTTGACCATCATCTAATTAAGAAGACACGCAGAATTAAGGAAAGAAATATAAACATTTGAGAAGAATAAGTACATCTATTTACTCTCCATTTGGAGCGCCATGGCCTATATTGGTTAGGTCTTGCAAAAGTCCAGATATGCTTGTTAGCTGTATAGACAATAATACCAGCAAAGCAACTATCCAAGAAGTAAAATTGCTTCCATTTCTATCCTAGCTATAATTCTCCTGTAATCTTCATGGATCATCTTCAATATTTCGAAAAAATAGTCAGTAGGGGGTATGTTTGCTAAAGGGCAGGTTTTTAGAAGTGGAGATGTTGCCCATAGCCACCAATCAGATTCTACTTAATCTATCACATTCTAGAAGATAATAGCTACTGTCTGATATGTTGTTATGGGCTAAATTTCCTTCTCTAAATAACCAAACTTTAGTTAATATACCCCAAGGAGACATGGACGTGTTGTCAGGAGAGGCAGAACCTCCCCTGTCTTTAATGATTTAAATCATAGTTGCCCCCAAAATGGACCCATTGCCTGGCAATGCCCCCGCTATATGCAGGCATTCACCTTCCTCCCGGAAGGAGGGAGCTGAATGTCGGCAAGTATGGTTATTATGCAACCTGCCAATTGAATGGTAGATTTATAGTTCCTCTTTTGGATCCATATATTATATGTGTGTGTAAATCTGGCTCTGATACTAGCCAGTGCTTGACCTCACCACACACCACTGCTAGGAGATATGCAGATATGACCATGAAAGTGCAACTTTTTCTACATCATCATGTTATTCTCCTGTAACAATTATTTTATATAGTATGTTCTAATTGAATATGGGCAGTGATATGGTACTATATAACAGAAAATCATATTAAGATCTCATATACTATTTTTTCATGGGAATCATAAAAAACTCCCAGCCTTCTACAGATCATGCACTGCAGTTTGCTTTAATCGTTGTTGTCTTGAAGTCTTATGTAAGCTCTTTTTTTTCATTCTTTTCTATTCCCACATTGCACTAGCTGACAGATTCTAAAGATATTTAACAAAGAAATGTACAGCAACTAATAAATGCATCTGCAGTAAGATACAAGTTCAATTCATTATGAACTAATTAAAACATATGTATGATGCAGAAGATTAACTTGCATATGCTCAGATCCCTACACCTAGGACTATTTTCTGACAAATACTATATTGCAGTGCCACAAAATAAAAATATAGTTTCTACTGAGTATTGTGATAAACATAAATGCATTATATGAAAAAAATAAAAAAGTGTTAACCAATTCATTGCAGAATTGTATGTACATTAGAAGCTGGCATGTATGATTACTTACCTGCTGAGTAGCTCTACTGATGTAGAGCTGTCTCAGTGAAGTACTGACTTCTAGGTTTATGACCTGGGAGTCCTATTGCGCATGTGCGGCCCTTGGCCAGCACATGCACAAGCCATGCGGGGATGGAGAGGGATCCTTTGGAACCATCTACGGAGACTTGTTATGAAAAGAAGCCCATAGGCTTTTAAAGACAATGCCATCAATAGATAGCATTACATATCGAGCTCAAGCTCTTGAATGTTACGTTTTTGGAGCTTCATGCATATGGGAACATTTTGTAGCCCCATAGAATTCTATGGGGCTTACTGTGCTGTGGGTTCACAGTGTCATGGCCAGGGTTTCTCTGCATGGTAGTCACCGGGTATTACCTGTGAGGTCGTTATGGCGGGGGGTCTCTGGCAGCGGTGCTGGTGTTTGGCGAGGGGCATTGGCTGCGCGTGGTTCTGTGCGGGCACATTGTCACTAGGCCTGGTGAGGTCTGGCGGTGTTTCCATTCCATTGGCATGTGCACCGCCATCTTGCCTGCAGCCACGTGATTCCGGCTGTCCAATCCTGGTGGGTCATGTGCACATTCCAGCCAGTCACAGCGTGGCACTGAGTATTTAGGAAGGTCCAGAGCCTTCCTTCCTTTGCCAGTGCAATGTGTTTCTCAGCTGCAGCTGAGAGAGAGTACCTGTGCCTTACCTGCCTGCTTGTATATGCTCCTAGCCTGAACCTTGCCTGCTCCAACCTGCTGGTCTTACCCTCACACTCCATATACCTTCTTACCTTCCTGAGTACCTGAACCTGCTGTTTCCCTGCACCTTGCTTCATTTCACTCCCAGCTGGACTTCACTACCTCTGCCTGCATCAGTTACAGCTCACCAAACCTGCATTCAGTTACAACTCATCAAGCCTGCATTTAGTTACAGCTCATCATACCTGCATTCTGTTTCCAGCTCACCATACTTGTATACTGGACTGTTCCTGCCTGTCACTATCTGGACATTTTCTCATTAACCCCCACTACAGTTATCAAATGCACTTTAGTGCTATACCTGGACTTTTTCATTTGTCATTCCCTTGTCTTCTGAGTCACTTATTAAAAACTCCACTTTTTCATTTGTCTGCTTCTGTGTCTGCTCCTATCACCACCCCGGGTCCACAACAAATTCAGAACTTCACACACAGCAGATATCAGACATATCTACTAAGGATTTTACTAATGCATATAATGATCCATATGTATTGCAGTAAACATATAAAATGGCTGTTTTTGCAGGTTTTACTGCATTTGTGTTAATGATACATCCCGCCTATAAACAGGTTGCTTTCACAAACCAGGAAGGAGAACCTCCACATCATTAGAGGTCCCAAATCCATGGACCATCAAAATATGTCAATGTTTTTACTCTTCTTTACTAGCTAAATGATACCATACAAAATCTACACAGCTACCTGCAACAACTCATATTAGCATTATAGTGCAACTTGCTTGGCCACAGAATCATTATGAATGCAGGAGCATGCTAAGGAGCCTATTTATTAACATTATTTTTACTAAAATAATGTTAAAATAGGTGTTTTCACATCCTTTTCACATTATTTTATTGTCAAATGAATTTACTAAAGGGCAATTGGAGTAGAATTGGCAAAATTCTACTCCAATCTCTAATTATCACACATCGTGGTTAGCAGATCGCATTTCTTATAATTGTAATGGGAAATGTGATCTGCCCAGATTTATTACATTTATATTGTGAAAAAATACTGGGGGAAGCCGTGTGATAATAAAGCCATCTGCAGATGGCATTATCCAGGGTTTTCCCCGGTTCCCCGACTCCTGCTCTGCTCTGGCCCCCTTTGATCAGCTTTGTGGTTTAAATAGACTACAAGCTGATCACTTTAAAAAAAATTGTTTAAAAACCCCACCAATGATCTGTGCTCCGGTGATTTCTTTTGGGGCTCTGGTTAGCTTATCTCCGTGCTCCTGCACTGTGACAATGGTCAGCTTCTGCATAGAGTGAGGGGTGGGGGGTTGCGGTATCCAGTGGCAGCACATGTGTGAACACATTGCAGTGTGCAGATGGGATTCACAGGGACAAAGCTTTATCACAAGCTCTGTCCCTGCATGAGGATGTTAGTATATCCATGTGATATATTCTAAATTCACAATGCAAATTTAGTCAGGAATATCATGCTAAAACAGCATTTTAGATGCGGAATGTAGCAAATAGGGCCCTACGTGAGGTCTCTCCCTCTATGAAGTTAACCCTTCATTTGAGGTGTTCCAAGATCTTTTACTTTAAACTTTGCAACAAAACAGCAATTTAGTTATTTATAATGTGTCAAGATATTGTAATGTGTCATAAAGATGGATCAATAGTAATTTTTAGCTTTTACTAAAGTGATCTACAGTATATAATAAGCAAGAAAGTGTGAGTGTGTGTGTCTGTTAATTTGTCCTTTATGGAGAGTATTGTACCTAGCTCCACCAAATTTGGCATGGTGGTGTAGTTTCACCAGGATAAGGGTTTTGGATATGTTTGCAGTCCATCAGGGCCATGGAGGTCTACATGGTGCCCACCATGTAGGCCATGGAGTCTTTGATTTGCAATTTTCCAGTCCCTATAACTGCACTGATCTGAAGGCACAGGCTGATATGTACCAGTGGTAGGAAGGCAGAGCTCCAACAGAAAAGCAGTGAGCCGAAGGATCAACTGCCACACTTCACCTGCACTGACAGTTACAGATTTCCTCCAAGCACAATTTCATATGCCATGGCCCCCAATGTTGGTCTGCAGAGATTTCTGCTTGGCAATGATTTCTACAAGTTTGCTCAAGATTTCTTCCAGTGTCTAAAACTCCACTGATCTGAAGGAACATACTGATATGTACCAGTGAGGGGCAGGTAAAGCTCCAATGGAAGAGCAGTGGTCTCCAATGTTAGTCTGCAATATAAAAAATTAAGGCTGCAGATGTACTTCAAGGTCCATTCTTCAACCCGGGTAATTCCGGGTATCCCAGCTAGTAGTTAATAATTACGGCAAGATGTACAGCATAATCCAGGCCCCAGCTCCCAGAAAGCACTGTGGCACTGCAGACTGCAGTGCCCATGTCTTGCCACCTGCCAGCTCCATTGCACATGCACAATGAATCTGGCAGGTGCTGGGACCAGCGCACATACACCGGCAGACTGGTGCATGCACACAAGCCTAGCTTCTGGGAACTGCATCAGCTGCAGCTGGGAAGGCATGCTCTCTGCTAACCACGCCCCTGGACTTGCAGTCCCAGGGGAAGAAAATACCTCCATATAGGGCTGCCAATCCTGTGTATGATTGACAGGTAGCGCTTCCAATGGGAAGTCACTGTCAGTCACAATGTAGCCACTGTAGTCACGGACTGCAACTAGCTCACTGAGATTGTTGATCTTAATGGGGGCTAGGGAAAATCCACCACTGGTTGTAAAAAGTGTGTTACAGTGTCTTGTAGCCTTGCTTTCTGGTCACCGTTGTAATATATATATAGAAAAGTAAATGGTGGTGACCCACAGTAATTTAGAAATGTAGTCTTCCCTGGAAGTTATGTCTGGATGTTGGTTAGCTTAATAGTTATTTGCTCTGTCTCAAAGGTGAAAGGTACTGTAATGCTTAAACTAGGGGTGTGCATCGGCCACTTTTCGTGTTTTGTGTTTTGGTTTTGGATCTGGATCTTTCTTCGTGTTTTGGATCTGGATTGGTTTTGCCAAAACCACCCTTCCGTGTTTTGTGTTCTGGGTTTTGTGTTTTGGATCTGTATTTTTTTTTTTTAAATAATAAAAACAGCTAAAATCACAGAATGTGTTGGTTTTTCTGCTCCTATGCTATTATTAACCTAAATAAACTTAATTTCCACTCATTTCCAGTCTATTCTGAACACCTCACACCTCACAATAGTGTTTTTATGACCAAAAGGCTATGCTAAGCGACACGAGTGGGCGGCACAAACATGTGGCCCATCTAGGAGTGGCACTGCAGTCGCAGACAGGATGGCAGTTTGAAAAACTAGGCCCCAAACAGTACATAATGCAAAGAAAAAAAAGAGGTGCAAGATGGAATTGTCCTTGGGCCCTCCCACCCACCCTTATGTTGTATAAACAGGACATGCACACTTTAACAAACCAATCATTTCAGCGCCAGGGTCTGCCACATGACTGTGGCTGAAATGATTGGTTCGTTTGGGCCCCCACAAAACAAGCTGGCAATTAATCTGTCCCTGCACAAACTGGCTCCACGGAGGCAAGATGTCGTCCTCATCCTCCTCATCCACCGATTCCTCACCCTCTTCAGTGTTGTGTACATCCTCATCCTCACAGACTATTAACTCGTACCTGCTGGAATCCACCACCACAGGTCCTTCTGTACGTTCTGGAGGCTGGTCTCCCTGAAAGAGTTGGTAATTCATTTTTATGAACATCATCTTCTCCACATTTTGTGGAAACAGCCTCCTACGCCTTTCGCTGACAAGGTTCCCGGCTGCACTAAACACTCTTTCGGAGTACACACTGGAGGGGGGATCAACTCAGGTAAAATAGAGCCAGTTTGTACAGGTGCCTCCAAATTGCCTCTTTTTCCTGCCAGTACAGGTACGGACTGTCTGACATGCCTACTTGGATACTGTCACCGATGTAATCCTCCACCATTCTGTTCATATGCAGTGACAGTAGACATGTCAGAAATTGTTGCCAGGTCCTTCAGTCCAGACCAGATGTCCAAACTTGGTCCTGCCTGCCCTGCATCACCACCAGCGGGTTGCTTAGGATTCCTACGTTTTTTCCTGGCAGCCCCAGTTGCGGGAGTAAATGAAGAAGGAGCAGTTGACGTGTCACATTCCGCTTCAGCTGACAGTGTTTTCACCAGCAGGTCTTTGCACCTCTGCAGACTTGTGTCGGCCGGAAAGAGAGACACCACATTGGCTTTAAACCTAGGATCGAGCACGGTGGCCAAAATGTAGTGGTCTGATTTCAACAGATTGACCACCCTGGAATCCTGGCAAAGCGAATGAAGGGCTTCATCCACAAGTCTCACATGCCGAGCAGAATCGCTCTGTCTTAGCTCCTCCTTCACTTTCTCCAGCTGCTAATGCAAAAGCCTGATGAGGGGAATGACCTGACTCAAGCTGGCAGTGTCTGAACTGACTTCACGTGGGGCAAGTTCGAAGGGTTGGAGAACCTTGCACAACATGGAAATCTTTCTCCACTGCGCTTGAGTCAGGTGCATACCCCCTCCTTTGCCTATGTCATAGGTGGATGTATAGGCCTTTTGCTGCTCCTCCATTTTTCAGGACACTGAGGACACTTTTTCTGACGTTTCTGTACAGTCTCGGTAGCGCCTGCCTAGTGAAGTGGAATCTAGATGGGATTTGGAACCGGGGATACACATCTTCCATCAATTGTCTAAATCCCACTGCACTAATGGCGGATACCGGATGCACGTCTAACACCAACATAGCAGTCAAGGCCTCAGTTATACGTTTTGCTTCAGGATGACTGCTGTCGTACTTCATCCTCCTCGCTAAGGACTGTTGGAGGGTCAATTGTTTAGTAAAAGTAGTGGTGTTCCTACTTCCTCTCTGGGATGATGAACGACTCCCAGCAGCAGCAACAGCAGCAGCGGCAGCAGGAGGCGTAGCAATGCAGGATCCTCCGGAGGAATCCCGGATAGGAGAGTCAGTCATGCCTGTGACATGGCCTGCAGGACTACTTCTGATCCTGACTAAGGAGGAAATTGACGAGGAGGGAGTGGATGGTGTGGTTTGCAGGCGCTTGGATACAACAGGACAACGGGATTTAAGTTTCTGAACTTGAGAGTAACTTTTTATGAACGCGCTGCAGGTGCCGTATAAGGGAGGATGTTCCTAGGTGGTTAATGTCCCTAACCCTACTTATTTCACCTTTACATATGGTACATATGGCAAGACAGTTGTTGTCCGGATTTGGATAGAAATATTGCCAGACCAAAGAGGTGGAATGTTTGGTCTCCTGCCCAGGCATGACCGTGATGGACTTTTTCATCCCACGGACAACAACTGTTTCCCCTGGAGCCTGATTTAAACAAACCACATCACCATCAGAATCCTCCTCGCCAACTTCCTCCTCAGCGCCAGCTACACCAGTATCCTCATCCTGTTGTACTTCAACAGTGACATATTCAATTTGCATATCAGCAAGTGGACTGTGGGTGCTCCTTTCAGCACTTGCAGGGGGCGTGCAAATGGTGGAAAGAGCCACCTCTTCTTGTCCAGTGCTTGGAAGGTCAGGCATAGCAACCGCCACCACACTTTGACTCTCCTTGGGGATTTGTGATATCTCCTTAGAATGCACAATTCTTCGCTGTGCTTTTGCCAGCTTAACTCGTTTGATTTTTTTTAGTGGGAGGAGGGCTTCCATCATCATGTGAAGCTGAACCACTAGTCATGAACATAGGGAAATACCTTAGCCATTCCTTACCACTCCATGTCGTAAATGGCATATTGGCAAGTTTACGTTTCTCTTCAGATGATTTATATGTTTTATCAAGGTCATTTTCCTGAACTTTGTCATTTGGAATTGTATGTGCCCTCTACTATGACATTGAGCATTGGCCTTGGCAGATGACGTTGATGGCATGTAATCGTCTATGTCATGACTAGTGGCAGCAGCTTCAGCACTAGGAGGAAGTGGTTCTTGATCTTTCCCTATTTTATTTTTATCTGAGAAAGTTTGGTCCTCCATTTAAGTTATATTGATATATACGTGCGGCTATGGCGCACACAAACATAGAAAATATTTTTTTATTTTTGTTGGAGACTAGTGCACTTTGTTGGTTACACCATGCTTTAAGAAATGAGCCAGACGGCCCTTTACTTATTGGACACAGGCGCTCGCTTGGCGCTGCTCCTTTGTTGATGAACGTGCAGCCACAGTGCACACAATTCACAAACACAGAAAATATTTTTTTATTTTGTTTGGAGTGTACTTTGGGGGTTACAGCACCCTTTAATGGTCAAGCCAGCTGGCCCTTTACTTATGACACAGGCACACGCTTGGCACTACTTTGTTGATGCACGTGCGGCTACTGCGCACACAATTCACAAACACAGAAAACATTTTTTTAATTTTGTTTGGAGTGTACTTTGGGGGTTACAGCACCCTTTAACGGACAAGCCAGCCGGCCCTTTACTTATGGGAAACAGGTGCACGCTTGGTGCTGCTCCTTTGTTGATGCACGTGCAGCCACAGTGCACACAATTCACAAACACAGAAAATATTTTTTTATTTTGTTTGGAGTGTACTTTGGGGGTTACAGCACCCTTTAACGGTCAAGCCAGCTGACCCTTTACTTATGACACAGGCGCACCCTTGGAAATACTTTGCTGATTCATGTGCGGCTACTGCGCACACATTTCACAAACACAGAAAATATTTTTTTATTTTGTTTGGAGTGCCCTTTGGGGGTTACAGCACCCTTTAATGATCAAGCCAGCTGACCCATTACTTATGGGACACAGGCGCACGCTTGGCACTGCTCCATTGTTGATGCATGTGCAGCCACAGTACACACAATTCACAAACACAGAAAATATTTATTTATTTTGTTTGGAGTGTACTTTGGGGGTTACAGCACCCTTTAACGGTCAAGCCAGCCAGCCCTTTACTTATGACACAGGCGCACGAGCGGCTACTGCGCACACATTTCACAAACACAGAAAATATTTTTTTATTTTGTTTGGAGTGTACTTTAGGGGTTACAGCACCCTTTAACGGACAAGCCAGCCGGCCCTTTACTTATGGGACACAGGCGCACGCTTGGCACTACTTTGTTGATGCACTTGTGGCTACTGCGTACACAAATCACAAACACAGAAAATATATATATATTTTTTTTGGAGTGTGCTTTGTGGGTTACAGCACCCTTTAATGGTCAAGCCAGCCAGCCCTTTACTTATGACACAGGCGCACGCTTGGCACTACTTTGTTGATGCACGTGCGGCTACTGCGCACACATTTCACAAAGAAAGAAAAAAAAAGAATTTTTTATTTTGTTTGGAGTGTACTTTGGGGGTTACAGCACTTTTTATCGGACAAGCCAGCTGGCCCTTTACGTATGGGACACAGGCGCACGCTTGGCGCTGCTCCTACGTTGATGCACGTGCAGCCACAGTGCACACAATTCACAAACACAGAAAATATTTTTTTATTTTGTTTGGAGTGTACTTTGGGGGTTACAGCACCCTTTAACGGTCAAGCCAGCTGGCACTTTACTTATGACACAGGCGCACACTTGGCACTACTTTGTTGATGCACGTGCGGCTACTGCGCACACAATTCACAAACACAGAAAATATTTTTTTATTTTGTTTGGAGTGTACTTTGGGGTTACAGCACCCTTTAATGGACAAGCCAGCAGGCCCTTTACTTATGGGACACAGGCGCACGCTTGGCGCTGCTCCTTTGTTGATGCACGTGCAGCCACAGTGCACACAATTCACAAACACAGAAAATATTTTGTTATATTGTTTGGAGTGTACTTTGGGGGTTACAGCACCCATTAGCGGACAAGCCAGCTGGCCCTTTACTAATGGGACACAGGCGCACTCTTGGCACTGCTCCTTTGTTGATGCACGTGCAGCCACAGTGCACACAATTCACAAACACAGAAAATATTTTTTTATTTTGTTTGGAGTGTACTTTGGGGGTTACAGCACCCTTTAACGGACAAGCCAGCCAGCCCTTTACTTATGGGACACAGGCGCACGCTTGGCACTACTTTGTTGATGCACGTGCGGTTACTGTGCACACAATTCACAAACAGAAAAAATATATATTTGTTTGCACTTGGGGGGAGCACCCCTGATGGACAGAGCACCCCCTAGACAACACTACAGCACCCCTTTAGTACTGGGACACTGCACAGGACTTTGGAGTGGACACAGCCCCTATGGACAACTGACTGCACAACACAGTCCAGCCAGCCCCTATGGACTTTGAAGGAGTGGACACAGCCCCTATGGACAACAGCAGCACAGCACAGCACAACACTACACTGCACTGCACTACACTACACTACACAGCCCAGCCAGTCCTAACTCCCACCCTCCCTCTTCACTGTCCATAGCCAAGTGAGAAAATGGCGCCGACGCGGGTACCTTATATAGCATCCAAAACCCACGAGACCCGGAAGGTGGGATGATGATGTTTTGCCTCGATTTCAGATCTGAGTCAGGCGGAAAAAGTCAAGCCTGACTCGGATCGGCCTCGGATCGGGGGGGCTCGGGGAGGTTTGGATTTCAGAAATCTGAACCCGCTCACCCCTAGCTTAAACTATCAGCCACTGTTAGGAAAAACAAAATAAAAAAAATTAAATGGGTTGTGGTAATATGTGCTTCCCTGGCAAGAGAGTGTTCTTACAGTATGTCCTATATCATGGATCAGCAAGAGTATTTCCCACCCTATAAATCATAGAGTTCAAGAATCCCCATGCATAGTACTGTACTCCTGTTTGAACATAAGTAATAAAGTAAGAAGTATAGTTTCCTCCTATTAAGAAGGTAATGCACCTTGATAAACCAATAGACCAACAAGAATAGTAACATGCTATTACTATACCATCATCATGCTGCAGAAAAGGTGGACACAATTCACATGTAGCAAAATCTGAAAAACTAATTTTAAATACTGTAGTTGTCAAGACATATGAATTTCAAGAATTTGCTTGTGCAACATTCCAGTCAGTAGCCAGAAATATGTATAAAAATAGTAAAAGCTTCCTCTCAGCATCTGGAGGAATGTACTGTATGGTGGTCACTAAGATGCTGTCTGTACTGTATAGTCGTCCCCCGAGATGCTGTCTATATTGTATGGCAGTAACTGGGATGCTCTCTATACTATACCAACAGTCATTGGAATGCTGTGGGTATTGTATGATTGTCACTAGGATGCTGTGTGTGTGTGTAGTGGTCACCGCAATCCTATCTGTACTGCATAGCGATCACTGGAAAGCTATCTTTTATATGGCTGTCACTAAGCTGCTGACTGTATTGCTTGTAGTCAAATGGATGCTGTATGTATTGCATTCTGATTAGAGCTAATGGTTTGCTAACCCCATCTACATTTGTGTTGGGTCCTACCTATGTTTGATTTGGTCATGCCTACATAAGTCCACTTTCAGAATTATTTCTAGGGCCACTTTAAGTCCCCAATCAGCCACTGCTCCTATATGTTCACATTTTACTATGTCAATTAAAGACCATTGCTCCAGACATTTACTGCCTGCAGTACATTGAAACACAAGTATATATAGTGTTATTAAAAAAAATGTTTTTAGTCGATAGCACAAAGTAGACAAAGATGTTCCTTACTCAACTAAAAAGTATGGCATACATATTACCTTTGCTCTGCTGTTTACATGGAGCACTTGTTTTATATTTATGAACAGCAGATTAGACATAATCTCACATAAGATTATTGTTCCATATGTTTACGTACATTTAGCATTCATAGTGAAAAGTTTCTAGACCATACTTGTTACTTGCTGTATTTTCTTGTAGTTATGACCCATTCAACATTCACTGTGAACTATGGGTTTGGGCAAACCAAGCAGCAAAATAAAATACAGTAGCATTTTTGTGACCTACTGTATTTAGAGACAGTTGCATTCATAAGTCTGTATATGGGGCTCCATCCCCTTCATGTACCTGGGTCTGATGCAGGACAGTATGACTGTAAGTGTAGTTTCACTATGAGAACAGAGAATGCTAAAAATCACAATACACAATGGAAACACATTACAGTTAATGTCTGGATAGAGTAGATAAGAAGTACCAAAATGGATTGGAGCATCTGAAATGCGAATCAAAGCAGACGCAAATAGGGAATTTTATTTTTAATTACAACTAAAAAGAATATATACGGGCTTACATTTCACTTACTAAGTATTAGGCATTCTTTGGTTGTGCAAAATGAGGCCCTGATTCAGAGCCGGATGCTCTGACAGAGCGCTCGCTCTGAATCAGGGTGCCTTTTTATTTTTTATGGAGCAGCCTCCCGGCCGCTCGCATTGCTGTGGGTTGCCACCCACAGCTAATGCGAGCGGCCAGGATGATGGTGGCAATGGTCAAGACAATCGCGACCATCGGGCTTGCGACAAGGCCCCAGAGAGCTTTCGGCTCAAACAGAGCCGAAAGCTCTCCCACTGACATCACTTGTGATGTCAGTGGAGCCACCCCCAAATGGTAGGCATTCTCATGGGAATGCCTCCATCTGGGCAGCCACCCCCCCGGCCCGCCCACCAAAGGAGGCATGCTGTCACTCAACATCGACAGCACGCCCCCTTTCGTGCGAGACCCGGAGTGACGGATTGCCCGTCGCTATCCGGGTCTCCCGCATGCACACGACAGAGCCGGCTCCATCATGCGCCTGCGCTCTGGGCCACCATCGACCCGGTTGTGAGCGCTCAGCGCTTGTGACCGGGTCTGAATCAGCCCCTGAGTGTGTACTGCAGTGTAAAGTGACTATCAGTGGTGTAACTAGGGTATTTGGGGCTCAGGGCAAGTTAAAAAACAAATCCCCCCCCACCAAGTATGCGCATGCGCTGAAAAGTGTGAATGGTCACATACCACAAGGAGTGTGGCCACTGGAAAATGGGGGTGTGTCAACATGACACACCACCATTTCTCATCACTCTGGGAACATTCCTTTCCATTCCATATGCACCTTAATGCCCTAAGTAGTAGTGCCTCTCTTGCAATGCTCCTTATGTAATGCTCCCTTAGCAGTGCCTCTTATGCAGTGCCACCTGTAGTAGTGCCCCCTACACAGTGCCCCCAGTAATGCACCCTTCCAAGTACTCCCAGTAGTGCCACTTATACAGTGTCCCTTACGCAGTATCCGTTATACAGTGCCCCCAGTAATACAGTAATAACACTTATACAGTGCCACTAGTAGTGGTACCCAATGCAGTGCCCCCTGTAGTGGACTCCCCTATGCAGTGCTCCCAGTAGTGCCATTTATACAGTGATCCCAGTAGTGGTCCCCCTTTGCAGTGCCCATTATATACAGTGCCCCCATTAGTGTGCCCCTTATACAGTACCCCTTATATAGTGCACCCAGTAGTGTTCCTTATATAGTGCCCTCAGTAGTAGTTCCCTTATGCAGTGCCCCATATATAGTGCCCCTCTTAGTTGTCCCCTTTATGCAGTGCCCCAGTAGTGGTCCACCCTATGCAATGCCACCAGTAGTGCCCTTTATATTGTGCCCCCACTGGTAGTCCCCCCTATGCAGTGCCACCAGTAGTGCTCCTAGTAGTAGTTCCCCCTATGCAGTGCCCACAGTAGTGGGCCCCCCTAAGCAGCTCCCCTTATATAGTGCTCCCAATAGTAGTCCCCCCTATTCAACGCCCCTGTAGTGACCCCCCTCTATGCAGTGCCAATGCACCTTACATATATAAGGACAAAGACAAACACAAAAAAACAACACTTACCTGAATCCCCAGTCCTACTCTTACACCCGCCATTGTCTGCTCCACTGTCCTCTCGGCCTGCTCTGCACTATGGGAGAGACATCATGACATCATGATGTCTCTCCCATCACCCACTGCAGAAGCCAGAAAGTGGTGCTCATGAGTGAGCTCCAGCCCAGCTCCAGCAGTGGGCTCAGCAACCAATAAGATCCTGTCTGACTCTCATTGGCTGCCAAAACAAACACACTGCCACCAGGTAGTACAAGTGTGCTACCCAGCGCCAGCACCGCTGTTTGTTACTGTGTAGTGCACTACACTGACCAGTGTCCTAGACCACAGCTGGTGGTGCCCCCCATGCCTCCGGTCTGATGATGCCCAGGGCACATGCCCTGCTTGACCCCCCCTTAGATATGCCCCTGGTGATTATAGAAGCACTTTTACTGATTTTGCATATATGAGTGTGTTTACAGCATATGTGGCCAATTGGACATAGTCATCGTAATCATCATCAGTGTGCAACTTACACAAGGGTCATCACACTCACAAGTCAGAACCCCTCCAGATGGCCATGTTTTGCATTTTTTTATGGGCATTTTAGTCACAATTTGCAACATCACATCCACACTAATAGTAGTTGGTCATGTCTGCATGTCCACTGCCATAGCTAAATACATAATTATTAATAAATAAATAATCTGAATGCCCCTTCCAGACCCAGTTTTGGTGCCCTATTCATACATAGTCGCACATCTGTACAACTGAAAAAATTCTCCATCCTTGTGGTAAAAAGATGCTCCTTGTGTTATGAAGCATCTTTCGATCTGTTGCTATTCAGGGTATGTTGAATCGTGCATACACAAGACAGGCTGGTCCAAATGCATGATGGTTATGATGATGGCTATCATGCAATTCCTAATGCTGATGAATTTTAGCAAGCAGTGTACAGGTCACAGAGTCCATACACCACTTAGCGTTTAAGAGTGCTTCAGAGTTGTATGCATCTTGGTGGCTTCTCATTTATGGTAGATTGGTAGTTCCTTGGTGGCAATGTAGCATTTGGTTAACCATCGGGTTTGTGTACTTCTATGAATCAGGCCTTATGTACTGTCTGA
Organism: Taudactylus pleione; assembly: GCA_031769625.1. Taxonomy (NCBI): domain Eukaryota; kingdom Metazoa; phylum Chordata; class Amphibia; order Anura; family Myobatrachidae; genus Taudactylus; species Taudactylus pleione. Next base: position 15,870,493 of record JAUIMM010000116.1, on the reverse strand, counting down.
CCCTTAATATTAATCATATGTGTTGTCCAGTGTGACACTTGATGCACCCCAGTGTCATTTTCCTAGATTTATATTATTACTCATTAACTTACCATTATCTAAATGTAACTTATAGCTTGTAAATGGGTGTAGTCCTCATTATTACTCTAATTACTAGCTACCCACCTCGTTTTCACATAGTATCAATTTGATCTAGCCACAGCCCCCTGCATCTCATAACAACCTATGCAATATCACCACAGTCCCCTGCATCTCACCACAGCCCCTGCATCTCACAAAACCCTCTTACTTCTTACTACTGCCCCCTGTATTTCACCACAGCATCTTAAATTTCACCACAGGACCATGTTTCTCACTCCTGCTTCTTACCACAGCCCCCTCCATCACACCACATGCCTCTGAATCTTACAACAATCCCCTGCTTCTCACTCATACCTCCTGCATCTCAGAAGTGTCACCACAACTTCCACTGCTGCTGCAATGCAGCTGGCAGGGGCCCGGCCACTGGGATGTACTGGAAAGGGAAGGAGGATCATAGATGAGAGATTTGTATTGTAGCTACCATAGGCATTATCAGCAGCATGTCCTCGGGGCTGGGGCACCTGTGCATAGTGGTGGCCGGAGTACATCTGCAGGTTTAGTGTAGGGATGGACATCTGAATATGATGGTTACTAACCATCAATGTTTTTGTTGAGATAGTAGTGTTTTTACCATTTGATGATGGCTTTCTGATGTTTGCTACCATTAAATGGAAATCATTCAGTGGTGTTTTGATGGTTGTTTGTTTTTATTAAACTCCTGATACCTTTGCCTCTCCTAGTTCCTTCATGGCTACTGTATCTGCATCAGGGCATCTTTAGGGGTTCATTGAGGCTGTCTCTCATTCTCTGCCTGCCTCAGATGTGACCCTGCTTAGTCCATGACTCTCTCCTCTCTCTAAGCCACTGCTAAGCAATAGGGCACATTGTTATGGGTGCACTTCATTGTTGAGGAGTGGTGGCTGGAATCTGCCTGCAGGTTCAGTATAGGGATGGACATCGGAATCCAATGGTTACTAAACATTGATGTTTTTGTCCTGGTGGTAGTGTTTTAACCATTTGATGGTGGTGGTATGATGTTTGCCACCATCAAATGGAAATCACTTGATGGTACTCTGATGGTTGTTTGTTTATATTAAATTCCTGATAGCCATGCCTTCCCTGGCTCCTTCCTGGCTACAGTGTCTGCATCAGGACATATTCATGGGTTCGTTGAGGCTGTCTCTCATTCTCTGTCTGCCTCAGACATGACCCTGCTCAGTTACTGACTCCCGCCCCTATCTAGGCTGCTGCTAAGCAACAGGGCACATTGCTATCTCTTATTGGCTTAATTTCAGATGATATCTTGCTGTTTTAGCACCATGTCCAGCTCCTATACAGCAGCTTGGTGCAAGTTTTTTTTTTCTGTGACTCACTTCACTAAAATTGTGACTGCTCGGCTCCCTTTTGTCACAGATGAATGGTTCATACAAATAAATCTTCATTAACCAATGCTTTGTAGAATAGTGAAAACCTCATCAAAATCCATCAAGTGGTTCAAGAGATTAGCCCAAACAAACAAGTAGACCACTAACTGTCCTGATTCAGCTTTGCAATTGTGATCCTTGCAATAATGCAAATGCAGCAGGAGGTGTATGACATCCCCTGCTGCATTTGCGATCCCAGCATTGTGATGGAGGTCACAGGCTGGGATCACCATTGAGACCATGATGACTATCGGTGGTCGATGGTGACAATTATGGACAGAGCCGTGCGGCCGGCCAGTTGAGTAAGCCCCGCACTACCCCTTAAATGCCTCTGCCTGTCAATCAGGCAGAGGCCAAAAAGGGCTTGCGTGCATATTAGCAGGACCTATTCTACACACTAGCAGAATGGGTCCTGCACATACACAGATTCTAGATAATCCGCAATCTGCGTTCAACAGTGCAATTGCGTGCACTGCTGAATCAGGCCCTTTATTTTATATATATATATATATATAGAGAGAGAGATGTTGTAATTTATTTATTGTAGTTGTACATAAAATTAGTGTCCATTTTAAATTATTACACTTTTTTAATTAATTAGTAGAAAGATGGATAACATAACAGTTGTGGGAGATTGACAAGGGTGTATATTGGAACACTATGTTTCCAAGATGTAAAAAAGCAAATACCAGAATAAAACATTAATATTGATCAAAAGACAGCAGCAGAAATTGCATTTTTTTTAGGGAGTGTAGATCTGTCACTTAGTGGAGAGAACCATATGTGTTTTCCAGGTGGAAAAGTATTGTAATATAGTTAAATAGTTACAAACAGACATTGATGCTACAAACAGACATTGATGCTGATGCTCCCAGAGCTCGCATTATAAAACTTTTGCATAATTAGTCTTTAATTGCTAATTTCTTCAGTTTCACAAAAAAATTAGACATCATGGAATCAGAATATATACTTTTGCATTCTACTTTACATTTTAAATGCAAAGATTTTTTTTTAAATATATAACAATATGAGGATTACCCCCTGACAAGTTGTAGTATCTGAAATATTAACTAACACTTTTCACCTTGTGTGTCCAGTTTCTTATAACCCAAAATCTGGGATAAAAATCTGGGATAAAATATATTTAAGTCTTTAATCCTACAATGGCCAACTTTTGTGGAAGTGACATTCAAAATGCTCTGCTATATTATACTATGCAATATTTGTCATGTGGTGAATAGAAAAATGGACCTACTGTAGGTAACATCTAGGTGACCAAGGGAAACCAGGCATATCAAGCAATGTCACTATTGCGCCATCTGTTTTTCCCTGATAGTTGGAGACCAGAGGCTGTTTAGGGCAGTTACTGACATGAGGATCAGAGCCGTAACTAGACTTTTTGGTGCCCTGTGCCAGAGAGAGCATTGGCGCCCTTCCCCCATTTTTAAATTGGGACATAACATAGTGCTCCTGAAAAGGGTCATGGCCTCATGGGGAAGGGCCAGGGAAGAGATAGGGAGGCCAGGAGCTGCTGGGGATAAAAAAAGAGGAAGCTACAAGTGAGAATGACAATAAATGGGAAAATTGACAGGCCTGAACAGCGTCCCCTGCCCTTTGGTGCCCTGTGCCATGGCACAGGTTGAACCACCCTAGTTACAGCCCTGATGAGGATACTTCATGTTTTGATCAGCCACCTGGCTACTAGTGAGAAACACCTGGTGAACATATGTTTACATATTTACTTGCGTGTATATAACAACACATCATGGAATAACTGGTATGTGGATCCTGCTCTCCTCCATACTCACTATGCACACAACCGCACACAAAAAAAATTGTTGTTTTTATTTTTTGGGCAGTAGCCCTTGACAGACAGCAGCACAGCACCCATGCGCAGCTACACCGATGACAGTGACAGACAGGAGCACAGCACCCATGCGCAGCTACACCGATGACAGTGACACCCAGGTGTGGCTGACATGCAAACCCAAAAAATGTTTATTTATTATTTTGGGTAGCAGCCCCTCGACAGACAGGAGCACAGCATCCCTGCACACCTACGCCGATGACAGTGACAGCCAGGTGTGGCTGACATGCACACTAAAAAATTGTTTTTTATTTTGGGCAGCAGCCCCTCGATAGAAGGAGCACAGCACCCCTGCGCAGCTACACCGATGACAGTGACAGCCAGGTGTGGCTGACACGCACACAAAAATTATTATAATGCCTAGAAATGCCTGAAAATGATTGTTATTAAGGTTAATATTACTGTAGGAACAAAACCAGGCCCAAATTATGTGGTTTTAGCTGTTTATATAAATGTTTGGAAAAAATACAGCTCCAAAACCAAAACCAAATACAAAACACCAAGGAAAAAAAATCCCAAACCAGATTTAGAACCAAAACCAGGGGAGATCCAGATCCAAAACCAAAACACGGGGGTTGGCTCACATCTCTAGTTACAAGCATGGTATCATGGTCCCCCAGTAATAAAAAAAGTGGGGATGGTGGAAGCATACAGAAGGAAGATGATGGTTGTTCAGTGTGTATCTCGATCTGCAGCTATGTCTGCTAAGTGTGTACCCAGTTTATGAATACTGTGAGATTAATGGTAAGGACAGATGAGGTTCCCCGAAAGCATGTGTTAGGACCATGCAAGATGTATTGCACAGTGAGTAATGTGAAAGAACAATTTTAACAACAGGTTTATTAATAAACTTGAAATATGAAACTGAATATTTACACTTTTAAAGTGTTTTGACTCTTAGAGGTTGATTTTGGGGGTACACCTATCTATGCACCCCCTGTGTGTGAGTGAAGTGAGCATCAGAGGCTGCAGAAGGGAGCAGCACAGGGTTTATGTGGCTCAGGCTCACTTGTGCCAGATGGAACAACAAGGTCATTTTGTGGATGATTTAACTGGGCAGTTACTCTTTACAGCAGAGATTAAAGAAATTGATTGCACCTTACCAGGACAGTTCTTATTCTCTCTGGAACAATAGCCATTCTATCAACGCCAGATGCCATTCTCTTTAGTCCAACTGCCAAAAAAGCTCCAATATACAGTGTGTCAACAAATAAAAGAATAATATATTAACCATGTTAAATTATTATTTTTTAAATGGGACACAATACAGTAGCAAAACAATTAATATTTAATTGTTATAGCTTGGGCTTATCTTTCTTGAATGACCATAAGCTGCCAGTAAGGGTCTAGAGATGCACCTGTCTGCACACATTTCTTACAACACTTGGTGCTTGACAGATGTGGGTGTTGTTGGTGACCCTGGTTTAGGGGACTGAGTTAGAGAAGGTGGTGATGGTGTTTGTGATGATCTTGGAGACAACACTCTTGGTGGTGACTGTGGCTATTCAAAAAAATCTAAGGGAATGAGACAGACAATTACATTTATTCATTTATTATAATAGAGGTGTGTTCTTAAAAAGCTTGCAATATATTATATAGTGTATTCTAAATGGATGATTGCAAAAAAATAGAAACCTCCCATTCACAACTGAAGCAGCTAAGGACAAGTACTGTACCTTACTTATGGTTATGTTGCACAATAGAACAAAATCAACAAACTACAATAAATACAATGTTATTAGTTACACACATCTAATAGAAAAGGTGACATATGTTGGGATGTTTTTAGCCATTTGTGACCACTAAACTTAACTAATTAATCAATGTGTTAAGAATTGCTTAGCTGCAAGTTGGATAAAATGATCTGTGTAAATTGGGTTGAGTACAGGATGCTGGCACTCGGGATCCCAGTGGTCAAAATCATGAAGACGGCATCCCAACATTGTTAAGATAAGGACACTTGTCGGTAGATATCCTAACCCTATTCCTACCCCTAACCCTCCCAACTCACTGACTAAACCTAATCACCCCCCCGCACCCTAAACTTAATCCTCCCCCTAGTGCCTAACCCTAACCTTCCCCCGAGTGCCTAACCCTAACCCTGCCCCTAGTACCTAACCCTAAATCTCCCCCTAACCCTAATAATTACTGTCAGGATGTCAGCGGTCAGGATGCTGGCTCCGGGAATTCTGAGTGGTGTCATCCTACTTGCCAGGATATTGACAGCATCCTGTGTAAAGTATATTAAGGTGTCATATTAAGTTATCTTGAGGTGAGGGCTGTTGTTAGGCTGGGGGATGCCTGTCAGTATCTTCACCACACAATCCCTGAATCTGTTCATATTGTATGGAAGGCAATGCTCTCTTTTCTAAATTTGTTAAAGTTAGTTAGGTCCACCATCTGTCTGTAGGGAAATTATGGTGTTGAACCAACATTTGAGTTCTTGCCACTTTAATCTACTGAATGATTTGTTGGATCAAATGCATTGATTTTCCTGGTAAGTTATTGACAATTTGCTAGCTTTAAAGCTCAACACTACTTTCATACCACATACAGAATAGTAGTGCTGTTCTAGATAGTTATTTTATTTCAAACCAGTAGCCTATTTTAATAAATTTTCAAACTCATAATTCATTAGTTGTCTACAGTTTGAACTTTGAAATAAAAACTAAAAAAATGTTGCTTTCATTAGTATTCAACTACTGAAGGCTTAGTATATCCATTGTTTATTGAAGTAACAGCTTTATGCTTGTTGAGTTAAGTTTATATGATGTTTGCACACTGTTTGGGAGAGCGATATTTGCAATTTCTTCCATGCACATTTCCTCCAGGTTGTTCAGGTTAGTTGGATGCTGCTTGTGGATTGCAATTTTCAAATAGTGGATTGAGATCTGAACTTTGACTTGGTCATGGTAGATCATTCATCTTTTACTTTTTCAATGACACTGGCTGAAAAGTGAACTTTGTCCCAATCTTTAGTTTTCCTGCAGAATTAAGAATGTTGGCTTGCAGTATTTTACTGTATTTTGCACCATCCATAACCATTGGCACTTCAATTTTGACAAGATGTCCATGCCTCACTGAGGAAAATCATCCCCACAACATGATGCTGCCCCCCCCTCCATACTTCACTGTTTGGATGATGTTTGTTGAAAAATGGGCAGTGTTAGTTTTGTTACATGCATAGCATTTTGAATTGGAGCTAAAAAGCTCAATTTTTGTCTCATCTGATCACAAAACACATTTTACTGTAGCTTGGGTCAGTCTGATGTGATCTGGTAAACTCCAAACATGCTTTTTTGTGGTCTTTTCTTTCAGTAATGCTTTCTTTCTAGCGATCTTCCACATACTTTAGGTCAGTTGTACACAGAGATCTTGACATAATTGACTGGTGCACCTTCAATTCAGTCTCATTCACTGAACTTTATAGTTCCTTCAAAGAGATAGCAAGGCCGTGTTACCTCTTTGACCTTTTAAATAAAAAATATGTATAATTTATATATTGTACTGCTATGTCTGGAATATGCAAATCAAATCAGTAAATAAACATACAAAGTACTTTGTATTTTTTTAACTAATTTATGTTAAGAAATTCTTGAGACATTGTGAAACTATATACACACTGCAAATGCCTTGTCTTCAATTTTTCCATCAAGTAATATATGTAAAAAATAAAAATTAAATATGTAGTGTAGTTCCTCTCCTTCAACTTTATAATTCCCCTCATTTATGAAATTCGAACATGGTAAAAAGAATCATCAGTTAGAGAATCTCCACCAAAAATAGTACATTAATACATAGTGATCTTGTTTACTGTGTTTGGTTAAATAGCATTTCCATCAATAAATAAATTGGCACCACAACTTCTCAATAAACTTTCCAGATTGTCGCGAGGATGATGAGGAAAATTTGCTTACTAGAAACTCTTGTTTTTCTTTTTTTTCTTTAATTTAACAAGATTTCCTCATATATTAATTTACAAAAAAGGCAATTGAAGAAAGGTAGTGGCACCATTTTTTTATATTTTATATAAAAGTTTAATGCTCCACTCATATTAAAGATATAACAGCCTAAAAACATGTAGGTTCTTTAAACAAATTGCTTAAAATAATACCAGAGCCCAAGTATTAGAGAGTCTGTCAGATAAATAGAGAACCCTGGTGTCCTCACAATGGCATTCCCAACAGCTGAAGTATCAGTTGATGGCTGTCAGTTCTCCGTAATTCCCTGCTGATGCATTTCGATGACCAAAGGTTTTGTTCTCAAAGTGGAAATGACAGCGATCTGTCACAAGTGATTTAAAAGTAGAGATGTGCGCAGACCCCTGTGTTTTTTGGTATTGGATTTAAATCATCGCCGTATTTAGGTTTTGGTAAACCTACACTCAAGTGTTTTAGTTCAGTTTTGGATTTCTTTTTAAAATGATAAAAACTGCTAAAATCATGTAACTTGAACCTATTATTGTTCCTATAGTATTAACATAAATAATATAAATTTCCAGTACTTTCCAGACACTTTTAACCAATTTTGGCACCTTGCATGTAAGGGAGGGACTTACATGCAATCAAAAACATGTGAGAGACTGTTTTTAAATCCAAGACCTGACTTGTGTTAAGACCCAAGCTGGGACCCGGTTCTACTTGAAACCGCCAAAGTGACCTGTGCAGGACTTAGTTTGACTCAGAACCTTAAAGTTCAGGTGTGTTTGATTTTCAGCAAAACCAAAATGCTCATCTCTATTTAAAAACCAAAAATGTCCAATAATAAATTGCCCATTAATTTATGCAGTATTCTAAAGAATCATACTTATAGAGTCAAAAAATATTTGTGTATTCGAAGCAAAAGGCTTGGTACTTTGTAATAAATAAGTACAAATGTATTTCTCATGTGTTTCATATTTCACTACTAAAATACAGATAATCAGTACAATACTTAATATGATTAGTTCATGTAGCAAACAGATGGTACTCCAAATACACAAAAATAACTAGCATGAATTAAAGATAATACTTTTTAACAACTCTATTAATTTCTTAGAAGATTTTCATAATAGATTTCTTCATGATGCTCATGGAGAGCAGTATTTGATCAATAATTTGTTCTCCAAATTATATATAATTAAGAAATCATTACATGCAATTCAAACAAAAACAAATCATAGTTTATGTAAAAATGTTGATTAATTGACCCACTTAATTTTAAATTCAGAATTTTATCCATTTGCTTTTAAAGTTCTTAAGGTGAAAATCCATTTAATCTCTTTATTTTAGCTACTGGGGTTTTATATTTGTAAATGTTCACTTTGTGGAGCATTGCTGGTGTTCAGAGAACTGGACCCACCTGAACTTTGCATTTTGAGCCGAGAACCGAGCATGGCTCAGGGGTTCACAGCTTACTCAGATCCCAAAATGAAGCAAAATGTCATCCTCCCACTGTTGGATTCTCCTGGGTTTTGGATACTACAAAGGTAGCCGGTCATTGGCGCCATGTCTCTTGGGCTGTGGAGAGTGTAGTGAACAGATGTGCTGTGTCCATCCAAGGGCTGCTATATTTGTCCAGGGCAGGGGCTGCTGTGTTCATCCAGGGTTTGCTGTGTCTATAGAGGGCTGGGACTGCTGTGTCCATCCAGGGTTTGCTGTGTCCATTAAGGCAGTGGCTGCTGTGTCCATCCAGGGGATGCTGTGTTCATTAAGGCAGTGGCTGCTGTGTCTATCCAGGAGCTGCTGTGTACATCCAGTGGCTGCTGTGTCCATCTAGGGCAGGGGCTGCTGTGTCCATCCAGGGGCTGCTGTGTCCTACCAAGGCAAAGGTTGTTGTGTCCATCTAGGGGTTCTGTGTCCATATGGGGCAAGGGTTGCTGTGTCCAACCAGAGGTGCTCTGTCTGTCCAAGGGTGCCCAGTGTATAAAAAAATAAAAGCTAATAATACAGTATAATTAATAAAAAAATTATAGATTTTTTTTGTGCTGTACCCTAGTTTTATTATTACTATTATTATTACTGTGATGCCGCAGTGTAATATTCATACACATATTGTTTGTGACAATGTATGTGGTAGTGTAGTGTATAATAAATATTGTGACACTAACTGGAAAACACAGTGTATTCATTAAAAATATTGTGACACTGTAAGTGGTAGCACAGCGTTTTACTCATAAAAAATCTTTTGACACTGTAAGTGGTAGCGCAGTCTAATAAACTTTTCACTTATTTCCTCAATCGTGAATAAATTATTAGTCTATATGCTGGCTACAAGACCACAACAAAGTGCTAAATAACATGCGTTATATATAAAACATAATGATGTCACTGTAAGTGGCAACGCAGTGTGTTATTCTTTTCTTATTCATAAAAAGTCTTGTGACACTAAGTGGTAGCACAGTGTGTTATTATTTTCTTATTCATAAAGCATCTTGTGACACTGTAAATGGAACCGCAGTGTAATATTCACAATTTTGCAATTTAATAACACAAAATTAGCTATAAAAATGCAACTTTTCACTTCTTTCCTCAACTGTGAAAAAATGATTAGTCTACACACCGACTACAAGACCACACCAAAGTGCTAAATAATATGCATTATATATAAAACATATTGACATCACTTTAAGTGACAGCGCAGTGTGTTATTATTTTCTTATTCATAAAAAATATTGTAACACTGTAAGTGGTAGCGCAGTGTGTTATTCTTTTCTTATACATAGAAAATATTGTGACACTGTAAGTGGTAGTGCTGTGTGTTATTCTTATTCATAAAAAATCTTGTGACACTGTGGGGTAAACTTACTTATACCTCTTTTCCACCAAAATCCCAGGTCCGACCTGGGTTTTTGGACATGGTTCCAACCCTGGTCAGACCCAGGTCAGACCCATTTACGCTGCACCTTTGATCTGGGTTACTCCCAGGTCAGCCCTGTTCACACTGAACTCAGGTCTACCCTGCTAAACCTGTGAGGTCATAAAAAGTGGGAGGTGAATGCTCCACAACCACCAATCAGCTCCTTTTAGGCATGACCCATGTCTGATAACCCGGGTTGCACCGTTTACACTGCACCATTACCTGGGTCCATCCTGGGTCCAACCCTGGTAGCTACCTGGGTTGGATTGCAGGGTCACTTGACCCAGGTTATTTTTCAGGGACCCTTTTACACTGAGCTGCGACCCGGGTAGACCCAGCAAAAACCCAGGTTTTTGCTCTGGTGTAAAAGGGGAATAAGATACGAGTTTGGTCGATATTGCAATCTTGGGTGAGTTTAAGCATGTTTTTCATCTCAAAAATAAACTAAAGACAAAATTGAGTGAGTTTGGAAGAGTTCTCTCTTTTCACTGTTAAAACTCGTGTAAACTCACCTGCGACCAAACTAGGAAGTACTTTTCATGAAAAAGGTGCAACTCAGGAATTTACCTAGAATTGAGATTACAAAAAGTTTGAAGATATATATATATATATATATATATAATTATATATATACATATAGGTAGGTAGATAATATTTTATTTTCATTAACAGCACAAGTGATGTCAACAAAAAACAAGCAGCATTCTACTGCATAATAAGAAAGGCAGCAATTAAATTACTATTAAAAGTAATAAAGGAAAAGAAAAAAGAGAAAAAAAACATCATAACAGCAGCAATCGTTCAGAATTATTACAGTCATTTAAAATACGCACTGCAGTAGGGAAAAAAATATTGTGCCACCGTTTTGTACGAGAACACACAGCTCTAAAACACCTATTAGATGGCAATTTCTCAAAAAGAGCATTTTTAGGATGGCTGGGATCTGCTAAAATTTATCTAGATTTCTTTAGGAGCCTTTTTTCATATATCTTCTGAATGCACAGTAGCACAACTCCAATAATTCTACTAGCTGTCCCAACCACCCGATCCAATGCCCTACATTCAGCCACAGTACAGTTTCCATACCAAACAACAATCCCATAAGTCTGGATACTTTCCACAATACTGCAGTAAAAATGTAAAAGGGCGCACCTACTCACACATGCCAATCTGAAGCGACACAGAAAAAAAAGGGGTTGATGTGCCTTCTTAGCCAAAGGCTGAGGGCCTGATTCAGACCTGCTCGTGAGCGCTGAGCGCTCGCAAGCGGGTCGATGTTGCCCTAGTGCGCATGCGCACGATGGAAGGAGCTCCGTCGTGCACATGCGTGAGACCTGCATAGTGACAGCCAAGCTTTCGCTATGGGTCTTGCACCAAAGGGGGCGTGCTATCGATGGTGAGTGACAGCACGCCCAGACGGAAGCATTCCCATGGGATGGTCCTGACCATTGCGACCTTCTTTTTGGCTGCTCGCATAAGCTGTGGGTGGTCACCCACAGCTATGCGAGCGGCCAGGAGGCCGCTCCATTTTTAGGTAAGAGGGCCCTGATTCAGAGCAAGCGCTCTGGTCAGAGTGTCCGGCTCTGAATCAGGCCCTGAGTTCAAGGACCATGTCAAAGTATCTGCAATAAAAAAAACAACAATTTAAAAGACACTACCTCAATGGTCAGGCCACCTAAACATACAGGGGCCTTTATAGGAACACTATATTTCCTGAAATCAACAATCATTTCCTTTTTTTTATGGTGTTTAAGAGTAGGCAGTTTTCAATACTCCCCTCAAACATTCTAGCAACCTCAGCTCTATAATCAAGTTCATCCCCGTTAGTTATCAGAACAACGAAGGTGATATCATCTGCAAACTTAACGATCTTAAAAGACTGAGGCCTTCATTCAGAGGCAACCATCACCCTAGCGGTCGTTAGAGCTGTGGGTGTAAACCCACAGCCTAACGACCGAAACAGAGGCGGGCGGTCAGGATGCAAGCGGACACCCAGTTTCTGAGCGACCGCTTGCATCCTCCGACCAACTCTGAATGAGGCCCTGAGACTCAGATGCACAATCATGGGTGAACAATGAATACAGAGCTGGGCTCAGGACACACACTCCAACATTCAGCACCATCTCCTAGGAACTAAGGGTCTAATTCAGACCCGCTCGTGAGCGATATGCGCTCGCAAGTGGGTCGATGTTGGGGCACTGCGCACATGCCGCGTGCATGCACAAGCCCCATAGCAAGTGAGATGTTGATAGACAGCTCGCCCCATTTTGTAGGCATGGAGGGGGGTTGGCTGGACAAACAGAGGCGTTCCCGAAGGAATGCTTGCTGTTTGTGGGCTGTCGAAGCAGGATAATTGGCTGAGACAGGATCAGTTTAAATTAAATCTGCACAATTCCATTTTGCGAATGGCAATGAGATGCCAATTTGCGACTGGCCACCCAGCACCATTTTAGTGAATCTCACCCATTATAAGTACATACGGCGATGCAATTATTTAGCATCGTGCGATTCCCACACAATAGAAAGAAGTTAAAATTCCTCATCAAAAAATACAGTCACTAAAACATATAAAATGATTAACCCTCCAAAACTCGTACCGTGGTATAATCCACAAACACATAGTCGCACAATGCAAACTAGCGTCTTTTCCCAAAACCCCAATACTTACACACTGCACACTTACATAAAAGGTTCCCTAGTATTAAAATGTAATATTCAAGGTATATTCAGTATTATTAATGTTGTGATATAAATGTAATTTGATATCTAAGGTTTAATACATGGTAAGCAGTCCATGTTTGGTGTTGCACTGATCCACTGTGTCTTTGCAGATTTCCGGTACCATTGGTGAGAAGATCACAACATGTGTCTGCAAACTATGAACTATAGAGAGTTAAACATTAAAATGTACTCTGTAATGTAACCAGCTTAGATTTAGTATTCAGCGGGAAAAAGGACACAAAGGGCTGTTGGAGGCTGGTTTGTGTCCATTCAAATTGACCTATGAACTATACTGTAACAGAAGAACCAGGAAGAAGAACCAATGGAATCATGACAAACTGTTCTATTGTATTGCCTATCCCTGTAAGAGTATATAAGTGGTCTCTCTAAACTTGGATGCCAGTCTTCTTGCCTTGCTGTTGACAGAGGTTTCTATATTGATGCTGATATCTGGGTCCAGAGCGCGTGCATATGTAACAACTGTACCTTGTATTTGCGCTAATTGTATTTAGATCACAACATGTAACCATCTGTTTTTATATTGAATAATAACTTTTTGTGCTTTGGAACCACACTCAAAGTCTGAAAGCATTTATTTCTTGTGTGACTAATTACGCTAAATAGCGACAATTTTAGCAGGTATAGGTAGGTAGGAATCCAAAGTTGGGGGCTCGCAGTGTGAATAACACTACTGGTCCCTTGGTAACACTCGGTCAGCGAACTCTCAGCAAAAGGGTGGAGATGCCATAGCAGGAGAACGCATTGTGCCTTCGAAAATCTGCTACCACTTTGTTGCCGCGAGTCCCCTACCCATTATTGTGGCTTAAGGAGTGCTGATTAAGAATCCAGGGACAAGGAAGGAAAAAGTTTGCTTTCCTTCATTGATAGATTTTTATGTATAAAAGGGGAAGTCGCACAATAGCATAAGGGTAATAATACGTTTTGTGTAGTAGTCACATTATTGTGTATGCATCTAGTCGCACAATAGCGTATATGTATTTCCTGTATTGCTGCTACATGTTTTAAACAAAGCCGTTGAGAGTGCACGGTGAAATTGATAGATAGCATTGTTGTGAATACATTGATCAGTGTTGCCATAGTCTGGTAAAATGTGTATTTTTCTGCGCAGGAAAAGGGTGTGTAATTGTGAATATTTGTTGGTAGGGGTAACATTCTCCCTAGTTAAGGGTATCATAGGACCCTTAAGTGCTAGGTGTATGGTGTCGGCCTAGTGGCTCGGTAGTAGATACCAGTCTATACACATAAGCAGGTGTAGTTGGTGTCTTTGTTGTAGTTTCGGCTCTCAGTGTGATTGCAGTATTCAGTGATCAGTTAGGGTTATTTGAGCATTGTAATTGAACCGCACAGTTTTGGCTAAATTGTGATTGTGAACTGATCAGAGGGTGGACGAAATCACTGAAAAGGGTAGGCATTATTGGAATGCCTACATGCTAGCAGTTGAAAGGTAGTCAAAAAAGCATTAGGTGCGTGGAAGCAGCCTGGTTATTCTTCCATAGGTGTGTGGGCGCATCCTGTTAATATCGTCCGCAGGTAAGTGAAAGTATCTTGACTGTCTTTCACCAGATTAAATCTCTATTGAAAAGCTTAGGGTTCTCCCTGAATGGGAGCCAAGCAAACGGTAGAGATGTTAGATGATGTGCTGCTGTTGGAAGCGCCGCTTGGATCGGCACGGCATATTATGCATACTAAGTACGGTGCTTATGCAATTAGGTACTGTGATGTATGGTTTAAAATGACGATGAAGAGTGTTAGACCGTTTCCCAGAATTGGCAGCTTTGATAAGGAGATATTGGACAATGTCCGAGATAGCATCTATATGGTGCACTCTCGAATGAAAAAGGTAAAATATAACGAGTGTTTAAAGTGGTGGCAGTGTGAGGGGGATGCGTGGCTTAAAGGTGTGCATGCGATGCAAACTAGCGTTGTGAGCACGTTACAGGAGAGTGCACGTGCAGCGCTAAACTGCGATGCATGCGCGCTGCGAGATAGCGCGCACGTGCAGCAAGGCAGCATTGCAGAAGGTATTGCCAGTGGTTCAAGTGCACCACCACCACCCTATGCAGATGGGGGTGCAGGTACAGTAGTTGAAAAAAAACATAAAAATGTAACAAGTAACTTGTACCCTCTCTTAAGTAATCACAAAGTAAATGTTCATGATGCGGATGATGAACCTATTGTTATGTCTGCCATTTCCCATGCTGTACACATGTTAGATGCTCCATCACTACAAGCACATCTTCATCAGTGATAGTACAGGAAGTGTTAACATCCACTGCATCCGTAGAGGAAGTTGTTAACTACATACGTAGCCATAATAAACTCAATCCCCAGCCAGGAAACAAGGTCAAAAGTAGCAGTACGGCCAGTCTGCATCCCATCCGGACAATAACTGTTCCGAATGGGAAGGCTGTAGTGCCCACAAGGGAGGTAGCAATGCATTGTCCTTGGACAAGAGCAGGGCTAAATTCCATTATGAATGATTTCCCTGATCCTAAAAAGGAATTAGCCAAATGCCAAAGATTTTTAAAAAATTTGGATAGTGCTCACGAGCCAACCAATAAAGATTGGTGAGTGGTGTTAAGGGCTTGTCTTTCACACAATACCGACGTGAAAAAGTTTATCACGGATTGCGTATTGGATGGAGATGGTCCCATAACAGATGAGAGTAACCAAGGTAACATTACCCACATAATAACTCAATTGGGTGTATATTTTCCAGTAGTAGTTAACTGGAGTAAAATTTTCACCATAAAACAAAAAGAGAGTGAATCTGCAGAGGAATATTGTAACCGAGCTCTGCAGGCTATCACCCAGTACACTGGGATAGAGAATATTAAAGATAGCACTCATCACAGGGGAATGATCATCACTGTACTTATGGATGGTCTAAAAGATAACCTATAGAACCGAGTTCAGACCTCACTACCAGGCTGGAGAAGAGTAACTGTAGACATGCTCATAGAATCCGCTATTGAACATGATAAAAACATCCTCAAAATGAGAGAGACCCAGAGCGAGAAACTAATGGTTGTCAGTATTCATGCTCTAGAAGGAATGACTGTAACATCACAGCCACCAGGCACACCTGCACCTGCACAGCTACACATCCTCACCAATCCTGCACCACCACAAACACAGTCCTATCCCTCTTATCACACACAGCCTCAAAACCCATACTACCCACAACCACCATATTACCCTCAACATCCTTATCCATACCTACAATCTTTCCCTACTGCTCAACCCACACAGCAACACTTTCACCCTCCCCACTCACGAAGGTGCTTTAACTGCAACCAAGTGGGACATGTAAGTAGGAACTGTAAAATGAAAGAAGGTAGGACCCCCTAACCAGGGAGTACCTGGATATCCCCATAAGGGATATACACAGAGTACAGGAAATCCACAACAGTCACCAGCTCCAATTGTGGCCTTAAATGCTGTATTGGAGAGTGAGAGTCAATGCTAGGGATCAGGTCATACCTGTAGTCTACAGATAGTCAGGTTAACGGAAAGTACTAGTGAAGAACCGGTAATGATGGTTGATGTAGCTGGTACTAAATATCATTTTCTTGTAGACACAGGGGCGACCAGATCAGTGATAAAATCTCCAGCTAATTTACAGGTGACCAGCGAGACAGTACCAGCAATGGGTATAACAGGTAAAGTGCAACATTATTCTTTAACTAAATCCACAGATGTCACTATCGGGCCATTGCATACCAGGCATTCTTTCCTCCTGGCAGCAGTGGCTCCTACTAACCTACTGGGAAGGGATGTGATATGTAAGATGGGATGTGTCATATATTGTACCCCTGATGGTATATTTCTAGATATCCCAGAGAGAGTTGTGCATGAGGTGAGGGATATGTTGGACACTCCCCAAAGGATAATGTATCACTCTAACAGTTCAGGTAAAAATCCATCTCAGGTAGATCAAATGTTATCCCAAATTCCAGATTCACTTTGGACCAAGGATGGACAGGACACTGGATTAATGGCAAATGTAGCTCCCATAATGGTAAATCTAAAAAGCGGTAGGCAAGCTCCAAAAATTCCCCAGTACCCATTAAAACAGGAGGTAGAGTTAGGGGTTTATCCCATAATTGAGCGATTATTACAGCAGGGAATTTTAGTCCATACAGCAAGTGTAGCCAACAGTCCCATCTTTCCTGTGAAGAAGAGTGGTGGGAGGGGTTATAGGCCGGTACAGGACCTTAGAGGTATTGATAAGGTAGTAGAGAGCAAATTTCCTGTAGTGCCAACCTCATGCAGATCCCACCAAATGCAACCCATTTCACTGTCATTGACCTCTGTTCTGCTTTCTTCTCTGTACCTCTTCATCCTGACTGTCAGTACCTATTCGCTTTTACATACAGGGGTGTACAATACACATGAACACGATTGCCCCAGGGTTTCATAGACAGCCCCAGTATCTTCTCCCAGGCCTTACATGACTGTATACAATCTTTTCAACCTGCCAATGGATCTGTTCTAATACAATATGTGGATGATTTATTGTTATGTTCTGATTCCTTTATGTCATGTTTAAATGATACTAAACTTTTATTGCTTCATCTCTCGCAAACAGGACACAAGGTTGCTAAGGACAAACTACAGCCATGCCAGTCCAGGGTTAAATACTTGGGACACTGCCTAACCCAGGGATTACGACATCTGACAAATGACACAATCCAAGCCATACAAAACATGACACTGCCACAGAATCAACAGCAAATTTGCACCGTCTTGGGAATGTGTGGATACTGCAGAATGTGGATCCCAGGTTTTTCTATTTTGGTCTTGCCATTACAGGACTTAGTCTCTTCCTCAAAGCCCGATCGTGTGATACACACAGGAATCACAACAGGCTTTCCTTGATCTTAAGGATAGTTTGACAAGAGCACCTGCATTATGAAAAACCTTTTGATTTGTATTGTACGGAAGCTAATGGTTGTGCAGTAGGTTTCCTCACACAAAAACATGGTGATGCCAGTAGGCCCGTAGCATATTACAGTGCACAATTGGACACTGTGGCAAGATTACTCCAAATGTGTTTAAGAAGTGTAACAGCAACTGCTCTATTGGTCAGTAAGAGTGAGGATGTGGTACTAGGCCATGATATGATTGTCTATACTCCCCATGCTGCATCTACATTGCTAAACTCTGCCCAAACCAGACATGTCTCCTCAGCGAGATTCACAAAATGGGAAATAGCCTTAATAGCACCTGCAAACATCACCATCAAAAGGTGCAGTACGTTAAATCCAGCTACGTGTTTACCATATGTGCAACACGATGAATAAAGGGTGGAGAGAGGTGAGTCTCTGGCAAAAGGTGAGTTCTGCAGGTATATTGATGTACATGATTGTATGGAATATCTGAATCAGACCTTTACTGCAAGACCTGACATACGGGATACACCTTTAGAAAATGTAGATGCGACATTTTACATGGATGGGAGTTGTCATAGACAAACTGACACTGGAGAGTTATGTACAGGATATGCTGTGGTAAATCACGAGGTCATCATAGAGTCCGAACCGTTAGGCCCACCACACTCTGCCCAAGTGGCAGAACTGGTGGCACTAAAGAGGGCGTGTGAATTAGCAGAAGGTAAATCTGCTAATATCTACACTGACTCTAGGTACACCTTCGGGGTAGTACACGATTTTGGCGCTCTATGGCGTCTGACAAAATTTATGAAAGCAGCAGGCATACCAATTGCAAATTCCACACATACAAAAAGGACTACTAACAGCAATCCAATTGCCTAAGGCAGTGGCAATAATTAAGTGTAAAGCCCATACATGTGAGGATGATCCGGTGTCACTGGGCAACAACAGGGCAGACGAAGCTGCAAAATGGGCAGCAGGGTTAAAAATGAATGTACCAACTGAACAAATGATGACTTCTCAAATGATTGCTATGCTGAAGTTAATTGAGATGCAAATTTGTGTTCCATTCAGGAAAAGGCAGTCTGGAAGTCCAAGGGATGTGGGCAAGAGTCCTCTGGACTCTGGAGAGATGGGCAAGGTAAGCCTGTGGCTCCCAAGGCATACTACCCAAGCCTGGCTGAGGCAGCGCATGGTCTGACTCACCTGGGAAAGCAAGGTATGTGCAAATTGGTGAGAGCATACTGGTGTGCACCGGGTTTTTCTTCTTAAGCAGAAAAGAGAGCAATGTCCCTTCTGGCCTGCTTGAGGAGAAACATTGGGAAAATGATCCCTACCAAGCCATCCCACATTCCTCTGACAGACGGATCTTTTCAGGTAATAAAAATTGATTTCATTCAAATACCACCCTGCAGGAATCTCAAGTATGTATTAGTGTGCACTGATGTGTTTTCTAATTGGGTTGAGGCATACCCAGCTGCCACTAATAGTGCTGTGTTTACTGCCAAGAAAATTGTTCAGGAGTTTGTATGCAGATACAGTATCCCTAGAATTATTGAGAGTGAAAGGGGTACTCATTTCACAGGTGATGTTTTCCAAAATATGTGTAAGTTGATGGGTATTAATAGCCGACTTCATACCCCCTACCGACCGCAAGCCAGTGCCAAGGTGGAGAGGATGAACGGGACTGTTAAAAACAAATTAAGTAAAATCATGTCGGAAACTGGAGTAGGTTGGCCAGTAGCACTACCACTTGTCCTTCATAGTATCAGAACAACTCCAAGGCCTCCCCTTAATCTGTCCCCCTTTGAAATACTGTTTGGTAGACAACCTCATTTGATTATAAGATTTGAAAGGTAACTATAAGGTATCTTATAACAATGAGTAAACAGTGAAAACAGCAACAGCAGAAACTGAAATTGTTATCACATGATATGCCTGAAACAAACTGTCATGATGTTGAACCTGAAGAATTTGTTATGATCAGAAATTTCTTGTGTTCAAGTTGTTTGACTGATCAGTGGGAAGGTCTGTATCAGGTGTTGCTGATGAGTACAACCTCATTGAAGGTGGCAGAGAGAGACACCTGGGTCCATTCCACTCACTGTAAGAAGGTCAACAAACCGGTGGAGATACAAGGTGGAGACAAGGCAGATAACGTGGACCTGTTGATCGTGAGCTTGTTCTGGAGAGTTAAAAAGGTTGCAGTGAGATATCTGAACTAAAGAAATTTGTAGATCCTTGCTACGGCAATGGACTGGTCTGCTATGTTCATTTTTGTATTCTCTTCCAGAGTTTCCATCATCCTGGTTTGTTCAGGGATTTCTGGTTTCTGTTACGGGGGACCGATAGAGGAGATGGGAGCTAATGGCAGTATTGATGGAGTGAAGTCGAGAGGAGGATTGCTATGCCAATTAGGGGAGTGTCTGACCAATCTTACTGGATACTAGGAGACAGTGTGAAGGTCTATCATCTGAGGATTATTGTATGTGTGAGTTCTGTGAGTCCGTAGTCAATGAGAGATGCATCCAACAGTGCCAACCAAAGTATAACCAGTATTGGGGTGGGTATCCTTTAGAGGATTATCACACCATGGTGGGCAAAATTTTGAACCCAACCAACTGTTGGGTGTGCTCTCACATGCCCCAAGGTCAGCATAATGTAGGATTAGTGCCATTCCCATTAAATGTCTCTGAAATTTTAGAATTACAAAAAGGGAAGACACTGGATGGAAAATTTCTTAATACCAAACCACCCATTTTAAACTCCACCAGTGCCAGGCAGATAAAACACTTTTATGTTTAAACATCACCAACTCCAATGGACTAGGAAGTTGGGAGGTGACTGGTAATAACTAGACGATGACCTTCTCACAAAGAGCTGACCGTGAGCCTATGAATTATGAACTGTTACGCACAATTAGGTCATGTGGAAGACACTTCCGGTATAAATATACACTGAGTGTATGGCTGGCACAATACCAGAAGGGTACTGTACTAGGGTTATACAACCAGAAACATGTATTAGCCAGATGGGAGAACATGAGATAGGATCATTTGTGAGGGAAATGTGTTGGATGATTATGATGCATTCTATTCCTTATGTTCTCCCCGATGATGTATATTTTATATGTGGAAGGAAAGTGTATAAGTGGCTTTCTGAGTTCTGAAGGTTTGTGTTATTTGGGAAGAGTAGTCCCAGAAGTTATGATCCTTACACATGATGAAATGCTTGGTATTCATAAAAACACACCATCACCATATCTTCACATGCAGTATGAACACAGGGACAGAAGAAATATGATACCTGGTGATGTACATAAAGCCACACAGTTAATTAGAAAGACAACTGGCTTTAAAGTTTTGGTAGCATTGGATCCCACCAGGATCGCTAGGGGTACAATAAATTTTAGATATGTCCAAGAACTTGCTAAATTAATAGATAATATCACCGAGATGTATGATGACACATTTAGGTATACAGGTAGGGAGTTGCAAGCTTACAAGAAAGAACTTGTGCAACATAGACTAGTGTTAAATTATTTAACAGCTGTCACTGGAGGGTATTGCATAACTTTGGCCACCCAATTTGGTGTAAAATGTTGCACTTACATTACAAATGATACCAGCAATCTCAAGGAGGTGATAGACCGGAAGATGGATGAAATTCAGCAGTTAAAATGGGAATTTCGAAAGAACCATATTGCTTCAGTGGCTGAAGTAGAGGAGAAGGTAGAGTAATGGGTTTCTTGGTTGAACCCTGTGAAATGGTTCTCAGGTCTAGGAGAGTGGGTGCAGGAAATGATTGTGAGCATAGGTAAACTACTGATCCTCATACTGGTTGTCATCATAGTAATTGGCTTATGTGTCAGGTGTCTTCCTACTGTGTTGAAATGTGGAAAATGTAAAGATAAGGTGAATAAAAGGAATGAAATGATGATGGTGGTCAGTAGTAACAATATGAATACTGAGGTAACTGTAGGACTGCATTACAACCCTGAACTAGAAGGTGCCATCATATAATTTATAAGATTTAGACATGCATAAAATGTGTTATTAAAATGTTATTCCAAAACATCTTAAATAATGTAAGTCAATATTCCCCCTCAAGACTTCCTTTATAGGATTGATGCATCCCCACATCTTTCGCATGATCTCCCAAGATTCGCGGTGTGCGCATAAGGGTAGTTTTATTTCCCATCCTAGAGACACATTATTGTTGGATTAAGAACCACCTTGTGCTATCCCATAAATTAACATTAAATGATATGTCAGAATGTAAGCCTAAATTAATTTTAAAATCCGAGTATGATAGCATGTTGTTTGCTCTCAAAGGGTGGACTGTCGAAGCCAGATAATTGGCTGAGACAGGATCCGTTTAAAATTAAATCTGCGTGACGCCATTTTGCGATTGGCAATGAGAAGCCATTTTGCGACTGGCCTCCCAGCGCCATTTTAGTGAATCTCACCCATTATAAGTACATATGGCGATGCTATTATTTAACATAATCCTATTCCCACGCAATAGAAAGAAGTTAAAAGTCCTCATCATATAAATACAGACAGTCACTAAAACAAATGATTAACCATGCAAAACATGTACCATGGTGTACTCCACAAACACATAGTCGCACAACGCAAACTAGCATCTTTTCCCAAAACCCCAATACTTACACATTGCACACTTACATAAAAGGTTCCCTATTATTAAAGTGTAATATTCAAGGTTTATTTAGTATTATTAATGTTGTGAAATAAATGTAATTTGATATCTAAGGTTTAGTACATGGTAAGCAGTCCGTGTTTGGTGTTGTAC
This sequence comes from Taudactylus pleione, assembly GCA_031769625.1. NCBI lineage: Eukaryota > Metazoa > Chordata > Amphibia > Anura > Myobatrachidae > Taudactylus > Taudactylus pleione. The sequence continues at coordinate 15,847,832 of JAUIMM010000116.1, read as the reverse complement.
TGATCCACTGTGTCTTTGCAGATTTCCGGTACCATCGTTGAGAAGATCGCAACATGTGTCTGCAAACCATTAAAATGCACTCTGTAATGTAACCAGCTTAGATTTAGTATGCAGTGGGAAAAAGGACACAAAGGGCTGTTGGAGGCTGGTTTGTGTCCATTCGAATTGACCTATGAACAATACTGTAACAGAAGAACCAGGAAGAAGAACCATTGAAATCATGACAAACTGATCTATTGTATTGCCTATCCCTGTAAGAGTATATATGTGGGCTCTCTAAACTTGGATGCCAGTCTTCTTGCCTTGCTGTTGACGGAGGTTTCTATATTGATGCCGGTATCTGGGTCCAGAGCGCGTGCGTATGTAACAACTGTACCTTGGGTCTGTATGATTTATTTGCGCTAATTGTATTTAGAAATAAAGCCACTGCTATTTGTTTGTACATTTAGAAACTGCAGTTTTAAGGGATATACTTTGTTTAAAGACAATATTAAACAACAATGCACCATATGGTGTAAGGGCCCCAACTTGTGCCCATAAAGACCCAAATGCAATTCAGGTATGGCAACATTCAAGCCCTCTAGGAGGAATTATCTTAGTAATAATGTGCTTGATATTTTAGATAGTAAAATAGAATATATACAATCCTACTGTAAGTAACTTTCCAGTCATGTGGCCTATCATAGTCTTTATGGTGCTGTATATGTAATTAATACTGATTTTTTGTTTACACATACTCTGGCGTGATTACTGTCTGCCTCTGGGGGTGAAGTCCTTGAATTTCTGCTGTGCTGTGATAGATGAAAATAAATAGAGGGCTGCTAAGGAGTAGAATTGCGACAATAACCCCCCCTTCCAGAAGCACCAACAGAAGGTGACATCAGGGCTTCTGATATCCATTTACTACAACATTGTTAACAAAAAATATATATATATCTTATTTAAATTATCTCACTTCTACAGGCCATAAATAATTACAAATACCAATAGTTTAAACTTGCATCAGCCAGCCTAATGACTGTTAAAAACAGGGCATCGTTTACAATCTGTAGGTTGTTTGTTCCTCCTGTACTGCAGATTATCAGCCCAGTGATTGACTTGGGAAAATAAATTGAATTTGGACTTGTCTATATTAGTGTATTTTTCATACTGCAGGGCCAATCACATGATATTGCATGTGGTGCAGAGCATAATAATGAAGTGATAATTCCATATTTCATTAAATGTTCTAGTGTGTACAGCAATCTTGCATGGTTCAGGGCGATTACCGTTCAAGATTGCCGATCATTTAATGTGTACCCAGCCTTAGTCTGGGAGTAATTCCAGAGAAGGTGGTGTGGAATAGTTTGTGTGGTTTAACCTTGACTAGTGGACAGTTAAAAGGCAGAGACCACATAGAACATTAATTAAAAAAACAAGTAACAACTAACAATTAATAAGTATATATACTTGTGTTTAAGTCATTATTAAACCTGCCTGCAAACATGGAGTATGAGCTGTGTGCTTAAATTATTTTTCTAGGGAAGCATGCATTAGGGCAATTGTAATTTCATTTGTTGGCTCTTAGTACACTTTAGAGAATCATCTCAGAATTACAGGTTTTAACTTCTATAGCAATTACAGTTAAATGTTCTACTGCATTTTCAACCTTCAGACAGTAAACAACTATCTCGTGTCACAGACACAAGGATTTAATTGTCACTCTTAAATTAAAAGTAAATGGAAAGATATACTTTCCTTCAGAGGATGAAAAAGCCAAACAGGATTGTCTGTGTTTATCGACCAGCTTTTTATGCATTCTGCTTTGACTTAAGTGTTGCACTAAACTCATTACCACAAATCATTTAACTTGGATTTAGAAGGATATTTACTCTGCAGTGTTTTAATTGTGTGGTATGGTGTTTGTAATTAAAGCGCACAAGAGATCATGGAATACTTAATTTGAACTTCAGTGTAATACAACCAATAAACAGATTGAATTTCTAAGAAAAAATTGTTACTGGACCATAAAAGCAAAGTAACAAATACCTAAAAAACAAAAACAAAGATGTCTTGCAATCTATCACATGGACAGGTGTGGGCTATTCCCTCGTTATTTCATTATCACTTAAGCAGGTAAAAGGTCTGGAGTTGATTCTAGGTGTGACATTTGCATTTGGAATCAGCTGCTGTCGACTCTCAATATGAGATCCAAAGAGCTGTCACTATCAGTGAAGCAAGCCATCATTAGGCTGAAAAATCAAAACAAACCCATCAGAGAGATAGCAAAAATATTAGGTGTGGCCAAATCAACTGTTTCGAACATTCTTAAAAAGAAAGAACACACCAGAGAGCTCAGCAACACCAAAAGGCCCGGAAGACCACGGAAAACAACTGTGGTGGATGACAAAAGAATTATTTCCCTGGTGAAGAAAAACCCCTTCACAACAGTTGGCCAAATCAAGAACACTCTCCAGGAGGTAGATGTAAATGTGTCAAAGTCAACAATCAAGAGAAGACTTCACAAGAGTGAATATAGAGGGTTCACCATAAGATGCAAACCATTGGTGAGCCACAAAAACAGGAAGACCAGATTAGAGTTTGCCAAACTACATCTAAAAAAGCCATTACAGTTCTGGAACAACATCCTATGGACAGAGGAGACAAAGATCAACTTGTACCAGAGTGATGGGAAGAGAAGAGAAGGAAATGAACTGCTCATGATCCAAAACATACCACCTCATCAGTGAAGCATGGTGGTGGTAGTGTCATCGCGTGGGCATGTATGGCTGCCAAGGGAACTGGTTCCCTTGTATTTATTGATGATGTGACTGCTGACAAAAGCAGCAGAATGAATTCTGAAGTGTTTTGGGCAATATTATATGCTCATATTCAGTCAAATGCTTCAGAACTCATTGGACGGCGCTTCACAGTGCAGATGGACAATGACCCGAAGTATACTGCAAAAGCAACCAAAGAGTTTTTTAAGGCTAAAAAGTGGAATGTTATGCAATGGCCAAGTCAATCCCCTGACCTGAATCCGATTGAGCATGCATTTCACTTGATGAAGACAAAACTGAAGGGAAAAAGCCCCAAGAACAAGCAGGAACTGAAGACATTTGCAGTAGAGGCCTGGCAGAGCATCACCAGGGATGAAACCCAGCGTCTGGTGATTTCTATGCATTCCAGACTTCAGGCTGTAATTGCCTCCAAAGGATTTGCAACAAAGTATTAAAAAGTGAAAGTTAGATTTAGGATTGATTAGTTTGTCCCATTACTTTTGGCCCCTTAAAAAGTGGGAGGCACATATAGAAACCATTGTAATTCCTACACCGTTCACCTGATTTGGATGTAATTACCCTCAAATTAAATCTGAAAGTCTGCAGTTAAAGCACATCTTGTTTGTTTCATTTCAAAGCCATTGTGGTGGTGAATAGAGGCCAAAATATGAAAATTCTGTCCATGTCCCAATATTTATGGACCTGACTGTGTGTATATATATATATATATATATATATATATATATATATATATATATGTTCCAAGTATGAACCGGCACTCGAACTATAATAACGTTATGTGCCAGGGTGCCCTCTGTGTAAACCCAATATCCATGAGAAAAATCAGCGGCACTCCGGGACTATTATCATAGGCAAAAGAAGTTTAATGCATGCCACATAGCCGACGTTTCAGAGCCAGACACGACCCTTTTCTCAAGGCAGGCATTTGTGATATTCAATTACATTATAGACAGCAGACATGATCGCTAATGAATCTTACCTTTAAGTAGCTGTATGCTTCCTGTGTGCTGGCGCCGACCGGGACAGGCAGGGGGAGGAGTTGGTGTGCATGCGGCGGCCTCTATCCTCTGCTGATGACGTCACTCCAGAGCTGGTGGGTTGTCATAGTAACAAGCCTCTAGACGGGTGTACTGTCTACCCGGTCCACGCCAGCTACAAGGAGAGGCACAAAAAAGATTATTATCACAAATATGCAACAAAGTTACTTTATATGCAAAAATCACCTATACTATTTACTATAAAACATACACATAGACTAACAACATATAACATATAACAAGGCACAGGATAGCTCTAATGATGAACTATGGATACGGAATCCTGACATCTCATTGAGTAATCACTCTCTACAAAGGGATATCTCTAAGGCATAGGTATTATCTTTACAGAAAAACATTAAGGGACAATTTCTCATTAAGTCCTGCAGGATGAATAGTATTTAATTTATGTATCCAGGACGCTTCAAGTCGCAAGAGTTTTTCGCCTCTGTTTCCTCCCCTTAATGTAGTAGGGACGTGATCAATTAATATATGTTTTAGAGCAGACAGAGAATGGCCAGCTTGTAAAAAATGTCTCGCCACTGGCTGTTCAACCACTTTTTTCGTAATTGCAGATTTGATAGCAGACCGGTGCAAAGCCATCCGTTCTCTCACTGTCCTGATGGTTTTACCCACATAATAGTACCCGCATGGGCACATTATCAAATAGACAACATAGGATGAGGTACAAGTGAGGACATGTTTTATATGGTACATGTGGTCCCGATGAGGATGTTTAAATGTTGATCCTGTCAACATATGTTGACACGTGGTACATTTTGTGCATTTATAGCACCCTGGTGCTTTTACCCGAGTGGTTAGGTCTTCCTGGCTAGATGGAATAAATCCAGTAATGTCCGTGTGGACCACCATGTCCCTGATATTCCTGCCTCTTGTAAAGCAAGCCATCGGTCATTTGCCTGTGAAACATGGTAAATCCTTATCTGATGTAACTATGGGCCATAATGCCTGGACTGCTAGTTTGATATTCAAGTTTCCAAGGGATGGTGTTACTTTTATCTTTGCTTGAAGGTTGTAATAATGTATCTCTTTGAAGTAACAAAATCTCATCTCTTTGCTTCCTAAGAAGAGGTAGCGAATATCCCCTTGTCACAAACTTGTCTATTATTTTTTCCAACTCTTGTTGAGTATGGTGAGGATCACTTGAAATACGTGCAATTCTTAACATTTGTGATTTCGGGAGTCCTCTCACAAGTGATTTAGGATGGTGGCTGTTAGCCGCAAGGAGAGTATTGTGATCTGTGGGTTTGGAATAAACCCCTGTTTTGATACGACCCTCTTCAATGGTTACTTGAACATCAAGATAATTTAATGTAGATGTACTACAGTTGTAGGTCAATTTGATAGGTGAATCACGATCATTAATTTGTTGAATCAGCATCTCAAACGCCGTTATACCACCAGTCCATAACATAAACAGATCGTCTATATACCTCGTGTACATTAGAATGTGTTTACTGATCTCTTCATCAGCGAAAAACATGTCTTGTTCTTCACTAAACATATAGACATTTGCGTAACTCGGGGCTACATTACTGCCCATGGCACAGCCGGACACCTGTTGGTAAAATTTCCCATTATATAGGAAATAGTTGCGTGACAACGTGAGTTCCAGTAACTGTAAAAAAAGGGTTTTGTCCAGGATAGTCATCCGGTGTTGTTCTATAAATATTTTCATAGTTTCTATTGTTGTGGGGGATAGATGTGTACAGACTTGAAACGTCCATCACGCAAATCAGGGTGTCCTGTGGAACCACTGTGACCATTTTTAGTGCCAATAAAAAGGCTGTGGTGTCCTTGATATATGATGGCTGTGCAGACACAAGAGGTTGGAGAATTGTATCTAAAAACAAAGAAATAGGCTGGTACAAAGAGTTATTTGCCGATATTATAGGTCGTCCCGGAGGGGATTGTAAGTTCTTATGTATTTTAGGGACCAAATATATTATTGGCACCACTGGGAACTCTTGTATTAAAGATCGTGTCACCTTATCGCTGATTAGGCCATCGTGTTCTGCTTGTTGTAGAATCTGATCGAGCTCCTTTTTATAATCACCGGTGGGGTCCCTAGCCAGACTCTGATAGGTATTGGTGTCAGCTAGCTGTCTTTCGATTTCTCTCATGTAGTCGCTCACATCCTGGATCACTATCACGCCCCCCTTGTCGGCGGGGCGCATAATGATGTCTCTGTATGTACTCAGATTGTGTAAAGCTTCTTTTTCTTTTCGTGTTAAATTGTAATGTTGAGTGGACGATGCCTTGATGTATCTAGAGACAGAGTCATCCATTAAGCGGTTAAAGGTTTTTAATGACGTATTGTTAGATTGGGGATCAAACGTAGAGGTGCTGCGTGCTTGCAAAAATGTTGTAAATGGATTATTAGATTCTGGTAATACCTTTGTTTGAAAAAATTCTTTCAATCTAAGGTTGCGAGAGAACCAATGTAAATCTACCTGCCATGTTAAATCATTATGAACGTTGGTGTGGACAAATGAAAGGCCTTTATTGAGCACGTTGACCTCAATATCCGTGAGAGTTCTAGATGACAAATTGCATATTACATTTTCTTTTTGGAGGATGGACCTTTTATTCCTCGCGTTTTGACCCCCCCGGAGGGTGGAAGACCTTTTATAGCGCTCTCCCCTGTTGCCATAGTTGCTGTATCTAAAGGGACTGGTTGTATGTCCCCACTTTCGTCTGAATCGCGGATCGCTAACTCACCGTCGCTATTGGACGTGACGGTTTCAGTGTGTTTATTTTCCCATCTAGCTCTCCACCCTTGACGAGGTTGTCTTGGTTTTGGGAAAGGCTTGGATCTGTTGTCCCCACCTGTTAACCAGCGGTATACAAGATTATTCTCATAATCATCACAAACCACCTGTTTTTTATTGCGTTTAAATTTAATTAATTCATGGCGGTATGTGTCGCTTTGTTTCTGTAATTTTTGTAGTAATTCCGCATTACCCTCACGTTCAAAACTGGCTTTAGATATAGCAACAAGAGATTCAATTTTCTCTCTTGTCTTAGCCAGTTCAAGCCCTGCTTCATGGATGACAAGTAACATTAAATCCATGCTACATTTATTAACCACTCCGACCCATTTCCTACAGAAATCAGGATTTTGTCTCCCAATCGTGGGAGCATTCTTCACATGAAATCCCCGCGATATCATTTGATCCCTGTAATATTCTGAAAGAGATATTCCGTGCCGGAGGTATTCAGTTTCTCTTTTTTTCAATTTCAACAATTGGTGATAGTAATCCATTGCATCATCATTTTGATCTGTAGAGGGCCAGTGTTCTTTAAATAAGATATGTTCAGCTTCCACATTAGAGAAACTGTGAAGTATACCTTTGGGTAAGGTAATTCCTGAAAATACGGCCGGATTATCCCCGGTACTCTGCAGATTAGAGCTGTACTGTTCCATGTTGTGTTTAGTACTCTCCAAACAGGTAACTGCCAATGAAAATTAAACGGTGCCTTGTTCCAAGTGGGACCTTGCAATCCCAAGTGTATATGTTCCAAGTATGAACCGGCACTCGAACTATAATAACATTATGTGCCAGGGTGCCCTCTGTGTACATCCAATATCCATGCGAAAAATCAGCGGCACTCTGGGACTATTATCATAGGCAAAAGAAGTTTAATGCATGCCACATAGCTGACGTTTCAGAGCCAGACACGACCCTTTTCTCAAGGCAGGCATTTGTGATATTCAATTACATTATATATATATATACATTTTATATATATATTTATATATATGTATAAAAACATAAACAGCGGTGGTGCAGCACTCCTTGCGACTTTGTAAAATAACAAACTCTTAGGGCGGCATGTGGTATGGCAACACTTCAGTGCCCTTTATTGCAGCACTTTCGTCAGACTGCAGCCTGACGAAAAGTGCAGCAATAAAGGGCACTGAAACATTGCCATGCTACATGCTGCCCTAAGAGTTTGTTAGTTCACAAAGCCGCAAGGAGTGCTGCACCACCGCTGTTTTTTATTGGAAATTTCCTTCTGTGCGGGCACCCGACGCCATTGATCTAAACAGGGAGAGACGGACACGCTTGTCTATTTATATATATATATATATATATATATATGTCTAGCACCAAAGAAGGATATGACTTTATTTTACTAAATGCCAGACATTTAAGCCTGCATACATACAGTCTGATATTACTGTGTTCTTTTAGATCAGGTAGTATTGAAAAATGAATCAATACCATAAAAAGAAGCTTGCGCCAGATTAAAGTCATCATGACCACATCTATATTCATTGTATTCTTATTAGTAATCATGGTGGCAAACATAGCTGTATACATTGCTCTGTGAATAATGTGCATTGTTGCTTTTTTCTTATTAAGCCTCATTATGATAAGAGTGAAGTTAAACTATCCTATTTTATTTATATTTTTACATAATATGCCAGTAGTGTTAAATGGATAGATAACATACTTTTAAATTAAATATACATTTAATTTAATTCAAATGATTAATTCAACCTTGTTTAGGGGTAACAAGTGGATTGTCCTACCATGACTGACAAAATGTAAAGAATCATAATACAATATATACATCATGATTGAAATAAATGAAATATATTAAAGGTTTCAGAATTGGGGTACTTTCCAAATAATAATCCTGGACAGACCTGCTACATGTATATGGGATATTAAGTATAAATTACTCACCAGTGGTAATGTAGTGCCTTTGTCTAGGTCTTCTCAGTAGGCTTGCATCAGGTAGAAGATGAGTTCATCACTCTACCCTGCTTGACTCAATGGGCACAAGTAGTATATACAGATGAATGAGGAAGGAACCAGTATGGCACATTAACCATTCTGTAGGATAATTGGGAGGGATACGGAACGTATTTATAGCAGATAATTAACCAGGTCTCTCATAGGAGCTAAGTAGAAGATTTATGTCTCCCACCATGTAATTCTACACAGTAGTGACTTAATCGGCCATATTGGAATAGGGCAAGAATACACAATAGAGGGAAAGAAGACTGGAGTCTGCACAGTAGTCTACAGTACTACTGTTATGAGTCTCTTGACAATGGCTACCCTAATTTCTGAAACTCTTTGCTCCTCCCCATATTTTTCTTGCATCACTTCTTGTCCCTGAAGATGCTGGGAGATATAGGGGTCTAGTTACTAAGCAGTGTTAGGAGATAGAGTGAAAAGTGATAAGTCTGTGATAAGGTGCCAGCCAATCAGCTCCCAACTGTCATTTTTCAAACACAGCCTGTGAAATGAAAGTTGGGAGCTGATTGGCTTGCACCTTATCACAGACTTATCACTTTTCACTCTGTCTCCTAACACTGCTTAGTAAATAGACCCCACAGTCATCTTAGCAGTATCTGAATGCAACAGGCCTCCCAGGGCTTCTCAAGGAAATTGCTGCCCAAAAATTCCCACTCCAATTGACAAAGGTATGGCAACGGGGCATTACGCAATATATAAATATACATTAACCAAGTGAACATTAACAGCATTACTTAAGAGGTAGGGATAATTATATTAGAGGAATAACGTTAGTATCTATTATTTTATTGAAAGTAGTTGATGATTAAAACATACTCCTAGCTTCTTATCTAATTGATTAAACAACAGTACTGCAATTTAAACATGCTTAGACTAACAGCACCTGGTTCTAAAAACATATTATTAATAAGTAATGTTGACTGGCTAGATGTTGTCTTTAACAGTTGAATTCCTAAAATTTTTGTTTCAAATATCCCTCCTATTTACATAGACCAAGATGTGAATTAATGTGAATGGGAGGATACAACTTCAATTAACATTAAGAAACATGGATAGGTTTTTTGATGCATACATATTGATTTAGAATACTTTATTTGAAGTTATCCACTTTTGTGCAGAATACATCAAGGTACACAAAAGATATTTGCCATAAAAGGTATATGAAACACTTAATGGCATAAGCAAGCTACAGTATATACTGACAATAAGCTTACAATCTAAAATATCAGAAAAACATTTTATCATAAGAGTGCAATATAAATAATCTTAGTAATATTTAAAGTTCATTAAAGCGTACTACAAATACCTTAAACTATTACATTTACACACTCAAGTATAATACAGTCAACATAAAAATATACAAGAATCACTGATCATAACAATTAAACTCACAATATTTGTAATATACAGAAATATATTGTCTGTTAATTTAAAATGACATTTCTACTAATAACTGATATATCATCAAAGTAAAACTGCAGTTGATGAAAACAATAATGTGGTAGCCTCTGGACTAGCTTGAATAAAATTGTATAGTAAAAGATCCCGTTAGCGTGTCATAGTGACTGTAGTTATATTATTGCACTTATTATAAAGATATTAGGGGTGAGCGGGTTAGGATTTCTGAAATCCGAACCCCCCCCGAGCCCCCCCGATCCGAGGCAGATCCGAGTCAGGCTCGACTTTTCCCGCCTGACTCGGATTCTGAAATCGAGGCAAAACGTCATCATCCCGCCTTCCGAGTCTCGCGGGTTTTGGATTCTATAAAAGGTACCCGTGTCGGCGCCATTTTCTCACTCGGCTGTGGACAGTGAAGAGGGAGGGTGGGAGTTAGGGCTGGCTGGGCTGTGTAGTGTAGTGTAGTGCAGAGTAGTGTTGTGCTGTGCTGTGCTGCGCTGTGCTGCTGTTGTCCATAGGGGCTGTGTCCACTACTTCAAAGTCCATAGGGGCTGGCTGTGTTGTACTGTGCTGCTGTAGTTAATAGGGGCTGTGTCCACTACTTCAAAGTCCATAGGGGCTGGCTGGACTGTGTTGTGCAGTCAGTTGTCCATAGGGGCTGTGTCCACTCCAAAGTCCTGTGCAGTGTCCCAGTGCTAAAGGGGTGCTGCAGTGTTGTCCAGGAGGTGCTCTGTCCATCAGGGGTGCTCCCCCTAAGTGCTAAAAAAAAATTATTTTTTCTGTGTTTGTGAATTGTGTGCGCAGTAGCCGCACGTGCATCAACAAAGTAGTGCCAAGCGTGTGCCTGTGTCATAAGTAAAGGGCCGGCTGGCTTGACCGTTAAAGGGTGCTGTAACCCCCAAAGTACACTCCAAACCAAATAACAAAATATTTTCTGTGTTTGTGAATTGTGTGCGCAGTAGCCGCACGTGCATCAACAAAGTAGTGCCAAGCGTGCGCCTGTGTCATAAGTAAAGGGCCGACTGGCTTGACCGTTAAAGGGTTCTGTAACCCCCAAAGAACACTCCAGTCCAAACCAAATAACAAAATATTTTCTGTGTTTGTGAATTGTGTGCGCAGTAGCCGCACGTGCATCAACAAAGTAGTGCCAAGCGTGCGCCTGTGTCATAAGTAAAGGGCCGACTGGCTTGACCGTTAAAGGGTGCTGTAACCCCAAAAGAACACTCCAGTCCAAACCAAATAAAAAAATATTTTCTGTGTTTGTGAATTGTGTGCGCAGTAGCCGCACGTGCATCAACAAAGTAGTGCCAAGCGTGCGCCTGTGTCATAAGTAAAGGGCCGGCTGGCTTGACCGTTAAAGGGTGCTGTAACCCCCAAAATACACTCCAAACCAAATAACAAAATATTTTCTGTGTTTGTGAATTGTGTGCGCAGTAGCCGCATGTGCATCAACAAAGTAGTGGAAAGTGTGTGCCTGTGTCATAAGTAAAGGGCCGACTGGCTTGACCGTTAAAGGGTGCTGTAACCCCCAAAGTACACTCCTGTCCAAACCAAATAAAAAAATATTTTCTGTGTTTGTGAATTGTGTGCGCAGTAGCCGCACGTGCATCAACAAAATAGTGCCAAGCGTGCGCCTGTGTCATAAGTAAAGGGCCGGCTGGCTTGACCGTTAAAGGGTGCTGTAACCCCCAAAGTACACTCCAGTCCAAACCAAATAAAAAAATATTTTCTGTGTTTGTGAATTGTGTGCGCAGTAGCAACACGTGCATCAACAAAGTAGTGCCAAGCGTGCGCCTGTGTCATAAGTAAAGGGCCGGCTGGCTTGACCGTTAAAGGGTGCTGTAACCCCCAAAGTACTCTCCAAACCAAATAACAAAATATTTTCTGTGTTTGTGAATTGTGTGCGCAGTAGCCGCACGTGCATCAACAAAGTAGTGCCAAGCGTGCGCCTGTGTCATAAGTAAAGGGCCGGCTGGCTTGACCGTTAAAGGGTGCTGTAACCCCCAAAGTACACTCCAGTCCAAACCAAATAAAAAAATATTTTCTGTGTTAGTGAATTGTGTGCGCAGTAGCCGCACGTGCATCAACAAAGTAGTGCCAAGCGTGCGCCTGTGTCATAAGTAAAGCGCCGGCTGGCTTGACCGTTAAAGGGTGCTGTAACCCCCAAAGTACACTCCAGTCCAAACCAAATAAAAAAATATTTTCTGTGTTTGTGAATTGTTTGCGCAGTAGCCGCACATGCATCAACAAAGTAGTGCCAAGCGTGTGTCTGTGTCATAAGTAAAGGGCCGGCTGGCTTGACCGTTAAAGGGTGCTGTAACCCCCTTAGTACACTCCAAACCAAATAACAAAATATTTTCTGTGTTTGTGAATTGTGTGCGCAGTAGCCGCACGTGCATCAACAAAGTAGTGCCAAGCGTGCGCCTGTGTCATAAGTAAAGGGCCAGCTGGCTTGACCGTTAAAGGGTGCTGTAACCCCTAAAGTACACTCCTGTCCAAATCAAATAAAAGATATATTTTCTGTGTTTGTGAATTGTGTGCGCAGTAGCCGCACGTGCATCAACAAAGTAGTGCCAAGCGTGCGCCTGTGTCATAAGTAAAGGGCCAGCTGGCTTGACCGTTAAAGGGTGCTGTAACCCCCAAAGTACACTCCAAGCCTAATAACAAAATATTTTCTGTGTTTGAGACTTGTGTGCGCAGTAGCCGCACGTGCATCAACAAAGTAGTGCCAAGCGTGCGCCTGTGTCATAAGTAAATGGCCGGCTGGCTTGACCGTTAAAGAGTGCTGTAACCCCCAAAGTACACTCCAAACCAAATAACAAAATATTTTCTGTGTTTCTGAATTGTGTGCGCAGTAGCCGCACGTGCATCAACAAAGTAGTGCCAAGCATGCGCCTGTGTCATAAGTAAAGGGCCGGCTGGCTTGACCGTTAAAGGGTGCTGTAACCCCCAAAGTACACTCCAGTCCAAACCAAATAAAAAAAATGTTTCTGTGTTTGTGAATTGTGTGCGCAGGAGCCGCACGTGCATCAACAAAGTAGTGCCAAGCGTGCACATGTGTCATAAGTAAAGGGCCGGCTGGCTTGACCGTTAAAGGGTGCTGTAACCCCCAAAGTACGTTCCAGTCCAAACCAAATAAAAAAATATTTTCTGTGTTTGTGAATTGTGTGCGCAGTTGCCGCACATGCATCAACAAAGTAGTGCCAAGCGTGCGCCTGTGTCATAAGTAAAGGGCCGGCTGGCTTGACCGTTAAAGGGTGCTGTAACCCCCAAAGTACACTCCAAACCAAATAACAAAATATTTTCTGTGTTTGTGAATTGTGTGTGCAGTAGCCGCACGTGAATCAACAAAGTAGTGCCATGCGTGCGCCTGTGTCATAAGTAAAGGGCCAGCTGGCTTGACCATTAAAGGGTGCTGTAACCCCCAAAGTACACTCCAGTCCAAACGAAATAAAAAAATATTTTCTGTGTTTGTGAATTGTGTGCGCAGTAGCCGCACATGCATCAACAAAGTAGTGCCAAGCATGCGCCTGTGTCTTAAGTCAAGGGCCGGTTTGGACATCTGGTCCGGACTGAAGGACGTGCCAACAATTTCTGACAAGTCTACTGTCACTGCATATGATACTGTCCTCAAAGCAGCAGCGACAAGCGTGCGTCTGTCTGTTAAAGGGTTGTGTAACCCTCAAAGTGCGCTCCACAAACAATAAAATAATTCTTCTTTTTTTTTCTGTCTTTGTGAAATGTGTGGGCTGTAGCCACACCTGCATCCTTAAAGCAGCAGCGACAAGCGTGCGTCTGTCTGTTAAAGGATTACATCGGTGACAGCATCCAAGTAGGCATGTCAGACAGTCCGTACCTGTACTGGCAGGAAAAAGAAGCAATTTGGAGGTCCCTGTACAAACTGGCTCTATTTTATCTGAGTTGCCCCCCCCCCTCCAGTGTGCACTCCGAAAGAGTGTTTAGTGCAGCCGGAAACCTTGTCAGCAAAAGGCATAGGAGGTTGCTTCCACAAAATGTGGAGAAGATGATGTTCATAAAATGAATTATCAACTCTTCCAGGAAGACCAGCCTCCAGAACGTACAGAGGGACCTGTGGTTGTGGATTCCAACAGGGACGAATTAATACTCTGTGAGTATGAGGATGTACACAACACTGAAGAGGGTGAGGAATCGGTGGATGAGGAGGATGAGGACGACATCTTGCCTCCGTAGAGCCAGTTTGTGCAGGGACAGATTAATTGCCAGCTTGTTTTGTGGGGGCCCAAACGAACCAATCATTTCAGCCACAGTCGTGTGGCAGACCCTGGCGCTGAAATGATTGGTTTGTTAAAGTGTGCATGTCCTGTTTATACAACATAAGGGTGGGTGGGAGGGCCCAAGGACAATTCCATCTTGCACCTCTTTTTTTTCTTCGAATTATGTACTGTTTGGGGCCTAGTTTTTCAAACTGCCATTCTGTATGCCACTGCAGTGTCACTCCTAGATGGACCACATGTTTGTGCCGCCCACTTGTATCTCTTAGCATAGTCATCCAGCTACCTCGGTGCAATCTTTTGGATATAAAAACACTATTGTGAGGTGTGAGGTGTTCAGAATAGACTGGAAATGAGTAGAAATTAAGGTTATTGAGGTTAATAATAGCATATGAGCAGAAAAACACACAAATTCTGTGATTTTAGCTGTTTTTATGCTTTTTTAAAAAAAAAAATACAGATCCAAAACACAAAACCCAGAACCCAAAACATGGAAGGGTGGTTTTGGCAAAACCAATCCAGATCCAAAACACGAAGAAAGATCCAGATCCAAAACCCAAACACAAAACACGAAAAGTGGCCGGTGCACACCCCTAAAAGATATGTGATGTTGGGGCAAATCAAACCATAAACTATAATACCATAGAGGTATCCATGTGAACACCAAAAATTGGTTATAAATATAATTTAAAGGAACAGTCAAGAACTGTTATAGACACATAAAGCTAAAGACAGGCCTATATATATATATATATATATATATATATATATACACACACATATATATATATATAAATAAATATATGTTAAGACATAGGATACGTTTAGGCAGCTGCATAATGTTACAATGTGGTGTTTCACTTTACTCATGGAGCAGTCTAACTGATGGAAGGCATTTATGCTCCAGTTGACAGGTGATTATATCCACTGGGATATCAGAGCAAAAACTCTACCATTATGTCCACCTGAATTACTTTTCTGCACAGAAGCCAGTCACAACTGAGTCCATGCTCCTAAAACTACAGCTGTCCCCAAAATTGGCAGTGGGTATACCCAGAATCCAGAAAAACTGATATTCAGTTGGAGGTGTCATTAAATATAGTAGATGATTGGTGAAGAAAAGTTTTTGATTCTAATGTGTTTATATTGCCTGATAGCATACTACTCGGTCAGGGGCACAGTCCTTAATATAGACTTCACCAAACCCATCTCCTTACTGACTCTCCATTGACTAACTTACCTAAAGCAAGACCCCACTTTTTGAGTACAACAAAGCTCAGAAAATGCCTAGATTTTAACCCCCTTCAGGATAAATAAGCCTTATGTTGAGAAGGTTATTAGCAGTAGTATGGTTATTCATAATGACAGCATACAGATATGGCTTGACAGTTTTATTAATAATTGCAATATAGTTATATAATGAAGTGTCATATACACTAGAGAGAATAGTGTATTGTCTAATATTAATAAATTAGAAGCGACTACATATACTGTTGATGGTCATCATCATCATCTCCATGTAGCTTTACTCCAGCACTCCACAAGAGATAGCTATCCTAAGAGTTTTATCTGGGTAGGTGTATATGTCTAATTATAGTGCACTTGCGGGAAAACACCCTTAATGTATTCAGCAAACATTTGCCCATCCCTGCCCATCGCTGTTTTGAAGTATACAATATAGATGTATCATATTTACATCTCTGGATGAGGCCTTGAATGTATAGAAACAAATATTTTTGTGTTATCAGATGTTCAGGACAAACCAGTAATATTGAGTGTATATTAATCTATTTAAATTCAAAAATACTCTAAACAAACAATTTAACAAACATATTTATATAAACCTCAAAATCCAGTGCACACAGAGAAAAGAGTCAGACGGAAACATTGGCAAAGACAAATTATTTCTAGCAGTAATCCCGTTGTCAGGAAATAAAAAAAGACAAGTATTGAATGTTTAATGGAGCTCCAGGATGCAGATTTTATTGCTCGAGCAAATGACTAGAACCATTTGGAAGAAATGACCAAGTTATTAAAATGGATTTCCAGTCAATCAAGTAGTAAATATAACATCTAGGAAACCTTTAATTAATATTTGTTGCCCTTTGCTTATATTGACACATTATGTGGGGTCACCAAGGTAGAAATCAATGTTCACCTTCATGCAATAAGAGTTTTTAGCTTGCCAGGAGTCTTTCATGTTTTACTTGACTTTCTCAAAGATTAAAAAAAAATAAAAAAATAGTATGAAAGCCAAGAGTGAATGATAACAAGTAAAGGCTAAGTGTATGAAGGTGGGTGACTGCGGGCTAGAACACCCATTAGATTAAGAATGCATGGTCACACACTGACAGTACCAGCAAACCTTTTTAATTGTGCATTCTATTTGCCCCTGATCTGTATATATAACCCGCAGAGAATAAAGACATTTAAGGATGACCAAGAAAGTCTTATAATGAAGCTGATACCTCTTTTGTCTTTCCTTGCTCCAGTAGTGGCAGAAGGGATACTAATTAGAGAGTGAATTATTAGCATCCCATGGTGCTCTGCAGGAGAATTACAAATGAATGGAGGCTGCTGCCAGTATTTTGGAGGGCCTGTGCTCACACTAAAATATTCTTGTTTCTAGATAAGCAGCAGGGGACCACTTTTATTATTATAATTGTCGTATAATTATTGGCCTTTAGGTTAGCTATTGTTAAATAAAGAGCTTGGAACAGCATTATTTTATTGAACTGCCCAAGAAGGGGAATGTGATGAATATTCCTTGACTGCCTATCACAGTCTCCTATGTACCTTGTTTGGTATCATAATTAGACATTAAAAGCTTCCATAATGGTCTTGTAAGGCACCTTGCAGGGTGATGTAGCAACTTTCAGTTTAAAAGGGTTACATTCCTGGGCTATCAAGCACCAACCATTTGTTTTCCAGGGAGCATAATAATCATTGCTTTAGTTTCCTCTGTGATCCAGTTTAGGTTTAATTTTATGTAATTTTCTCACCAAAATGTGGCATTTTAGTTTGTTTAATTTAGAATTTTTTTTTACAAAAACACATTTCATATTTGCAGTCACCGCTAGCATACATTATGGCAAAACACCTCTTGTTTTAACTGTTTCTTACTTTATCACAGTGCATCGGTAGATTTAACAGTGTTTAACCGACATATGTAAGATCACAATAAGGCTACTATTGATCATCATAATAGGATGAACATAATGCTATGTGCCAATTGCCATGTTCTGCTGCCTGTAAAAAAGACACTTGGGGCTAAATGTAATAGACTACGAGCCGGTGCTGCTGATGGAATACTTGCGAGTATGCCATATTTTTAAAGCAGCAAGCATGTTAAAGGCCAAACCAAGCTGGTGTAGCCTTTAAGCAATTGCCTGACATGGTCGCATCAGATGTGACCACACCAAGCTGGGCTTTCCCTGACATGGTCGCATCTGATGCGACCAGTCAGAAGTGCCCACTAGGTGGCTGTGGTAAGCTAAGCTTACAGCAGCTGCCTACATCAGATGGACTTGCTGGTCCATCTGCACTCATTCCTGCCCCGCCAGTGTGTCCTCTTCACTGCTCGCCACAGTGATCGGACAACTGGCGGCAACCTCCTCCCAGCACAGCTGCAGGTTCCAATGTATCTTGATCACTGTGGCCAGCAGTGATTGGGCAACCTGCGTGACGCTCCTCCTTGCAGTAGTTGTAAGCTGCAGCTCCTGCTGTTTCCCCCCGGGCAGCCAGTGCCACATCATCTACTCCTGGCACTGCTGCCTGCTGCTGTGTCCCTGGTCCACCTCCTTCTCCCCCAACAGTAGCTGCTACTCCATCCCCTGGCCGGCCAACACCCTCCATCCCCTCCTCCCGGGGCGGTGGCTGCTGATTTGTGCCCAGCCACCTCCCCCTTCCGCCTCCCGGTGTAGCTGCCGGTGCACCTTGTGTCCTCAGCGCTGTTTCTTGTGCGAGTACTAGAGAAGCCAGTGGCATCCATACCCCTTCCCTCCTGTTCAAGCTCCACCTCTGTCTCAACCACTGCTGGACACAGTGATCGGGCAGTGGATTGTGTAAGATATATATATATATATATATATATATATATATATATACTGTGTATATATATATATATATATATACTGTGTATATCTATCTATCTATATATATATATATATATATATATATATACATACCTACAGTGAGAGTGAAAATGGGATCACAGAGTGAATGGATGGTTAGTGGGTATGGATATACCTATACGGAGTTTTAAAAACATCCACAACAGGCGGGGTCCTAGTCTGTATGATTATTATTCCACAGCATCATCCTCTGATAGAGAAAATTCTAATACACAGACAGGTAGATATCAGCCTTCTTCTTGGGTTATGACCAGGTCCCAAATAGACCCATTACAAACAAACAAAGGAGACCCCATCCAAGAAGGGGCAATACAAAAAAATATTAAAAAAAAACAAAAAAACTCTCGGATAAATCTTAAATATCTCCCCAGTAACATTAAGTGACGTACAAGAGAGGGTATTGTCCAAAGGGTTATCTTTTATACCCACTGTAAAATTTGATCATTTAAGTTGGAGGATTGATAATTACAGCACGGCTCATAAGACTATTAGAGAAATTTAAAGATTCTAAACCTGACAATATGGATACTCCTTTTAAGAAACGTAGCACATATGATCCTATATCAAACAATCACAATATTAAAACATTTTCACGTATGATGGATCAATCTGTGAAAGAGTCTGTTCAGAGAAACAGAATGACCAGATATAATCTTACTAGATTAGAAAGGGAAGCTATTAGTGAACTGAAAGAAAATAAATTGATTACAATAAGACCGGCGGACAAAGGTGGGGCTGTGGTTATACAAGACACACATATGTATAATGAAGACATTTTGAGTCAACTGGCTGTTAATACATTCACTCCAGCTCACTGCAGCAATATCAACAAAAAAACCTTAAATCCTACTTGATAATAGAGATTCAGAGGTATTAGTTACATACATTTGCAAATATATGAATAAGCACCAGGCCATCGTCAAGGCTCCTCTATAAGTGTTAATGAAATGAGAAATAATTAAAATTACATAAATAATTGTTTATTATTTATGTAATTTTAATTATTTCTCATTTCATTAACACTTATTGATTTATCTTTACACTTCACTATCACCTTTTTTCCCCTTTTCGTGTGATGCCCTGGGGTTGGTCCTTGGCTGGAATTTTTTGGGGTACCTTGCTTCACGGATGTGAAACCCCTTAATGTTAGGGATGCCAGTATAGAGGAGCCTTGACGATGGCCTGGCGCTTATTCATATATTTGCAAATATATGTAACTAATACCTCTGAATCTCTATTATCATGTAGGATTTAAGTATTTATTGTTGATATTTCTGCAGTGAGCTGGAGGGAATCTTTTTTTTCTGTGGTTCAGTGTAAACCATGCCCTTTACAAGCACCTGTACAATGTCATTCAGCTGATATGAGCGACCACCATACTTTTTGATAATAATACATATAAGTTACTTAAGAATGACCCTACGGCAACATTTAAAAATAAACTTGATACTGTGGTGGATGGAGCATTGAAACAGTGCTGGATCTCCGAGAGTGTTAGTGATTATTTACATAATGAGTTTCCAGTCTGTTCAATAATATACACATTGAATAAGGTACATAAATGTTTACAGAAACCCCTGGGCTGACCTATTATCTCAGCCCGGGGTTCTCTGTTTCAACCAGTGGCATGTTATTTGGATGCCTTCTTGCAGCCATGTGTGAGATACATACAGAGTTATACCAAAGATACAGGTGATTTCATTAAAGATTTTAGAGCCCTGACGATGGACATGGATACACATCTATTAATAAGGATGGATGTGTCATCCTTGTACACTGTGATACTGCACACATAGAGCGTCCAAGCTGTCATGAATGTCCTGGAAATGTATCACCATGGATTACCACCTATTGATTTTTTGCTGGAACTCTTAGAATTGACACTTACCTGTAATTATTTCAAATTTGTTGATCGATGCTACTTCTAGACTTCTAGGACTGCGATGGGGAGTAACATCACTCCGGCATACGCTAATATCTATATGAATGATTATGAGAAGCAATATATATACCAGAGGTTTGGAGGTAGCATCGATTATTACAAACGTTTTATAGATGATGTATTCCTTTTATGGCGAGGTGATGAAACCTCTGCCAAGGATATGCTTACGGTACTGAATAGCTTGGAGACGCCAATTCGCTTCACTATGTTATGCGATAAGTACCATATCAATTATTTAGACATCACTGTGTTTGCCACTAGCTCAGGTTATGGACACCGACTTTTCAGGAAGACCACAGATCGGATTACGCTTCTTGATTATAATAGTTACCATCTGAAGCCTCTCCAAGAGAGTCTACCAATCTCACAGTTCATCAGAGTTATGCGAAACAACTCTGATGTTGATGTGATGGAATGTCAACTATCTGAGATGCAACATAGATTCTTAAACAGAGGATACCATCTGGTAATAATTGAGAAATGCCTCTTTAGGGCCCGCAATCTCTTTAGGGATGGAAACCCACGTAAAAGCACTAACAATGAGAGGAACTTTGTGTTTCTTACAACTTTCGACACTGGAAGCCATTATTTATTTTATTTATTTTATTTATTAACAGTTTCTTATATAGCGCAGCATATTCCATTGCCCTGCAGCGTATGCTAATAAGGTTGAAAATTATTATTTTTTTTATTAATTAATTAATGAATTTATTTATTTTATATATATATATAACCTACCAACCTGTGGGTGGGTGGGTGGGTGGGAAATGCACTGTGCGCTGCTACCCACGAATGCCTTGGCCCCCCGCCCTCCTCCCAGTTTAAACCCTTGTGCGCTGCACCGGCCCCCGATGGCCTCTACTGGCTGCCCTTCGCCCCAGGTGTGAGAAAGGGGAGGACGGGCATACCTGCCCATCCTCCCATTTTCCCGCCGCTGGCCCGCGGGCTGCAGGGCGCCCCTCCTCCCTTAAATTGCTCCGGCGCCATCTTCGTGGCACCTCGGCTCCCGTAAGGGGGAGAGGCTGACCCGCCTGTGTCCTGCTACCCAGCTGTCCCACCCATAAATCAAACTCAGAGACAGGAAATTTGGGATACCAAACTGGCCACAGCTTTATTTTCAACCTTATTAGCATACGCTGCAGGGCACCAAAATGAGCAGTGGGCAAGGCTATCTTCACTTCACTAGATTATTTTCCGGGGCATGCCCCGCCTACCCAGTAGGCGCCAAGGCTACGCATATTCCGTTGCCATGCCACTGGGACGGCAATCCAGAAGAATTGGAAGTTGGTGAAAACTGATCCAATATTGAGTAAGATTTTACCAAAGAAACCATTGATTGCCTACTGGAGAGGGTCGAATTTGAGGCATTTACTGATGCACCCCAATATGGAGATGGGAAGTGCCAAGGAAGGGTGATTAACCACTTCTAAAATGGGCTGCTTCTGATGCCTAAACTGCACTACGTGCAGGAGCATGAATACATGAACTTTTTTCTCACATCCACATAGTGGACAAAAAATCATGATTAAATGTCGGCTGACCTGCACTTCAGATTTTGTGGTATGCATACTTATCTGCCCATGTTCATTGCTTTATGTAGGCAAAACTATTCACCCATTTCAGGAACAGATCGCCAACCACCGTTCAACTATAAGACTGGCTTTGAACACGGGTGACTCTGATAAACTTGTTGCCCGTCACTTTGTGTGTTGCAAACATCAGTTGTCCTCCCTGCGGTGTATGGTAATAGATCGAATACCACCACTACAGAGGGGAGGTGATAGGGCGAAAGCTATTCTTTGTATGGAAGCGATGTGGATACATAAGCTTGATACCATCTGGCCTAAAGGACTCAATGAGTCTATACACTATAACATCTTTCTATGAGGGGTGCACTCTGAAAATTGAATGATCAACTATTCTACTGTGAGAATTTTTAACATAATTATGAATATCTCTAAAAGCCCTGTGAGAATGGATCAGTATTCTCTTGAGAATGAAGGTATATAAGAGGGATTTTTTTAAATAATTTTTTTATATATTTTTGGATATTTGGTAGCTATATATTTTCTTATTATTATTTTTTTATTTTTTGGTCTGTGGTCAAAGAGAATAGTTGGCGTGCAATGGGTTAAATGGTGATTTGTTTTTGTATATTAGGTTAGGTTTATATATGTCTATGTGATTTGCTATGATAATATGCCCTTTGGATTTAAGTCTAATATAACTTTGTTAATAGATACACATCCTGTATTTCAGATACTTTATGTGGATGCAGAATACTTAACACGTCTGTCCATAGTATTCTGTGTGTTTATAAACACATGGTTGCTAGGTAACATGATCCCACTGATGTATTTCTGTCTGAGAGCCGGGATTTAAGCAGATGTAACAGTACTAGTTGCCTAGTGATGAGACGCGATGTGCGCATCTCCGATTAAGTGGTGAGGCAACCACCAGTACATGGCCCATTAGAGTGACGCACATTGTGCGCCTGGGATATGTGACCAAAGGGTTCTATCATTACTGAGCTATAGGAAGCTTGATTTATACCAGCTGTGGATCACACCATGTGCATATGATTACCTGTAAGTCCTGCACGCTGATGCTGGCTTCAAGTATTATATGGAATTAATATTCCATGCTATATAGGTTGTTGATCTATGTATGTATGTTTGTAAATAATGTTATGTTTGTCCATGTCTGTTTTTATCTATTTCTTAGGGGGAGGGGGTATGGGTATTTATAGGCACTGTGTACACTTGATTTTTGTACATTGACAAAGGTCCAAATAGGACCGAAACATCAGATTTTTTTGTCATTATGTGATAAAGTTTCTCAACCTAAATGAACAGGCTGAAGTCTGGTGAGTGCACCCCTATATTGTATTATATATATATTAGGGGTGTGCACAGGCCACTTTTCGTGTTTTGTGTTTTGGTTTTGGATCTGGATCTTTCTTCGTGTTTTGGATCTGGATTGGTTTTGCCAAAGCCACCCTTCCGTGTTTTGGGTTCTTGGTTTTGGGTTTTGGATCTGTATTTTTTTTTTAAAAAAAGCATAAAAACAGCTAAAATCACAGAATTTGTGGATTTTTCTGCTCCTATGCTATTATTAACCTCAATAACCTTAATTTCCACTAATTTCCAGTCTATTCTGAACACCTCACACCTCACAAAAGTGTTTTAATGTCCAAAAGGTTGCACCGAGGTAGCTGGATGACTATGCTAAGCGATACGAGTAGGCGGCACAAACACGTGGCCCATCTAGGAGTGGCACTGCAGTGGCAGACAGGATGGCAGTTTGAAAAACTAGGCCCCAAACTGAACATAATGCAAATGCAAAGAAAAATAAGAGGTGCAAGATGGAATTGTCCTTGGGCCCTCCCACCCACCACTATGTTGTATAAACAGGACATGCACACTTTAACAAACCAATCATTTCAGTGCCAGGGTCTGCCACACGACTGTGGCTGAAATGATTGGTTCGTTTGGGCCCCCACAAAACAAGCTGGCAATTAATCTGTCCCTGCACAAACTGGCTCTACAGAGGCAAGATGTCGTCCTCATCCTCCTCATCCACCGATTCTTCACCCTCTTCAGTGTTGTGTACAATCTCATCCTCACAGAGAATTAACTTGTCCCCGCTGGAATCCACCACCACAGGTCACTCTGTACGTTCTGGAGGCTGGTCTCCCTGGAAGAGTTGATAATTCATTTTTATGAACATCTTCTCCACATTTTGTGGAAGCAACCTCCTACGCAATTCGCTGACAAGGTTCCCAGCTGCACTAAACACTCTTTCGGAGTACACACTGGAGGGGGGGGCAACTCAGGTAAAATAGAGCCAGTTTGTACAGGTGCCTCCAAATTGCCTCTTTTTCCTGCCAGTACAGGTATGGACTGTCTGACATGACTACTTGGATGCTGTCACCGATGTAATCCTCCACCATTCTGTCAATGGTGACAGTATCATATACAGTGACAGTAGACATGTCAGAAATTGTTGCCAGGTCCATCAGTCCGGACCAGATGTCCAAACTTGGTCCTGCCTGCCCTGCATCTCTGCCAGCGGGTTGCTTAGGATACCTAAGTTTTTTCCTGGCAGCCCCAGTTATGGGAGAAAATGAAGAAGGAGCTGTTGACGTGTCACGTTCCGCTTCAGCTGACAGTGTTTTCACCAGCAGGTCTTTGCACCTCTGCAGGCTTGTGTCGGCTGGAAAGAGAGACACCGCATAGGCTTTAAACCTAGGATCGAGCACGGTGGCCAAAATGTAGTGGTCTGATTTCAACAGATTGACCACCCTGGAATCCTGGCAAAGCGAATGAAGGGCTTCATCCACAAGTCCCACATGCCGAGCGGAATCGCTCCATCTTAGCTCCTCCTTCACTTTCTCCTGCTGCTTCTGCAAAAGCCTGATGAGGGGAATGACCTGACTCAAGCTGGCAATGCCTGAACTGACTTCACGTGTGGCAAGTTCAAAGGGCTGGAGAACCTTGCACAACACGGAAATCATTCTCCACTGCGCTTGAGTCAGGTGCATACCCCCTCCTTTGCCTATGTCATAGGTGGATGTATAGGCTTGAATGGCCTTTTGCTGCTCCTCCATCCTCTGAAGCATATAGAGGGTTGAGTTCCACCGCGTCACAACCTCTTGCTTCAGGTGATGGCGGGCAGGTTCAAGAGTGTTTATTTGTGCTCCAGTCTTCAGCACGCAGTCGCTGAATGGCGAAAGTGGCCAGAAATTTTTCGGGCCACCCAAAGCGTCTCCTGCATGCCCCTGTCGCATTTCAGAAAAATCTGCACCACCAAGTTTATTGTGTGAGCAAAACATGGGATGTGCTGGAGTTTGCCCAGATGTAATGCCCGCACAATATTGGTGGCATTGTCAGATATCACAAATCCCCAGGAGAGTCTAAGTGGGGTAAGCCACTGGGCGATGATTTCCCTCAGTTTCTCTAAGAGGTTGTCGGTGGTGTGCCTCTTACTGAAACCGGTGATACACAGCATAGCCTGCCTTGAAACGAGCTGGCGTTTCTGAGATGCTGCTACTGGTGACGCTGCTGCTGTTGCTGCGTAAGGTGATACATCTACCCAGTGGGCTGTCACAGTCATATAGTCCTTAGTCTGCCCTGTTCCACTTGTCCACTTGTCCATGGTTAAGTGGACATTGGGTACAACAGCATTTTTCAGGACACTGAGGACACTTTTTCTGTTGTTTCAGTACAGTCTCGGTATCGCCTGCCTAGTGAAGTGGAATCTAGATGGGATTTGGAACCGGGGACACACTACCTCCATTAATTGTCTAAATCCCACTGCACTAAAGGCGGATACCGGACGCACTTCTAACACCAACATAGCAGTCAAGGCCTCAGTTATACGTTTTGCTTCAGGATGACTGCTGTCGTACTTCATCCTCCTCGCTAAGGACTGTTGGAGGGTCAATTGTTTAGTAAAAGTAGTGGTATTCCTACTTCCTCTCTGGGATGATGAACGACTCCCAGCAGCAGCAACAGCAGCAGCAGCAGCAGAAGGAGTAGCAATGCAGGATCCTCCGGAGGAATCCCGGATAGGAGAGTCAGTCATGCCAGTGACATGGCCTGCAGGACTACTTCCAATCCTGACTAAGGAGGAAATTGATGAGGAGGGAGTTGACGGTGTGGTTTGCAGGCGCTTGGATACAACAGGACAACGGGATTTAGGTGTCCCTGGACTGCTTACGGTCTCAGCCAAAGTTTCTGAACTTGACAGTAACTTTTTATGAACGCGCTGCAGGTGCCGTATAAGGGAGGATGTTCCTAGGTGGTTAACGTCCCTACCCCTACTTATTTCACCTTTACATATGGTACATATGGCAAGACAGTTGTTGTCCGGATTTGGATAGAAATATTGCCAGACCAAAGAGGTGGAATATTTGGTCTTCTGCCCAGGCATGACCGTGATGGGCATTTTCATCTCACGGACAATAACTGTCTCCCCCGCAGCCTGATTTAAACAAACCACATCACCATCAGAATCCTCCTCGCCAACTTCCTCCTCAGCGCCAGCTACACCAGTATCCTCATCCTGTTGTACTTCAACAGTGACATCTTCAATTTGCATATCAGCAAGTGGACTGTGGGTGCTCCTTTCAGCACTTGCAGGGGGCGTGCAAATGGTGGAAAGAGCCACCTCTTCCCGTCCAGTGCTGGGAAGGTCAGGCATCGCAACCACCACCACACTTGGACTCTCCTTGGGGATTTGTGATATCTTCTTATACTGCACAGTTCTTCACTGTGCTTTTGCCAGCTTAACTCATTTGATTTTTTTAGTGGGAGGAGGGCTTCCATTGTCATGTGAAGCTGAACCACTAGTCATGAACTTAGGGAAAGACCTTAGCCATTCCTTGCCACTCCATGTCGTAAATGGCATATTGGCAAGTTTACGTTTCTCTTCAGATGATTTAAATGTTTTTTTCAAGGTCATTTTCCTGAACTTTGTCATTTGGGATTGTATGTGCCCTCTACTATGACATTGGGCATCGTCCTTGGCAGACAACGTTGATGGCATGTTATCGTCTATGTCATGACTAGTGGCAGCAGCTTCAGCTCTAGGAGGAAGTGGTTCTTGATCTTTCTCTATTTTATTTTTATCGGAGAAAGTTTATTCCTCCATTTATGTTATATTGATATATACGTGCGGCTAAGGCGCACACAAACACAGAAAACTATTTTTTATTTTTGTTGGAGACTAGTGCACTTTGTGGGTTACACCACCCTTTAAGAAATGAGCCAGCTGGCCCTTTACTTATGGAACACAGGCACACGCTTGGTGCTGCTCCTTTGTTGATGCATGTGCAGCTACAGCCCACACAATTCACAAACAGAAAATATTTTTTTATTTTGTTTGGAGTGCCCTTTGGGGGTTACAGCACCCTTTAGCGGTCAATCCAGCCATCCCTTTATTTATGGGACACAGGCGCACGCTTGGCACTACTTTGTTGATGCACGTGCAGCTACTGCGCACACAATTCACAAACACAAAAAAATATATTTTTTTATTTTGTTTGGAGTGCCTTTTGGGGGTTACAGCACCCTTTAGCGGTCAATCCAGCCGGCCCTTTATTTATGGAACACAGACGCATGCTTGGCACTACTTTGTTGATGCACGTGCGGCTACTGCGCACACAATTCACAAACACAAAAAAATGTATTTTTTTATTTTGTTTGGAGTGCCCTTTGGGGGTTACAGCACCCTTTAATGGACATGCCTGCCGGCCTTCTTCTTATGGGACACAGGCACACGCTTGGCGCTGCTCCTTTGTTGATGCACGTGCAGCCACAGTGCACACAATTCACAAACACAGAAAATATATATTTTTTTTGCACTTGGGGGGAGCACCCCTGATGGACAGAGCACCCCCTGGACAACACTACAGCACCCCTTTAGGACTGGGACACTGCACAGGACTTTGGACTGGACACAGCCCCTATGGACAACTGAATGCACAACCCAGTCCAGCCAGCCCCTATGGACTTTGAAGTAGTGGACACAGCCCCTATGGACAACAGCAGCACAGCACAGCCCAACACTACACTGCACTACACTACACTACTCTGCACTACACAGCCCAGCCAGCCCTAACTCCCACCCTCCCTCTTCACTGTCCACAGCCGAGTGAGAAAATAGCGCCGACACGGGTACCTTAAATAGGATCCAAAACCCGCGAGACCCGGAAGGCGGGATGATGACGTTTTGCCTCGATTTCAGATCCGAGTCAGGCGGGAAAAGTCGAGACTGACTCAGATCGGCCTCGGATCGGGGGGGCTCGGGGGGGTTCGAATTTCAGAAATCCGAACCCGCTCACCCCTAATATATATATATATATATATAGCAAAACCAGAGTACCCGGCACTCTATCAATAAATGCAATGCTCCGGTGCCCTTCCAAACGGGAAGATGTGTAGAGTAAAGAACCGGACGGCACTCAGTGAGACTCCATAAGCAGACCACAAGGAAGCAACTGTGCTTATAAGTCAACATTTCAGTGTATTAACACTTTTATCAAGACATACAGAACAAAGAAAAAACATTCCTTATATGCTCCTCACAACGTGCACCAACACCATGCTGATCTGTCCCGACGGGAGTCCGATGACGTCACGTATCGCGCCTCAGCGCCGGCATCACCGTCATCCCTGGGGGGCGGGTCCAAACACCAAGTGCAACAATCACCATGACAACCTGGATAAACAGGATCAAGTAAAGACAATGGAAAATCGGCAGACCAACCTGATGCCAATGAAGGCGCATCTTTAACCAGTCGGCCAAACACACAATATTATAAAACATCGTGCACCACATTTAGTAACATATATTAAATACATGTAGAAACAACTAATGAACTATATCTGGCGTAACCTAAAGAATCACAATAGGCAAAAATATCACAGAGAGAAGCAACAAAAAGACATTATCAGGATAGCAATCACCGATCTAACGGCATCTGTACTGTAAAAGTCAATAAATGTACATGAGCCCATATATGCTCATGTAGCACTGTTAACCAGAACATAATAGAGAGACCCAGCGGGGTCCTAAGCGATCACCTAGCGGGCATAAGTTAAATCAAGTTAAAAAAAGCATGAATACGAATTTATTTCATTAAGGCCCAATGGTTTCAAAGACTGAAGATCATGTATCCATCTGGACTCATGTTGTAAAAAGGTACGTCCCCTATCGCCCCCTCTGCTCTGAGGTGGGATCCAATCTATAATTTTACACCGGAGGGTAGCCAACCTGTGTTTATACTCCCTGAAGTGTTTAGCAACAGGTTGGTCCATGGGCTTACCCTCTAGTTCCGCTCTGATACTAGAGCGATGTAAGGCCATGCGCTCCTTCAACTGACGTGTGGTTTTGCCTACATACAGGAGCCCACAAGGGCACCTGATGTAGTACACCACAAAACGGCTGGTACAGGTGATCGGATAACTTATGTGGTACTGCTTGCCAGAACGTGGATGTGAAATTGCATTGCCTGTCTCTAAATGACTACAGGTAATGCTGCCTGTACATTTATAGTTGCCAGGTTTTTTAGTTAAAAAATGTTCAGGTGTTCTGTCAATATGAAATGAGACGTCATTGTGCACAACACAGTCTTTGATGTTGCGTCCCCTTCTGTACGCCGGAGTAATCTTAGTCTCTCTTAGCATGAGGAGCGAAGGGTCCA
Organism: Taudactylus pleione; assembly: GCA_031769625.1. Lineage (NCBI taxonomy): Eukaryota > Metazoa > Chordata > Amphibia > Anura > Myobatrachidae > Taudactylus > Taudactylus pleione. The sequence goes on along the minus strand of JAUIMM010000116.1, from coordinate 15,818,285 downwards.
GAGATATCAGGGGCCACATTTGTCTGGCCTTGTGCTTAATATCCCACGATTCCGGAGAATATTCCTGTACCCAGATCATTTTATTCTGGTCGGTAGTTCTATTAGTGGCCTGTAAGGCTGCATGTCTGGAAACTTTCAATGCTTTCAATATGGCATCTTTTAATGCCCTAGGGTTATATCCTCTGGCCATGAACTTAACAGACATATTGTCTATTTGTGTGTTCGCATCTTGCGGGTTACTACAGATCCGTATGATCCGTAGGAATTGTGAATAGGGCAACCCTTTCTTTAGAGCCGGCGGATGGAAGCTCTCAGCTCGTAGGAAAGTATTCCTGTCAGTCGCTTTGAAGAAAATCGTGGTGTTGATCTCTAAGTCCTCTCCTATGGTGATGGCTACATCCAAAAAATTAACCAAGGTATAACTGTGCTGAAAGGTAAATTTTACTGCAGGATCGCAGGCATTGATTTCCGACATGGTGTTGACGAAACTCTCTTCCGTGCTAGTCCAGAACATAAGTATGTCATCTATATAATGGAAATATGAGGCGATGAGACCCTGTGTGGCAAATTTAGAGAAAAATAGATCATTCTCAACTTCGCACATAAATAAATTGGCGAAGCTGGGAGCCACACAGGAACCCATCGCACAACCTGATTTCTGTATAAAAAACTTATTGTCAAATAAAAAATAATTCCTGGTTAATGTGAGCTCTAGAAGTGTTAGGAAGAATGAAATATCTGGTCCTGAATATGCTGAGTTGTTAGTGAGAATGCGTCTAATAGCCTGCAACCCCCGTTGATGAGAGATCTTGGCTTCTCGGACGTGGAAGCTGAGAATATTCTATTTAAGGACAACCTTGAAACAACTGCTGGTGAAGAATCTATAGAGCAACTCACAGCACAACTTTTAAGGCTCAAGAAACGTGAGGTGGATTTTTATCTCCATGGTGTTACATTATCCGACTATTACAGAGAGAAAAAGATTCCAAGAGGGTTTCGGATCAAGAACATCCCCACCATTGGCCGTTACAACCCTACTTTCTGTAGAAGATGGGCTGCTGTACTTAACAGATGCTCGTTTGATTTAATTATCCTGGTGATAGAGGAGTCAGCAAGGGAACTTGCGGTAGCCAAAGAGAATGTAGCCAAATTTGAAGCCACACTGATCAAACACCTACAAACAGATGTCTCAACCGAGTTACTATCAAAACTTTTTTCACAAATAGATCAATATAAAGTGGATTTGATCAAGTTTAAAAAATCAAAATTATACACTGTGAACCGTGACTATGCAGAGTTGAAAGTATACAGCTGGATCAATAACAGGGGCCCCAATCCAGATAGGAAACAGAGATAGAGGCCACGTAAATTTGCATTGGAAACTGATTCATCTGCCACAGCAGCATCATCAAGTGATACAGAATGTGCCTCGGCAGCCGGCAGCAACACCAAACAGAGACCCCCTTTAGGGGTACGTACTCTGGCCAGGACAGATATCCAGGCAGAACCAAAACCCGCCGGGGAGGCCAGTGGGCGAGGACGATCAAGAAGGGTCTACAAAAAGAAGACGTAGTTTTCAATCTGTCTACACGAGCCCTTACCGATGATGAAATAGCAGTCCTGAACAAAGGACTGTCGTTTGTTCCAACCCATGGCTCTGATGTGTTTAAGAACAAAATTGACCTACATAGGTTCACGAGGAAGGTGAAATTAAGAGAACATTTTGGCCCTTTTAATCAGTCCATACAGTCAACTTTTCCATTCGCCCAAAAATCTAAATTCGATCCCATTTCCAACAACGCAGCAATTAAGCATTTTACCAACAACATGGAGCTGCACATTGATTCTCAAGTGGGCAACACTAATGATTGTAGACAGAACTCCGGTACATCTAATTTATCTGGCAATGAAAGGCTGGCACTCAAGAATCTGAGTGGGTATAAGGACATTGTTATCTGCCCGGCGGACAAGGGGGGTGCGATCGTGGTCCAGAATATATGCGATTACAAACAAGAAATCTACAATCAGTTATCGGATCCACTCGTTTATCAACAACTCAGTGGTGATCCCACACAGAAATTCAAAAAAGAGTTGGATGAAATCTTGACCATAGCATTATCTAAAGATGTGATTTCAAAGAAGGTGTATGACACCGATTTCAGAGTGGCCCAAGATCCCAATATTATACACAATTCCCAAGCTGCATAAAAATGCCATTACCCCTCCCGGCAGGCCAATAATTTCTGCAAGAGATTCTTTGTACTTCATCGTATCTCAATACCTTGATTATATACTGCAACCAGTAGTGCAAGCTCAATCTACTATTCTACGTGACACCACAGCCTTGATTTTGCATTTACAATGGTTATCACCCCTGCCAGCTAAATGTTTGCTATGTGTGGTTGACGTAGTAAGTCTCTATACCTGTATTCCCCATCAACGGGGGTTGCAGGCTATTAGACGCATTCTCACTAACAACTCAGCATATTCGGGACCAGATATTTCATTCTTCCTAACACTTCTAGAGCTCACATTAACCAGGAATTATTTTTTATTTGACAATAAGTTTTTTATGCAGAAATCGGGTTGTGCGATGGGTTCCTGTGTGGCTCCCAGCTTCGCCAATTTATTTATGTGCGAAGTTGAGAATGGTCTATTTTACTCTAAATTTGCCACACAGGGTCTCATCGCCTCACATTTCCGTTATATAGATGACATACTTTTGTTCTGGACTGGCACGGAAGAGAGTTTCATCAACACCATGTCGGAAATCAATGCCTGCGATCCTGCAGTAAAATTTACCTTTCAGCACAGTTATACCTCGGTTAATTTTTTGGATGTAGCCATCACCATAGGAGAGGACTTAGAGATCAACACCACAATTTTCTTCAAAGCGACTGACAGGAATACTTTCCTACGAGCTGAGAGCTTCCATCCGCCGGCTCTAAAGAAAGGGTTGCCCTATTCACAATTCCTACGGATCATACGGATCTGTAGTAACCCGCAAGATGCGAACACACAAATAGACAATATGTCTGTTAAGTTCATGGCCAGACGATATAACCCTAGGGCATTAAAAGATGCCAAATTGAAAGCATTGAAAGTTTCCAGACATGCAGCCTTACAGGCCACTAATAGAACTACCGACCAGAATAAAATGATCTGGGTACAGGAATATTCTCCAGAATCGCGGGATATTATGCACAAGGCCAGACAAATGTGGCCCCTGATATCTCTGGACCCTTCGCTCCTCATGCTAAGAGAGACTAAGATTACTCCGGCGTACAGAAGGGGACGCAACATCAAAGACTGTGTTGTGCACAATGACATCTCATTTCATATTGACAGAACACCTGAACATTTTTTAACTAAAAAACCTGGCAACTATAAATGTACAGGCTGCATTACCTGTAGTCATTTAGAGACAGGCAATGCATTTTCACATCCAGGTTCTGGCAAGCAGTACCACATAAGTTATCCGGTCACCTGTACCAGCCGTTTTGTGGTGTACTACATCAGGTGCCCTTGTGGGCTCCTGTATGTAGGCAAAACTACACGTCAGTTGAAGGAGCGCATGGCCTTACATCGCTCTAGTATCAGAGCGGAACTAGAGGGTAAGCCCATGGACCAACCTGTTGCTAAACACTTCAGGGAGTATAAACACGGGTTGGCTACCCTCCGGTGTAAAATTATAGATTGGATCCCACCTCAGAGCAGAGGGGGCGATAGGGGACGTACCCTTTTACAACATGAGTCCAGATGGATACATGATCTTCAGACTTTGAAACCATTGGGCCTTAATGAAATAAATTCGTATTCATGCTTTTTTTAACTTGATTTAACTTATACCCGCTAGGTGATCGCTTAGGCCCCCGCTTGGTCTCTCTATTATGTTCTGGTTAAAGGTGCTACATGAGCATATATGGGCTCATGTACATTTATTGACTTTTACAGTACAGATGCCGTTAGATCGGTGATTGCTGTCCTGATAATGTCTTTTTGTTGCTTCTCTCTGTGATATTTTTGCCTATTGTGATTCTTTAGGTTACTCCAGATATAGTTCATTAGTTGTTTCTACATGTATTTAATATATGTTACTAAATGTGGTGCACGATGTTTTATAATATTGTGTTTTTGGCCGACTGGTTCCAGATGCACCTGCATTGGCATCAGGTTGGTCTGCCGATTTTCCATTGTCTTTATTTGTTCCTGTTTATCCAGGTTGTCATGGTGATTGTTGCACTTGGTGTTTGGACCCGCCCCCCATGGATGACGGTGACACCGGCGCTGAGGCGCGATACGTGACGTCATCGGACTCCCGTCGGGACGGATCAGCATGGTGTTGGTGCACGGGGTGAGGAGTATATAAGGTATGTTTTTTTCTTTGTTCTGTATGTCTTGATAAAAGTGTTAATACACTGAAACGTTGACTTATAAGCACAGTTACTTCCTTGTGGTCTGTTTATGGAGTCTCACTGAGTGCCGTCCGGTTCTTTACTCTATATATATATATACGTACTGTATCGGCGGCACTCCAAATAAGAATCATTGGGCCTGATTCAGAGCCGCTCGCTATTTGCGGTCGTTCGTTCTAAAACAAGGGGTGGCTATTCAAATGAACCGTTCGCTGTTTGCGGTCTGTTCACGCCTCTATGTCTGAACGAGCGAACAAAACTTGCGTTCATTTTTTGGAAAAATACGCCCCCTGGCCGCTCGCATCCTACGTCATGTCCGCTATTTATTAGATTAATCGAGTACATCAACAAGGGTATGAACTGCTCGCTATTCTTGGGGTTGGTGTTTGCTACCACAATTTTGCGAGCAGTTCTGACTATAAAATAACCAAGTGACGTGGTCAATGACGCTGCTGCTTTAAATATGCACACCCATAAAACGCCCGTTTTGACCTTTAAGCATGCCTGCGTTATGATTTCCACTCCCCATTTTCAAGCACCTTCCCCTGTTACCACCCACATACGCCTCTTTCTGTCACTCAAAATAGCAGGCATTCGCTATTTTGCGAGCACATGAATTTGGGCCGCACTGACTGGTTAGCGCATGCGTATAACGATCCGTACACATGCGCAGTTGGGCTAACATCGCTCGGAACGAACGAGTGGCCGCTTACGAGCGGCTCTGAATCAGGCCCATAGTCAGCAGGGTTTCAATCAATGTTTTGATGCTTTAATGCATCGTTTTCAAGATGCAAAAAATGAATGAAGCAACATACTTACAAACCCTTCACCACACCACGTGAAATCGCCACGGCATCCAGATCCAGCAGGCGACCGTGGACAATGTTAGTCTCTCTGTGCAGTACTGATGTGATACACAACACATGCTTTGTTCTGATGTCCTGCAAAATCGATGATTGACAAATATGTCTATATTTTGATATCTTCATTTTTTATTCTAAGGAATCGCTTTGCCGAGATTTTTTCTAGATGATGTTATGCCTTATAAAGTGTTTATGTTGTCATATTCAACATTTTGCATCTATGTATATAGCTGTAGTCACATGCCTTTGTTTGTTTTTTATTTTTAGTTTCACATATGTTGCCATGGCAACGGGTCACGTCTGTGATGTTATCAGTAGGTGTTTCATGCTGGAGCCAGATGCCACTGCATTTTCACATGGTGTGGTGAAGGGTTTGTAAGTATGTTGCTTCATTCGTTTCTTGTATCTTGAAAATGATGCATTAAAGCATCGTTGATTGAACCCCTGCTGAATGTGATTCTTATTTGGAGTGCCGCCGATACAGTACGGATATTTGGTTGCCTTGTTTGGCTAATCATGGAGGGCACCCTCTTTTTCTGGCAGTGACTGGGAGGGCCATCCACAACGTGTTTGATATATATATATATATATATATAGCAGCACAATGAATGGCACTCAGATGGACTTGTAACTCAAACAGCATGACACAATGGTCTTATGTATGTGCATATATATTATAAGGGCACAGTCGTACCCTTATATTAACACTGCATCTAAAATTATGGAAATCTTCATAGAGAATTCCGGAGGGGGGGCATGGTGTTTAAGGGGCTACACCTCAAAAGCTGTTGGAGGTACCAAGCTGAAATTTGGCAGGGCCAGGTAGATCTGTCGCGTGGTGCTACATGCCAAATTTCAGGACATAAACATACAAAAATGGATTTGGGAGTAATCTAAAACTCCAACTGTCACTTTTTTGTAACATTATCAATTAGGATCTCTTTTCTGCTGTTGTCTATGGGGGATTTTTGGGAAGGCATAATTCAGGATAGGGGACAAATTTAGACTTGGGGTTTATTTTATTAGGTAGCTATTGTCCCATACTACGTGATTTTGGGGTTCAGATAAATTAGAAAGTTACAGTTTTTAAACTATTACCTCAAGAATGTGCCATTGTAGAGATAGGACTTTTCAACTTGTTGCACAGCCACAGTAGGAGCCTCCTCCACTCACTGTGGCTTCACTTGAGTGCACAAAGATAGCCGTCATTTGCGGGCTTTAGTGGTGGTGGGCTTGGGGGAAATAAGCGGCCATTAGATACAGCAGGACCCGGGGGAAAGGCGCAGGGGGGTAGCGGTCGTTAGCTGTGGCCAGAACCCGGGGATGGTAGCGGGCCTTAGCGGCGACTGTGCGGGCAGCAGTGTGGTCAGTGGTGGGGCAGACATTAGGACCCAGGGGAGGTAGCAGCAAATAGAATGCAGGCTTGGACCTGGAAGATCCGTGATACCTACTTCTGTGTTAAAAAAAAAATGGTGTGGTCCCGCCCCCAAAACAACAACCAGCATCGGGCTTTGGAGACCCAGTTCTGGTTGTGCTAAATAGAGGGGACAAATTACGTATTCAGCACAACCAGCACTGGGCTCTGAGCGAGCCCTGGTCCTGGAAATACAGGGGGAAAAATGCATAGGGTCCACCTGTATTTACCAGAACCAGCACAGGACTCTTTCTAGCAGGGGGGTGATGCCACAGACAGGGAAGCCCTTTCACCGGGCCCCCAGCCACGGCATCACCCCTGATCGCTAGTCAGCTCAGGCCGGGGATCTCTGGGTACCTGGGGACCCCCACAATAATTGGTACCCCTCTCCAGGGCACCCCAGGCTGAAATTGGGATCTATATAATTGCTACTCATCGTGGTGCATCTTAGCCGTGACGGCATCTTATGCCAAATGAAGAAAAAAGGAAAGGTGTCTTATATTTATAAATATATATATATATGTATATATTATGGCAGAGCTGTATGGCTCAAGACTTGATATGGTGCCTCCGATTAGGGATCTTATACTACACTAGTGATGGTCACCAACCATCGATGGTTTGCAAACCATCCAGTCTATGACAAGTGTTTTTGCCATTGCTGACGGCCACTGTTGCTGCATCATCAATGGCAGCCCCCCAACCAATGTTAAGGAAACATTGGTGGCTGCGGTCTTAACCAATCAATGGTATCTATCAATGGTTGAACCCATCTGCCATTGATGGTACAGTTGTCAATGGCCATCACTACAGTATAACATAAAAATTGCTATTTTTATAGTATAGGGTGTTTTAAAAAAAAATTTAAACAATTGTATTGGAAAAGTTTTAAAAAGATATTCTTGACCTAATTTAATCATAAAAAACTTGACAATTTCTGAACAGATTGTGTAAAAAATATTAGCCAGTTAAGTGGTTAACATGCTTGCTGCTTTAAAAATATGGTAAAACAGGAGTGCTTGCTGGAGGGGGCTCCCCAAAAAATCAGAAGCCTCCCGTGACTTCCGGGAGTGTAGGCAAGTATGGGGAGAATCTTCTTCATAAGAAGTGAGTTGCTCTGGCAATGAGTAAGTGACAGAGTCAGGTTTAAATAGGGATCTGTAGAGATCATAGGCTGAGCTTGTCATGTGAGCATTGCTCCTCAGAAGTGGTAGGACTGAGAGATCATATGACAGAATCCAAAATGGGCACCTCCATGCAGCCATACTGTTTTTTTTATATCTGATAATGCAGTGCTCAGGCATGTTGCAGACATCCAGGGGTGCATGGGTCACAGGTAACTGCACCGATCTGGGGTGGAGAGACAGTTCTAAGAGTTGATGAGCTCATAAAGGGGCCTATTCATCATCACTTAATTTTTACAAAAGCAGGCGAAAGTAAAAAAAATGTCACCTGCAATTGTAAAAATTAAGGGCCTCATTCAGAACCGCTCGCTATTTACGGTCGTTCGTTTTATAAAAAGGGGTGGCTATTCAAATGAACCATTCACACTTTGCGGTCTGTTCACGCCTCTAAGTCTGAATGAGCGGGCAAAACTTGCGGTTGTAATTTTGAAAAAAATGCCCCCTTGCCGCTCGCACCATACGTCATGTCCGCTATTTATTAGATTAATCGAGTACATCGTACAGCGTATGAACTGCTCGCTTTTCTTGTGGTTGGTTTTTTCAACCGCTATTTTGCGAGCAGTTCTGAGTTAAAAAAAACCAAGTGACGTGGTCAATGACGCTGCTGTGTTAATTATGCACTCCCTTAAAACGCCCGTTTTGACCTTTAAGCACGCCTGCGTTCTGTTCTCCACTCCCCGTTTTCAAGCACCTTCCCCTGTTACCACCCACATACGCCTCCTTCTGTCACTCAAAGTAGCAGGCATTCGCTATATAGCGAACAAACGATTTTCAGCCGCACTGACTGGTTCGCACATGCGTATTATAATCCGTACGCATGCGCAGATGTGCGAACATCGGTCAGAACGAACGAGCGGCCGCTTACAAGCTGCTCTGAATCAGGCCCTAAGTTTTTGGGCAATTCATCAAGAAGGTAAAGCAGGCGGAATGACTCTCTGTCCCCATACACTATTATGGGGACAGAATTAATCAAGCTCCGAAAATATAATATATTCAGAGTTAGAGTGCGAGAGCATTCTTCATCTTCAGATGGTGAATGCTTCTGCTCCGGGCTTGCAACCTGCTCCTTCCCTATGGAAGGAGTTCTGGGTTGCGAAGAAGGATCCTTTCGGATCTCTCTGCCCCTGTCCAGCTCCTTCTGCCAGACATTGAGAGTGAATAAATAAATTATTAAGTAAAACATCTCAAAAATATTTCCAGGATCAGACCCTTTCTCACCCAGGATGCTACTAAGACCCTAATACACTCACTGTTCATCTCCTGATTGGACTACTGTAATCCCCTCCTATCTGGCCTCCCCAATTCCCCTCTCTTGACATAAACCCTCTCTCTCCTCTCCAGCCTGTCCTCAATGCTGCCGCTCAACTCATCTTTCTCTCCAAATGCTCTACATCTGCCTCCCCTCTCCCACAAGCCCTCCACTGGCTCCCCTTCACCTTTGGAACCCAATTCAAAGTTCTCACACATTTGCTTAAAAAGCCCTCACACACTACTCTCCCACTTACATCTCTCACCTCATCTCCCTTCACTCTCCTGTCCGACCTCTTCAGTCAACAAATGCACGCTGCCTCTCATGCCATCTGATTAATTCCTTCCACTTCCACCTCCAAAATTTTGCCTGCGCTGCTACCCACCTTTGGAAATCTCTCCCTTTCCCCATCAGACTCGCCACCTCTTTACAATCCTTCAAACAGGCTCTCAAGACCCAATACTTCATCAATGCCTTCCAGCTCTCATCTTAACTTGCTGCTACATGCTCCCTCCTCCCTATCTTCCACATCTGTATCATGCCTGTCAGTCTGTCGCTCCCCTTTAGAATGTAAGCTCTTGCGAGCTGGGCCCTCTACCATCTTGTGCTTCTCCTTACTTTATTTTCATATACTTCATTCTCCCCACTAGGCACCTAACACTGGGTTGCTTATGCTCTGTTGCTTATATGAATTCCTATTAATCTTTATACCCTAAAGTAGCTATTTAGTGTTGCAAGTCACACAATAAATAATTGCTTTCCAGACTTTGAATGTGGTTCCAAAGCACAAAAACATATTATTATATAAAAAGCATTCAGTTACATGCCTTGATCTAAACACAAAAAGATTATACATATACAAGGTACAGTCGATACATATGCATGCGCTCTGGATCCAGATTTCCTGACATCAAATGTGAACCCTCCGCCAACAGAAAGAAAAAGATGACTAACTACCAGATCTAGAGTGCTTGCATATATATCCTTACAGAGTTAGGCAATACAATAGAACAAGTTGGCATTAACCCATTGGCTCTTCCTCCTGGTTCTTCTGTTACGATACAGTTCATAGGTCAGTTTGTATTGTAATAGTTCAGCTCTCCAACGGCTCTTTGTGTGCATTTTCCCGCCGAAGAACAAGTCAAAACTGGATAATAAACATTACATTACAGAGTACATTTCTATGCCTATTTCTCTATGATCCATAACTTGCAAACGCATGTTGCGATATCCTTGCCAATGGAACTGGAAATCTGCAAATAAACAGAGGTTTAGAATAGCACCAAACATGGTCTGCTTATCATGTATTAAACCTCAAATACCAAATATATGTATTTTGCAATAGAGTTGATAACGAATAAAACCTTTAATATTAACCTTAATGCTAGGGAACCTTTCTGTGTAGGTATGTAATGTGTCGGTGTGGGGATATTAAGAAAAGACGCTAGTATGCATTGCACGTCTATGTGTTTGTGAGGTACACAATGGTACGTGCTTTGCTGGGTTGTTCATATTATATGTAGTAATAAATGTACGTATTATTTTTGTCAGGACCTTTAACACTATTGTGTGGGAAACACACTACGTTAAATAACAATATAGCACCGTATATTACTGATACTGTGTGGGGAAAGCAAACTAGCGCTGTGTAGCCATACACAAAATGGTGTCATGTAGCCATTTGCAAAATAGCATCGTGCAGATTTTGATTTTACAATTTAGGTCCCAGCCAACCATCCGACTTCGACAGTACACCCTTTGATAGCAAACCACATGCTATCACACTCTGGTCTTAAACTTATTTTTAGTCTTACACTATGACATATTATTTAATGTTATATTATGGGATGGCACAATGTGGTAATTAAACCATCAATAGTGTGTCTCTAGGAGGGACATAAATCTACCCTTATACGCACACCGCGGATCTTGGAAGATCAAGGGAAAGATGTTGGGATGCACCTAACTTATAAAGGTAGTCTTGAAGGGGATAGGGACTTACATTATTTAGGATGTTTAAAATAACATTAAATAATACATTTCATGGATGGCTGCCAATTACTAAGATGACAATCAGTATAAGGATCAGGAGCTTACCCACAGTGGCAACCAGTTACTGGACCCATTCTCCTAGACCGGAGAAATATTTCACAGAGTTCAACCAAGTGAACCACTCTTCTACCTTCTCCTCTGCTTCGATCAGTGAAGCATTATGGTTCTTCCGAAATTCCAATTTTAACTTCAGAATTTCATCCATCTTCCGGTCTATCACCTCCCTGGGGTCACTAGTGCTATTTGTAATATACGTGCAACACTTGACAACAAATGGGTGGCCAAAGGTACACAGTAGCCTCCAGTGACAGCTGTTAAATAATTTAACACTAGCCTATGTTGCACAAGTTCTTTCTTATAAGCTTGTAACTCCCTACCTGTATACCTAAATGTGTCATCATACATCTTGGTGATATTATCTATTAATTTAGCAAGGTCTTAAATATACCTGAAATTTAGAGTACCCTGAGCGATCCTGGTGGGATCCAATGCTACTAAAACTTAAAAGCCAGTTGTTTCACTAATCAACTGAGTGGCTTTGTGTACATCACCAGGTATCATGTTTCTCTTGTCACGGTGTTCATAATGCGTATGAAGATATGGGGATGGTGTGTTTTTATGGATACCAAGCATTTCACCATGTGTAAGGGTCATAACTTCTGGAACTACTCTTCCTAGGTAGCATAAATCTTCTGAACTCAGAGAAAGCCACTTATACACTTTCTTTCCACATATAAAATACACAACATCAGGGAGTACATAAGGGATAGTAAACATCATTATCATCAAACACATTTCCCTAGCAAGTGATCCTATTTCAGGTTCTCCCATTTCACTCATACAAGTTTTTGCTTGTATTACCTTGGCACAGTACCCTTCTGGCACCCTACCAACCATTCCTTGGTGGAACCTAGTGTATATTTATACCAGAAGTGTCTTCCACCTAGTCTAATTGTGCATAAAAGTTCAAAATTTATTGGTTCATTATCAGCTCTTACAGAGAAGGTCATGTTCTGGTTATTTCCAGTCACCTCCCAAATTCCTGGTTTGTTGGAGTTGGTGATGTTCAAACATAAAAGTGATTGATCTACTTGGTACTGGTGGAGTTTAAAATGAGGTGGTTTGGACATAAAAATTTACCATCCAGTGCATCCCCTCTTTGTAATTCTTAAACCTCAGAGACATTCAATGGGAATGGCACTAACCCTACATTATGTTGTCCTTAGGGCACGTGAGAGCATACACAACAGTCAGTTTGGTTTAAAACTTTGCCCACCATGGTATGATAATCCTCTAAAGGATATGGGTTAAATATGGCTAAAGGATTGGCTGTCACCATTGGGTGCATCTCTCATCAATTTGGGACCCACAAAACTCACAAATACAATAGTCCTCAGATGATAGACCTTCACACTGTCTCCAAGTATCCAAAATAACAGATCTCTTAGCAATTACTGTACTGGGTTTGGTCAGAAACTCCCCCGATTGGTTTAACGCTCCTTCTCCTAGTTCTACTCCATCAATATCACCATCAGCTCCCTTCTCCGTCATCTGCCCTCCGTCACAGAAACCAGAAATCCCAAAACAAACTAGTATGATGAAAACTCTGGAAGAATACACAAACGTAACCCCAGCATACCACTCCATTGCTGGAACAGTGATCTACAAATTTCTTTAGCTCAGGTGTCTCACTGCAACTTTTAACCCTCCTGGAACAGGCTCGCAATTGACAGGTCAACGTTATCTGCTTCTACTCTGCCTTGTCTCTCCACAAGTTGGTTGACCTTTTTGCAGAGTGGAATGGACCCAGGTATCTCTCTCTGCCACTCTCAATGAAGTTGTACTTGTCAGCAACACTTGATATGGACCTTCCCAACAATCTGTAAGACTACCTGAACGTAAGAAATTTCTGTTCATAACAAATTCTCCATGTTCAACATCATGACAGTTTGTTTCTGGCATATCATGTGACAACAATTTCTGTTTCTGTTGTTGCTGCTTCAACTGTTTACTCATTGCTATAAGATACCTTACAGTTACCTCACTGTTACTTTTAAAATTTTCCTGTGGACTTACAATCAAATGAGGTTATCTACCATACAGTATCTCAAAGGGGGACAGATTGAGAGGGAGTCTAGGAGTTGTCCTGATACTATGAAGGACTAGTGGTAATGCTTCTGACCACCCCAGTCTAGTTTCTGCCATGATCTTACTTAATTTATTTTTAATAATACTGTTCATCCTCTGCACCTTGGCACTAGCTTGCGGTCTGTAAGGGGTGTGAAGTCTACTATTGATACCCATCAACTTACACATGTTCTGGAAGACATCACCTGTGAAATGAGTACCCCTATCACTTTCAATAATTCTAGGGAAACTGTATCTGCATACAAACTCCTGAACAATCTTTTTAGCAGAAAATGCAGCAGTATTAGTGGCAGCTGGATATCCCTCAACCCAATTAGAAAACACGTCTGTACACACTAATACATACTTGAGATTCCTGCACAGTGGTAATTTGATGAAATCAATTTGTATTTCCTGAAAAGGTCCATCTGTCGGAGGAATGTGGGCTGGCTTGGTTGGTATTGCTTTTCCAATGTTCTTCCTCAAGCATATCAAACAGGACATTGCCCTCTTTTGAGCTTGGGAAGAGAAACTTGGTGCACACCAATACACCCTCACCAACTTGCACATACCTTGCTTTCCCAGGTGAGTCAGACCGTGTGCTGCCTCAGCCAAGTTTGGGTAATATGCCTTGGGTGCCACTGGCTTAGCTTGTCCATCTCTCCAGAGTCCAGAGGACACTTGCCCACATCCATTGGATCTCCAGACTACCTTTTCCTGAATGGAACACAAATGTTGCATCTCAATTAATTTCTACAAATCAATCGTTTCAAACATCATCATTTGGTTAATTGGCATGTTCCATTTTAAACCTGCTGCCCATTTGGCAGCTTTGTCTGCCCTGTTATTGCCCAGTGACACCGGATTGTCCTCACATGTATGGACTTTACACTTAATGATGGCCACTGCCTTAGGCATTTGGATCGCTATGAATAGTTCTTTTATATGTTTTGAATGTGCGACTGGTGTGCCTGCTGCTGTCATAAAATTTCTTAGACGCCATAGAACAGCAAAATCATGTACTACCCCGAAGGCATACCTAGAGTCAGTGTAGATATTAGCAGATTTGCTTTTTGCTTGTTCACATGCTCTTCTTAGTGCCACCAGCTCCGCCACTTGGGCCGAGTGAGGTGGACCAATGGGTTCGGCTTCTATGATGTCTTCATCATTTACAACAGCATAACCTGTACATAACTCTCCAGTGTCAGTTTGTCTATGACAACTCCCATCCATGTAAAATGTCACGTCTACATTTTCTAAAGGTGTATCACATATGTCAGGTCTTGCAGTAAAGGTTTGATTCAAATATTACATACAATCATGTGCTTCAATGCTTCAATATACCTGCAGAACTCACCTTCTGCCAGCGACTCACTTCTCTCCACCCTTTGTGCATCCTGAGTCACATATGGTAAATACATGGCCAGGTTTAACGTACTGCACCTTTTAATGGTGATGTTCCCATTTCATGAACCTAGCTTAGGAAACATGTCTGGTTTGGGCAGAATTCAGCAAAGCAGATACAGGATGTGGTGTATAAACAATCATATCATGGACTAATACTACATCCTCACTCTTACTGACCAATAGAGCAGTTGCCAATAGTGCAGTTGCTGCTACACTTCTTAAACACGTTGGGAGTGATCTTGTCACAGTGTCCAATTGTGCACTGTAGTATGCTACGGGCCTACTGGCATCACCATGTTTTTGTGTGAGGACTCCTGCTGTGCAACTGTCAGCTTCCATACAGTACAAATCAAAAGGTTTTTCATAATCAGGTATTCCCAATGCAGGTGCTCTTGTCAGGCTATCCTTTGGTTATGGGAAGCCTGCTCTGTTTCCTATGTGTGTACAACATGATTGAGCTTTGAGGAAGAGACTAAGGGCCTGATTCAGAGCCGGATGCAAGTGGTTGCTCGTTCGCTCCGAGCGATGTTTGCCCAACTGCGCATGCGTACGGATCATAATACGCATGCGCGAACCAGTCAGTGCGGCCGGAAATCGTTTGTTCGCTAAATTGCGAATGCCTGCTATTTTGAGTGACAGAATGAGGCGTTTGTGGGTGGTAACAGGGGAAGGTGCTTGAAAATGGGGAGTGGAGATCCGAACGCAGGCGTGCTTAAAGGTCAAAACGGGCATTTTATGGGTGTGCATAATTAATACAGCAGCGTCATTGACCACGTCACTGGGTTATTTTATAGCCAGAACTGCTCACAAAATTGTGGTAGCAAAAACTAACCCCAAGAATAGCGAGCAGTTCATACCCTGGTCGATTAATCTAATAAATAGCGGACATGACATAGGATGCGAGCGGCCAGGGGGCGTAGTTTCCCAAAAAACGACCGCAAGTTTTGTACGCTCGTTCAGACCTAGAGGCGTGAACAGACCGCAAACAGCAAACGGTCCATTTGAATAGCCACCCCTATTTTCTTGACGAGCGAGCGCAAATAGCGTCCGGCTCTGAATCAGACCCTAAGTCCTGTAATGATAAAGTCAAAGTAGAAAAACCTGGGATCCACATTCTGCAGTACCCACACATTCCCTAGAAGGTACAGATTTGCCTTTGGTTCTGTTGCAGTGTCGTGGTCTGTATGGCCTGGATTCTGTCAGTAGTCAGGTGTCATAATCCCTGGGTTAGGCAATGTCCCAAGTACTTAACCCTGGACTGGCATGGCTGTAATTTGTACTTAGCAACCTTGTGTCCTGTCTGTGAGAGATGAAGCAACAGTAGTTTAGTATAATTTTAACATGACATAAACGAATCAGAACACAACAATTAATCATCTACATATTGTAGTAGAACAGATCCATTGGCAGGTTGAATGGATTGTAAACAGTTGTGTAATGCCTGGGAGAATATACTAGGGCTGTCTATGAAGCCCTGGAGCAATCATGTCCATGTGTATTGTACCCCCTTGTATGTAAATGCAAATAGGTACTGATAGTGAGGATGGAGACAGACAGAGAAGAAGTCAGAACAGACATCAATGACAGTAAAATGTGTTGCAGTTGGTGGGATCTGCATGAGAATGACAGCTGGATTTGACACTATGGGAAATTGGCTCTCAACGACCTTATTAACCCCTCTAAGGTCCTGTACTAATCTATAGCCCCTCCCCCCAGCCTTCTTCACTGGAAAAATGGGACTACTGGCTACACTTACTGTATGGACTAAAATCCCCTGCTGGAGTAATCTCTCAGTTATGGGATACAACCCTAACTCTACCTCTGGTTTTAAAGGGTACTGGGGAATTTTTGGAGCTTGCCTACCACTTTTTAGATTTACCATTAAAGGAGCTACATTTGCCATCAATCCAGTGTCCTGTCCATCTTTGTTCCAAAGTGAACCTGGTATTTGAGATAAAAATCCATCTCAGGTAGAGCAGATGTTATCTGAAACAGTAGAGTGAAACATTAACCTTTGGGGAGTGTCCAATATATCCCTAACCTTGTGCGCAAATCTTTCTGGGATATCTAAAAATATACCATCTGGGGTACAATATATGACACATCCCATTTTACATAACAAATCCCTTCCCAGTAGGTTAGTAGGGGCCACTGCTGCCAGGAGAAAGGAATGCCTGGTATGCAATGGACCAATAGTAACCTTTGCAGATTTGGTTAAAGGATAATGTTGCACTTTACCCGTTACACCCATTGCTGGTACTGTTTTGCTGGTCACCTGTAAATTAGATGGAGATTTTATCACTGATCTGGTCACCCCTGTGTCTACAAGAAAAGAATGTTTAGTACCAGCTACATCAACTATCATTACAGGTTCTTCTCTAATATCCCCAGTTAACCTGGCTGGCTGTAGACTACAGGTGTGACCTGACCAATAGAGCTGACTATCTTCTTCCAGCAAAGCATTCACTGCTACAATGTGAGCATGTGATGGCTGAAATTGTCCTGACTGTGGTGGGTGTCCCTTCTGTGGGTATCTCGGTGTTCCCTGGTTTGGGATTTCCCAATGTCTAGCTTTACAAAACCTACTTATGTGCCCCTCCTTGTTACATCTATAACACCTTCGTGGTTGACGTGTATTGAAAGGTTGATTTTGTGTGAGTTGGGAAATGAGGAAAGATTGTGGTGGTGTATAGGGATAAGTGTTTGGAGATTGTATAGGATGAGTTTATTGTGGCTGAGTGTGATAAGAGTGCTGCGGTGTTATTTGCATTCCTTCCAGAGCTTGAATACTAACAGCCATTAGTTTCTCGCTCTGCATTGCTCTCTTCCTAAGGATGTTTTATCCTGTTCAATTGCAGATTCCCTGAGTGTGTCTACCATAACTCCCCTCCAACCAGGAAGTGAGGTCTGAACCCTGGCCTTTAGAGTGTCTTTAAGACCATCCATAAGCACTGTGATTATCATGTCCCTGTGGTGTGAGTTGTCTTTTATGTTCTCTATACCTGTGTATTGGGTAATAGTCTGCAGTGCTCTGGTGAAATAATCTTCTGCAGCCTCACTCTTTCTGTTTAATCGTAAAAAATTTACTCCAGTTAAATACTACTGGGAAATATACGGTAAACTGGGTGACAATGTGGGTTATGTTGTCCTGATTACCTTTATCAGTTATGAGACTATCTCCATCAAATACACAGGCCGTGATAAACTTTTTCACGTCAGTATTGTGTGGAAGACATGCCCATAATACCACTCACCAATCTTTGTTGGTTGGCTCATGAGCATTACCTAAATCCTTTACAAATCTCTGGCACTTTGCTAGTTCTTTCCTAGGGTCAGGGAAATCTGTCATTATGGAATGTAGCTCTGCTCTTGTCCATGGAAAATGCATCGCTACATTTCTGGTGGCCACTACACCATGTGCGTCCGGATTCCCATTGGGAACAGTTATTGTCCAGATGGGATGGATGCCTGCCACAATGCTACCTTTGGCCTGATTACCTGGTTGAGGGTTCAGCCTACTATTACGATGTATGGTATTAACAACCTCCGCTACTGTTAAAACAGGTGTTAATTCTTCCTGCACTGGAGGGGCTACCTCTATTTATGGTACTAATGGGGCACCTACCTGTGCTTGCTGTGATGGTACATCTAACATTTGGGCAACATGGGAGAGAGCTGACATTACAACAGGTTCATCATCTGCATCATAAACATGTTCCTTATAGTTACTTAGGAGAGGGTATAAGTTATTTGTTAAATTTTTATGATTTTTGTGATCGACTGAACCTTCACCCCCATCCGCATAGGGCGGTGGTGGTGCGCTTGCACTACTAACATTACTTCCGCAGCGCTACTTTGCCATGCGTGCGTGCTACTTTGCGGAGTGCACACAACACTATTTAGCATTGTGTGCATGCTCCCTTGCATCATGCACGTGATGCTAGTTTGCACCGCATGCACACCGCTAAGCCACATGTTCCCCTTGTGCTGCCACAACTTCAAGCAATCGTTAAACTTTATCCTTTTCTTTAGAGATTTCACTATAATTATACTCTCTCTAACATTATTCAGAACCTCCGAATCAAAGCTACCAATTTTTGGAAAAGGTGTTCTACATTCCTTGGTCATCTTGACCCATATGTCGCAGTATGCAGTAGCGTACGCACCATACTTTTTAAACATAACATACCTGGCCTATCCAGTCAGCACTTCCATCAGCAGCACATCATCGACCATTACTAGAGATTGCCTTGCACCCATCTGAGAAAATGCTTAGCAATTTCTAGAGAATTTCGATTGGTGATTGCTTTTCAGAGAGCTACATTCACGCACTCCCTCCCGTTATGCACAGTCAGCCCGCCTGGCATTAAAGTTGGCTTGCACAATGAGGAGCAGAATAACCACCTCTTGTAAATTATTCTACCTGCGGCAAATTCAAAACAAGCTTCAGCCACTTGCTTCTTCCCGCTATGCACCACTTCCCCCGCTAGGCGATATGGTCCGTTGTGCATAAACGAGGAGTAAAATAACCGCCTAGTGAATTATTTTATTTGTGATGAATTTAACTCCAAACTTCTCCACTCGCTTCCTACTTTGAGTTTACTCCCAGCTGGTAGCATCTAGATCCAATAACTCCTAACCTTGCCAGCAGTTTCACTCCCACAACAACCCACTTCACAATCACAGTTATATAACAATGTGGTTCGATCGCATTGCCCTAAGAAACCAACTGATCAATGGACTTTGCAATTAATGGGTGTCGGACCAAGAAACCCATTAGTTTCTTGATAACCACAATGTACCTGCTTTGTACACTAGCCAAGTAGTTTGTACGGCCCCGTCAAGCACCTACCGAGTTTCAATTAGGCTTAAACAGACAGTAGCCTCCGTTTTGCAATCACACGTTTCAATTAGATTAAACTTTTCTGCGCAGAAAACAAATATAACCTTTTCCCTTAGTATAGCAGTATAATTCAGAGGTTTTAGCAATCAATCACGCTATGCATACAAGGACCGTTTGAACATGTGGCAGCAATACAGGAAATATGCATACGCTATTGTCTGACTTACCCTCTAACACAAAATTTTAACAATGAAAGAAAACAACTCTTCCTTCCTTGTCCCTAGATCCTAGTCAGCACTCCTTTAACTCACACAATAACGGATAGCGGTCTCTCAGCATCAAGTGGTAGCAGGTTTCTGAAGGCAATGCATTCTTTCCTGCTTATGGCGCCTCCACCCTTTGGTGAGAGACCGATAAAAGTGTGTTATCGTGTGAATTGTGGTAGCTTGAATTCACTCGATGAGCCCCCAACTATGAATTCCTATTAATCTTTATACCCTAAAGTCGCTATTTAGCGTTGCAAGTCGCACAAGAAATAATTGCTTTCCAGACTTTGAATGTGGTTGCAAAACACAAAAATTTATTATTATATAAAAAGCATTCAGTTACACGCCTTGATCTAAACACAATTCAGTGCAAAAAGATTATACATATACAAGGTACAGTCGATACATACGCATGCGCTCTGGATCCAGATTTCCCGACATCAATATTTAAACCTCCACCTACAGAAAGAAAAAGATGACTAACTACCAGATCTAGAGTGCTTGCATATATACCCTTACAGAGTTAGGCAATACAATAGAACGAGTTGGCATAATCCAATTGGTTCTTCCTCCTGGTTCTTCTGTTACGATACAGTTCATAGTTCAGTTTGTATTGTAATAGTTCAGCCATCCAATGGCTCTTTGTGTGCATTTTCCCGCTGAAGAACAAGTCTAAACTGGCTAATAAACATTATATTACAGAGTACATTTCAATGCCTATCTCTCTATGATCCATAACTTGCAAACGCATGTTGCGATATCCTTGCCAATGGAACTGGAAATCTGCAAATAAACAGAGGTTTAGAATAGCACCAAACATGGTCTGCTTATCATGTATTAAACCTCAAATACCAAATATATGTATTTTGCAATAGAGTTGATAACGAATAAAACCTTTAATATTAACCTTAATGCTAGGGAACCTTTCTGTGTAGGTATGTAATGTGTCGGTGTGGGGATATTAAGAAAAGACGCTAGTATGCATTGCACGTCTATGTGTTTGTGAGGTACACAATGGTACGTGCTTTGCTGGGTTGTTCATATTATATGTAGTAATAAATGTACGTATTATTTTTGTCAGGACTTTTAACAGTGTTCTAATGTGTGGAAAATGCACTGTGCTAAATAACAACATAGCGCCGTAAATTACTGATACTGTGTGGGGAACGCAAAATAGCACTGTATAACCATTTGCAAAATAGCATTGTGCAGATTTTGATTTTACAATTTAGGTCTCAGCCAACCATCCGGCTTTGACACTTATTTGGTGTTATGGTCACCAATGTATCCAAGTATATTATCCATGTCCTTGTCCTGCATTGTAATTGTATTGTACTGTAAATCACTTATTTGGTTATAAAATTTGTAAGGCATTGTGGAACACTTGTGGTACCATATAAATAAACAATAATAATAATAAAAAGTATGAGCCCAAGCATGGGCACTAGAATAAGCCAACCAATAACTTCACACCCTAAAAAAGTGAGAGAGTTGGTCCTGCAGTATACTGGTGATATTCTAACTGGAATATATTTGCCAGATTTTATTAATCAAGGCATGTATTGTAGACAGGTTCTTTTGATTCCAATTGACTTCTATGAGATGCTTGGCTATGATGAGGGCATGACTAATTAATTTTTGAGTGGCCTTAGGAGTGTCAGGAAGTGGGTGTGAGATTAGAACATAGGAAAAGTTGGTCAGGAGAGAAATACTAGTCACAGCGCGTATTAAATCAAAAACTTTATGTCAGTATAATTGAACCTTTGGGCATGACCACCAAATGTTTGACAGAGTGCCAGACATACCGCAGTTCCTCCAGCAGAGATCTGAGGAGGCCGAGAAGATGGTATCTAAGCGATGTGGGTCATAGTTCCACCTGTACATAAGCTTATAGGAATTCTCCTTAAGGTGGTGTACATATTGAAATTTTGGGTAGCTCTTAGCAGATAAATTTCCATTCCTTTGGGTCCAATGTCTCCACCATGTCCACCTCCCATCAACTCTTGTGAGGTTCTTTATCAGGTAGGCCATATTTAATAAGAAGGGATTAAAAAGTGGATAACAGGCCATGAGATGTTGACCTTCATAAACATAAAGCTTTGGTAAGTGATGGCTGTAAGGGGCCATGAATTTTTATAAGCAAATTAAACACTGAGGGATCCAGGCCAGGAGAAAAGGCCAGGTTGTTCCACAGAGGAGTCATTCTATGCAGATTAGTCACTCAAGTGAAAGCTGATAAACAATAGTACCAGATAGTTAGAGAGCATCACAAGGTGGGGGCTAGTAAAGTCATAGGGGGTCTACCTATTGGTGACATCCAAACAGTGAGTAAGGCAAAACCATGTGAAACATGTGGGCCTCTATGTCTATCCAAAGTCTTGAGTGGGGATCTGAAATAAAAGACAATTTGTGTGAGATAAGATGCTAGATAGTATTAATGTGTAAATGATAATCCCAACTCACCATCATAATTGTTCTTATATAGGATTCTTAGATGGACTCTAGGTCTTTCTGACCAGATGAAGCGGGAGACATGTTATTGCAAATCTATTGTATATGCAGCTGGTACCTGTGCCAGAAGAGTCTGAAATAAATATAAGAGTCTAGGGAGTGCATTCATTTTGGTAGCTGCAACTCTACCTAACCCTGAGATATATAGGCTGTTCCATGAGCAGAGATCCTTCTTGAGGGAGTTCAATAGAGGGGGAAATTAGCAGGGAAGAGTTTGTCATAGTGCTTTGTCAAGACCCCCAGGTATTTTAATTGTTGTGCCTGCCATCTAAATTTAAAGTTGTGGCAAAGGCAACTTTGGTTCTCGGGGGAGACATTAAGGGCTAGGACTTCCATCTTATCAGAGTTGATTTTATAATTAGAAAACGGCCATATTAGTGATTTCATGTAAGACAGATGGGTGTGAGATGTGGGGGTTCGCAATAGTAAGAAGTATGTTGTCTGTAAAGAGAGCTTGCTTATACTCAGAGGAGCTTACTTTTACACCAGAGATGTCTGGGTTTAGGCAAATGTAGACCGTGAGGGGCTTTAGAGAGAGGGCAAAAAGGAGGGGAATTCACTCTAACGCATTTCTGACCAAACTGCTAACTGTTCTGATATTTCAGAACTTCAGCGGTTTTGTAGAACAGACAGATTACTGAATTTAAGCAATGGCTTATATACAGTATTTTAAATATGTTGCTTTATATCTTAACTATGTAAATAAGTAATACCCAGTCATCTGTTTTACTTAACAGTTAAAGAAAAATTAAGTAACAAAAACTTTACTTATACAAACAATATATGTCTTTCTTTCATAATGTACTGCACTTTGGAAGACATTCTGATGGCTGCAATAACAAGAGAAATCATGTACATTGTTTAGAATTTAAAGATTTGATTGAATTTGTGCAGTGATGCTGTATGTGCACATTAAGGATGAGTCACTGCTGAGAATGGACTTTGATCATATATTTGGTCACTAATCTTTAGGAGTTGTATCAATGGGACAGATGCTCTGCTTGGTGAGCTAACTTCATAGGGATTAACTAAAAGGTACTGTACTAAAATCTGCTGTAATTTCAAATCTCAGCAGGTTTATTCTATAAAGTGCTCCCTTCCTCCCTTAGTCAACAGGCCTTAACATATAAACTAATTCTCTTTGTATTAATAGTTCATGTAGGGACATGAAACAATACATTATTAGCATTGTTCAATACAGCTGGGGACACAATAGACAGTAATATAGGTCTTCTTATTAATTGCATAATATTGTGACTACACTATAATAGACATGACCATAGAGAGATCCAAGTGAAGACTTATAGGTATGATCCTCATTTAAATTTAAATATGTAAATTGTCTTCTTTCCCAGGTGTATGCAGTTTATTTTCTGGTATCTCACCCCCTTGTATATTTACTGGTATGTGACATTTAGCTGTAACAACACGTTTCCCTGAAGTGTTGAATATTAATGGAAATTTCCCTAAAACAGTTCACAAATCCCATTTCAGTATTTCTTTGTGTAGCTTTACAATATATACTCCTTATCTGAGAGGCAATTATGACTGAATAGGTAATTGAGCTATATAACACTGCAACTAGCACTAGTGTGACATAAATTACTGCTATTTTGGTGAGAACTTTGAATAAAACTAGAATAATCATCCACTTACAGGAGTCAAGAGCAAATAATAATTCAAATGTTGTTTTAGGTCAATATTTCTGTTAAAAGGACAGAGTATAACAATAAACTAATGGGAAAAAAAGTGGAAATTAAGCTTCCATTCAAGCTAGCTGGGGTTACGTGAAACTTTGCTTTATAAACACATTACACAAAAAGAATGTCTGCTTCTTTTCTATGATGCCTTATTTCAATACGCTGACCTTCCTTCTTGTGTCTGACTTATGGATCACTAATTATGGCATTTCCTCTCAGAAATGATGTTCTAAATTAGAGCTATTCCTTCTGGCAATTATCTTCAGCTTCAAAATAAAGGGGCAATGTTATATCAGAAGAAAAAAAATATAGCTTGAATAAATTTGCATCCTGCCCTTTCACTCTAACACAAATATTGTTTATAATTTCAGCTGATATATTGTATTTTATATTTTTGTAGCATTTAGAAAATCTAAATAAATTAAGTGAGTGATACATTTTGTTGTTTAGGTTGTATAATACAAATTGAGGTAAAAGATGGGATAGATTGAGTCACAAAAGTTTATCAACACTGAAAATTTAATTTTTGAGATAAAGAACAAGACTTGCAATTATGCTATGGAGTTAGTTTTATGACATACTGCTATTTCCAGCCGGCACTTACAGGCACCACTGCCTGTGCTGCTGCAGTGATCAGCAGGGCACAGACATTTACTGGATCTTGGGAGACAGCAGCTGCTGTATCTTTGTGCACAAGTAGCCATGCAATAAAATATATTTAGTATATTATGGCGCAGTGTGCGTGATGTCATGATGTCACACCGCAATGCTGACAGGCAGAGGAGCTTCGGCTAGAAGAGGATAAGGAGCAGAAGAAGAAGGTAAGGTTAATGTCTGTGGGCTGGAGCTGGAGAGGCCCTTGTGGCAGGTAAGATAGAAAAGAGCTGGCTGGAGTGACACTGGAAGGCTTTGCTACAGAGACAAAGGGAGGCTGGAAAGACACTGGGTGTCTCAAGAAACACTAGGGGCTGCCGTGACACTGGGGGACTTTGATGGAGAGACAGAAGGGGCCTGAAGCTGGAGAGACACTCAGGACTGGAGAGACATGGGGCTGGAGAGACACTGGGGTCTGGAGAGACAGAAGGGCAATGGAAACAGAGGGGGGCTGGCTGGAACTGTAGAGACACTGCAGAGGCTAGAGAAACACTGTGGGGCTGCAACTGGAAGACACAAGGTAATGAGGCAGGGGAGACACAGGGGATCTGTATAGGTGCAATGGGATATAAAACTGAAGAGAACTGGGATGTAGTTGCTGGTGATTATCAACATCTGGAAGGATTAGATGGAAAAGGCTCAGGATTAGTAATCTTCATTAAGGAACCAAGAAGCATTACTGATACAAATGGTACCGCACTAGCAAATAAAGTTTAATAATATAAAATTGTTTGATCAGAGAAGTTCACGTTTTGCCCTGCACCACAACTTCTGTTACTATGTATTATATGGTTGACTTTTTGCTATATGATGATGACATTGGTTATATTCCAATGCAAAGAGGCATCTTCCGGACCATGTGATCTCCTATGTGAATAGTGAATACCAACATCACAATCTACCCAGGGAGGAACAATTTCTTCAGTGGTTTTGCATTGCAGAGAAACCACATATAGGTAAGGAAGACTTGTAAGCAACTGACCTGTACCTGCTGGGGACCCAGAGATTCATTTGATATTAACAAAATTCCAAAAGCTACAGGGGGCCTGAGGCAGCCCCTGCCCATGGTAGTTCTATTCAAATTTGCATTCCTCCACTTCTAATTTATCTTTTTGAGCACTGGTTATATTAATATCATATCATGATTAATATTATGAAGGCTGGTAAAGACACTTCTAACATTCATAAATATATAAATGTTGGCATATCATGACACAATTTAAAGTGCCTTTGTCACTTTCTATTCTGGGCCTCATTTAAAAATTGTACCTGTGGGCTGATGTGAATTTGGACCCAAATATAACTTCTTGGTAACCGAGGACTCTTTAAATTAAAAAAGGCTAAAACTCAGTGAAGTTTTGTGGGATATGATATTTAGACTATATTACTAGTGTCATGTTCCGGACCCTAAAAACCACCTTCTTACCTCTCCAGCATCTACCCAGGCTAGTGATGAGGTCAGTTCATGCTGTGCATTATTACCAGATAGCACAGATGCCTGCTCATACTGCACATTGCTCCCAGCTGGTACTGAAGTCTGTCTGTGCTGCCCCTGCCCAGTCCACTTAGTGTCTTGTCACTGAGCATGGAGATGGCTCTTCTGCCGAACTTACATCTATGTGCTGAGCTCCCAGGTACTCTGTATCTAAACAGTCCCAGTCTGTTACATTCCAGTTCCAAGTCTGGTAATCAAGTCTCCAACTCCATCTAGCACTCTAGTTTGGTGTTAACACAGAAACTTGATCATATCTGCCTCCATAGGTTCCAACTGATACCTCCAATAGTCTGTTCCATTTGATACCTTCAATCATTGGTCCCTTCCAATATCTCCCATTATCAGTCTCAAACCAAACCAGTACTTCAGTTCATCATCATTGGTCTCAAACCAACCAAGTACTTCAATTCATCATCATTAGTCTCAAACAGATCTAGTTCTTCAATTCATCAACATCGGTCTCAAACCAACCCAGTTCTTCCATTTATTTATAACAGTCTCAAACAGATCCAGCTCTTCAATTCAGCATCACTGGTCTCATACCAGCTATACTCAGTTATTAAGCATCATCATCTTTCCAGTATAATCACCTCCAGGTCTCATTCCAACCGACTGTTTAATAAAGACATTTACATTACTGTTCTCACCTTCAGGCCCATCATCATCTACAGTTCATTTTCCTCCTCACATTAATACATGAGAAGGTCCTGCCTCAAGCCACCCAGTTTCCTCCACACCTCCCAAGTCTCCTCCTCCATCTCCCATACCTGTTCCAACCAATTCCAAACCTCAGGCGTGACAACTAGGTAGTATAGTACTTTAGAAGATTGATGTTGTTTCTAGGACTGGCCCTTATAATTAAATTATTTAAGCAAGTGAATCTTCTCAGTGTTAGTCAGTGTGTACTACTGTTAAGGGCTCAGAGCCACTAGTGGGGAAAAGTCCTGCACAGTCTTGAGGGCTAGAGTATCTTGGCAAGATGCGGCCATATAATTGTGATGCAGCCTTTGGGGCCTGTCACAGCCTCTGAGCTGATTGAGGCCTGAGGACCAGTAAGCTGTAGTGTGGCCATTGGGCCGGTAACAGCCTCTGGGCTGGTTGAGGCCTGAGGGCCTAAAGTAGTGATGCGGCCTTTGGAGCGGTAGCAGCCTCTTGGCTGGTTGAGGCCTGTGGGCCTATGAGTTGGAATGTGGTATTTGAGCTGGTATCTGCCTCTGGGCTAGTTGTTGCCTTGAGGGCAGAACAACTTGGCAGGAGGATGCTGAGTTGCTACCAGTGCCGCCAGTTTGACACTCATGAATGTGCTCTGGATTACACACTTGGACCACTGAGTTGCGGTCAATGTCACCGGGTTCACACTGGCACTGGACACAGACTGGTGCATCAGGTAGAGGAAGTGCACCATGCCGCCTAGATGACACAAGCAGCACAAGCAGGTGGAATGCAGACTGCACCACCTGGATGGGAAAAACGGCAGTAGATAAACACAGTAGACTGGCTCTGGAACTCGACTGGAACACAGGAGACTGGAACAACCAGAAGTACAAGAAACTCTATCACCGGCAAGGAGTGAAGGGCAGGCTGGAATTTAATAGAAACAGGGCCCAACCAGAACAAGTCTCCCTAATGACCGATTATTGAGCACCTGGGCTGTGCTCAGACAGGGGAATCAATCAGTGTGCACCTGATAGTGCACACAGACAGGCAGTAATTAGTACAGAGGCTCAGCAGCAACCAAGACTGGAACTGCAAACAATATGCTGCTAACCACAGATCATAACAGGAGGAAGGAGGAGACTTCAGCAAACGCTTGTCCAGTGTTCACACTGCACAGCATTGGCAGCGCGGTGGCTTGTGACAACTACTCCTCAAAATTTCAAGGGGTAGATGTATTAATCCTTGGAGATAGATAACTAGGAAAATTTGCCTAAATCAACCAATCAGCTTCTAACCATAATTTACTTGAAATGACAGACAGAAGCTGATTAGTTGCTTTGGGCAAATTCTCCAATTTATCATTCTCCAAGTCTTGATACATCTCCCGCTTACTGTTAATGTATTTCAATTTCTCTGATTTCCAATTCTACCATTGTTTCTCTTAATATATAATCTTTATTTATTTTCTTCTGTCTCACTTCTCTTTCCCGTCAGTTCTTCATGCTATCTTGTTGTTCTCTTTATAATGAAGTTTTTGCTATGTGTTGTCCATTTTATTATTCTGTGAACTTTTCCATTTCAGTGCAGATGGAGCTGTTGGAAATCCCTGCAGTCAGCAGTTATCAATTCTAAACTAAAGCTGTGACCTCTAATGCTATTTCCTTTCTCTGTGTGTTTAATTGGTTGGGGTTTTTGGGTAATCTGGCATAATGAGAGAAGGTATAACATTTGCTTTTTATTAAGTTTCATATGCTTGCAAAGGTTTATGTATACATCTATTTAAAAAGTTACACATATCTGACACTTGCATCTCTGTGCTTAGTGAGGCACTAGAGAAAAGGAAGGCGTTAGTTAGCTTGGGGAAAGTATAGTAACAGGGTTTTATAGATTTTACATGCAATGTAAAGGTGGAAGCAGCCGCAGATCCACGTAACAGGAGGCGTATCTATTGCAGATGTTTTAAACCCCCCAACTCTCCATAATTTGCAGTATTTAAAAAAAATTGTGTAAATAATAATTTTAAAATGTGTCCATCACTCCAAAAGTAATACCAGTACTAGTGCTGAAAAATAAGAGGAGGCAAATGCATAAATTAAAAACCCCATTGAAATGTGGATTTCAGCACTAGGTTATGTCAACCAGGTCTGGTGCCACTGTATATATATCAGGGTAAGGGGAGAGGGGAAAAAAACCACTGCACTAGCACAAATATTATCAAAAATTATTAACACAGAGACCCCATTGATAATGTTACTAATTTTAAGTTTGGGGGTGCTGCCAAGGACAAGAGCAGAAATCTATTACACAAATTCCTCAAAAGGAGAAAGATAGTCCTATATAGGCGCACAAAGAGTAATTCGTATAAAATAAAATATAACCTTTATTGAGATTTTTTTTAAAAACCTTGTTATAGTGAAATGTCAATAAAATAAAGAATATTAAGATATTGTGAAAACAGTAAATTGAAAATGTGAATAAAATAAGCTGACACTTAAGGGCAACTGCTATCCTATAAATAAAATTTATCGTAACGTATATTGAGTATTAATGACTCTTTTATTGTTGGTGTATATGTTGATGGTTGTTAATAAAAAAGAGAAAGAGAACACATAAATATATAGGAAAACCCAGCCGTGCTGGACCTAAGTAAATTTGAGTATTGGCCTGCTTAGGCTATCTTTGTTCAGCACATCCCGCACTGTATATACACATAAACATATAATTTATTAAGTCCTTGTTTATTTGGATCATTAGTTATTGGTTATGTGTATAATAATAACAG
The DNA here is from genome assembly GCA_031769625.1 of Taudactylus pleione. Lineage (NCBI taxonomy): Eukaryota > Metazoa > Chordata > Amphibia > Anura > Myobatrachidae > Taudactylus > Taudactylus pleione. Next base: position 15,788,666 of record JAUIMM010000116.1, on the reverse strand, counting down.
GCAGCGTCCTATATTAACATATTATCCCCGTAAGTAGCAGGTCAAATTTCTGTATACTCGAACATGCCGGACCGGTCTCCACACTGACAGGCAGCGTCCTATTTTAGCATATTATCCCCACAGGTAGCAGGTCAAATTCCTGTCTACCCGAGCATGCCGGAGCCGCGTCCTGGTTATAGGCTGAAAGTATATTCAGCTAAACATCAACAACATATACACAATTAACAATACATTTAGAAAAATTTTTAGGAGCAGCGCCCTCTTGGTCAGCATTCGAAATGCAGACGCTGCCTGTTAGTGTGGCCGACTATCAACATACATTATCAAAACTACCAACAGCAAGTTAAGCTGGATTACCAAGCTTCATAATATGATTTTGGACCGATAACTAACCTATACCCGGGATACGGCTATAGCACGCTTAAATACATAGGGAGTTAATCTGTTACATATGGGGATAATAAGATAATTATGGTAGCTGTCCTGTGTCATTTTGCTATTTAATTTATTAACTGTGAACCAAGTTACTTGAGTAAGCAAGTCTCTCTATGCCCGACACACTCTTTTGATTAAAGATACTGCCCGCTAATGTGGTTGACTACTAATACATACTATTTAAACCATTAACATGCAAGATAAGCTGACTTATTAAACCCTGTAATTAGATCTTAGGCAGGCAACCAACCTATACCCGGGACGCGGCTACAGCACGCTCGGGTATATTGGAAATGAAATTGCCACTTGCAGGGACGATACATCTAATACGGTTGCTGTTCTTGCTAATTATTATTTAGATCATTAACAGCAAACCAAGTAAGTCTAATATCCTGGTCTTGGGCCGATATACCAATCATGGATCGGATAATAAATAGATGTCCTCTTTTTTAAATACGTATGGAGGGGTGATCTGAGATGAGAGGGACACTTTAAATATATAATATATTACAATATACTGTGACATTCAGCAATCTTTATATATTTGAGTGAACATGGGTCAATTTGACAACAAATCTCCCAGTCCTTCTATTATCTGATTCACTGTGTCCGTGATTAGAAACAAATGTTTCAAAATGAATAGGAACAAGGTATTTCATTCATGAAGGACAACACACAGTTTGTGATGTGCACAAGTTAATATTTTGAGTAGGCTGATATATAAAACTTATTGGGGATCAGAACGGAAAGGCCTTTCTGTACGGAAGGAAGGACCGATCTGCTAACTAACTATTATTATACACATAACCAATAACTAATTATCCAAATAAACAAGGACTTAATAAATTATACGTTTATGTGTATATACAGTGCGGGATGTGCTGAACAAAGATAGCCTAAGCAGGCCAATACTCAAATTTACTTAGGTCCAGCACGGCTGGGTTTTCCTATATATTTATGTGTTCTCTCTCTCTTTTTTATTAACAACCATCAACATATACACCAACAATAAAAGAGTCATTAATACTCAATATACGTTACGATAAATTTTATTTATAGGATAGCAGTTGCCCTAAAGTGTCAGCTTATTTTATTCACATTTTCAATTTACTGATTTCACAATATCTTAATATTCTTTATTTTATTGACATTTCACTATAACAAGGTTTTTAAAAAAAATCTCAAAAAAGGTTATATTTTATTTTATACGAATTACTCTTTGTGCGCCTATATAGGACTATCTTTCTCCTTTTGAGGAATTTGTGTAATAGACTGGTGCCACTGTAGCAGTGAAATCTGCAGAACGAGATTGACAAAAAGCCTCAGGCTATTAATCTTGGGGCTTATTTCCCAGTAGGCATCAGGTCCATAAAATAAATGTGGCCTACACTTAGTAAATATAGCCCAGTTTTGAAAGCAAAACGGCGATTCCTAAAAGTGGATTAAAGTGCTTTTAAATGATGAATTTGCAGTATTACAGGAGCCAATGTGTCCTTGCAAAACAAACCTACCAAACACAAACCTTCATTCACCAATGTATTGCTCACTCTTATTTCTGGTGGTGTGGGTTTCCTCCTAATCTATTCTGGTTGATAATCCATATGTGAAAAATAGAAACCCACAACATTAAACACTTGGTTCAATAGCAGTTGCATCAATGAGTCTGAATTAGCCTATCAATTCAGATAAGATACTAACAGCTCTGTATGCTATGTAAAATGTCTTTTTTTACACAATTTACGTCTACTGTACCTTCTTTGAATAAATTGCATCCAAATCATTAGTCATTGTATGTGAGCTGCAATACTGTACACCTTTGTTTTGCAGTGGTCACTTAATAGTCCACCAGCCCTTTTCGAGAATCATGTTTATGCTCTACTCTTAGGAGATGCTTCCATATACTAAAAGTGTGCATTGGTTTGTAGTGAGGTGGAAAATCTAAAGAGGAGCAATATGCAAACAATTACAATTCTAACCATTATTTGTTAAACGTTTTAGCTTGTTTAGAAAATAATATTCAGTTTTCCTCATACAGGGTCTGATTCAGAGGTCTACACAGTTTAGATTCAGTCACAACTGGTTAAAATTTTGAGGTCTGCGCATGGGCCTCAGCCGCACTGTGCATGTGTCGGGATGGTGTGGTCTTGCAGTGCAGGTCACAGTGTGGCTCCAGGCACAGTTTGATTGAGAGACTGCAGGCATTTGGGGGTGGTGATGGGGAGGTTCATATTAAACACAGGTGTGTTGTTGACATTTTGGGGGCATACCAAAAACAGCAACTGCGTCTTCTGATGCAGATTCGCTGACCTCGGCAGCTTAGTCAACACTGATGTTATGTATACATTGTTGAAATATCAACAAAGTGTTTTTTAATGTAACTCTGTTCCTTACCCAAATGATAACCCTAACGCTAACCTTAACCCTAATGCTAACACTAATGTTAACACTAAAGTTAACCCTAATGCTAACACTAATACTAGTCCTAACGCTAACCTTATCCCTAATGCAAACACTAATGCTTACCTTAACTCTAACACTAATGCAAACCATAAATGCTACCACTAATGCTAACCCTAACACTAAACTTAACCCTAATGCTAACACTAATGCTTACCTTAACTCTAATGCTAATTGTAATGCTAACCGTAATGCTAAGACTAATGCTAATTGCTAAACATATTACTAACCCTATTGCTAACACTAATGCTAACTCTAACACTAATGCTAATGTTAACCCTAACGCTAATGCTAATGTTAACCCTAATGCTGACACTAATGGTATCTCTATTACTAACTCTAATGCTAACATTAAAGCTAACTCTAATGATAACATTAATGCTAACTCTAATGCTAACCCTAATGCTAACACTAACCATAATGCTAACCCAAAGCTTAATGGATATGCCGCCATTATGACAGTGTTGATATGTCCAATGTCAACATTTTATCAATGTCGATATTTTGCAGATGTCAACATTAACTATGTCAACATCATCCTTCTGCTGTCGACCTATTGAATGTAAACATCTTGAGCGGAAAGATACTGCTCCTGATTCTGAGTTGAGAATAAAGCAAAAAAGGGCAAGTAACTCTGCACCTTGGCAAAGCCATGCTGCACTTCATGTGGGGCAGATTTAAATAGTGCAAAGACATTTAGATTTGGGAGGGGTATATGAAAAATCAAATCTATATAGCAGTGTAACAATAAAGCTGTCCAACATTTGTGGACTACATGTAAAACCAGCCAGCATTTACCCTTCATGCAAACACATAAATGTATTTGCACCCTTTGTATTGCAATATGGTTTGTCCAGTTACAGTTCCTTGCTCTTTTTTTTTGCTTTACTCCCACCTTAGAATCAGGCCCAGTATTTGTGCTCTACTTATTAGTGAATATAATAGTTGCTCACTTATTAATAAAAAATAATATTTGTTTCCCCTTTGTAATAGTAGAATTTGAACCAATGTAACATTCTCTCATATTTTCCATAGTGTAGTTGGTAATTATTGGGTGTACTTATCTTTTTTGTTTATTGTTATTCAAATTACATCTTTGTAGTAAATTTGACTTATGTGTCTTGTATGGTTTTACATTTTGTATTTGTTTTTGTCAGTCGCAAACCAAATAGAAACCACTGCGCAGTTAACAGCTTTCCATGAAGTCACTTCTATTCTTAATGCAGGGACTATTTCACAACCACACAATTAATGATAGCCTAATGAATTTATTCATAAGAGCAAAGCATTTGCACTACTAAATAGTTTTCAAAATAGACTTGCTTTGTGTTGATCCATGTACTGTAGCTACTTATTCTTCTTGTATGCTTTCTACCAGTTGCTATACAGTATATACATAACTACTACATAATATGGGGAGTAGTGATGCGAGCCAGCTTGATGGTAGTGCATATAATAACTGAATACATAAAGAGCATTGTGAAAAAACAGAATGACACATAACCTGCGCCCAGTCACAGTATTTCAGGAATCTCCACTTTTTGTAGGATCAATATACCACACATAGAGGGTGATCCATCCCAACAGGAGACCTTATAAAACTCCCCATGGGAGTGAAAAAAAAAAAAAAAGTGCATATAGTGTAGCACAGTTTTTAATAATATTATAACAAGAGACACAAATTTTAAAATAGCAGCATTCTTTAGGCAGGGTGTCCAAACGGACAAAGGTATGTAATTACCAGATGGCGGAGGAGTAAAATACCCCAATGAGCATGAGCTGTATCACATCAATGTAAGTCCCGGAAACTCCACTGGTCCATGCACATGTCCCCAGCTCTCCGGTAGCAGTACCTCCATCTGTCCTGGATCACCTCCTCACAGCACCAACGCATTTCGACCCCTATCTGGTGGTCTTTGTCAAGCTGTCTTGATTGTGTATGCTGCACTTACCCACATTCACCCCTTTATTACCCTAAGATCCTAATCTAAGCACCGCTGGCGCAGCTGATCTCTATACAAAAAGAACTACATTGTCCGTGATCCTGTCCTGCGCCGGGACGGTGCTTCCGGTTTGTCTGCTAGCACTTCCTGGTGACGAGGCCAATGTACATCTCCATGCTGCGGTATTCCCTTTCAAGACCGGCATGTTATTTTCCGGCATCAGTCTTATCACTGTAGCAACGTGATGCCAAACCCAAACATTAAGGCATCGTTTCCCACGTGTTATGTCCAAACATCTGGTATAGCACACATTGTCATGGAAATGTAAACATAAACGGAGCTTTCTTATGGACATTGCACTTTGAATCCAATAACTTTTGCGCATATAGAAGTTGATAGTCCGTAAATAGCAGTTTCCAATGCATGGCCCTCAATAAATACAAATATATAAAATAGTAATCATAAAAACCATAACATATTAGTATAAATATAAAGTGCCAAGTGAATGTAAATCTATACACCATGCAAAATACACATAAAGTGCAAATCTTCATAGGAACCACTTCACCTCAAAGTCTATATTAATGCCTCCTGGGTCAAGGGTGCCTAGAATGAAAATTGTTTTAATCTCGGCCCTGGCCAATTGTTTGGCCAAATCTTTTCTACGCCAGTGGCCTTCAATGTGGTGTAGTCCCATAAAACACCTAATCTCGGCGGGGTTGCTATTATGATATTTCTTAAAATGATTGGACAGAGCATGTGTTTCCAGCACCTTGCGTATATTCCTTAGGTGTTCCCCAATACAGGTTTTTAGGGGCCTTGAATTTCTCCCAGTATAGAATAGATTGCAACTACATCCTATAGTGTAAATGACACTTTTTGTGTTGCAAGTAATAAAATCTTTTATTGTACAGATTTTTCCATTAATAGTCACTTCAGTTATTTTACTAGTCCCATCCCCTTTTATTCCTCTACATCCTAAACACATCCCACAACGGAAGAAGCCTTTAGACTTATTACCTCCTGTATTTTTTCTTGGTATTTTTCTTTTTACTTTTTAACTCAACAACACTTCAGATAACCTAGAAGACCATTTGATAGGAAGCAAGGAACAATGGAAGGTTCTGGGTGTCTTTAAGTAAACAGCTAAATACAGCTTATAACATACAGTACAGAACTTAATGCTTGATAGAGTAATTTTGAAGGGCTCAATATACTTTCATCTGAATTTTGCAGAAGACTGCCTTAGTCTAATTTTGTGGGTTGAGAGGAAAACTCTGTCTCTAATCTTAAATCTGCAAATGTATTAATTATTATTATTATTATTAATATTATTATTTCTAGTAAAATACCATCTAAATCGATGGTTAGTTTTTTTTTTAAAGAATAAACTCATATCAAGCAACTAATATAATCTTTATTTGATTGACAAAAAAAGTAAAAATTAATTCAAAGATAATATGATTATATTCCCCCAGTTGTAGTCCTCGCTTAGCTGCCTCGTTGAATAGGTAGTGTTGTAGGCCAGTGAATGTCTCAACTCTGAATTTATTTTGCACAAGCTGTGTCCTATTGGGATCTGTATGATTTAACACCGGTTGCATGGCTGGCGGTTCAAATCCCGACAGTGGCATACCGGCAGCAGTGGAAATCCCGATCATTGAAAGGTAAGTACTCACTAACTTATTCTACCCCCTAACCCTAACCTCCCCCTATGTGCCTAACCCTAATTCCCCCTCTAAATGCCTAAACCTAACCCCCCTTCCCCACCACCTAAACCTAAGTCCCCCAGGGGTGCCAAACCCTAACCCCCCTTTCCCTAGCCTAAACCTAGCCTCCCAGGGGGGTGCCTATCCCTAAGTCCCCCCAGGAACCCTAATCCTAACCCTCCCCCCCAGTGGCTGTCTGTGCCCGTCGCCCGGCTTACCTTCGATTGGTAAACTGGGTATCAGGCTCCTGGCATAGGGAAAATGACAGGCGTTGGGATTTCGGTGCCTGTCATTTAACCCTTGCTGGGATTGCACAGTCCGGCAGCCGGCAGTCAGCATTCCGTCCATCGGCTTCCTGACGAATAAATTTACTATTTGATGTTATTCACCCATTGTTCCTGCTTTGATGCCAGTGACTGACAATGGACGTTGTACAGAAATGAGGAATTTTCAATCATATCACTATATAAACTGCACTTTTCTATTTTATTTGTGTTTCGCTTCCATGAATTGTTGCACATTCACCTTCAATTTGTACATAGTGATCAACTAAGTCCTGTAACCACAACTTGCCGAAGTTGTGTAAAACAGAAAATTCTTTCCAGATAGCCATTCTATAAACCACATACTGCAATCAAGTCACTTTTATGAATTTGTCATTGGTCTGTCTTTCTTGTGGCCTTTTCTTATCCCATCCACATTCACCATAAGGAAACAGTTAAGGGTATAGCATTGGGTCAGTAAGTTGATGCACTGAGTTGATATTTTTCAGGTATTCAGTCCTAGATCCCTTATGGAAGACCTTCAAGTCATAGTTTCCTGGCGGATTGCCATCTGTGGTCATGAAAATGACAGTGAGTTCATCTGCTGAAGACAAATTGAATTGTTTATTGCTCTGGTCACAGATGTCGGGCTGTTTTGAACATTTGAACTTTGTATGGCTCCCTGCCTTCGATAAGTGCCACTCTGTTCTCTGCATTCTCAACTTCTGCCATCATCTTCTACTGAGGAATAAAGGGTTGACTACGAGCATCATTTCATGCAGTTTTGCCATCAGATTAGCATCACAGGTTGAGTTCCATTAAATCCTCATTTCAGTTGCTTCAGCAGTGACAATAATGTAAAGTTGTGTAAAAGATCACTTAGAAAAGTTCTGTGGATGCAAAGGGCCAAATTTGTCATAGAGCTGGCCATTGATCTTGAAAGTATATGGGCAGGGGCATTTCTAGAGAGGAGGGGGCCCCTGTGCAGTCTCCAACACAGGCCCCCTCCTCTCTGTCTGGTGTCCGGCAGTGCACTGAGCTGTCTGGCGGCCGGCAGCACACTGAGCTGTGCGCGGCCAGCACCGGAGTTATAGATTCTGGGCACTAGAGTGTGCCCAGAGTCTATAGAGGATACACTGGTCTCTGTACTGTGCATACGCTGTGCAAATGGTGGGAAAATGGCCGCAGCAGCCATTTTCCAGTTGTTTTTACAGCGCCGGACCCCCACGCTGACATGGGACTCTGTAGAGGAAAGGGTGTGTGGTGCGGAGCCCCCTGGACCCAGGAGCCCATGTTCCCCACACACTCTGTACCAATTATAGATACGCCCCTGTATATGGGCCATGTCCTACAGGTAAGAAAGCTTAATTCGCAACAAAAGAAGCTAATGACATTGCACTGTTGTATTTCCTGAGTCACCATCTTTCTTCAGAAGTGTTTCAAGTAATGGGTGAGAGATTCAGTGACAGGAGAACTTTCTTATCATGGCAAAAGCTTTTAAAGTGAAAGTTTGTCTTGGTGCCAAGCTTTACACAATCAAAATGTAAAGCTCTGCAGAACTCTAATTTGAAGGACAGAGGGCCTAGATCGTAATGACCCACAAAGAAAAATCAGGATTCAATGCGAGGCGAAGGTGTGATTTACATCTTCTTATAGCTGGCATCAATGAGAAATGTAAAACATGAAGTATCGCTCCAATGACTGATTGACCCTTTCTGTCTCTCCATTAGTCTGCTGATGGTATAAAGATTAAAATCTGAGCCTAATTCCTAGCCTATTACATAATGATTTCAAAAATTGTGCAATGAACTGAGGGCCTGAGTCAGCAAGGAACGCAGTTGCATATACGCACGCGATCGGACGATTAATTTGCATCGCGCATGCATTGCAGTGTGCGAGGGCAAGCCAGAAGATGCGGTCAAAACTGCATAAGCAGAGGCTACACATATGAATGACAGAGTGATTGACAGGAAGTGCAGTATGTGGGTGGTGACAAAGGGGAGTGGCCATGCGAACGCAGGTGTGCCAGTGCATTTCAATACCGTTGCATGGGCATGCATAAATTATGCACTGCTATAACAGACACCTCCTGAGTACTCATGGCATGCGCAGAAGATAACAATTCTGAGTGAGGTCTGGGCTTCCTTAACTGTGCATCTAGGTTCGATGTTACTTGATGTTACTGATGGTTTCACTATGTTTCCCTAGTATACAGATGTGAGTAAAGGGAAGTGGGCATCCTTACTGTATATCAGACTGCATTCACAATGCGAATGCAAACATTTAATTTGCACCGCTGATATTAGCAATGCAGTTGCGTGCGTATAAGCAGAATAGTGACCCATGCTGAATCAGGCCCTGAGTTCCCTCATCAGACACTCCGGACATTTTTTTTTGCTGTAGCAAGTCCTGACAATGAGAAAAAATCTCCCGGACATTTTACTAAATCTGTCTTCCATGACCCATATGTTATTAAGACTTTTAGATTACAGTATGTCAATTCCACAATAAAGTCCATCCATATATGAAACCAATGTTTCTGTGGTACAGGGAATGGTAAAAAAGGCAGACATAGATTACTTTTACCTCTGCTACACACCTGACATGCATTGACAAATTCCTTACCATCTTTACCCAGTGATGACCTCCAAAATGAATAGCACAATATTTTAATAATCTTGCTGATATCAGGATGACCTGAAGATTTTTACTGACCCAACTCAGCTGACCTTAACCCTTCATGGACAAACCATGTACCTAGTGGAGTATCTGAAGTACTCTGCCTCTGAACTCGCTTCAATAGGATAGACAAATCTCAGTTGCGATCCATTACAATTTTCTCAGTAGGTATAACAGCTGTGCAAGTATGGAATGCTGTTGTAAAAAACTTCTAGACAAGTCTTTTGCCTTTAACTGGTCTGTAGGCTATGGCAAAGTAAAACCTGGAGAAAAATAAAGCAAACCAAGCTCATTTGTTAATAAGTTGTGTTTTAGCATTTTCAATGAATACAAAACATTCTAGAATGTTACTAATGGAGTCCCCCCTGTGTGTGAGGTTACCAGGAGTAATTAGCACCTCTGCCAGATTAGTGACTTACATAGTTTATTGTCACACACATGATATAATGCAGAAATAAGAAAAAAATGAGCAGCTACCAAAGTCAATTAAGTCTACAATAAGCAGAAATACAAGTCCTGGATTGCACTTAGTGAAAAGTTGGTACACTATGAGCTTGTTACAGCAGAGGCCACAGGTGAGAGCTGGTAACTGGATGCACCAGACCTGAATGCTGTAGAATATTGCAGGTGATCTAGGTGGCACTGGGAGTACACAAGAAATCCCACATGACAAAAACTCTGGGAAGCACTGAAAGCCTGCAAAGAGACTCGGACCGGGAACTGATATCAGGAACTAACACCAATAAACAAACATGGTGGTTCTGACTTCATCATATGGCAGGAAACAATATGTGGAGCAGGTTTAAGTCAAAGAATAGCAGGTGTAGCCTACAGCTTCTAATTAGGCAATTGACCCAGGCCTGCAGGATCATGGACAGGCCAGGGTCTATCCTGGCTGGAAGGTATCACAGGAAAGAGCAGTACTATTTGGGCAGAGTGGTACTACAACCGATTGTGACACATTCTTATGAACAGTTAAATCTGTGATGCATTGTTTAGAATACTCCATCCAATGCCACAATTGTTAAAATTCTCACATTATAGATAATACCTCCCTGTTACCTACATTATAATTAATATTTGCAGTGGAGATTTTCCTTGAGTAAAAGGCACAACGGTGCAACTTATTATGTTTAGAATTAACTTGTGACAGAATAATTCCTGCTTCAACATTGAATTTATATATCTCCAAAAAAACTAATAGTTTAACATTCAGTAGAGGCAGAGCTAAAGTCCTATTTTAATTTAAAACAAAAATCTCCATAAGTCTCAAAAAAACATTTAGTGGGATCAACCTTTTTTTTAGTCATGATTGTACCACAATGATAGAAAATGAGCAGATAATCTGCTTGCAGTAATTGGTAAAATCCAACAACCTATGGAGGGCCTTAACATTATAGGGAGCTCGCCAATCTTTGTCAGCCTAAACATTTCCATTATACATGGAAAACATTCTGGTGGAAATAACATAGTCAAATGAAACCTCTAGTGCATGTAAATCACAGTTTTTTAGTTTAGCAAAACAGTTGCTTCTATCTCAACATTTGGAACAAATATTTCATTAAATTTCTTATTTAAGAGAGGAGTAAAATAAATAGCATACTAATGTCATTAATATCATTATCTGCAAAAGAAAACTCAGTTAAAACTTGAGAATTTATAAAGATTGTTTTTATTATTACATTCTGCATGATATGTCACAATTAAAAGAAATAGAGTTGAACCAAGATGGTCAACTTCATGATGGCCACCATACTGGTGACATACCCTAAAAAGTTTTTCCCTCTCCCATATCATATGTGTAGACATTAATATTTCCTTACTCATTTATTTATTTTTTATTATTTATAAGGGTGTTTCCACACTTATGGACCACCTTTATGTACAAACCTTCAAACAACCTTCAAACAAGAAAATAAATGACATATGAATGAGACTGATGTTTCAAAGAGGGGCATATTACCAGTCTTCTGTTTCTCAGGCAACTGATAATACAGATAAATCAGTACAGGATCCCAGTGAGATTGCAAGTCAGGAGGATATTTTTCATCCAGATCTGGATTTCCCAATAGTTGGAATTTTGAAAGCAGTGTTTGTTGTTTATATTTTTCAACTTCAAACTCAATCTAACCTAACACTGGTGTACCAAATGTTTTCTGCTAGTGTTGTTTTAAGAAGCAGTACTAGTTGAATCACATTAGTTCACTCCAGTCATCTGTTCTTTTGAATGTTTCTTTAGAGTTGTAACCTACTGCCAAATGGTACTTTTTTGTTTGCATCTCATTTCTAAATCCAAATTGTCAGATATTAATACTTCCAAGAGTGAAATAGACTTCAGGTGTGACTAGTCTTTTGGGTATTATTTTTTACTATTTGCAGAACCAATAAAGACTAATTAAAATAGTTTTTTAATGTTTTTAAAATCTCTCAAAATGTCAAGCATGTCAATCATCATTATTAGCAATTTGTTTTCTCTGTTAACATATTAAAAATATTACTATACAGTCAAGCTTGGTAAAAGGTCTATTGAAATTAGAGATGTGCGGTTCGGTTCTCCACAAATCTGAATCCGCCCGAATTTAGTGAATCCAGACAGATATGAGCTGCAGTTCAAATCTCCTAGGGAGATTCAGTTAAGTTATAGCCATGGTTCTGATCTTCCAGCGGTTCGGAATTTTGATTTTAAATCCGAATTTTGAGGTTTGGATTGCAAAAATTACATGATTTTAGCTGTTTTAATTTTTTTTTAATTCCAGATCCAAAACCAAAACACTTGAGGGTTGTTTTGTAATACCAAAACCAAAGCAAAAATATAAATCCAGATCCAAAGCTAAACCAAAACATGGGGAGGGGGATCCGTGCACAGCTCTAAATGAAATAAATATTTTTGTGGCAAACACTACTGTATTGCTAAAAAATACTTTAAAGAAAGCATTTTACCTAAAAGAATAATCGATTTTGATATATATGCTATCTAGCAAAATATACAAAAGAAATAAACCGAGTAGACCATACAAATCTAAAATCAGCTGACATTCAAGTCATTGGGGAGGTTGGAACTATGGAGGGTTACCAAGAGAGCAAATATAAAGCTTTCACTTTCTTCCTGCTTTTCATCTCATGCCCCCTTTGTCTTTTTTTTGTATTTCTTAAAATTGATTTGTTCAGGAATTCTCATAGACTAAAGAAACCCAAATTGTGAATCAGGACACATTTTCTATAACATTTTTTCCCACTTCTATCAGGCTTAATGAGTTATTTTTCCAGGTACTGACAAAATGAAACCTGTAATGTCATATTATGTCTTTATTGTATCTCTGTAAGAGCTTGGCAAAATGAATTAAATTTTTGCATTCACTTTCAGCCAGTGTCTGACTGTTATATGAAAGACTTTAAGTTTACACAACAGTGAGGTGTATTGCACATGAAATGTTTTGTCTGGAAAAAATATAAGTGCAAGTGAAAATGCATGTCTATTGCATTGGACATGAATTTCTTTCTAGCGTTCTTACTAGTGTTTTTAGGTCATTGAAGCCACTATAGGCTTCCACAGTGCATTTAACTTGCAGTAAACTGATATGTTAAAAAAATATATAACGGACTAAATGTAATTGAGTGCAAGCCGGTGCCGCTGCATGCTTGTTGTTTTAAAAAATGGGAATGCTTGCATGTATTCCTTGAGTGGTGTCGGCTCGTACTCTATTACATATAGCCTGACATGTCCATACACTAGTGAAAACGTGAGGGTATGGTATCTTTGGAAACAGTGGGTTCTAGTACCAGACATATTACATATTTACATACATTGTATTAGCATTTAAAATGGTAATAGAACACATGAAATTAATGCCAGTAGGGATGATCCCTATAAGTTTATGTCACATGTTTAGTATAGAGATAAGCAGTTTGGTTTTACTCTGTTGTGTTTAGATCTCAAAAATGGCATCATATTGGTTATTGTGTTTTGGATAGCCAATAAAATAAATCCAAACTAATCTGAACTTGTTCTAATTTGATGAAAAGAACCGAATCAAAACCGGACCGCTCATCTCCAGTTTAGTCACTACAATTTAAACACCCCCTCCTACATTATTATTCTTATATCATTAATATAGTCATGTGCTGCTCTTTGCAGACACAAACAAGCCTGAATGCTAATAATCATAACCTTAGCTTACTGTAAAATCCATGCATACTATGAAACACTAGCATTTTGCAATGAAAATAAAGGGCTACAATAAAAAACCCTTGGTACCAGTACAATGGGGATATGGGGATGTGGTCAGTATTTGGAGGTGTGGCCAACCCCAATGTGAAAATTTTATATGGGCTAAATTTACTAAGCTCTGGTCGAGATTGCAATCACAGGTGTGTTTAGCCATTTTTTACAACTCGGAAATTTACTAAAGGCAAACATGAAACTCTTTTTAAAATAAGGATGAAAACACAAATAGAAATAAATACACCATCAGCTAAACTCGCAGATACTTTTGATAGCCAGGAATACAACACATGATTTTACCAAGAATCATGATTATAATCACGGATGTAATTTTAGCGATCTCAGTCCTAACTAGAAGTTTTAAATAACCTCCTGAGCTGCGTGTTTGGCATAAACATACACAGATAAGTGTGATCTATGTATGTTTCTGCCTGTAATTAGATAAAAAGGTTAAATTGATAAAAAAATAAAACTATGCGGGCTTACCCTCCAAAAGCTTGGCCAGCAATAGGCTCCTCAGCCAGTCATGGTTCTAAAAATATGGGGGACAAAATCTGTAGGGTTCCCCCATATTTTATGAACCAGCACGGCTCTGTGAGCCAGTTCTCGTTTTACAAAAAAAGGGAAAAAAAGCATGAGGATCCCCATATTTATAAAATCAGAACCAGACTCAAACTTCCTGGGGTGTAATGCCACCATTAAAAACAATAGTAGACATCTATTATTTACACTATTACCCCTGCAACCACTGGCCAGAGGTGCGGGGAAGAGCCCTGCACTTCAGCCTAGGCCTGCGGTACTCAGGAGAGAAAAACCCTCTATTGGTGGGGGTCTCCACCTCCCCTGAGATCCCCAGCCTTAGCTGACTAGCTTCTGGTATTAATGCTTTGGCCAGGGTGACCCGATGAAAGGGTCCCCTGGCTGCCACAGCCACCCTGGTTAGTTAGAGTCCGGTGCTGGTTATAAAAATACGGCACACAGAGCACAGTGCTGGTTCATAAATACGGGAGAGCCCTACACATTTTTTCCACTGTATTTTTAGAACCAGGTCTGGCTCAGGAGCCCAGTGTTGGTTATGCATTTGAGGTGGAACCCCACACCATTTTTTTACACTTTTTTATACACAAAATACACATGCAGCATTCACGTATCTCACTGATATGTGCAGTCTGCATGTTCGAGACTGTTTGGCTGTGGTCAGGTACAGGGAACTCGGGTAGAAACACAATCTTATACACCATCAAAAAACACGATTCAGCAAAACACAATTCTTGGTAAATTTGAGTGTTTCAGCTGTCAAAAGTCTCCTGTGTTTCAGCGATGCTGAGTGTGTTTCAACTCGGGCAATCTTGGAACATAAACGATTCTTAGTAAATTTACCCGTGTGTCTTTCATTTACAGTTGGTTGTAAGTCCACTTGTGGAGTGTAAACATATACATTTCTGTACTGGATGTGCCTATGAAAATGGATCCATAATTCAACTTACAGTTAGTGTGAGAGGCACAAAGATGGAAGGCAAGCATAAACTAAGAACAGTAAGAGCTTGTAAGTAACAGTGTAGCATGCTCCATGTATATGTGGCATAATTAGACTTGACTGCATCTACAGCAAGCATGCTCACTGTGCTTCAGTTTGTGCTGATAATGCTAACAGTACTATTTAGCCACTTTTGTTTGCCTGTTTAAGTATTGACACCTCCAGCTGATACTACTTTATTCAATACGTGAAGTTGCAGCTGTCTAGGCACATTACTTGTAATTTCCATTTG
This sequence comes from Taudactylus pleione, assembly GCA_031769625.1. NCBI lineage: Eukaryota > Metazoa > Chordata > Amphibia > Anura > Myobatrachidae > Taudactylus > Taudactylus pleione. Next base: position 15,773,189 of record JAUIMM010000116.1, on the reverse strand, counting down.
GACAACTCCAGGAAAGAAAAAATCATTGGCATTATAAAGCAGCAAACAAACAATGTGGTAAAGTTTGAATTTAATAAAATTTTATATGGAAAATATGATTTTCACATTTAATGATCACAATAACTAGACCCTATTCTCTCTTGTTTTCTATAACATGTCATTACATTATATTTACTACAGACAGTGTAATGCTTACTTACCAACTTTATATTTACCGTAGAAAGTGTAATGTTTACTTACCGACTTTATGGCAACCCCTCCGGGAGGAGGCTGCCAGGTCAGTGCAGCAAGAGGAGGGTGGGGGCAGCTGAAGTGGGAGGAGCGTGGGCATGTACGCACGATCACATGATATTATTGGCATTACAAAGCAGTGGGTGGGGCTACGATGATGTGATTCAGCATGAATCATGTCTTTACCCCCCAAACCACCCACTTGTATTTGCAGGCGGTGGGGGGCCGGCGGACAATGAGGGGGACCTGCCTACTTTTGCGCAGTGCCGGGAGCAGCACCCGATTTTCAGGAAATTAGACAAGTACTGTATGGTGTAATGCTTCTCTTGCATATAAAACTACCATGGTCTAGTTGCATCTGTAAACAATAATTGGGTGTAAGTTAGGGGTGAGCGGGTTCGGATTTCTGAAATTCGCAACCCCCCAAGCCCCCCCGATCTGAGGCCGATCAGTGTCAGGCTCGACTTTTCCCACCTGACTCGGATCTGAAATCGAGGCAAAACGTCATCATCCCGCCTTCCGGGTCTCACGGGTTTTGGATCCTATATAAGGTACCCGCGTCAGTGCCATTTTCTCACTCGGCTGTGGACAGTGAAGAGGGAGGGTGGGAGTTAGGGCTGGCTGGGCTGTGTAGTATAGTGTAGTGTAGTGCAGTGTAGTGTTGTGCTGTGCTTTGCTGCACTGTACTGTGCTGTGCTGCTGTTGTCCATAGGGGCTGTGTCCACTCCTTCAAAGTCCATAGGGGCTGGCTGGACTGTGTTGTGCAGTCAGTTGTCCATAGGGGCTGTGTCCACTCCAAAGTCCTGTGCAGTGTCCCAGTTCTAAAGGGGTGCTGTAGTGTTGTCCAGGGGTTGCTCTGTCCATCAGGGGTGCTCCCCCCAAGTGCAAAAAAATATATATTTTTTCTGTGTTTGTGAAATGTGTGCACTGTGGCTGCACGTGCATCAACAAAGGAGCAGCGCCAAGCGTGCGCCTGTGTCCCATTAGTAAAGGGCCAGCTGGCTTGTCCGTTAAAGGGTGCTGTAACCCCCAAAGTACACTTCAAACAAAAAAAATATATATTTTCTGTGTTTGTGAATTGTGTGCACTGTGGCTGCACGTGCATAAACAAAGGAGCAGCGCCCAGCGTGCGCCTGTGTCCCATAAGTAAAGGGCCGGTTGGCTTGTCTGTTAAAGGGTGCTGTAACCCCCAAAGTACACTCCAAACAAAATAAAAAAATATTTTCTGTGTTTGTGAATTGTGTGCGCAGTAGCCGCACCTGCATCAACAAAGTAGTGCCAAGCGTGCGCCTGTGTCATAAGTAAAGGGCCGGCTGGCTTGACCGTTAAAGGGTGCTGTAACCCCCAAAGTACACTCCAAACAAAATATAAAAATATTTTCTGTGTTTGTGAATTGTGTGCGCAGTAGCCGCACGTGCATCAACAAATTAGTGCCAAGCGTGAGCCTGTGTCCCATAAGTAAAGAGCCGGCTGGCTCATTTCTTAAAGGGTGGTGTAACCCACAAAGTGCACTACTCTCCAGCAAAAATAAAAAAATATTTTCTGTGTTTGTGTGCGTCTTAGCCGCACGTATATATCAAATTGATATAACATAAATTGATGACCAAACTTTCTCCAGTAAAAATTAAATAGGGAAAGATCAAGAACCACTTCCTCCTAGTGCTGAAGCTGCTGCAACTAGTCATGACATAGACGATAACATGCCATCAACGTCGTCTGCCAAGGCCGATGCCCAATGTCATAGTAGAGGCCACATACAATCCTAAATGACAAAGTTCAGGAAAATGACCATAAAAAAACATTTAAGTAATCTGAAGAGAAACGAAAACTTGCCAATATGCCATTTATGACACGGAGTGGCAAGGAACGGCAAAGGTCTTTCCCTATGACAAGTGTGTGTCATACTAGTATGACTAGTATGTTCATGACTAGTGGTTCAGCTTCACATGACGATGGAAGCCCTCCTCCCACTAAAAAAATCAAACGAGTTAATCTGGCTAGAGCACAGTAAAGAACTGTGCGTTCTAAGAAGATATCACAAATCCCCAAGGAGAGTCCAAGTGTGGTGGCGGTTGCGATGCCTGACCTTCCCAGCACTGGACGGGAAGAGGTGGCTCTTTCCACCATTTGCACGCCCCCTGCAAGTGCTGAAAAGAGCACCCACAGTCCACTTGCTGATATGCAAATTGAAGATGTCACTGTTGAAGTACAACAGGATGAGGATACTGGTGTAGCTGGCGCTGAGGAGGAAGTTGGTGAGAAGGATTCTGATGGTGATGTGGTTTGTTTAAATCAGGCTCCAGGGGAGACAGTTGTTGTCCGTGGGATGAAAAAGCCCATCACGGTCAAGCCTTGGCAGAAGACCAAACATTCCACCTCTTTGGTCTGGCAATATTTCTATACAAATCCGGACAACAACTGTCTTGCCATATGTACCATATGAAAAGGTGAAATAAGTAGGGGTAGGGACGTTAACCACCTAGGAACATCCTCCCTTATACGGCACCTGCTGCGCGTTCATAAAAAGTTACTGTCAAGTTCAGAAACTTTGGCTAAGACCGTAAGCAGTCAAGGGACACCTAAATCGTGTTGTCCTGTTGTATCCAAGCGCCTGCATCAACTCCCTCCTCGTCAATTTCCTCCTTAGTCTGGATCGGAAGTAGTCCTGCAGGCCATGTCACTGGCATGACTGACTCTCCTATCCGGGATTCCTCCGGAGGATCCTGCATTGCTACGCCTCCTGCTGCCGCTGCTGCTGTTGCTGCTGCTGGGAGTCGTTCATCATCCCAGAGAGGAAGTAGGAACACCACTACTTTTACTAAACAATTGACCTTCCAACAGTCCTTAGCGAGGAGGATGAAGTACGACAGCAGTCATCCTGAAGCAAAACGTATGACTGTGGCCTTGACTGCTATGTTGGTGTTAGATGTGTGTCTGGTATCCGCCATTAGTGCAGTGGGATTTAGACAATCGATGGAGGTAGTGTGTCCCCGGTACCAAATCCCGTCTAGGTTCCACTTCACTAGGCAGGCGATACCGAGACTGTACTGGAACGTCAGAAAAAGTGTCCTCAGTATCCTGAAAAATGCCGTTGTACCCAATGTCCAATTAACCACGGACATGTGGACAAGTGGAACAGGGCAGACTAAGGACTATATGACTATGACAGCCCACTGGGTAGATGTATCACCTTATGCAGCAACAGCAGCAGCGTCACCAGTAGCAGCATCTCAGAAACGCCAGCTCGTTCCAAGGCAGGCTATGCTGTGTATCACCGGTTTCAGTAAGAGGCACACCGCCGACAACCTCTTAGAGAAACTGAGGGAAATCATCGCCCAGTGGCTTACCCCACTTAGACTCTCCTAGGGTTTGTGATATCTGACAATGCCACCAATATTGTGCGGGCATTACATCTGGGCAAATTCCAGCACATCCCATGTTTTGCTCACACAATAAAGTTGGTGGTGCAGAATTTTCTGAAAAGCGACAGGGGCGTGCAGGAGACACTTTGGGTGGCCCGAAAATTTTCTGGCCACTTTTGCCATTCAGCGACTGCGTGCCGAAGACTGGAGCACCAGCAAACACTCTTGAACCTGCCCCGCCATTACCTGAAGCAAGAGGTTGTGACGCGTTGGAACTCAACCCTCTATATGCTTCAGAGGATGGAGGAGCAGCAAAAGGCCATTCAAGCCTATACATCCACCTATGACATAGGCAAAGGAGGGGGTATGCACCTGACTCAAGCGCAGTGGAGAATGATTTCCGTGTTGTGCAAGGTTCTCCAGCCCTTTGAACTTGCCACACGTGAAGTCAGTTCAGACATTGCCAGCTTGAGTCAGGTCATTCCCTCATCAGGCTTTTGCAGAAGCAGCTGGAGAAAGTGAAGGAGGAGCTAAGACAGAGCGATTCCGCTCGGCATGTGGGACTTGTGGATGAAGCCCTTCATTCGCTTTGCCAGGATTCCAGGGTGGTCAATCTGTTGAAATCAGACCACTACATTTTGGCCACCGTGCTCGATTCTAGGTTTAAAGCCTATGTGGTGTCTCTCTTTACGGCCGACACAAGCCTGCAGAGGTGCTAAGACCTGCTGGTGAAAACACTGTCAGCTGAAGCGGAACGTGACACGTCAACAGCTCCTTCTTCATTTTATCCCGCAACTGGGACTGACAGGAAAAAACTTAGGTATCCTAAGCAACCCGCTGGCGGTGATGCAGGGCAGGCAGGACCAAGTTTGGACATCTGGTCCAGACTGAAGGACCTGGCAACAATTTCTGACATGTCTACTGTCACTACATATTATACTGTCACCATTGACAGAATGGTGGAGGATTACATCGGTGACAGCATCCAGGTAGGCTTGTCAGACAGTCCATACCTGTACTGGCAGGAAAAAGAGGCAATTTGGAGGCCCCTGTACAAACTGGCTCTATTTTACCTGAGTTGCCCCCCCTCCAGTGTGTACTCCGAAAGAGTGTTTAGTGCATCCGGGAACCTTGTCAGCGAAAGGCATAGGAGGTTGCTTCCACAAAATGTGGAGAAGATGATGTTCATAAAAATGAATTATCAATTCTTCCAGGGAGACCAGCCTCCAGAACGTACAGAGGGACCTGTGGTGGTGGATTCCAGTGGGGACGAGTTAATACTCTGTGAGGATGAGGATGTACACAACACTGAAGAGGGTGAGGAATCGGTGGATGAGGAGGATGAGGACGACATCTTGCCTCCGTAGAGCCAGTTTGTGCAGGGACAGATTAATTGCCTGCTTGTTTTGTGGGGGCCTAAACGAACCAATAATTTCAGCCACAGTTGTGTGGCAGACCCTGGCGCTGAAATGATTGCTTTGTTAAAGTGTACATGTCCTGTTATACAACATAAGGGTGGGTGGGAGGGCCCAAGGACAATTCCATCTTGCACCTCTTTTTTTTCTTTGCATTATGTATAGTTTGGGGTCTAGTTTTTCAAACTGCCATCCTGTCTGCCACTGCAGTATCACTCCTAGATGGGTCACGTGTTTGTGCCGCCCACTTGTGTCGCTTAGCATAGTCATCCAGCTACCTCGGTGCAACCTTTTGGACAGAAAAACACTTTTGTGAGGTGTGAGGTGTTCAGAATAGACTGGAAATTAGTGGAAATTAAGGTTATTGAGGTTAATAATAGCATCGGAGCAGAAAAACCAACACATTCTGTGATTTTAGCTGTTTTTATGCTTTTTAAAAAAAAAATACAGATCCAAAACACAAAACCCAGAACCCAAAACACGTAAGGGTGGTTTTTGGCAAAACCAATCCAGATCCAAAACACGAAGAAAGATCCAGATCCAAAGCCAAAACACAAAACACGAAAAGTGGCCTTTGCACACCCCTAGTGTAAGTACAGTATATACATTTGTATGTCTGATGTACACCTGGTGTAGAAATACAGCTGTGTAATGAGATGGACATATCATACACATGTAAGATAGCTATTTAGCAACCAAATTTTTAGGCGTACACTAGTGGTGTAAATATGTATCAACTTTCATTTTGGACGTATACCTGTAAATGTGGTGCCACTCACATGATTGGTAAAGAAAGTAAATGGGGGAGGTGTGTATGGAAAATACTGACCCAAGGCATCTTCTACACAGTATGTATGTGATTAGCTTTTCATGTACATTAATATTCTCAATCTTATCAGTACTGACATCATTCATAACATATTGACACACATATTCCTGCTCACAGGTTTCCAGCAAACAAGTGCAGTTTCACATTGAGCAGCATTAATGTTTACTGCTTTAACTCTTTTAGGGGTTTATTTATTATAAAGTACAATCTGTCCCCTCCTCCCCCCCCAAAAAAAGATTCCTTATAACCACATATTATGGCAATAAGGAATCCTGTTTATCAGAATGTAAAAATCACTTAAGCTGGGCATACACGGCCAGATAAAATGCCTGTCAGACTGACATTTTATCTGGAAGCATGCCAGCTGCAGATGTCCGCAGCATACACTGTGAGATTTCTCACAGTGTATTAGCCCAACATCTGCGCTCCGCCCCCAGGGGATGAGACATTTCCCTGTTCCTTCCATGGAATTGAACACAGGAAAAGTCTGTCTGTCGGCCGCAGCAGGGCGTACACTGCCCGATGCAGCCAACAGTTTACCCCATAATTACCGCATCGGACGGGTTTGCTGGACAATCCGGTATGCCCGACCAAGCAATATTTAACCCTCGGTCACCAGCACACATGCTATAATTATCGGGGCGATCTGCAGATATCGGGTGGATTTCCCCGATAATTGTAGCGTGTATGGCCAGCTTTAGACATTGGTTCCAAATAATAGTCTGTCTCAGTGATCCGTAGGTAATAAGGTGATGGCTTAAGTGATCGCTTTACTTCCAGGTTTGAATACTTTTCTTTCAGGTGCACTACTTTGCATGTTCAGCCATTCAGCTGTGCATGTGCAGTGCTAAGAAGTAGAGATGTGCGCCGACCCCCGTGTTTTGGTTTTGGTTTTGGATCTGGATCTCCCCTGGTTTTGGATCTGGATTGGTTTTGCCAAAACCTCACTTCCGTGTTTTGTTTTTGTGTTTTGGTTCTGGATTTTTTCTTAAAAAATTAAAAAACAGCTAAAGTCTCATAAAATTGGCCTTTTGTTGTTCCTACAGTATTAATAACCTCAATAACATTTATTTCCACTCATTTCCAGTCAATTTTGACCACCACACAGCTCACAATTTAGATTTTTTCATCTAGTTATAGGGCCAAAAGGTTGCATATAGTTTGCTGGCTCAATACTGATTTATATAATTATTAATATAGTTGAGGACTGTGCAAAGATGAAGGTTGGGATACCCTTGAGGATTGAATAATTGATAGTTGATAGTTGGTACAGCCCCCAGCTGTAAAATTGATAATAAATTAATTAAAAAACAATTCATTGTGTGCAGCCCCTGGCTGAATGATTAATAAAAATAAATTCTTTGGTGCAGCCCCTGGCTGTTAAATTGATAATAAATTAATTAAAAACAATTCATTGGGTGCAGCCACTGGCTGTTAAATTGATAATAAATTAATTAAATAACAATTCATTGGGTGCAGCCCCTATCTGAATAATTAATAAAACTAAATTCATTGGTACAGCCCCAGGCTATAAAGTTAATAATAAATTAATTTAAAAATAAATCATTGGTTCCTAAACCAACCATAACATTATTTTAAAATGTGAGGCAGCAATGCCCCAACCAGCACATAATGGAAATGAAAAAGGTGCAAGATGGAATAGTCCTTGGGCCCTCCCACCAACCCTTATGTTATATAAGAAATAGGACAATTTAACAAACCAATAATTTCAGCGACAAGGACTGCCAATTGTGGCTGAAATGATTGGTTTGTTTGGACCCCCATAAAACAAGCTGCCAATGTGCATTAAACATGGAAATGAAAATGATCCCATACACAAACTGGCTTTACATTACAAGTTGTCATCGTCCTCATCATCCCCATCAGTGTGTACATCATCTCCTTCACACAATATTAATTAGTCCCCACTGGAAACCACCATAGATGCCTCTGTAATTTTTTGATGCAATTGTTGGTAGAGGAATTCCTCATGGAATTTGTCATTAATTTTAATGAGCATCATCTTTTCCACATTTTGAGGAAGTAATCTCCTACGCCGATCACTGACAAGGTTGCCAGCTGGACTGAAAATTTTTTTGGAGAACACACTGGAGGGTGGGCAACTTAAGTAATGCAAAGCCAGTTTGTGTATGGGACTCCAAATTTGCTTCTTTTTCCTGCCAGTACTGAAAGGGACTGTCTGACATGCCTATTAGGATGTTATCTCTGAAATAGTCATCCACCATTCTGTGAATGGAGACCGTATCACACTTAGTCATGGGTAGAAGACATGTCACTAGTAGGCAGTTCTCTCAGGCCTGATCAGATGTCATTTTTGGTGAATGATTTGCATGACCAGCAGGCATTCTATAAGGAAAATTGAGTTTTTTCCTGGCAGCTGCAGAAACTGAAGGAGGAGATGGTGGCGTTTCACATGTGGCTGCAGCTGAAAATATTTTTACCAAAAGCTCTTTGCACAGTTTTAGATTTGGGTCTGTTGGAAAAAAACTCACAAGGTAGGACTTAAACCTAGGATCCAAAATGGTCGCCAAAATATATTTTTCAGATTTCAATAGATTGACGACTCTTGAATCCTGATGAAGTGAATCAAGGGCTTGATCCACCAGTCCAACATACTTTATGCAATCACTCAGTTTCTCCAGCTGTTTTTGCAAGAGTCAAATGAGGGAATGCCTTGACTCAAGCTGGCAGTGTCTGAACTAACTTCATGTGTGGCAAGTTCAAAGGGTTTGAGAACCTTGCACAACATGGAAATTATTTTCCAATGCGCTTGAGTAAGGTGCATTCCCCCTACACGGCCTATGTCATAGGCCATTGTATAGCCCTGGATGGCCTCTTGCTGTCACTCCATCTGCTGAAGCATATAGAGGGTAGAATTCCACTGAGTTACTGCCTCTTGATTCAGCTGATGGAAGGGCAAATTTAACAGTACCTGCTGGTCATGCAATCTTCACGAGCAGTTGCCGAATGTGTAAAATGTCCGGATATTTTGCTGGCCACCAAGAACATCTTCTACATGACCATTTCAGTTTTTAAAAAATGTTGCACCACCAACTTAATTATGTGAGCAAAACATGGGACGTTTTGGAATTTGCCCACATGTAATGCTCTCACAATATAGGTGGCATTGTCCGAAATCACAAATCCCGAGGAGAGTGCAAGTGGGGTAAGCCATTTAGCAATGATTTCAATGAGTTTTTCTAAGGATCTCAGTGGGATGCCTCTTAGTGAAACCAGTTATACAAAGGGTAGCCTGCCTCTGCTTCAGCTGTCTTTTGGTAGATGTTGCTGCTGCTGTTGCTGTTGTAGGCAAAACACCTACCCAGTGGGCTGTCACAGTCATGTAATACTTAGTATGCCCTGTCCCACTTGTCCACATATCAGTGGTGAAGTGGACAGTGGGTACAACTGCATTTCTGAGGACATTAATAAGGTTTTTTTCAAAGTCCTTGTGCAGACTTGGAATTGCTGTTCTAGCGAAGTGGAATCTAGAATGGATCTGGTAGCGAGGACACAGGACCTCAATTAACTGTTGAAAACCCACGGCAGATACTGGATGCACATCTAATACCAGCATAGCTGTTATGGTGTCAGTAATCTGCTGTGCAAATGGGTGATTGCTGTCATACTTGTTTGCCCTTGCAAATGATTGTTTAACAGTTAATTGTTTTATGGAGGATACACTACAAGGAGTCTTCCTCCTGGTCCCCTTCTGGGATGAAGATCCACTCACAGCAACAGCAGCAGCAACAGGCTTAGTCATCAAGGATCCTTCTGAGGAATCACGGATAGGAGAGGAAACAATCATGCTTTGAATACCAACATTGGATGCAGCAGGACTACTCCCGATGATGAATGAGGATGTTAATGATGCAGGTGTTGGTGATCTAAGGCGCTTGGATCTCATAGAGTGGGAGCAGGTTGGTGACACTGGACTTGTTACGTTTTGAGTTTTGGAACTTGGCGACATACACTTTGATATTTGATAAATGCTCTCCAAGTGATGTAACAAGGAGGAGTTTCCTAGATGGTGTAGGTCCCTCCCTCTACTCACTCTTGCTTGGCAATGGTCACATATGGCTTGACAACTGTTGTCCGGATAGGGATGGAAATAATTCCACACGTGAGAAGTGGATTTTTTTGTCTTTTGTCAATGACAACAATGGGCTTTGTCTTTTTCAATCCATGAGCAACACCTGTTGCCTTACTTACACAAAGGACATCCTCATCATTAACATCCTCATCACCAACATCTTCATCATCCTTAGCACTTTCAACTACAAAAATATCCTCCTCCTCCATGTGCAATTCCACAGAAGCATCCTCGATGACTACGTCTGCAAGATGTTGACTGCCCTTCCCCACATTTACAGAAGGAACACAAATGTTGGAACTTAGAGGATCCTCCAGTAAACTAGTATTTAGGTCTGGCTCACACATGGCAACCGGGGACACACTTGCATTCTCCTCAGGGCTTTGTGATTTCGATTTCTCAGGACACACAGTTGCTTTTCCAAAGGGCTATCAGAATCAGAGCCAGCAGTCTTCTTAAAGAAAGTCCAAGGCCTTATCCTTTCCTTGCCCCTTTGTGTAGTGAATTGGCATATTGCCAATTTTTTGTTTATCTAAAGGCAAATTTCCTTTCAATTTTTTTCTCTTAACTTCGGTAAAAGTAGCTTTACCATATTGATGGCGTGACTTAAGCCCTGGGGCATGGGCCTTCATAGAGGATGAGGAAGTTGACGGCCTTGCACTGCTGACAGCACCTACAACATGTGGTTCTTGGCCTTGCTGTCCTGTCATGTGACAGCCCTCCATATTTTCTGTGGTCTTGAAGCAGTTGCATTGTGTTGCGGACTTGCTAGATCTTGTGCGGCTAAGCCTAACATGCATAGACAATTAGACAAAAAAATAAATTTTATTTTTCAGCTCCAGAACTTGGGTCCAGAGCACAGATTGATGATGACTGGAGTCGGGCAGCACTAGGTTGCATCTTCGACTTGCTAGATCTTGTGCAGCTAAGCCTAACACGCACAGACAGACAATTATTAGACAAAAATATACAATATTTTTTAATTTTTTTTCAGCTCCAGGACCAAGGGCACAGATTGATGACGACTGAAGTCGGGCAGCACTAGGTTGCTTTGCCGACTTGCTAGATCTTGTGCGGCTAAGCCTAACACACACAGACAATTATTAGACAAAAAAGACAATTTAAAAAAAAATGTTTTCAGCTCCAGAACTTGTGCCCAAAACACAGATTGATGATGATTGGAGTCGGCCAGCACTAGGTTGTGTTGCCGACTTGCTAGATCTTGTGTGGCTAAGCCTAACACGCACAGATAATTAAACAAAAAAAGACAATTTGGTTTTATTTTTTTTCAGCTCCAGAACTTGGGCCCAGAGCACAGGTTGATGATGATTGGAGTCAGGCAGCACTAGGTTGCATTGCCGACTTGCTAGATCTTTTGCAGCTAAGCCTAACATGCACAGACACACAGGCAATTATTAGACAAACAAGACAATTTTTTTTTTTTAAATTTCAGCTCCAGAACTTGGGCCCAGAGCACAGATTGATGACAACTGGAGTCGAGCAGCACTTGGTTGCATTGCCAACTTGCTAGACCTTGTGTGGCTAAGCCTAACATGCACAGACACACAGACAATTATTAGACAAAAAAATTTTAAATATAAATTATTTTTTTTCAGCTCCAGAACTTGGGCCAAGAGTACAGATTGATGATGACTGGAGTCGGGTAGCACTAGGTTGCGTTGCCGAAATGCTAGATCTTTTGTGGCTAAGCCTAACGTGCACAGACAATTAGACAAAAAAGACATTTTTTTTTTTCGGCTACAGAACTTGGGCCCAGAGCACAGATTGATGAGAACTGGAGTCGGGCAGCACTAGGTTGCAACTTACTGTATATTGTGAGGCTAAGCCTAGCACACACAGACACAAAAATTGACAATATATATTTTTTTGGGGTGGTCCAGAACTTGGGCCCAGATGGATGCAGCAGACAGCACAGCACCAGCCCAGATGGATCAGCACCTGCCCAGATGGACACAGCAGACAGCACAGCACCAGCCCAGATGGATCAGCAACAGCCCATATGGACACAGCAGACAGCACAGCACCAGCCCAGAATGGATCAGCACTAGCCCAGGACAGAGCAGACAGCACAGCACCAGCCCAGATAGATCATCAACAGCCAAGATGGACGCAGCAGATAGCACAGCACCAGCCCAGATGGATCAGCAACAGCCCAGATGGACACAGCAGACAGCACAGCACCAGCCCACAATGGATCAGCACTAGCCCAGGACACAGCAGACAGCACAGCACCAGCCCAGATGGATCAGCAACAGCCCAGATGGACACAGCAGACAGCACAGCACCAACCCAGAATGGATCAGCACTAGCCCAGGACACAGTAGACAGCACAGCACCAGCCCAGAATGGATCAGCAACAGCCCAGATGGACATAGCAGACAACACAGCACCAGCCCAGAAAGGATCAGCACCAGCCCAGGACACAGCAGACAGCACAGCACCTCTCCCCAGCCCTACTCTACCCACCCACCCTATTCAGTCTCCACAGCCAGAGTGAAATGGCGCCTGCCGCGTCCCTTATATATAGAGACGAAAGCTTGCGAGCCGCAAGATTTCATCTCTATGGGTTTGCCTCGATCTGAGAGATGCGAGTCAGACAGGAACCTCCGAGCCGGCTTGGATCTTACACGAATCTACAAAATTCAGGTGGGTTCGGATCTCATAGATCCGAACCTGCTCATCTCTACTAAGAAGTCATGGTGGGCATTCAGCTGCAGCTCATCAGAGAGTTTGGGTTTTTGCAGCTTCTTACATATTATTACCACAGCTACCAGGACTGCAATGCAATGTGATTTCTTTTTGTAAAATGATGGAATATCTGCAGCATCTCCTGCTTTTGACATTGTTACATTTATGTTTTATTTCATGCTGTTTCTGCATTATTTACGGGGCTGAGTGACCTGATAATTAGGCCCTTTAATGTTAATTAGTATCTTTAGTATTACAAATCTGAACTTGTCCAATAAATATATGGTAGTAATATAAATGGGAAGTTTGAACATTAGGAGGTGAAAAATAAATAAGTATGATTTATTTTTAGTTTTCATTATTTGCATATAATTGTAGTGTTTATTTTTATTTTCCCACAAAAGAGAGGTAAAAATTTGAATGTCAGACACTGCAGTATAAGCCAGTAATTGCAGAGTGTTTCAAAGACTATCATAGCTGTAAAATATAGATTTTCCCATCTCCGCTGCTAAGTCTCACCAGATAGCAGAGTGACAGAGGAAAAAAAGAGGACAATACTGAGAATTGTGTGGCATTGATTAAGTAGCTGAAGACTCTACTCTTGTGCTAGACATTGATTCCCACCCTGAATCCCTCTTTCGACTGATTGATGGCATCGTAGTTTCATGTCATCTGGAACTACAATCATATTTTACCACCAGGCTTGTGAGGACTCGACTAAATGAGAACAATTGGACCAAGAGGCTGCCCGTCACATTTCACTGATTTATTGAACATGGCGTTCCAGTTATATTGTGTTCTACCTAAAAGTGTCTGTAATTAAAGTGGATTGCTTAAATGTGTGGAGGTGAGCAAACACCATGTTCGGGGCTCTTGTTTATTGGTAGAAATAAGTCAGACAGCTACACTTTTTTACCAGAAAGAAACTCAAGTCAATATTTTCAGGGAAACAGTTTGTTTGCTTCTTCTACAATTAAATGCAGTTTAGGCAAGGTTACTCAAGTTAAAAATGAAGATTTATTTAGGAAGGCTACAAGTTATCCATATTTTTTTTATTGCCAATATTACATAAAATATTTCCTTTCTGTATCATTATATTTTAATACTTTGAAAAAATTAATCTTGCAAGTCTGATACATTTAGTTTGTACTACTTAAGGTGCCTACACACTAGATGATGTGCTCATGTGAGGATGTGATTGGCTACAGGGATACGTAGGTGAGTGAGATAGTGTGTGTGCATGTGTGTGTTCATGTATGTTTTAATAAAGTTTTATTTTCTACGGTGTGTGTGTTCTGTGGAATTTTAATATTGCTTTTGCTGTGGAATTACAGGTACGCAGAGCCGGCCCTAGGCATAGGCATTATAAGCAAATGCCTAGGGGCGACTCAGAATGCTAGGGGTATTGCATGGCTTTGACTGTCTGTCCCACTCCCCTCCACCGCCACTGCTCCCACCTACCGCGATGTCAGTCAACCACATAGCCAGCACTGCTACTCACTCTCTCCCCAGCGCGCTGCCATGATCGGATCTCTCCGAGCGGATGGCCAGGCCGGTCATGTGACCAGGATCCACATCCGCCCGGCACTTAGTCAGAATGATCTTCTGCATAGAAGCTCATTCTGTCTACAGTAGGAGCCAAGATGGCCATGGGTGGGCATGTGCAGCATGCCCTGCCGCTGCCACACCTCCCATGGGCCTTTGTGGAGCAGAACCATGAGTAACAACTCACGGCTCCACCACCACCCCCATCTTAGATGCCCAGGCAGGTAAGACAGCATCATTAAGATTAAATTTAGCTGGGGGGAACTCAAATATATTGTGTTTCTCAAGCACCGTGGCTCATCAATACAAATAACTGTAGTGGGGGTGGCGCAGGTGGATCGGACACAGCATAGCAGCCATAACATGGAGCATGACCAGAGAATTCAGCAAGACAGAGGAACAGAGTAACCAGGGCAGGAAGGACAAGGTAAGTGCCCTGTGTATGTGTGTGCCGGCAGCAGTTACCAGCATAGCGCCTCTGCCACCCTGACTGTGCCCAATCATCCTCTGCCAGTTCCTAATAGGGGTGTAAGTGCACTGTAGTACATTTCATGGACTCTTCTTGCCTGGCTCCATCCCCGGTTATTGCCCATCTGCTGGGCACTATCATTTCTATTTAATGGGCTTATTGCCTCTCTGACTGCCCCTGTAATTTATGTAATCTGCCATTACTTTCACTGATCTCTGTATGCACGCTGCAGGCTCTCACTCCAGCAATTCTCAGGTTGGCCTGTACTAATCATTCACTCAGTAGGAGTCATACAGCATTGGAGATATTTCTCCTGTTTTAAAAATGCACCTGACTATGTCCATCCCGTGTTTTCTGAGTATACAGTGCTCATTTAAACCCACTTTCTGCTCAAACTGTCTCGTCATCATCACTGAAGAGACACCCATACACACACCTGCTCTGCAGCATGCTGCACTTAAAAACTTTAATTTTCACCTGCCACTGCAGGACATTGTCCTGAGTGGCAATAAATATGCCCATAGGTGGAGCTAGATACGCCCTATGAGCGGAGTATGACAACATCTCTGAACAGCACACCACAATTCGCGCAGCGCATTGTACTACCAACTATAATCTCCCTGAGACTAGTTTTCAAAAGTAGGTAAGTATGATATCACGTCATTGTGATCATGAGTATATATATATATATATATATATATATATATCTCAGTGTCTCAAATGCTGAGATGCTGAAAATATCCCGTATACACAATATGTCCGTTGTTCACAGACATATTGCGTCGGCTGTGCAGTACAGCCGTTGCTGTGTGTACGGGCATTCAGCCGATCGCCCTTACACTTGCTGCAGTGGCTGGCAGGGAGGGGGTCACTATGTGTCACTCGGCTAGTGGGGCCTCAGATGATGGTTGTTCAGTGTGTATGAACAACCATAATCTGCAGATATATCTGCCAGCTGTGTACCCACTTTAAGATTGGTGGTGGATTATTTTCTAGGGGCACCAGCCAAAATCTTGCCTAGGGCACCAAATTGGCTAGAGCTGGCCCTGCAGGTACCAGTGGGCCCCTAATGCCCCACATGCTGGTACTTGTGGTTCTCCAAGTACCAGCATGTGGGGGAGCTTTGCTGGGACATGTAGTTCCACAGCAAAAGACAATATTTTTATCTGTTTCAAATGCACCACACTACATAATCAACCTGGGACCCACAGCCCAGGGGTGCCAGGGATAGCCCCGGGCTATCAACCAAGACCTGGGGTGCCCTGAAGAGGGGGGCCCTTTTTGTTGGGGGTCCTGAACTCCCCAACAAAATGGGCTGACTAGTGGTCAGGGGTAATGATTTGGTTGGGGGACCCAGTGAAAGGGTTCCATGGCCTGTGGCATTACCCCCGCTAGAAACAGTCCAGTGCTGGTTCTGGTAAATACAGGGGAACACTACTCATGTTTTCCCCTGTATTTCCAGAACCAGGACTGAATCAAAGCCCAGTGCTGGTTATGCTAAACACAGGGGACCCCTACGTCTTTTGCCCCATATACTTAATACAACCAGTACTGTGTCACAAAAGCCCAGGGCTGGTTGTGCTTTGAAGGGAGGGGGCCATGCCGTTTTTGTTATTTTTTACCTTGTATTCAGCATTGTATATACATCTGAATGACAAATCATTCAGGCATAAACATTGAATGATATGCCTCTGGAACCTGTACGAGATTGGCAGATCATGCCTGCTGTAGGCAAAATCTGAAGATGCGATGTATGACCCGCGGGTACACACATCGTCATCGTGATCATGAGTATATAGTCATGATTTGCACATATTATGCACAATCTGTCATTCTGATGCGTCGGAATTGGCCAAATCGTGCATAATATCGTCTAGTGTGTTTGCAGCTTTAGATGCTTTTGTAGTATTTTACTCACAATTACAGTAATCTTCAACGGATGAATTCTAATATTGGGCTGTAAGAAAAGGGTTCAAAATAATAATAATAATAATAATAATAATAATAATAATAATAATAATAATAATAATAATTATTATTATTATTATTATTATTATTATTATTATTATTATTATTATTATTATATATGTGGTTCCAACAAGTGCCCATAGTGACATATAGGCAAAAATCAAAAAGTCAAGTACTGTAGCTAGATAACAAAGTGAGGGGTATATTGAGAGTTTTTAGAAGTAGAGATGTTGCCCATAGCACCAATCAGATTCTAGCTATTATCTTCTAGAAGGTGCTAGATACAGTAAATGTTAAAAGAATCTGATTGATTGCTATGGGCAACATCTCCATTTCTAAAAGCACTCACTTTAGTAATTATACCCCTAAGTGACAGTTGAAAACTCAGTGACCCTATGCCCTGGGAAAGGCAGACATAAAGGATCAGCATTGCTAACTGTGAGTGGGAGTGCACTAAAGATAGGGAAAATGCAGGGAGATAATTAGAGGGTAGATGGTGGATTGCCTTTGAGAGCTTACAGTCTAGGGGCGAGATATATCAATGTAAAAAAAATGATCAAATGTCCCAAAACTGCCATTGTATTAGATTTACTGCAATACATATGGATCCCCATATGAATTAAAAGGTCCATAGCAGATATTGGTGGTATCTGCTATGGAAACATGGCAAAACAAGTCCCATATAATTATATGGGCTGTAATGTGTCCATGTGCATGGAAAGTGTAACATTCCAGAGCTTGTTCCCGATACCAATGTCATTTATAGATGGCATTGCCTATCGATGCCTATGGGCTTTTTATAGCAAAGTGGCCTGGTGAGAAACCTTAAAGATCAATTTTAATAGTGGCTACTAGTACATACCCTGTTTTATGGCTCTATATTATCCAGTGCTGATTTTAGTGTATATAAATGTTGTTGAAGATGGAAAGTGCTACTGTGCCACTAAGGCTACTACTGCACATGCACACTGCCATACAGTTCACTGTGTTAGAGTGCCACAGTGGGAGATGCAAGTTTTTTATTTAGCTTGTTGAGACTTCATAGTCTACCTGCATTATCTATGTTTACCAGGGATCTTGCACCACTACCCAGTACCTGTATACACTCACTGGAGCTTAGCTAGTATACTGTATTACACCCTACTCCAATCAAGCTCCACTCCATCCAACCAGTGTGTATAACAGTGAGTATGACAATAGTTCATCAAACATCAATAAAACCACTGGTTAAGCAACTGGACTGTTTGTTGTCTCAGGGCACATACTGCTGTGTGCAAGTTTGTGTCACTGGATATGCCAGCAGCTGGAGATGTGTCTGGATCAGAAGCTAGACAATAAGCCACATAAAAAAATATTGTTGGTATATTCATTCAGATGCAACAAGTCATTTTAGCTGCAATGAGGAGTGGTTCACCATGTTAACTAAATGTGATCCTATCACAATCATAAATATTGACAATCAAGAGCTTACAGCTACAAAAGTTGTAACAACTAAGCCAGCTTGAAAATATGGACTAGAGCAAATGTCACAGAAATCCAAAATGTGCTTTAGGTACCAGAGATGGGATAAAATCTTATGGTCATCAGTGACATAGAACAGAGATGCCACATAGTTCACTTCGCTAAAGGAAAGTGCATTGTGTAAAACAGAAAAGGGAGTGTAATAGCTACAGGCACCTGGTATCAGCAATTGTACATCCTTGATGCACAGCATTGCTATGCAATGATGACGACTGAGTCACAATCACTAGAACTCTGGCACAGTAGATTTGAACACCTTTGGAGTCCAAAAGCTACAGAATGGGATAGTCACAGGAATGTTGTTGACTGACACAGAGAAACCTATATGTGAGATCTATATAGTAGGAAAACAAAGTCATCAGCCATTTCCAAAATCTAAAAGCAAAGCAACAGCACCCTGAGTTATTACATACAAATGTGTGTAGTCCAATGGAAGTGGAGTCAGAAAGTGGATACAGATAATTCATGACATTCATAGAGGACTTCAGAAGAATGACACACATATACTTAATCAGAGAAAAGTCTGAAGTAGTAAGGAAAATTGCAAACTAGAAGAGTCTTGCAGAAAATCAAACTGGCCACAGACACAAGACTCTGAGATCTGATAATGGTGGATAATATCTCAAAAGAGAGGTAGAACTCTTTTTGCGAAAATATGTACTAGAGCATCAATTGACCATTTCCTATACTCTTGAGCAAAATGGTGTAAGTGAATAAGCAAACCATACTCTAGTGGAAAAAGTGAGATTCTAAGTATTCTAAAGGATGCAGGCCTAGACAAACAGTTTTGGGCAGAACCCCTGTCCACTGCAGTGTATCAAAAAAACTGTTCTCCCACAGTTGCTCCAAAGGACAAAACACCAATTGAAGCATGGTCAAAGAGGAAACCAAGTGTAAAGCATCTCAGAACTTTTGGAAGTACTGCCTACATGCATGTACCAAAACAAAGATGCAGGCTGGATTAAAAATCTGTGAAGTGCGTCATGCTTGGCTACTATCATGAAAGTAAGGGCTACAGAATATGGAAACCAAGTACCAGTAAGCTTGTCAAGTTAAGATATGTCATATTCAAAGAAACAGCACAAGTTATTGAAAACCTGGAATCTGATACGCAGAAAAAGTTTGTGTCACTGGATATGCCAACAGCTGGAGATGTGTCTGAATCAGAAGTTCCAGAGTGGACATTCAGCTACATAAATGGTCTTCTGCAAGATCACATATCAGAAAGACACCTAAGTGATATGATGAGCAATTTACAAATATTGCTTTTAGTGAGCCATAGGAAATCCAGAATCAAAAGTCAAGACTCGATTGGTGTGCATGGAAGTCCAAGATAGGCAAAGGGACTTTGCAAGTTTTAAAAGTCACAAGTGTGGAAGACATCAAAAATAGTGAGAGAGACAGCAGTCATGAGTTCTTGAATATAGATACTGTTGGGATGGTCCATACTGTCAGTGAAGGGACTCTTACTGATGTGTCTACCAAAAAGACTGGATCAAAGTTATGTAATAAGTTGATGTTTTCTTGTGTGTTTAACCCTGTTGTCTTTTCAGGATGCTGCAGAAATGCTTTAATTTAATGTTTGTGTAACTTGAAAAAGCTTGTAGGGAGTGGTGGTGTTTAAGATTTAGGGCACAACTGCACAAACTCCATATTACTACTCAAGAGAGGCTTCATTCCCTGTAACAAGATGGCCACTGAGGCTACTACTGCACATGTGAACCACCATCTTGTTCAATGTGTTAGAGTGCCACAGTGGGAGACCCTAGTTTTCTGCATACACTCACTGACTCTGCTTCATCCAGCCAGTGTGTTTAACAGTGAGTATGGCAGTACATCATGTAACATCAATAAAACCACTCCACTGGTTAAGCAACTGGTCTGTTCATTGGCTCGGGGCATCTGGTGGTGTTTACAGTGACTCTGCTACATCATCCAACTTATACACACATATTTCCAACAAAATTAACTTTGAATAAACACATTACATGTGGATAAATAGTACCCTGAATGATAAGGGCTTTGTCTGCCCAATGAACAATCTCTTTATATACAGTATCTATAGCTTGCAATTATATTTATGCAGTATAATTTTTACTTGCATTAGCATTACAAAAACTTAAAACTAATGTAAATTTCACAGTTAAAAAGAAGGGATTTTTCATGGAATACTTAAAGGGTTAAGAACTTACAGCTGTTCTGCAGCACTTAAAATGAGGTTTGCCTGGTACATGAAGCAGTGCCAGTGAACTACTGAAGACTAGTAAAAGGTCTAATGGCTGCCACTTAGCAAATAAACCCCACACACTGAGCAACCAACCTCTTGCCTAATCAACAACGTACAAAAACCCTGAGTGTTGAACAAAAGCTTTAAAATTTTGATCCATCCATAAGACCTTCTTCCAGTCTTCAGTAGCTGACTGGCAATGAATCATGTGCCAGCAAGCCTCTTTTTTTGTTGCTGCAGAACAGCTATAAGTTCTTAACCCATTGCTTGTTCCCTGAAAAAGCTTTTATTTTTTACATTATTTTAAACTTTTTGCTGACTTAAAGCTTTTTGTTTTAAATGCTAGCAGTGTACCATTTGCCCTTTTACCATAAAGCTGGCACACACCCAGATTTAGCAATACTATGGATGTCACAGAAAGAGCTAAAACAACTTAATAAATAGATTAGTGTCTCAGCGCACACCACAAAGTATCCAGGACAATAGACTAAGGGATTGTATTAAGTTATTCAATACCTTTCTCAATTATATTGCTCAACCATACTGGCAAATGTGGTATGGAGGCAATGTAATATGCAAAGAAGTGGTGGACTGGATGACAAATGCAACAACCAAGTGATAGAAGTCAATTTATCTCTCATTGGAATATGTATTTTTAACAGTTAATGCATTTAACCCGTATAAACCAGGCTTTCTCATGTTTGAACTCTGTTCTAATTATTTTTAATTTAAACAGTCTTGAAACAGTTTTATTGGATAAACAAATAGGTATTACACAACTTAATAAATGTAGACAGTCCATCAGTTCTCAGATGACTGAACCTTAAACATGTTTTACTGTAAATGAACAGCAAATGCCTTCAAATAAGTAAATCTGTTAGCATATCTGACCTGCTTATTAAAATAATCAATAAATAAATATCCAACCTTCAATAATTTAGTAAACTTAATTTATTATTTTTCAGTCTCAGCCATGGAACAGGATATATAAACAAGTGTTCTTGGGTCACAATAATCTCCATTTATAGGTAAACTCTAAATTCACACATTATAAATTAATATATAATTAGAGATGTGCGCCGACCCCTGTGTTTTGGTTTTGGATCTGTATCTCCTCTGGTTTGGATCTGGATTGGTTTCACCAAAAACGCCCTTCCATGTTTTGTTTTTGGTTTGGGATCTGTATTTATTTTTTTAAATGATAAAAACAGCTAAAATCACATAATTTGGGCCTGTTTTTGTTCCTACAGTATTATTAACCTCAATAACATTTATTTCCAGTCATTTCCAATCAATTATGACCACCTCACAATATTGATTTTTCATCTAGTTTAGGGCCAAAAGGTTGCATCCAGCTAGCTGGCTGACTAAGATAAGCAACAGCAGGGGGCAGGAACTAACATGTGGCAGTTCAGCTTCCAAGTTCCAACACGGATACAGTGTATTATACAGTGAGAGTTGGATACACCAATAGTGCGCTTACTGTGACAGCAGGGTCGGCAGAGTGGGGGTGTCAGCGGTGTCCTCAGTGCAGGAGTGCTGACAGTGATGGGTGTGCGGGGATGCACTTGGTGTGGGAGTAGCAGTAGTGAGGGGTCACTGACAGCATCCTCAATATGTGGGGCAGTAGTGCGGGGGTGCTGGCAGTGTCCTTAGTGCAGGGTGCTGGCAGTGTCAGCAGAGCGGGGCTCCCAGCAGTGTCCTCAGTGCAGGAGTGCTTACAGTGAGGACTGTGCGGGGATGCCCTCGGTGTGGGAGTAGCGGCAGTGTGGGGTTGATGATGGCATCCTCAAGACATGGGGCATTAGTGCTGGGGTGCTGGCAGTGTCCTTAGTTCCGGGTGCCAGCAGAGCGGGGGTGCCAGTGCTGTCCTCATTGCAGGAGTGCTGACAGTGTCAGCTGTGCGGGGATGTCCTCAGTGTGGGCGTAGCAGCAGTGCAGGGTCGCTGATGGCATCCTCAATACATGGGCAGTAGTGCAGGGGTGCTTGCAGTGTCCTTAGTGCAGGGTGCTGGTGATGTCAGCAAAGCAGGGGTGCCAGCGGTGTCCTCAGTGCATGTGTGCTGACACTGTCGGCAGCGCGGCAGTGCCGGTGGTGTCCTCAGTGTGAGAGTACCGGCAGTGTCGGCAGTGTGGGGGTTGCTGACAGTGTCCTCAGTACGTGGGGCAGCAGTGCAGGGGATCTGGCAGTGTCCTCAGTGCAGGATGCTGGTGGTGTTGGCAGAGCAGGGGTGCCAGCATTGTCCTCAGTGTGGGGGTCCTGATAGTGTCGGCAGTG
The DNA here is from genome assembly GCA_031769625.1 of Taudactylus pleione. NCBI lineage: Eukaryota > Metazoa > Chordata > Amphibia > Anura > Myobatrachidae > Taudactylus > Taudactylus pleione. The sequence continues at coordinate 15,750,521 of JAUIMM010000116.1, read as the reverse complement.
CATAGGTGCCGGTGGTGTCCTCAATGCAGGGTGCCAGCAGTGTCAGCAGCAGGGGTGTCAGCAGTGGGGGATGCTGCCAGTGGGGGTCGGCAGCAGGGAGTGCCGGAGGTGTTGGCAGTCGGCGGTGCTGGCGGTGTCAGGCAGCGGGGGATGGGCAGGTGGCATCTTCCAGTTACTTACTCCTGACCTGTGCCCATATTCAATGGACGCTTATTGGCAGACGGCTCTCTCAGCTAATAAGCTGTAAGCCCACTCAATGCAAAACCTCGCGATCTGACAGCGCGATTGCAAGGTTTTGCCTCGGAGAGGGTTCTGGGGCAGGCTGGTAGATCCGAGCTGTGGCTCAGATTGCCCCGGATCCCAGAAAGTCAGGTGGCCCGCTCATCCATATATATAATACATAATAATTAATATATAAAAATTAGTTCCCTAAATATATAACTGAGGGACATTGAATTCACTATTACCATGATTTTTAAATGTATTATAAAATATATAGTAAAATACACTAATGGTCTTTATATAGATACCTCTAAAGATACTTGATTTTATAGTTTAAATCCCATGGGCCTATGAATATAAAGTATGGATCCACCCATTTTTTTGTAAAATGAGCTTACCCAAATTTCTCCTCACTCCTATCATAGGGAAGATTCACAAATCCATGAAAGACCAAACCAAAGAGAAAACTATTGTGAAATTTCTGAAAATGTATCACCACCAGGTTTTGAGGGCCTTAGGGCCTAATTCACAGATGTCTAAAAGTTCAGTATTAAAGTTTACAGATCTGCACATGCGCAGGAGCCACACTGCACAGGTGTAGGTTTGTTTCTGCAATGTTGCTTTCAGTGCCCATTACTGCAACATGACTGACATGCTGCTGGCATTTGGGGGTAGCTACGGGCAACATTCCGGATAACAAGGGCACATTGGCTCTGTTTTCTGGGTGTGCTGAAGCCAGTGGCTGCATCACTGGCTCCGGCAGTGTTATTTCACCGGATATCTTGAGAGTTACCCACATTTCCAATGTTTACACAGCTGATCGGATACTGCATCTTAGGTCGCAGTCAACGTATCACAGAAGTCTGCAGTTGGAGTTTTTCCTTTTAAGATGCCTCCTGTGGAATTTTCATATTTTAGCATGGCCTATGCATGCAAAGACGCAACGGATGTGCATGTCCGTCCATCTGTGAATCTTACCTACAGTTCTAACATCACCAATATTTTGGTTCACATGTACAATGCTTTTTCTAACATTCGATTTTCCCTCTTTGATTAACAATTCAGAATAACTTTATTCAAAACTCTTTAGAATGATTCCTATTAATAAAACTTTTACTTTATTTGGGTAGCAGTCGGGAAGCCGACGGATATAATCCCGACCGCCGGCTTCCCGACTGTCTAATTCCCACAGGGGTCTAATGGCAGGCATCAAAATCCTGACGCCTGTCATTAGACCTACGTCGGGATCCCGACACCCGGTTCACCAATCGAAGGAACGCCGGGCGCCGGGTGCGGACAGCTACGGGGAGGGAAGGGGAGGGTTAGGTTTAGGGCTCCTGGGTGGGACTTACGGTTAGGCACCCCCCTGGGAGGTTAGGGTTAGGCTAGGGGAAGGGGGGGTTAGGGTTAGGCACTTATAGTGGGGGATTAGGGTCAGGCACTTGGGAGGGAGGTTAGGGTTAGGTACCTCTAAGGGAGGGTTAGGGTTAGGTCGTAGAATAGGGTTAGGAAAAACTAACCTTGGACGATCGGGATTTTCACCCATGCCGGGCAGCCACTGTCAGGATTTGAACCGCCGGCCATGTAGCCGGTGGTAAATCATACTGATTTATTTTATTTGTATATGTATGCTCTGAGCAATGAATGCATTTAAATGTACTTAAATAAAAATTATTTAAAAGATAAATGTTTGAAAAATTTTGTTAAAATGAGAGGAAATAGTGATAGTATTAATATCATAGACTGTAAAGTCCAACCTTTAAGGCTATGGAACCTTAATAAAGAATTGAAGAAAATAAGACAGTCAGGAGCAGGAAGGATCAGCAATCCCTGCATGCTGGGATTTGCTGACAGTGAATTGTGCATTTGTAACATTTAGAAGCAGAAAGATGCAATAGACTTTTGGGAAATACATAACCTGTTACTGGGAATTTCAAATGGCGTTTATCGAGGCAGAGGTAAGAAACCAGAGATTGTAGTTTCAAGTAAAATATCATGTTTTTCATGGGAAAGCACAGGAACCTTATACAGGGAAAGTAATATGTAGAACCCAAACAGTTTATAAGTAGACATCAGTGCAATAGGTTAACTGTAGCAAGTAGCATTAATTTCAAGTAGGAATTAGAGCTCCAGGAGGCAGAGCCTTCAAAACTTGACCCTGTCCATACAGTAACATTATTTATTTATTTTTTCTTTTGAAATTTTGATTGATTACTGTATCTTTTGTCTCCTCTTGGTGTCATTGTATTCTTTATCAATATAAAAGTTTTGGTTGTTTTAATCAACAAATATTCATTTTCAGAATGTTTTCATGTTTTGGGCATGGATTTCTGCTTAGTTAAAAAGGTAAATAATTATTTTCCAAATTGGCTACATCTCATTCAGATTTCAGGATATATTTTTGCATATTCTGATTTTTTGGTATATGTATAGGTAATTTTCTGTGTGATTTGCAAATTGGAGATTTACTAAAGACAAAATCGACTATAAAATTGACCAAAATCGACCATAGATCAAACATAGATACTTTCACAAAAACCACTACAGGATTATCTTATTTAATGAAAATTGATTTAAAATCGACTACAAAATTGACAGAAATATCCTCAAATAAATACAGATGATATTAGCTTCCATCGTGAGCCATCAGAGCTGGTTGCAGCCCTTGGGGTTGCCTTAACCCGCCGCAAGCACAGCGATCAGTGCTAGTTGAAAAAAATACATGCAGGTGACATGTACAATGACGCTACTTTGCTAATTATGCATGCTCTTTAAAAAGCATTTTGGCGGCTTGCCACGCCTGCATTCGCACATCCACTCCTCCGTTCACAAGCACCTTCCCCTGTTACCACCCACAAACGGAAATATATCTGTCACTCAAAGCAGCAACTTGATACGAGCAACCAAAATCAGATCGCAACGAATGGCTTACGCACGCGCACTGTGAATTATACGCATGCGCAGATGAGCAAAAATCGCTCAGAGCGAGCAATCACGCCTTAGCAAGCGGGTCTGAATCCGGTCCAATGCGCACTCCTGTGGCGGTGTCCATCACATCTTCAGGTTGCTCCAACATGCAGCTCAATCTGAGAAGCTCGTAAACGATTTACAGCAAATCGTGCAGTGTGTACACTCTACCAAATGATGAATGATATGTTTTTCTAACCTGGCCGATGTAGACATCACCTGAGGCACTCCCTGCAGTAGCGCATGCGGGGGTGGTTCTGAGTACCCAGAAACCCCTCTGACGAACCTATTTTTTTTTTCAGAGATGGAGAGAGTCTTGTCTCCGTCTCTGCACTAGCAATGGGCCATCCACAAACAGGGCTGCCTGTTCAGCTGTCAGCACTTCTGCGGAAGTGCTGACTCACTGATCTGTGTGCACCACTGCCCTGAGCAGGGTGCCTGAGGCAAGGATGGCGGCACATGGCCTGTGCCCGAATCCAGTACAGCGGTGCAGTGTCGGAAGCGTGGTGTCAACTGGGGGCTGTCCTGAGTCTGTGCATGCCAGAAGCGTCTGCTCTCTGTCCAGTGAGTCTCATTCAGTTGGGACCCAGGCGATTCATGGCATCCTGCAGGAATGTAATTATGAGAGAAAGTGTGGCAATGCCCAGCCTGACCAAGCCCAACAGCCCCTCATCTGGTAATGATCTCTGGGGTGTGATGTATCACTGGACTCCTTATGTCTCCCCCCAGCTGCTGCAACACTAAAAGTACCAGCATGCCATGACAGATTCCCTGTGACAGGTCACACTGGAATTTGCAGTTCCTCAGTTAGTCAGAAGAGGCACAGGCTGCTTCTAAACAGATTGTGTGACAACAGCAAGTGCTTATTCCTCTCAGCATGCTACCCATGTCATAGAGCGACAGACCTGCCACATGTTATATAACATATTAGATAGCGTCATGTTGCCCCCTACCCCTTTCCTTCCTCCCACAGGTTGTGTCACATCTCTGTCAGTGTGTAACATAGAAAACTACACACAATATTTTGTCAGTGTGAAATGGGAAGCTCATTCATGTCATAACATCTTATTGTGACATTTTGAAGCTGCATATGTTTTGAATATTACATGTGTGTAGTTTTCTTTGTCACACTGACAAAATATTAAATGTGTGTAGCTACCTATGTCACACTGATGGAACATTACATGTGTGCAGCTTCCTATGTCATGCTGACAGAACATTACGTGTGTGCAGCTTCTTATGTCACGCTAACAGATTACTTCAGTGTTACATAGGGAGCTGCTCACATGTAATAGTCTGTCACTGTGACATAGGAAGCTTCATACTTGTAATATTCTGTGTGTGACATAGAATAGTACATGTGTGTACTGTAGCTTCCTGTCAGTGGGCTCTATTTCTGCAAGCTGTCAGAGCACATAAGGAGGGATCTTACTTATTGTGCAGCATTGGTAACACAGTGATTGTGCTTTTTTGTATGTACTATGTACATGATACTATTATTTTATGTTTTATTAAATATCCTGTTTTATTAATCTAATCTGGGTTACAGTCTTACATTTCTAATGATTGTGTATTTCATTTTAATGTCTGTATTTGAGTTAGTATATTTGGACAAAACAATAGTAAAACATATTAGAGTGATTGCAAAATATGCTCTATAGCATGTTTGTACGTGTCTTAGGCAGTGAGGGACTGCTGCCTCCCCTCATTCCCCATAATATATGATGGGATCCAGAAATGGTGGAGTAATGCCCCATTGCTTTAAAGTGAGGGGTCCTTGGGACCCACAAATATTTTCACTTTTAGTGAACACTGGGACTATGTGTATATATGCTCTGTGCAAGAGCGCCGAGAGGGGGGGGGGAGCGGGTACAGATTAACCAGGCCAGGGCATGGCAGGGGCCCCGGGCCGCCCTCAGCACACCACCACTTGGCAGTTCGGGAGAGGAAGGCGGGGTGGGAGGTCTCTATCACCGCACTGTCAATGTGTCACACAGACAGTGTCACTTACTTGCAGGCTGCTGCTGTAGCAGCGCCGCTGTGGAGCTGATGCTCTTGCGAGATGATGATGTCATCATCTTGCAAGGGTTCTCTCTTCACCAGCAGGTACCACTGCCCCAGTTTCAATCCAGGCTCCGGTGTCGGTGGGCCGGGCCAGGTAGGGGATCACAGAAAATTAAGTCTGGCATCCTGTAGTTTGACTGGGTGCACCGTCAAGGAAGACCCAGAGCGTGCCACTGACTGTGAGTGACTGATACTGCCCATCAAGTGTATATTAGATCTATATAAATGTATGTATATATATATATATATACATATATATATGTGTGTGTGTGTGTGTGTATATATATATATATATATATATATAGTATTTATAATTGGTATATCTAGCTAAACATTTGTGTAATATATGCAGGGGTGCATAGTAGCATTTTTTTAATTTGTTTTTTTATTAATAAAAAGGTAAAAAAAAAAAAAACGTGCCTCCTCCCTGGCTGGCTGCGCGCTGAGACTCCCTGCCCGTGGTCTAGCAGGAACACTAATAGGGCTGCTATGCACTGCGGCCAATAACATCTTGCCCTGTCTCCCCCTCCAATAGATGGCAGAAATATCATGCGCTGCATATGGCTGGGGGACCCAGGAGTTTGCTGTACCGGGGCCCAGGATTTCTCTTGGCAGCCCTGGCTCTGTGTATGTGTGTATGTGTAAGTATGCTGTGTGTGTATGCTATGTGTGTGTAAGTATGCTGTGTGCGTATGCTATGTGTGTTTATGTATGCTGTGTGTGTCACATATATACTATATATGTATATGTTTATATATAAATGCAAACTCCCCTAAAAATCGTGCGTTTGACCCTGCCCCGGACACTCCCCTCCTCCATTATGTATCAGGATCATTGGAGTGATTTGAAGAAGCAACATCAGCATTTTTGTGATATATGCAGTCAGGATCCATTCTGCACATCTCAGGTAAGTGATGTCCATGCCTGCACCCCTCTATTCTCACATGTGTACTGCCGCTGACCACATATGTTACCTAGTGATGTGCATACCTATATTGTAACACTTATTCTACAATGTGTATTGCGCTGACCACCTATGTTACCAAGTGATGTGCATATGTATAGTGCACCCTTATTCTACCATGCATACTTCTGCGTATGTTTCTTTAACTAGCATGACTGTTTTTTTTTAATGTGGTCTGTTTTACTTTGATGTGCAAATGAATGTTTTTATGAATATTTTGGCTAATATACACTACTTTAATAGATGTGTTTTTTTGTTTTAAAAGGACAATTAGTGTAATCTGTATGGCCATTTCAAAACTTTATTAAAATGAAACAAGAACAAATTAACAACTACACGTGTAACATTAAAAGCACTAGCATTAAAAACAAACAAATGTAGACATTTATATTAAAATGTATATATCAAAAAACATAAAAACTTTTAATTTCAAAAGGCCATTATTGATTGGGGGCCTCATCAATGGGAAATTTCCACCCAAATACTCCTTAGCCTCTTCAAGTATCTATTGTTTTCAAATAGTTTTTGCAATAAGTTCATGTAAGCACAGTCTTCAAATATTTTTGCAGAAATTACCACGGAGAAGAACAGAACATGTGGGACGGGACTTATTGAACTGTACTGGGAAAAGGAGTGTCTTCAGAAAATTTCACATCCAAGGAATATTCCAACAAAAATAAAAAGAACAGCGCCCTCCAGAACTTGGCACAATACAGCAAAAGGCACCACAGTGATGCTAATAATGAGTGGGTGCGAAACAAGATCCAAAATTAGAGAACTGTGTTTCTGAAAGAAAACAAGATGGTCAAAGTGTCCATGTCATCTGGAGCAGGGGCAGATGAGCATCACATTCCAACACTGTGGTATTATGACCTTCTGAAATTTATGCTGGACCAGGACCCTTAGCACCCATCTCTGAGCACATTGGATCCTTACCTGGGAGAAGAGGTGGAAGATGTTAGCAAAATGTCCAGGACTGATTTGATAAGTGGAGACACAGGGCCTAATTCAGATCCACTCGCGAGCGCTGAGCGCTCGCAAGCGGGTCGATGTTAGGCCAGTGCGTATGTGCACAACGGAGGCGGCTCCGTCGTGCGCATGTGCGATACCTGTATAGCGATGGCCAAGCCGTCGCTATGGGTCTCGCTACAAAGGGGGTGTGCTGTCAATGGTGAGTGACAGCACGCCCCCTTTGGTGGGCGTGCCGGGGGCGTGGCTGGCCAGACGGAGGCATTCCCATGGGAACGCCTACCATCTGGGGCCGGCCCCACTGACATCACAAGTGTCATCACAAGTGATGTCAGTGGGAGTGCTCTCGGCTCTGATAGAGCCGAAAGCACTCCAGGGCTTGCGGCAACGAGACCCTACCACAAGGGTCTTGTCACAAGCCCGATGGTAGTGATGGTCTTGACCATCGCGACCATCTTTTTGGCTGCTCGATATAGCTGTGGGTGGTCACCCACAGCTATGCGAGCGGCCAGGAGGCCGCTCTAAAATCAGGAAGGACAGCCGTGATTCCGAGCGAGAGCTCTGTCAGAGCGTCCGGCTCTGAATCAGGGCCACAGTGCAAACACACCATGCAAAATGTTCAATAGTCCATTATAAATGTAAAATTTGGCCACTAAATTTTGTTTCAAACAGCCTTCCTGCCATGGAACTGCCCCCACTCCATTAAAATATGTTAGGTGTTCCTCCTTGACCTGATGGCACATGCAGGGGCCATTGGTCCAACCCCTGATGTTGCCACAGAAGACCAATCCATATCCTCTGGGTTGTCTGGGTCATCTGGAATTGGTGTGCTTGCTGTCCTTTGTTGGATGGTCTTCTGCCTTAGAAAATTATGCATGCCAAGATGACCCAGTTGATCTTCTCCACACGTAGGTTGATGGCTGTGGGAAGATACTGAAGCAATTGCTTAAGATCACAAATGCATTCTCCACAGTATGGAGAAAGCCTGTAGTTGTAGAAATGCTTCTCCTTGGTCAATCTCCTTTTCACATGTGGCTTTATAATGTGCTCATGAAGTGCCAAACAGTTGTTGGCCACAAACACAAAATTAAACCTGTACTTGGTTTCCTCAACAGGCAGTAAATTAAGTATTTTGGTGATTAGCTTCTCATAGAAGACTGTGTGCTTAATTGCTTAAACGACCCACCATCCAAAGCTTAACCATTCTTGCCAACATCCACAAATGAGAATAGGATCCACTGCTGGCAGGAGGGGTTATGCACACATGCTTGCCATCTATAGCTTCCCAGCAATTAGGGAAGTTCCAGCATCTTTCAATTCATCAGAAATTATTTTCCATTCCTTCACAAATGTATGGAACTAGAAACAAAAAAGAATTGTAAATACATGAACTTTACCATAACTTTATTATTTTACAGATTTCAACCCGTGACCTGGCGTATGATACCGCCACTGATCCAAGCCAGATGGCCGAAAGTGAAGGTAACAGTGCCTCAAAACCCCTGCCGCCCACCAAGAAACAGCAGAAGAATCCGTTCAAACAGAAATAGTTGGACTGAAAAATTCATTGATCAGGCAGAAAAAGTGTTGTAAACTCCCACTTAGCATGTAGGTTGTGTAACATGGTGAGTGACCAGCAGCTGTATTTGAAATAGTGGTCTACGGCCTGGCTGTAAGTGACCAAGTGACACCCCGCACAATGATAGTAGAGTCACAACCCTTTCCCATCCCCACTACAGGCATGAATCAGTTCAAGAGGTATATATTCTGCAATGCTGCAATGTGAGGATACAGGAGAAGAGGACCCCTAGTTCTATAATGTGTAGGTTTTTTTAATATGGCCCCCACTTATCAACAAGTTTTATCAAACCCAATAACATTCGTGTTCTATAATATATGGTGCTCCTGGCAATCATTTGACTAATGTCAATAAACATGTGTCATAAGGCCTGATTGTAGCACCATATATCAGTGATTCCCAACCTCGGTCCTCAAGGCACACTAACAGTCCAGGTTTTAGAGATATCCATGCCTGAGCACAGGTGGTAAAATCAAAATAACCGCAGTACTAACTAACACACTTGTGCTCAAGTATGGCTGTCCTTAAAACCTGCACTATTAGTGTGCCTTGAGGACCGTGTTTGGGAACCCCTGACATATATCATAGCCCGCCAAAATTATTGGGTATGATAAAACTTGTTGATAAATGATGCTATAAGTTAAGGATGTTTACATTTATATCCACTTGTATGTGCACAGATTTGACTATTTGTTTTGTGCATTTTGAATTTTTTTTTATGTTTTTTAGTCCATATTGTTCTTGGGCTAAACAATTTTTATATTTGCAGTTCTTTTATCTATCTATATAATGGTTTTCACTTGAAAATGCTTATTTTTATATATAATAAAATACTGCTGTCCTCCCTATATGGTGTTGAGTTTATACTTTTAATTAAAAAAATATTCTTTCACAAGAAATAAAGAGTGGTGCTTTTTCTTCCCTTAAAGTACTGCTTTCTCAGGACAGTAATGATGGCTTTGCAGGTCTCTGGGATCTGAATCGGCTTACTTGGTAACGTTAATTGGTTTGTAGAGCGCTAAACAGCTTTGTGCGCTTACATTTTATTAATCAATAATAAACTTTTTTTTTTTATTCTTTTACAACCCACTGTTGTTCATCTTCATTGATAGCTTAAATCAATATAACAAACACAACTGACTGACACGGTCACCACATACACAGGTTGAGCACTGGGGAATATTATCTTTATTATTGAGGTCTCTGGGATGATGAGGCCCAAAGCTTGAAGGGAGATGAGGGAGCCAAACTTCAGGTCAGCCAGGGACTTGCCAGTAGCCAGGAATCTCAGGGTAGCCACTAGTCTCTGCTCAGTAGAAATGGCCCACCTAAATTTGGTATTCTGGCTCTGGATGTAGGGAGACACCAGACGCATCAACTCCTGTAAGGTGGCATTATCCATGCGCAGAAAATTGTGGTAGTCATCAAATTTGTACTCCCAAATCACCATAGGCTGTGCAATTTGAGAGGCAGTCTCCCTCTGCAGCAGCCACTCCTTTGTCCAGCATTATCTCAGTCTTCTTCTACTCTGGGCTCTCTCCCTATCATGTAACACCACAGCCGCAACATATGATGCCCTCACTCAATAGCAAAAAGGATCCATCACAAGAGAATGAAGTATAGAAGCACTTTGTTAAGGTAAACAAACAAAACAGAGCAGTAAAGAAATGTACAGCCTTGAGCAGGTATACACCAAGCCTCACTAGTCAAAGAGCAGAACTGCACAGAGCTAAAATTGTGCCTGCCTTATATACTCTATAGAATATATAAAGTACAGTCCCCTATTTAAATTTGGTCAGACATTTTTTAAATGCTCGTCAGGTGTTTTGATAACAAACAATATATTGTTTGCTATGTAATGATTTGGAAGTCCCAAGTGATGCACAATATATTGTTTGTTAGATTGCATAGTGTGTATGCACTATACCATTTGTCCGGGATTTCAAGGGAAATCTGGATAACCATCACAACGTTTGCTGGTTGTCTGATGTGTACCCAGCTTAAGAGTGTGCAAATGCAAGTTAAGTATGCCTCTTTGAGGTACAACACTTTAAAGTAACACAGATCTTAAAAATAGTTAGCACAAAATTAAAATTTTACACCTACATAAACCTGGTAAGAGTTGAGGAATTGTTTATAATGACTGATGCATCATTGCTGTGGACTCAACTATACACTAGAGATAAGGTTGCAAATATATTAAGATGCATGCAACTCAAAATACAGTGATAAAGCCGGAATATGTGACCGTACATATTCCTTCAGCAATTCACGAATATATGCATGCTTATGTCTTTCATTATTATTTTCATTGCAATTAAGAGTATATAGAAATGATTCAGAATATATATTAGTTGTAAGTTGCGGAGGACCATCACGTGTCGAATGGCCTCAGGCCTAAAGATGAGGTTTACCCTCTCTCTAAAGTAGGCAGGTGTGTGTCTGAAGCAACGAAGCAACAGTTATTATTTGTTAATATTGTTTCATCTAAAAGGTATAAGTGTTATTACGGAAATAGGTATAAATCAGAACTGTGGAAAACTATTTCTTCTCTAGCAATACAGAATCATGGGTTAGTTGAGTATGAACAGACTAGAAGACAGCATGTCTCAGATCTGTCTAAGCAAGAAGGGAGCTAATCAGAATAGCCTTGGCCTATAAGCGGTCACCAGTATTTTGAGAACATAGAAAGGAGATTATAGGTTTTGTTATGATTAAAATATATAATCAGTGAAATGTTTAGTGTGCATGAATATTGAATTAATTAATTAATATTTGCCATTTTATAATATGTTAGTAGCAGAGAGGAAAAAAAGTATAAAAGATTGATCAAAAAGGGGAGGAGTCGGGCTGAGCAGGAGAGATCATAGGTCGAGAGAGTCGCGGGGCGCGGGCGGCAAGTATAAACATTGGCTGACTGTCACCTTGTTAGTCTATGCTAGGCATTGCAAATAATCATTTTGTTACTGCTGCTAAACTTGTTGTTTTTTATGTTGTAAGTCTGCTTTGACAATAATACCATAATACATGTAGAATTGATTTGTTTTCTAAGTAAAACATTGACATTTATTTTAAAGTTGGTATTGGTGTGAATTATTCCATTTCTTCTTTTAATAAGTAAGGTTTAAAAATAATATCCAAAACACATCGCGATATCAATCATGGAGGCCCCAGCGAGATACACCTGTTGACGCCCGCTGTATCGGAGATTGAGAGAGAGTGCACGGCAGTGAGTTATTTTGCTCATCAGATAATTTTTATTTTTTATTTTTAAACGTGCAGTTTTGTTTTTTTCTCTCCCTCAGTCTCTGATATGATGGTTAAGTTAAATTGTGCTGTATTGAATGTTTTGGATTTGTTTTGTTTTGGTAGGATTTGTTTCTTCAAATAAGGTATTTCTCCATTGTGTAGTTTATATAAGAAAGTTTGGTATTTTAGAGAAATGGTGTTAGGAGGAGGGATTCTTCCTCTCCTTTTCTGGTCTGAGCAGTGTGCCCAATAGATAGAGAAAGTAAATGGTATTTGCTGAGGGTTTTTTTTCTCCTTCCCTGTGCACTGAAATATGTTAAGGATAAAATAAAGTTGGGTTTTAAATTTGCAAGTTAAGTGATTTTCTTGGCATTTTTGTTAGTTGATATATCGATTTCTGAAATTATTGGATTGATGTTTTTTTAAGAAGTTTTATTGATATCTTCTATTTTCTTTTTCTGCTCACTCTGAGAAATTTTTATTTTTTTGCGCAAACCAGTTTTTTTGTTTTTTTTCCTTCTTCATTTTTCTTCCTTCCCTGCTCTGTATGAAAGAGTGACGTATGATTGGTTGAATGACATATGTTTGGATATTTGACTGACCTTCATGACAGCAGGGTCTGGCAAGAAGCCCACCCAAGTATCGCTTATGGCTTCTGCTTGGAGTTGGGGTTAGATTAGGGTCTTGTGTCAAAAAAAAAGACACTATAAAAAAAAACCATAGACAGCAGTGTATGCAACTTGTGTGAGTGAACTATAACCTTTTTTTATTAAAAAAAAAAAAGGTTGTGCATACTGTCTTTTACCTTTCCTCATTCTTCTGTCTTTCTCTTTCCTTGACAGCCCCATTGACAGGGACCCCTGATGTGTCTTAATTGTGCATATGTTGCTGTGCTAGAGTTAGTAAAGGATTTGATTACCATAGATGAGTTTTTCCTCATATTTTATGACATATGCAATGTTGTTTTGTTTTTATTGGAAATTGAGGTTTGAGGATTTCGATCCAATAGTGTTGTTAGAGAGTGATTTGTCATTTGATTCAGTTTTACTAGAAATTGAGGACTTGGATTCCGATGGAAGCAGTTCATTAGAATTGTTGTTTGATTACTTGTTTCCAGAAATTTGAGCTTGTATTTGAGTCATTTTTTCCAGATATTAGGGGCAGTATTTTTGAGTTTTTTTGGTAGTTGGTTTTGTGGTTATAAAGAAGAAATTTTTTGTGTCAGCAGGGGGTTAGGACGAGAGGCATTTGGTGACCTAGCATTTCCCATTTTCCCCTGTAGTATCCTTGTATGAGAAGTGGAGTAGAGAGACATGAATCTGGTTATGTGAATTGCAGGGTAATATTATAAACAAAGAAGAGAAGTCCACATGGCTAGATAGTGTAAAATCGAGCTGCAGATATTTAAGAACAAGATAATATTGATGTAAAAGTGCTAAATCTGGTAACGAGGGCAGGTGCACAAGGTATACATATAGTCACAGGTGTAACAGGTGCGCGGAACCCTGATAATGAGGACAGGGGATGCACCAGGAAACTGAGGTACAAATCTGTTAACAAGGTCAGATTGTACAGGAGAGGTGTTGACCTGATAACGAAAGACAGGTAACACGAGGGTAGAGTTTTTTTGGGTTTTCATTTTAACAGATGTGTCACAATTTTAAAGTGAAAGAAACAGTTAATCTCATTTGTTTTTTTAAAAGGCAACATTATCTAGGTACTTGTATGGGATTCGAGGTGGTTCTTGTAAGTGATAGAGGGTAAGGGTAAGTGATTTGAGGGTGAAGAGATTGATTGTAGCTTGATAAGCTACAGAGTATGGGGAGAATGGCGCGTGACACACCTGGATGGTAATGGTTGTTTGAATGAAGGTGAGAAGGAATTGGTTTGGTGAAATGGAAATCTGAAACCAGGGTAGTTTACCATGAAATTGTATAGGTATCCCACTAACAAAACTTGTACTTAAGAATTAATGTTTCTCATTGCAAGTGTAAAAACTTATTTGAGGAGCTGGAAGAGTGTTCCCGTAGAGATTAGCTATTTGAGGAAAAAAAATTGGAGTTTTATTTTTGCAGCAGAGTGAGAGAAAGCCATTTTTTAATATGGCATTGAGTGAGTTGCCAAGAAGTAAGAGGGTAGTCATTTTAAAAAAAAATGTTTAGAGCTTTGCAACAGAGGATGGGGAATAAAATTAGCATAATGTGGGATCTAGGAATAATAATAAAACAAAAGCATATGTGATTAGGAATGACAAGTATGTATGCAGTTATGAAAGACATGTACGGAGATGAGTGTGGAGTTTGTTGCAGGGTGGAGTGAGATGACTGGATGGACCTCTGGCCATTTTCCCATGGCCGGCACATTTAACCAGTCTGTTTTGTAGAGTCTTTCAAAGCAACAATTATTTTGTCTAAGTTGGTGAAGAATAGGGTTAAGTATTTGCAATGTCTGGCAATATGGCAGCAGGAGGCTAAGAGGTGGAACAAGGTGGCAGTCAGTCAACAGCACCGGCAGCTTCCCTGGCTCTCACAGCTGGCCCAATTGACCCCCCTTTTGTTTTTTGCTTTTTCAAGATTTGAACCCTAGAGACTCCTGTCTCTGGTGATGACAACGTTGATGTAACGCTTAAGCTTATTGCTTTCTCTATGCTTGCTTATTTTAATCAATAATACCAAGATTTGTATCTCACAGACTATTGTCTCTGAAACTAACTTAAATGTCTAAGCTTACTGTTATAGTTATGCCTGTTTATTCTAATCAACAGTTTGTTTATGATTATTCCCCAGAAGTGAACTGTTAGATCTGATTCAAATGGTCAATTGATGATTATTACTGATATTCGTGTCCTTCCTGCAACTAATCTCACTATCATTAGCAGGTTCAATGTGTCCTGGATACCTTGTGTTTATCTGACCATTTATTGTTTGTGAGGACATCACAGTTTCTGGATGTTGCCACAGAAATCCTACATCATGTGCAGCATCATTCATGGCTAAGAAATTGTGCAGTTATTTATGTTTCCAGATATAATATAGCATCCCATGTGTTGTTGAAGGTGACAGAGATACACATTTTACAGGGAAGGTATTACAAGCAATATGTCAATATATGGGTTTATAAAAAAGCAAAATTGAATGTGTAAACACTAACATTGAGTACATGTTAGATAAGGTGGGTATGGAGACTGCCCTGAGTTGACTGGGGGCTTTTACCTCTAGTTTTGTATAGCATCCACACCACTTCAAAGCGATCACTTAACCTGTGCCTTGTGAGCTACTTTTTTATTTTTTGGAAAACTGCCTATCCTTATTGTAAGTCCAGCAACAGACTTGTCACTGTTATATGATTTAACTACGGACTATGTTATACAATTCTCACAGCATCTGAAGGAAAGCTTATGAAGAGACTCCCAGAAGAACCTTGTCATGGAGTCCAGTCTAGAGACTATGTAATGGTGAGAAATTTCTTATGTTCTGGTTATCTCATAGATCGATGGCACGGCCCGTTCCAGGTTCTGCTAACAACCTTGATGTGGCAGAAAAGGACAATTGGATTCACAAAATCTCACTGCAAGAAGGTTGCCGACCCGGCGGTGAGGTCAGTTAAAGCCAGAGAAGACGCAGATAAAGACACTGACTGTGATTTAAATCTAATAAACTTATTTGATGATGGGCCTGATCAGAGCCACAGTTCAGACCAAGATAAGGTTCACAGAATCGGGGACATTATTAGTAGTGTTCTGCGGGTTTTGAACAAAGAAAAGGAAAGATGGCTATTGGTGATCAAATCTCTGTGTATCCATTGAGTGGGAAAGTTATTTTTTTTCCATTTTTTTTATTTATTTTTTATAGTGAATAGGAGCTGACAAGGACTGGTGACTGACGAGGACGGTGTGGAGAGTTATCCTAGGGGTACTGCCAGGGTCATATTGGTAAACTCCACTCCTATTTTAAAACTCATGGTTATAAGCGATATGGTTTTAATCACATTAAGAGTCATAAAAGATGCACACACTCATTTTACTACTGATACTCCCAGGTATAGGTACGCATCAGAGGAAGGTCTCGTGCTGGTACTAGGTGCAAGATACATCTGAGAAGTATCGGGAAAAAAAAAGCCATTACTGTAAGGCAAAGGTGTGAAGGGTTGTCTCACAATTCCAAGGTGTATATTTAAATACTGTAGTTTAAATTCAGAAAAGGGGTATACAATGGTGCAAAGGCAGCACCTCTATACAAACTGACACTTCTTCCCTTAACACTTATCATGAGCTTATAGAAAGAACAATAAAGTTGATTGTTGGGTATGTAGTCACCATGTCATTCAGGGAATGTTGTGCTAATGTCTATTTCATTGCACTCAAATCAAACAACACTTCACTCACTATGTGGGACTCACACACTTCAACCTTATAATGTCAAGGGTTCCCTATGTTTAAAATTAACAAGGTATCCAAGGTATGATCAGGACAATATCATGTCTATTAACAAAATGGTACAGGAGCTGAAGGTATTTATTTGGGAACCAGTGTTTGTAACACAATCTTACAAGGCGGATCTTACTGAATTAAACTTGTTTGGGGAACTTTTAGAAATTATTAAATACACAAAACCTAATAAAAAAATTATATGTGAGTGCATTAATAAACTGTGTAATAACAGAAGAAATGTCGGGGTACAATAACACATACAGTCATCATATCGCAGAATGGAACAAGCAAGAAGAAAGCGTGGATGAAAATGTTACTTATAATGCTTTTATAAGCCCATTGTAATGTTCCTTATAATGCTTTTCTAACACATTCTCTAATAAACCATGACACTACCACAGGGGTTATATTATATGTGTGGGCATAAGGCTTATTGATGTTTACTGGTGAATTCTTTTGAAAAGGGTCTTATCAGAATATTGCTACCTGATGCAAAGGTAATACAACAGAAAAATCTAAAAGAAACATATGAAATAATTACTGTGTAAGAATGGTAAATAGAAATACAAATGGTATATGGAAAAGTACAAGCACCTCTTTACACTGTCCCAAAGTTATAAGATTGGTTTAGGATTTGGTAACATAATAACATTTGGTACATAGGGAATTAATAAACAATATCGCAGACATTGTGGTAAGAGAGTTTCAAGCAATAAAACAGTGAATAACAAAAATAAAATGTAGCACACACTACCTTAAGGCTGTAACTTTGGATATTGTGTCACATTACAAACAGTATATGAGTTTAAGGGTCATACATACATCACAAATTCTTATGAGGAAATAAAATAAAGGTTAAATGAAATTACTCAGGTTAAAAATGAATTTGCTGAATAAACATGATGGTGTGATTCGCGACAGTTGGTTCACCTGGTCAAACCCCAGTACCTAGTTTGCATGGGTTGGAACTTGGTTAAGCAATGTTATGTACACATTGGGAAGATTAATATTTTTTGTCATGATGATGTTGTTGATTTTCTATATATTGGTGAAAGGCTTCAAGAAGATGTTCCAATGCATTAAGAAGAAATCAGACGATGCAATTTATGAGAGATATGAACTATTTTCAGAGTTATGACCCCTCAAATTTCATGAGGATGGAACTGATAAAGCCAGAATATGTGACCGTACATATTCCTTCAGCATTTCACGAATATATGCATGCTTATGTCTTTCATTATTATTTTCTTTGCAATTACGAGTATACAGAAATGATTCAGAATATATATTAGTTGTAAGTTGCGGAGGACCGTCACGTGTCGAATGGCCTCAGGCCTAGAGATGAGGTTTACCCTCTCTCTAAAGTAGGCAGGTGTGTGTCTGAAGCAACGAAGCAACAGTTATTATTTGTTAATATTGTTTAATCTAAAACGTATAAGTGTTATATAGGTATAAATCAGAACTGTGGAAAACTATTTCTTCTCTAGCAATACAGAATCATGGGTTAGTTGTGTATGAACAGACTAGAAGACAGCATGTCTCAGATCTGTCTAAGCAAGAAGGGAGCTCATCAGAATAGCCTTGGCCTATAAGCGGTCACCAGTATTTTGAGAACATAGAAAGGAGATTATAGGTTTTGTTATGATTAAAATATATAATCAGTGAAATGTTTAGTGCGCATGAATATTGAATTAATTAATTAATATTTGCCATTTTATAATATGTTAGTAGCAGAGAGGAAAAAAGTATAAAGGATTGATCAAAAAGGGGAGGAGTTGGGCTGAGCAGGAGAGATTGTAGGTCGAGAGAGTCGCGGGGCACTGGGCTGTAAGTATAAATATTGGCTGACTGTCACCTTGTTAGTCTATGCTAGGCATTGCAAATAATCATTTTGTTACTGCTGATAAACTTGCTTTTTTATGTTGTAAGTCTGCTTTGACAATAATACCATAATACATGTAGAATTGATTTGCTTTTTAAGTAAAACATTGTCATTTATTTTAAAGTTGGTATTGGTGTGAATTATTCCATTTCTTCTTATAATAAGTAAGGTTTAAAAATATTATCTAAAACACATCACGATATCAACAGATTTGGAAATGCAACTATGCTGAAGCTCCTTTCCCCCAAGAGGGAATACAGTGAAAATATTGGAGGTGAAAGTCGCAAACTTAGCTCCCCTCCACTAAAATGAAGGTCCAGAATTCCCAGACAGTGGAGAAGGCCTCAAAGCAGATTTGTAAGTACTAGCATTTGGAAAGTCTACTGTGCATGTGTACCTGATCCTACTGTCATTAAAGCAGGGGATATAACTCTCTGATAATGAGAAAATGCTGGATAACAGGCAGTGTAAATTGTTCATAATTAATAAGAGTAGTTCGAAACATATTTTTGTTACTACTCCTGTTTGTTTCCTTTGGAGGAAAGGAAGGAAAAAGGAAGGAAAGGAAGGAAAGAAGGAAATAAACCTTGGAACAATTGCTAGAGACCTAGTGGATTATTAACAGGTAACTCCTATACCTTATCTCATTGTACATTTTAATGATGGAAATCAACACTTAGCAAAATTGTCAAGAAGGCTTGCATCACTTAGTTCTTACCATGTATAGCAATCCCAAAACCCTTTCTTAAAATTCCTGCAAAATGTACATATATTTTCTAACAGGCTAAGTGCAGTAGATGACATGTAGTAAACTAAAATAATGATCCATTCCTGCTATGGCATGGATGCCAATCCTTGCAAATTTTACTGACAGTTGGCCTGTCCATATGACAAAAATCTATACCCCTATTAGAATTGCATAATGTGTCAGTAAATCATGTTGAACATTGTTAAGAATATTTTCAATTATTATTAGTCCTTTGTTCAAAGGGAGCGGGACTACAGGTGGAGACAGTAGCCGGAGCTAGTGAACATTGAGAGACCTTCTGTATTGGTGGATGTTCGGCGTCTGACGTCATCGAGAGGTGCGGCACCACACACCTCCACAGACCAGCCAGAAACCACTGGGACAAGAAGAAGCCCCAGAGTAGGGTAAGAATAGGGAAAAGCATCATTGGTAAACTGACTGTTACGCAGCTGACTACCCACCTTTCTCCTGGAGCCCACTCCTGACATAACCCCCAAAATGGCTATTAACATTTAACAGCACTTATAAGTGCGAGTCATTTGCTTCATTTTTAACCATTGCATTCTCATACACTGTTTTTATTTACACTATTCATCATCAAAAATCTGTATCTTCAACATTTTATGTTTTTTTATTTATTTTTTATATTTTTTATATTATTTGTGTAGTAGTCTTTTCCATCTTCTCTATTTTTCTTTCAACTTTTTCTACTTGGACTATCATCTATTTCTTCACCTTTATCTTTTTAGAGCTCAACATTATTTATATTTACAAGCGACTCCTGGTACCAAGGTGCGGTCTGGAGGGCCAGTCTCTATGAGCCGCCGTGTGCTGGGCGGGATGGCCAGGCTTAAACGTTTTCCCTAGAAATATAGGTCCGTTTAAGCTGTATAGTTTAATTCATGTCTACTTTTAAAATTAAGGATGAATAATGTAGATCAAATATTAATATTTTTTTTCTGTACATTTTCTTATGAATGTAATAAAACTATTATAGTATGGTATAACAAAAGAAGAACATCTACTTTACAAATGTGCTGCACATTGTACATTTACACAAAAATGGTTATATCTTTTTTTTTTTTTTTAAGTAAGCTCACAGAATCAAATGTTTCTAGCTGCAAGAAACTGGAGAGAATCATCATAATAATGATAACAGGCTACATGGAACCTTTCACAAAACAGAACAATATGCTTTTAGCTTTTAACATTCTCTGACATCCCAATGAATTAGACACTGTGGAATGTGAATTTTCAATGAACAATGCTCACAATGCTGTAACACACACACACACAAAATAATACTGCACTAATACATTGGTTTAATTTTCTGTCCATGACCTGACTACCTTGTCACTATTTATGATGAACTTGCATTCACATTCAGATAGAATTCAATGCCATTTCTTTATTGAGGAGAAACTAGTCTGCTATAATATAAAGAAAACTACCAAGGCTGTCACATTCCTACAAAAGAAAGTTTCACAATGAATACATTGCAATAATTAAATTTAATTTCTACAAAAATCTGGTTTGTTACAGGGTCAGTGCACATGCCATAGAATTTCTCACTGCAAAACAAAAATCCAATTTCCTTGTAAAAGTTAGCCAGTGGTTTGGTACTATGGTTCTACAATTAATGATCTGTATCTATTGCACATGGGGTCCTAGGTCTAAATGTTTCTTTCTGTACTTTAATGTAGTCCAGTGTACAGTAGCTTGGTTGGTTTGACACAGTAACTTAATTGACCACTTTTGTCCTGCATATGTTATCTTGCATCTACCACAATAACAGACCCAACACGCATGGGTTGCTGGAGAGTTGTGCCCTTGGTCATTTTGCAGATGAATCTTGTGATTTGTCGCACTGCGAATGCATCCGAGGTGATCATACACATCTGTGGTTAACTAGAGGTGATTCAAGGTCATACACTTCTCAATTGCAGCTCCACTTGTGACTGAAGATGTGTAAATGGGCGGCAATAGGTTGTTCGTATGTAGGCAAAGTGTTCTAAGGGCCTGATACAGAGGCGGATGCAATGGCAATATTTACACAGATAGAGCAATTGTTTGCCAGTGTGCATGCCTATAAGTTGCAATGGAAAAGCGCCAAGATTGTTTTGCAATTTTGGTCGCACAGAAGATCCATTAGCAAACTGAGTGTCAGGTAGTCAGTGTTTGTAATAGGGGGATGGTCAGAAAAATGCAGGTGTGTCTGTATGTTTGCACATCGTTTCATGGGTGTGCATAAATTAGCCATTGCAATCTCCTTCACATCATGAGAGCTCTCTGCATGTCAGGAGAGCTGCAGTGTTTGAGGCTGGTCATGCAGACTTGACTTACATGCTGCATGACCAGTTGATGTGCGTCGATGTTACTGATGTTAACGCAGGATATTGACATTAGACATATATGAGAAAGTAGAAGTGGGCGTCCTTATGTTCAGGTAAGCTTTAGAAGCATAAGTATAACTTTTCAGCTGCGTACCGTGCGGAATCGCAGCTGCAATTGTATTACCGTCCATCTCGGAATCAGGCGCTAAGTACGTGTAGAGTTATGCAGAGTTCAGCTTACTCACATAGTTTTCTTGCACAAAGTATAGAGGCGGTGGAAATGTGCGCTAATAGTGATGATGGTTATTTAGACAAGCAGAGTCATAAGGGTGGTGCATTCACAATGCATGCAATACTGCATTTACCCCACTATGTGCATATTGTCACACTTTATTACAAATGCAATGAACAGGAGCTCCTTAAGATATAAGTGCAGTCAGCCATTGAATAATTTTATGTGAGACAACTCTGTGTGTCCTGGCTAATCAGAATTAACTTTTCTGGATATACTGACTACACTAAACCTTCTAAAGCAGACAAGTGGTGCTGTTGCCCTTGATAAACCAATCAGATTATATATCACTTTCTAAAATGCAAAAAAATAATAATAACTGCAATCTGATCGGTTGCTATGAGTAACACTACCACTTTTCACTTTTAGAAACTTTAGTAAATCTAACCTTAAGCCTAGTTTCACAGCCTATTATATGTTATTTAGGTAAGGCTACCATCATTTTGAAACAAAAAACTGGGACATCTACATCATCTGAATTTTGTTGAAGCCATAAGTCAATTATATAATTCCTTTTCGGCATGACTGGATTAAGACCTTTCAGAGGCCCTATTCACTTAAAACATTTTGATGCCCCCATTATTATTTTGTTCCCCTAAAAAAAATGTACCTCCAAAATTCTTGCCAAGGATTTATTAAAATCCAAATTTGGAAAAAACCCACCATCTGGCAACAGTGTACTAAGCGCCGCTTTAAAAAACTACTCCAATTGCCCTTCCATGCAATTAGGTGAAAATAAAATAATGTTAAAAAAAAATCTGTTTTCCCGTTATTTTAGTAAAAATATGATTGAAAGATGATTGAAACTCCATATGTCAAAAACAGGACTGTCCTTATAAAATATTTTATGTCAAAATGAGATGCAACAAGATCTACAAAATATTATTGTGTCTGAACGATATAGACACTTTAGGCATGCAAATATATCTCTGGCTGACCGCTTTGAACGGAATGAGAATGATTTGCAAATGGAAAGCTAATGTGACAAAATGCAAATCCTAATGGATATACATCTATTCTATTGGACCTCTCCAGTCCTACGTAAGCAAGACCAGCCATCATTATCACTGGCACTTACACCTACCCCATGCTAGGTGAAGGAGATTCATCTGAATTTGTAGTTCAAATAGATATGTATGACTGGGAATAGTGTGTAAGTCTGACCGCATGCCCAACACACCCATGAGATGGTTCTCTTGCATGTGTTGCAAAATTGCCAACCAATTACCACCTATAAATGCCCATTTAAAAGCCACAGAGAATTTGCCCTAGTCTGTAAGCCTCTGAATCATGCGTTCTTTCATGATGATGAACATGCAGCACATGACGCATACGCAATATAAGAAAAACCCTGCGAGGTACACCCCACGTATGATGTTGCATGCAACTCAGAATCAGGCCCTTTATTGAAAACCACAAATGAAATACGAAAGTTAATGCAATGTTATTCTATTTAACATGTTTTAATTATTAGCTGTAATTTCCCCTGTTCTCCTTATGGTAAATATCTACAGATCCCCCTCTGTAAGGTGTGATAATATCCCTGCTAGTCTCTACATTCATTTTATAGAGTTGATGTTTTCCATGCATAATCAATCCATATTTCTAGGAAAGAAAATGAACAGATAACAAATGTGTCTCAGTGCAGTGAGCTGGGAATAAGAGCCCCAGGGGAACATTTTACCTTGCAGCATAGTTTCTGTAATGCAACACTTACTTCAGTGTGAGGAAATGTGTCACAGCGAAGATTAAGAGTGATTACTGGGACACATAAATAATATAAGAGAACGGTGATCACTCGTCTTCTGGTATATCAAATGGAAGCTAAACATTTTTCTTAATAGGGATAACCATCGAACATTTGATAGATTACATTGGTGCCATGCAAATAAAAATGAAAATAGCTTTTTGAAATCAATATTTTAAACTAACTTTTGTCAGAGTTTTCTTTTTTAGAAGGATTAAAATAATTTATATACTTTGCTTGGGTTCATTGGACTTTTTAGATATCATTTAAAATTAATTCACTTGGATTTTGATAAACTCAATTTTATAGACTCGGAAATTTGAGAATTAGTTATTTTATGCTTCCATGCATATCTAACAAATTAACAAATGTATTGGGAAAAAAATAATAGGCTTATCTGGTATTTATTTGTTAATTTTATGTATTTATTTGTTAAATAGTATGTTCAGTACTTGATCACTGATTGCCTATTCTAACTAATATGTTTGAAATTTTTTTTAAATAAATTGTCTTTTAACACTAAATTATTTATGATCTAATGTTTACATAATTGCTATTATATTTTTATGTTACATTGTTGCCGCACACTAAAATACCGGAGGCTATTATTTACTTTTTGTTTTGCACTATGCACTTTATGATATTCATTTATCATTAACACTCTCTTCTAAGTACACATTACACTAAAAATATCTCAGCCAGTTTTTTCACTTCTTCGCAGTTTTGCACACCTTGATGCACAGCACTTTAAACATTAATTTTTAATATTCCAGAAATATTTTGTCATAATATTGTGTATATATATATATATATATATATATATATATATATATATATATACATATATATATATATATATATATATACACACACACATATACAGTACCAGACAAAAGTTTAGACACACCAACTCATTCAATGGTTTTTGTTTATTTAAATAATTTTCAACATAGTAGATTACTACTGAAGACATCAAAACTATGAAAGAACACATATGGAATTATGTTGTAAACAAAAAAGTGTTAATTCAAAATATGTTTTATATTTTAGATTCCTCAAAGTAGCCCCCTTTTGCTTGGATTACAGCTTTGCACACTCTTGGCATTCTCTCAATCAGCTTCATGAGGTAGTCTCCTGGAATGGTTTTGAATTAACAGGTGTGCCTTGTCAAGAGTTAATCTGTGGAATTACTTGCCTTCTTAATGTGTTTGAGACCATCAGTTGTGTTATGCAGAGGTAGGGTTGGTACACAGTGGACACCACTATTTGACTACTGTTGTAATCCATATTATGGCACCAACCACTCAACTCAGTAAAGAGAAACGAGAGTCCATCATTACTTTAAGACATGAAGGTCAGTCGATATGGAAAATTTCAAGAACTTTGAATGTATGCTCAAGTGCAGTTGCAAACACCATGAAATGCTATGATGAAACTGGCTCTCATGAGGACCGCCCCAGGAAAGGAAGACCAAGAGTTACCTCTGCTGCAGAGGATAAATTCATTAGAGTTACCAGCCTCAGAAACCACTACTTAACAGAATCTCAGATTAGAGACCACATAAAGTCTTCACAGAGTTCAAGTAGCAGACAAATCTCAGCATTAACTGTTCAGAGGAGACTGCGTGAATCAGGCCTTCATGGTCGTATTGCTGCAAAGAAGCCACTACTGAGGATGAACAACAAGAAGAAGAGAATTGTTTGGGCCAAGAAACACAAGGAATGGACATTGTGAGATGCAGAGAAGGTGAGCAGATGGTTTCTGCATGTGTGGTTCCTACTGTGAAGCCTGGTGGAGGAGGTGTGATGGTGTGGGGGTGCTTTGCTGGTGACACTGCAGCACCATTCTGCAGCACCATGTCATCCCATCTGGTTTGCGCTACTGGGACCATCATTTGTTTTTCAACAAGACAATGACCCCAAACTCACCTCCAGGCTATGTAAGGGCTACTTGACCAAGAAGGAAAGTGATGGAGTGCTGCGTCAGATGACCTGGCCTCCACAATCACCCAACCTAAACCCAATTGAGCTGGTGTGGGATGAGTTGAACTGCAGAGTGAAGGAAAAGCAGTCAACAAGTGCTCAGCACCTCTGGTAACTCCTTAAAGACTGTTGGAAAACCATTCCAGGAGACTACCTCATGAAGCTGATTGAGAGAATGCCAAGAGTGTGCAAAACTGTCAACCAAGCAAAAGGGGGCTACTTTGAGGAATCTGAAACATAAAACATATTTTGATTTGTTTAACACTCTTTTGTTTACAACATACTTCCATGTGTGTTCTTTCATAGTTTTGATTTTCTTCAGTATTAATCTACTATGTTGAAAATAATTTAAATAAACAAAAACCATTGAATGAGACGGTGTATCCAAACTTTTGTCTGGTACTGTATATTATTTATACTAGCACATTGCGCGCTCACACACAGTTTTCATTTTTACATATTTATATCAACAACAGATCACCACCGTTACACTTTTTCTGTTTGTGCTGACACCCACAGTGAAGGGGAGTGCTATATACATACGATTATATATTTAAAATAGGATATATTCCTCGCATTTTATTGAATTTAGTAAGGATTTGTGGTATCTTCTGGTGCTATTATCTCCCATTCTTATAATATATATATATATATATATATATATAATCCGTGGTCGGACCAGCACTCCACTCTCAAAAATAACATGCTCCAGTGCCTCTGTAGATCAGCAATATGAAATGCTAATACAAACAAGCAGCGGCTCTCAGAGACTTTGCAGAAAATATAAATGGCATATTGTTAAAAATACATAACCTCACTCCATATTTTCTACAAAGTCTCTGAGTGCCACTGCTTGTTTGTATTGCCAACCAATATATATATATATATATATATATATATACACACACACACACATACACACACACAGTATTTGGTCTGGCACTCTGAAATAGTAGATGAAATGAGGGTGCCCTCCTCAATTAATTCAGAGTGTATATTCCTCTATAGGTCCGACATGGCATGGTAAAAGGAAAAAAACAGGCGGTACTCCTTCAACTTCAAAGATATACATATATTTTAACAATCACATCAAGGTGGTCGGTGTTCAACGTTTCAAGACCCTAAGGTCTTTTCATTATGACGAGTGAACAGTAAATGAGTAAAAACAGTGTCCTACCTTATAAGTGCTCCATTCAGATGCGGTCCATCCTAGCATCTCCCGGCAGCTGGGGGCACAGCCATGTGAAGCACCAGTTTATATTAACCTGTGTCAGCTGTCCTTTTGGTAGTATGATAGAAGCTATGTTAGGTGACTGCCTTACCTTTAAAAGCCAGTAGCTGGCAGGTGAGCTTTAAACCTGGTAACATTTTTTCAGTTTAAACTATGGTAACAGCTACCAGGTTTTCATCAGTGTGACTGATAGTGTAGGACCCGCAGAGAAGTGGGGTCCCGTGATGTGGACTGTGGGCTTAAAATGCATTGATCAATCCATGAACCAAATCCCCATTATTTATTTATTTATTTAGACATCATTGTGAGTATTTAAACTAGGGGTGTGCACCGGCCACTTTTCGTGTTTTGTGTTTTGGTTTTGGATCTGGATCTTTCTTCGTGTTTTGGATCTGGATTGGTTTTGCCAAAACCACCCTTCTGTGTTTTGGGTTCTGGGTTTTGTGTTTTGGATCTGTATTTTTTTGAAAAAAAGCATAAAAACAGCTTAAATCACAGAATATGTGGTTTTTTCTGCTGCTATGCTATTATTAACCTCAATAACCTTTATTTCCACTCATTTCCAGTCTATTCTGAACACCTCACACCTCACAATAGTGTTTTTATGTCCTAAAGGTTGCACCGAGGTAGCTGGATGACTATGCTAAGCGACACGAGTGGGCGGCACAAACACGTGACCCATCTAGGAGTGACACTGCAGTGGCAGACAGGATGGCAGTTAGAAAAACTAGGCCCCAAACTGTACATAATGCAAAGAAAAAAAAGAGGTGCAAGATGGAATTGTCCTTGGGCCCTCCCACCCACCCTTATGTTGTATAAACAGGACATGCACACTTTAACAAACCAATCATTTCAGCGCCAGGGTCTGCCACACAACTGTGGCTGAAATGATTGGTTCGTTTGGGCCCCCACAAAACAAGCTGGCAATTAATGTGTCCCTGCACAAACTGGCTCTACGGAGGCAAGATGTCATCCTCATCCTCCTCATCCACCGATTCCTCACCCTCTTCAGTGTGTACATCCTCATCCTCACAAAGTATTAACTCGTCCCCACTTGAATCCACCACCACAGGTCCCTCTATACCTTCTGGAGGCTGGTCTCCCTGGAAGAGCTGATAATTCATTTTGATGAACATCATCTTCTCCACATTCTGTGGAAGCAACCTCCTATGCCTTTCGCTGACAAGGTTCCCGGCTGCACTAAACACTCTTTCGGAGTACACACTGGAGGGGGGGCAACTCAGGTAAAATAGAGCCAGTTTGTACAGGGGCCTCCAAATTGCCTCTTTTTCCTGCCAGTACAGGTATGGACTGTCTGACATGCCTACTTGGATGCTGTCACCGATGTAATTATCCACCATTCTGTCAATGGTGACAGTATCATATGCAGTGACAGTAGACATGTCAGAAATTGTTGCCAGGTCCTTCAGTCCGGACCAGATGTCCAAACTTGGTCCTGCCTGCCCTGCATCACCGCCAGCGGGTTGCTTAGGATACCTAAGTTTTTTCCTGGCAGCCCCAGTTGCGGGAGAAAATGAAGAAGGAGCCGTTGACGTGTCACGTTCCGCTTCAGCTGACAGTGTGTTCACCAGCAGGTCTTTGCACCTCTGCAGGCTTGTGTCGGCCGGAAAGAGAGACACCACATAGGCTTTAAACCTAGGATCGAGCACGGTGGCCAAAATGTAGTGGTCTGATTTCAACAGATTGACCACCCTGGAATCCTGGCAAAGCGAATGAAGGGCTTCATCCACAAGTCCCACATGCCAAGCGGAATCGCTCCGTCTTAGCTCCTCCTTCACTTTCTCCAGCTGCTTCTGCAAAAGCCTGATGAGGGGAATGACCTGACTCAAGCTGGCAGTGTCTGAACTGACTTCACGTGTGGCAAGTTTGAAGGGCTGGAGAATCTTGCACAACACGGAAATCATTCTCCACTGCGCTTGAGTCAGGTGCATGGTGCTCCAGTCTTCGGCACGCAGTCGCTGAATGGCGAAAGTGGCCAGAAATTTTTCGGGCCACCCAAAGCGTCTCCTGCACGCCCCTGTCGCTTTTCAGAAAATTCTGCACCACCAAGTTTATTGTGTGAGCAAAACATGGGATGTGCTGGAATTTGCCCAGATGTAATGCCCGCACAATATTGGTGGCGTTGTCAGATATCACAAATCCCCAGGAGAGTCTAAGTGACGTAAGCCACTGGGCGATGATTTCCCTCAGTTTCTCTAAGAGGTTGTCGGCGGTGTGCCTCTTACTGAAACCGGTGATACACAGCGTAGCCTGCCTTGTAACGAGCTAGCATTTCTGAGATGCTGCTACTGGTGACGCTGCTGCTGTTGCTGCGTAAGGTGATACATCTACCCAGTGGGCTGTCACAGTCTTATAGTCCTTAGTCTGCCCTGTTCCACTTGTCCACATGTCCGTGGTTAAGTGGACATTGTGTACAACGGCATTTTTCAGGACACTGAGGACACTTTTTCTGACGTTTCTGTACATTCTCGGTATCGCCTGCCTAGTGAAGTGGAATCTAGACGGGATTTGGAACCGGGGATACACTACCTCCATCAATTGTCTAAATCCCACTGCACTAATGGCGGATACCGGACGCACGTCTAACACCAACATAGCAGTAAAGGCCTCAGTTATACGTTTTGCTTCAGGATGACTGCTGTCGTACTTCATCCTCCTCGCTAAGGACTGTTGGAGGGTCAATTGCTTAGTAAAAGAAGTAGTGGTGTTCCTACTTCCTCTCTGGGATGACAAACGACTCCCAGCAGCAACAGCAGCAGCGGCAGCAGTAGGTGTAGCAATGCAGGATCCTCCCAAGGAATCCCGGATATGAGAGTCAGTCATGCCAGTGACATGGCCTGCAGGACTACTTCCGATCCTGACTGAGGAGGAAATTAATGAGGAGGGAGTTGATGGTGCTTTTTGCAGGCACTTGGATGCAACAGGACAAAGGGATTTAGGTGTCCCTGGACTGCTTACGGTTTTAGCCAGTTTCTGAACTTGACTGTAACTTTTTATGAACGTGCTGTAGGTGACGTATAAAGTAGGATGTTCCTAGGTGGTTAACGTCCCTACCCCTACTTATTCCACCTTTACATATGGTACATATGGCAAGACAGTTGTTGTCCGGATTTGGATAGAAATATTTCCAGACCAAAGAGGTGGAATGTTTGGTCTTCTGCCCAGGCATGACTGTGATGGGCTTTTTCATCCCACAGACAACAACTGTCTCCCCCGGTGCCTGCTTTAAACAAATCACCTCACCATCAGAATCCTCCTCGTCAACTTCCTCCTCAGCGCCAGCTAGACCAGTATCCTCATATTGTTGTACATCAACAGTGACATCTTCAATTTGAATATCAGCAAGTGGATTTTGGGTGCTCCTTTCAGCACTTGCAAAGGGTGTGTAAATAGTGGAAGGAGCCATCTCTTCCCTTCCAGTGTTGGGAAGGTCAGGCAACTCAACAGTCGTCACACTTGGACTCTCCTTGGGGATTTGTGATATCTTCTTAGAATTAGAAAGCACAATTCTTTGGTGTGCTTTTGCCAGCTTAACTTGTTTAATTTTTGTAGCAGGAGGAGGGTTTAATTCGTCATGTGAAGCTTAACCACTAGTCATGAACATAGGGGAGGACCTTAGCCATTCCTTGCCACTCCATGTCATAACTGGCATATTGGCAAGTTTACGTTTCTCCTCAGACGATTTAAATTTACTTTTTAAGGTCATTTTCCTGAACTTGTCATTTGTGATTTTATATGCCCTCTACTATGACATTTGGCATCGGCCTTGGCAGACAACATTGATGGCATTTCATCATCTAGCTCATGACTAGTGGCAGCAGCTTCAGCACTAGTAGGAAGTGGTTCTTGACCTTTCCCTATTTTATTTTTATCGGACAAATTTTTGTCCTCCATTATGTGATATTGATGCACGTGCAGCTAAGGCACACACAAATACAGAAAAAGATTTTTGTACTTTTTTTTAAGCGCACTTTGGGGGTTACACCACCCTTCAATAGACGAGACAGTAGGCCCTTTACTTATAACACAGGCGCACACTTGGTTCTACTTTGTTGATGCACGTGCGGCTACACAGCACACAAGTCACAAACACAGATTTTTTTTTTCAGGCACTTTGGGGGTTACACCACCCTTCAACAGATGAGCTAGCCAGCCCTTTACTTATGACACAGGTGCACACATGGCGCTACTTTATTGATGTACATGCAGCTAAAGCACACACAAGTCTCAAACACCGAAAAATATATATATTTTTTTGGCACTTTGGGGGTTACACCACCCTTCAAAAGATGAGCCAGTCAGCCCTTTATTTATGACACAGGCGCACGCCTGGCGCTACTTTGTTGATGCTGATGACTTTTTGCCTCAATTTCAGATCCGAGTCAGGCGGGAAAACTCAAACCTGACTCAGATCTGGCTTAGATTGAGGGGGCTCAGATTTCAGGAAATCCAAACCAGCTCATCCCTAGTAGAAACTAAACAATACTAATAAGGGTATTGTGCAAAATACAAACCATATTGAAAACATCAAAACTGGAGTGTTTTTGAGTGCAATACTTAATACTGAATAAATATAGCATTGTTCTACAGCCTTACTGTAGTGAGAGCATTTAATCAACACTACAGTTAGAAAGTCCATGGAGACATTCTTGATTCATAATAGATCTCAGGTAGGTTTTAATCAGTCTGAGCTTAGATGAGCTCCTTTCAGCAGCAGGAGGAAGAGGTGCAGAGATTCCCAGAGCGACTCAAGCAGGAAAGTCAAGTTATACATTTATTATATTTTTGATGTTTTTAATGAGAAGTACTATTTCTGCCCTTAGTTCACATGATTATATCATAATTGAATGCACCACACAGAAAACATGATTATCCCACAAATTAATACTCCAGTTTACATAATTATTCCACCAATTATTGTCCTCAGTCCACATGATTATGCCACAAATTGATGTACCATCCAGTTCATATGACTATGCCACACATAACTGTAACCTTTTCACATGATTATGCCACAAATTGTTGCCCCCATCTCCTAACGCTGCTGGAGAGGTCACATGCTATGCTGGCCCCCCATTTGTCTCACTGTCACTGAAATGGTGAAGAAATGCAGGAGGAGCTGCCATAACATATTACCTCACCTATAAGTGGTGCTACAGTCAATGTTTTTTTGCATTGTGATAATGTAAAAAAGGAACATCTGCTGACTGCTCCTCCTATCATTGTATGCTAGGTAATGTGGGGTAAGTTCCCCATGCCTGCTGGACAACCCCCTAGACAATGTGACCTAGGAATTGCCTATGTAACTTATGCCAAGGGCTGACTTTACCGCCAATAAGTTGGAAATAAAATTGTTTACCTTAACTATCATGGTGGCTTTCTTTGAGTCTTCCATGGTCAGCCAATTAGTGGTATTTTTTGGAACTTTTACTACTCTTAAAAAATGTTGTGCTTGTAAGTAGATCCCATCTATGTATAATGTCTCAATCTAAAGTACTCAGAGGAATCAAGGTAAATAGGTCAAAGTTTTGCACGCAAGCTGCGGAATTCTGTTTAGTAGTTTTGGTGCAGTATTATTTGGTGATGCAGTCTGATCACTGAATCAATTGGTTGGTGACTGCTGATGGCACACACTGACCAGGTTTAATTTTTCACCAGTGTTTTAGTGCTCCTAAGTACAGGTTGGCATGAATTAGTTTGCAGTTGTTCAGTATTTGAGTTACCAATTGCACCGCCAAGGCAGTTTGTTCCATGTTGGCCAATTATGTAAGAAGTACATTTGCAACAATGTACAGCATTAGGATCACACTCTGGGCCTGAATCAGACCCGCTCGCGAGCGCTATGCACTCGCGAGCGGGTCGATGTTTGGCCACTATGCATGCGCACGCCGGAGCCAGCTCTGAGGTGCGCATGAGCAAGACCCGGCTAGTGACGGACGCTCCAGGTCTCACACCAAAAGAGGGCGGCTGTCGATTTTGATCGACAGCTCGCACCATTTTGGAGGTGGGAAGGGGGGGTGGCTGGCCAAATGGAGGCGTTCCCAATGGAATGCCTGCCATTTGGGGACAGCCCCACTGACATCACGAGTGATGTCAGTGGTGAGCTTCCAGCTCTATTAAGAGCCAGAAGCTCACTGGGGCTTGCGGGAATGAGACCCTACCGCAAGGGTCTCGTCGCAAGCCCCAATGGTCGCGATGGTCCGGAGGCCGCACAAAAAAAAAACAAGAAACGCCCTGATTCAGAGCGAGTGCTCTTTCAGAGCATCCGGCTCTGAATCAGGCCCTCAGTACATCAGTTTCTTGCCACTATTTAGGGGGTTTAAACAGATTTGGTCTAATTTTTTACCTCTAAAGGAACCTGATTAACTGCTGGTATCACTAAGAGTTTTTCATTATGGTTTTACCTTGTTGTGAATTGCCCATTCCTTTTGTGTTACCTTCCTCCATTTTTTCTCCCTGTATTTGGGAAAGTTGTTTATTATTCAGTAGTTTTACGGGTTTACAAAAGTTTTCATTATTCATCTGTGGAATTGTGTCTGTTGAAGATATATCCCATAATGGCACAGAGATCTGGTTAGTGGGACACCAATTTATATATTGGCCAACCCAATTTAAATTGGCCAATGAGACATCCTCTTTACTGTTGGTCATCAGGTGAGATAGTTAGGTGTTCAGCGCTTATGCTGGGATGACATCTGTCAGTTGATTGTAAATTCTATTGCAAGGTGGGGAGTCCCAGGCTGTATTGTTTTTCACCTTTGTCGAATCGATCTGGGCAAGATAACTGTGTTTCAGCTGATCCTTCACATTAAGGTAAATTTGGCAGTTATGGGTATGTTGTTAGTCTGTTTAAATTGGTAAGCAGTTGGGAAGCCGGCGGACCTAATCCCGACAGCTGGCTTCCCAACTGTCATATCCCAGTGAGGGTCTAAAGACAGGCATCAATATGCAACGCCTGTCATTAGACATACGCCGGGAGACTGACGCCCAGCACCCCGATCGAAGGGTTGGGGTTGTAGGGTCACATTATTATTATTATTTATTATTATTATTATTATTTTAATTATTATTATTATTAAGTTTTATTTATATAACACCAAAACAAGAGAGGAAAATAACACAATCAGCAGAGTGAGGATTGACTGAAGAGGGAAGAAGCATGTCAGAGCAGGTTGTCAGATATTATAAGGACATGGATGAGCATTTTAGTGGCTTCCAGGGTGAGAATGGGCCATATCATGGAAATATTGCAGATGTGGAAGTAGGTTTTAGAGATGTTAAGATTGAGACAGCATCTAATCATGCAGATGAGTTCCCGGGTGTGGTTACACCCAGTACACACTCTGGATATCCATGGGGTTTGGCCTCATGGGGGATTCCAATAACATCACTCTGGGGGCAGACCAGCATCACCGGAGAAGCTGGGCTTCCCCCGGAGACTAGGCAGTCTGCACTGCCGACTCCTATTCTATAACAGGACCTGGGTGCTGCAGGAGAATGTCACACTGCAGCATTTTGCTTCTGTCACTTCAGAGGTGCCGGGGGTGACACCAAGGTGCAGCCCACACCCCCCGCACCCTCCTCATGATGCCAATTAATCATGTAAACAGGTTTCACAGAAGATAAAATGTGAAAAATCAGATAAGGAAAGCTAAATTTGACTATTGTCTACATACAGGTGGTATTGGAGGCTAAAATAGTTAATAAGATCACTGCATGAGAAGAGAAGGAGGCAAAGGACAGATTCAATGAATACATTATCTTACATGACCAAACATACTTTTAAACTTTATGACTAGACACATTTTATTAATTTTGCTATGTGCTTGTAATATGAGAATAACTTTATTTGTTGGGGCATCTGAATACATTTTTTGATGTTTTGCATTTACCCTTTGTGATTGCTTAGCCCTCAACACGCCAGTGTGTAAACCATGCTTGCCTATATTTGGACCTCTCTTGATGTAGATCTTTGAGAGGAAGTCCAAGAGGCAAGTACATGATATGTGAGATGTCCTACTATCTTAAAAGGAGAAAATCAATTGGGACATACTGGTAGAAAAGGCAATCTTGGTAGATATGTATTTATGCTATTCATTTATGCAACAGGGTATAGAGTAACATTGTAATGTAATCCTATAGTTACAAAAGCATATTACTTGCAACAGGAACCAAAGTGTCACTGACTGTGCTAATGTCTGGGAACCATAACAAGTTACTCTAGCCAATTAGATTCTCTTGCACAGCATTAAGTATAGTATACTTTGTAAACAAATAATTGCACTTGTGTCTGTATCTACTATACCATGTTAACTGAAATGCCACTGATATTATTGCATGTAATAAAAAAATTCATTTATAAGCTAAATTTATTATGACACTTATAGTATTAGTGAAAATAATTTCTAATGACATATTCACATAAAAAATAGGAAACAAAAAAGTGACTTAAACATCTGCTAATAAGTATTATGCAGTCCTGAGACCAATGATTATACCTTCTTATATCTGGGTCCAAAAGGAAGAAAAAAAGAACTCTTATGGGTAGGGACACTTTTACTGAAATATACTTATTACACAATATTAAATCTTAACTTTATATTATACAAATAATATTATCCAATACAGAAATGGTAAAACAAAGGTTGTGCTGATATGTAATGTGAACTAGTGTCACTACTACTACATGGTTTGGACATGTGTTAGAAGCGGCACAACATTTTAGAGAAAAAAATAACACACTTATAAACATTATATTATGATAAAAACATGTAAGAAAATGCACCAGATCTCATGAAGAGGTCTATTCCTAAAATTGTATGCTTAAATTCTAATATTTATGAAATTATACAGGTACATGCTGCACTTCAATTGGTGTTTATAGTAGCAAAAGAGGATAGTAGGATAGTGTGAGATTATGTTCCGAATTCTACTTCTTACTGTATGTCGTCAGACAGTGAACATTGAATGGGAGATAAGGGGTTGTAGTCGGCATCCCGTCAATCAGGATGCTTACTGTCACAATACCGACATTGGTATCCCAACTGTCAGAATTCTGAAAGATTGCAGTGGTAAGTATGTGTCAGGGGGAGACATAGGGTCAGGGGGTCACTTAGGGTTAGGGTTAGGCTGCAGGAGGGATGGGTTAGAAGGAGGATTAGGGTAAGGGTTACAACACTTACACAAGTCTGTCAGGATTCTGACTGTCAAGATGCCGCTATCAGTATTCTGACCGTCAGCATCCTGACCATTGAGATCTCATACCTCAACCTGAAATAAGTAGTAAACACTATCCAATTAAACAAAAGAAGTAACTGTGGTTAATCTTTCTTTTCTATTATACTTTTAGCTGTTTTGCCACTCGGGCATTGGACAGCTAATGAGAGATCTAATCAGACAATCTTTACTGCAATAGGAGTCAGATGGGTGAGTGTAACATTAAATCACAACATCCAATAAATATAATTTCTATGAAGTTGTTGCTTTTTCAAAAACAGATCCTGAAGGTTTAATAATTAGTAACATGTGCCTGTTCATCTCTCAAATGCTTAGTACTTATGTATTAAGTGTCCCCTGTAATTGTTACACCAACCTTATATTAGGAAGGGGTATCACCTCTCAAATCACAAATTTGTGCATATATAATATTGATGCTTCATATAAACAGCATTAGGAAAGTGCTTAATTAAATGGACAAAAGATATATGACAAAAATGTGCACTTAATGTGTGAATAATAATAATAATAATAATAATAATAATAATAATAATAATAATAATAATGTTTGGGAGCACTATCATGTCTTTACTATTTCAGCTAGTGAAGAAATCCCTTTCCTTTCCTACCTTCTTACATCCACCATGTAGCTTTGTTTCTATGTTGCATGTTGCTTTTTTGGATCAGGAAGAAGGCTGTCAGTGGATATGGCAGCCATGGGCATAGTCATGCATAGTCTGGCATTTTCCTCAACACTCACATAACACTGCATGCTTTATTTGTGAGTTATACTGTTGGCAGATGATTAAAGCTTTTTTATTATTGCAATGTACTGGGAAATGCGTCCTAAGATGCAGCCACTATGCTCCTTCTCTGAATCATGACCCACGTTCATTTATTTGAAGTATTAGACCATTTTTTCCTGCAGGTGAAATAAATGAAAACAAAAAAATGGCAAAATAAGCTGTCATATAAATGTATCAGAATATTTGTTTCCCTGAATGTTGGCTCTGCTTTTACCTGCCACATACAGTTTGCAGTTTCTCATGAAGCTGTAGTTTACACAGCCCAAAAGTTTGCTTTAAGTAATAAACAAAGCTACTCTTATTTTCCATTATATTGTTTGTATATCAAGAATAGTCAAAGTTCTGCTTGATATAAGAGCTGTTGTAGTACTTAAGTTGGGTTTTACAAGTATCGCAAGAGACACAGGGCATCTGTTTGCCCTTGTACTTAGCAGATCTGACACTTATTGTGAGCAGCCTGTAGCAGGGTGTCACTGTGTGTTAGCTCTGTTTAATATCTGTTAATGAAACAGCTATATCTATTATAAACAGCGGGATCTTAGGAACGCCATGTCGTTTTTAAATTATTACCACTAATTAGGCAAATCAAATATGACAGCAGAACATAATACAGGAAAAGCAAATGTGTGCCTACATGCATAGCAATGTCAGGGATATGTTTTCTAACATCCAATTAGTAAATAGACCTTTCAGCCTGATAGGCCACTTATAAAGGAGTGGGACGGTTTAATTACGGCAATGTCCTAATTAAAATGCAAAGCTTGCTGATCACTGCATAATAATTACACAATGTGAATGCTTTGAGTGCCCATGATAAAACCACTAACTGTAATATACTTAACCCTTAGGACGTCTGAGAAAGTTGTGAAGCTTTTGCAAAGAATGTATTGCAGACTATTAAATGCCTCTTTGGGTTAATAATTCTGAAGTGCTTAAGAAAGAGGACTCTAATAAACAATTTGACAGAATACAAAGGAACTTAGAACTGTTGAAGAAATAATTTGTTCCAAAGGGGCTGTTTACTGCAAACTTTTACCATCCTTTAATATTTACTGACTTCTCAAACTGACTTATGTGCTATACAGATCTAGAACTATCTGTTAATTGATGCAAAGCAGGATAATTAACTCGCAGCAACTGCCCATCAGGGTAATGGAAAATAGAAATTACAGCTTTTTACTTTCACTTTCTATAATAAAGTTAGGAAATGTATTGCTTCGCATAATATTATATATATATATCTAGATATAGGTACTAATATTGGTGCCACACCCCCATGTTGGTTTCAATAATCCAGATTTTTATCTGTAAAAAGTCCTTTTTACAATACACCTCCCGTTGTAGCGGTGGCAGCTTTCAACTCTCCAATAGACCGTTGTTCAAAATGTCGTAGATATTTATGAAAGACAAAAAGGTGAGAGAACAAGTGCCTTATGGTGTAGTAATTTATGGGAATTTATTATATAGAAAGAATAATCCAATATGCGTACCCCAAATTGGTATATAAACAGTCACATAGTAGGTATCTCTGTATGTATTTCCTTAGGTCACCATTCAATGGTCTTTTTGGACATGAGTCTCAAAAATATGAAATTAGAGAGGAGAGAAATAGACACTCCGTCTGACACCGTGGCAGCCAACAACTGGCTTGTGTTCTGGGGCCCCTGAACACAAGTCAGTTATCAGCTGCCCTTTCGGAGTGCAGTTAATGTCTTTGACTGTAATCTGGATATAGCACAATAAGGGAGCTCTGACTAAAAATACAGCTGCCTCTAATCATTGGCAACTATTGTCTGAGGACATTTAATGGTTAAAAAGTCTGTATTTGATTTATATATCTTTTAAACAGGCAGCTGTACTTTCAGGAACCTCTTGCTAATATTGGGAGGGAAGACAAGCCTGATATTAACCATAAAATGTCCTCAAACAATAGTTTCCAATTATTATTGTTTGTTGAAAAGTGCTCAAAGGGGGCAGCATTTCTATGCCCTGCATACCACAGGCCCTGCAGTGACCACACCCTGCACCCACTCTAGTTTGTATGCAGATTGTTCGTGCTTTGGTTAAACAAGTTATCAATGAACATGCACAAAGATTTTGCCAGTGAGTTATTTATGTATTGTGCATCATCTCATATACTGTTGCCTTCCATTTGCTTTAATGGAAAGGTAAATAATAATGAAAGATATAAAATAAAAACATAGATATAGCTTAGATACACCTACTATAGACAGATAAAGTATATGACAATGCTAAATAAGCAATAGGCATATATTATCCTTTATTTGTATGGTGCCACAACGGTTCCACCGTGCTTAACAAACGGCCTGATTCACTACAGATCACTATTTTGCTGACATGCAAGCAGCTACATTGCAATAGCCAGCGGTGATATGCAAATGAATAAAGACGCTATGCGATCGCAGTCAAACTTAAGGACGCCCACTTCCTTACTCACATTTGTATACCTTAGCAAAATAGTGAAACAATCAATAACACCGAACCCATACGCACACTTGCACAAGCCCAGATTCTACTCAGAAATTGCTAATCCTCATGCATGCTCTCAGTGCCCGAGCTCCGTATGGCATTGCACTGGATACTTGTGCATGCCCCTGAAATGGCATTCGAACGCGCTGGCATGCCTGTGTTCAGCCCCTCATCACCAGTTCCAAATGGTAGTTCCTGTCAATCACTCTACAATGGGTCTGATTAGTCTCTATGAATACAGTCCCGATCGCAGTGAAAGTTCGACTTATACACATGTGCAGTACGCAACAATCAGGCAATTGTGTACGTATTAGCAACTGTTTTGCTCAAAGTACATAAACAAGTGAGTAGAACAAGAGAACAGTGACTTACACAATGCAGGACAAATGCATGGTATATAAACATTTCTGCAATAGCCATCATAGCCCTCAAATAAGCAGCAGGGTGGTAGAAGTCAAGGGTTGGTTAGGTGCCAGAGAGTAATATTTAAGGAAGGAAAAGCACAAGGGGTAAGAGGGCCCTGATCATGAGAAGAGCTTACATTCTATTTTCTATATTATTCTTATACAATGTCTTGCATCCCTTATTAACAACAAAATGCAGAATAATCTATATAAAGCAGCAGTATATTTATTTCAGGGGACAGTATATTTTTCTAGGGGGCAATATATTTATTTCAGGAGCAGTATATTTATTTCAGGGAGCAGTATGTTTGTATATATTACAAATAGATCGGGGTATAGATCGCGGTTTCCTGGGGTAGATGAGTGCACTTAATTACAGTTGCCCAAATAGTGATACACCAGTCCAGTGTATTTGGTACAAATAGCCTCAGCCAGTAAAAATAAAACTATAAACCCAAGCCTGTCCAGCTCTGATGAAACATAAGGTATCCCTCTCTAGGGGGGTGATTCAATTTAGATTGATGTTGAATGGGCCCCGGGAAGGAGCCAACCAAAACCACTTAAGTCAGAGTATGCTGGTTACCTCACCTTAAGCTGAATGTTTAGTTGCTCCAAGACAGAAAGTAGCATCACTGTTGGCACATAAGTTGTATGAATACCTAATAATCTTTATACCCAAATGTCGCTATTTAGCGTTGCAAATCGCACAAGAAATAATTGCTTTCCAGACTTTGAATGTGGTTCCAAATCACAAAAAAAGTTATTATTCACCTTAAAAAGAATTAGTTAAATGCCTTGATCTAAATGCAATTTAGCGCAAAAGATTATACATTCAAAGGTAGAGTTGATACATATGCAAGCGCTCTGGATCCAGATTTCCCGGCATCAAACGTGAAGCCTCCGTCAAAAGAAAAAGTATGATGACTGACTACTGGACATAGAGCGCTTGAATATATACCCTACAGAGATTGAATAGTACAATAGAAACAAGCTGGCATAATCCCATTGGTTCTTGCTCTTGGTTCTTCTGTTATGATACAGTTCATAGGTCAGTTTGTACAGTGGTAGTTCAGCCCTCCAATGGCTCTTTGTGTGTGTTTTAACTAATCAATAGACACTACATACAGAGTACATTCTAATACCTAATTCT
Organism: Taudactylus pleione; assembly: GCA_031769625.1. Classification (NCBI taxonomy): domain Eukaryota; kingdom Metazoa; phylum Chordata; class Amphibia; order Anura; family Myobatrachidae; genus Taudactylus; species Taudactylus pleione. The sequence continues at coordinate 15,709,776 of JAUIMM010000116.1, read as the reverse complement.
CTATAAACCATAACTTGCAGACGCATGTTGCGATCTCCTTGCCGAGGGAACCGGAGATCTGCAAATAGACAGTGGTTTAGAATGGTACCAAATATGGTCTGTTTATCATGTACTAAACCATAGATATCAAATACATAAATTTTACATCATAATTAATAACTTTAATATAAACCATAATGTGTAGGAACCTTTTATGAGTGCGTGTATATTTATGATTATATGTAAGTATGCGTTGTGTGTCTTCATGCAGCGTAAAAGGTGCACTGTATGCAGGGGTTGTGCACAGTGCAAAACATGTGCTGTGTGTGTTTTTATTTACTATAGCAACTGTGTATATGTGTGCACGCATTGTGGATACACATGCGATCATTTAAGTGTTTATATACTTTATATCTATATTTATTTATTAATATATATATATATATATATATATATATATATATATATAGCTTTAAACAGTAACTGGTTTTATTATTACTTCTGTCTAAACTAAGTTATCAGAGATGGCCAGCAGACACTTGATGGAATCACAATGTAATCAAAGGCCTCTCCAGCCTACTTGGAAATGCAAGTTCATTTAGGCATACAATGATAGTCAGACTTAAAGACAATGGTTCAGTTAAAACACTCGTCTGCACCTCACAGTATCTTTGTTTATTCCAATTACTAGTCTCAGACATGTCCACAAGACTTGTCTGTCAGCACTGAATATATAAATTCTTTGAATATATGTGTATCCATGATTATGTAAAGACTTTAACAGTGTGCAGTAACATGGCAGATGTACACAACGCTAAAATAGCGCCGTGCACAATAACATTATACTGACTACGCTAGATGGCATTGTGCAGACAATGCAAACTGGCATTATGCAAATATTATTTTTACAATTTAGGTCTCAGCCAACCATCCAGCTTCGACAGTCCACCCTTTGATAGCAAACAATATGCTATCACACTCTGGTCTTAAATTTTATTCAGTCATACACTAAGAAATATTATTTAAAGTTATGTTATGGGATGGCACAATGTGGTTATTAAACCATCAATAATGTGTCCCAGGGAGGGACATAAAACTACCCTTATACACACACTGTGGATCTTGGAAGATCATGGGAAAGATGTTGGGATGCACCTAACCTATAAAGGAAGTCTTGAAGGGGATAGGGACTTACGTTATTTAGGATGTTTAAAATAACATTTAATAGTACATTTCATGCATGGCTAAATCTATATATCATCTGATGGTACATTCTAGTTCAGGATTGTAATACAGTTCTTCATTTCCCTTGGTATTCATACTATCATTGCTTATCACCATCATAATTTAATTCTCCCGGTTTACCTTAGCATTACATTTTCCACACTTCAACACATTAGGAACACACCTGACACATAAGCCAATTACTAAGATGACAATAAGTATGAGGAACAGGAGCTTACCTACACTAGTAACCATTTCCTGGACCTACTCTCCTAGACCGGTGAACCATTTTACAGGGTTCAACCACGAGAACCACTCTTCTACCTTTTCCTCTACTTCAGCCACTGAAGCATTATGGTTCTTTCAAAATTCCGATTTCAGCTGCAGAATTTCATCCATCTTCCGGTCTATCACCTCCTTGGGGTCACTAGTGTTATTAGTGATATACATGCGGCACTTGACACCAAATTTGGTGGCCAGAGTCACACAGTACCCTTCAGTGACAGCTGTTAAATAATCTAACACTAGCCTATGTTGCACAAGTTCCTTCTTATAAGCCTGTAACTCTCTACCTGTATACCTGAACGTGTCATCATATATCTCGGTGATATTATCTATTAATTTAGCAAGATCTTGGATGTATCTAAAATTGAAAGTACCCAGAGCGATCCTGGTGGGATCTAGTGCTACCAAAATTTGGAAACCAGTTGTTTCACTAATCAACTGTGTAGCTGCATGTATGTCACCAGGTATCATGTTTCTTTTGTCACGGTGTTCATAATGCATATGAAGATATGGTGATGGTGTGTTTTTATGGATACCAAGCATTTCACCATGTGTAAGGGTCATAAACTCTGGAAGTACCCTTCCCAGATAACATAAACCTTCAGAACTAGGAGAGAGCCACTTAAAAGCTTTCCTTCCACATATAAAATAGACATCATCTAGGAGTACATAAGGAATAGAATGCATCATTATCATAGGACACAATTCTCTGACAAATAATCCTACCCCAGATTTACCCATTTGACAAATACATGTTTTAGGTTGTACAATAACTGCACAGTACCCTTCTGGTACTCTGTCAACCATCACCTTGGTGGAACTAAGCGTATACTTATACTGGAAGTGTCTTCCACTGGTAATGTTGTGTATAAATCCACCATCTACTGGTTAAAAATCAGCTCTGTGTGAGAAGGTCATTGTCTGATTGTAACCGGACACCTCCCAATTTCCTGGTTTATTGGAATTGGTGATGTTTAAACATAACAGGGATCTATCCACCTGTTACTGGTGGAGATTAAAATTTGGAGGCTTGGACATAATAAATTTCCCATCCAGTGTCTTCCCCTGTTGCAATTCTAAAACCTCAGAGACATTTAATAGAAATGGCACTAACCCTACATTATGTGAGGCATGTGAGAGCATACCCAACAGTCAGTCTGATTTAAAACTTTGCCCACCATGGTATGATAATCCTCTAAAGGATACCCACCCCAATACTAGTTATACTTAGGTTGGCACCGTTGTGTGCATCTCTCATCAACTAGGGACCCACAAAACTCACAAATACAATATTCCTCAGATGATAACCCTTCACACTGTCTCTGAGTTTCCAAAATAACTGATCTCTTAGCAATTACTGTACTGGGTTTGGTCAGATACTCCCCCGATTGGTTTATTATTATTATTATTATTATTATTATTATTATTATTATTATTATTATCATTTATTTATATGGTGCCACAAGTGTTACGCAGCACCTTACAAAGTACATAAACAAATTGTAGACAAGTGACTTACAGAACAAAACAATACAGGACATGGATAATATATATTGCTACATTAGCGACCATATCACCCAGATAAGGAACAGAACATAACCAACCAAGTGTTAGGTGCCCTAGTGGTGAGTAAGAAGTAAATGACACTACAGTAAGGAGAAGCACAAGAGGGTAGATGGCCCTGCTTGTGAGAGCTTACATTTTTCTTAAAGGATTCTTAGCACTCCTTCTCCCGACTCCACTCCATCGATATCACCATCAGCTTCCCTCTCTGTCATCTGTCCTCCATCACAGAAACCAGAAATCCCAAAACAAACTAGGATGATGAAAACTCTGGAAGAAGACACAAACCTAACTCCAGCACACTACTCCATTCCTGGAACAGTGATCTACAAATTTCTTTAGCTCAGGTGTCTCACTGCAACTTTTAACTGTCCTGGAACAGGCTCGCAATTGACAGGTCTGCCTCGACTCCACTTTGTATCTCCACTGGTTGGTTGACCTTTCTGCAGTGAGTGGAATGGACCCAGGTAACTCTCTCTGCCACTTTCATGGAAGTTCTACTTGTCAGCAACACTTGATATGGACTTTCCCACCGATCTGTCAGACAACCTGAATGTAAGAAATTTCTGATCATAACAAATTCTCCAGGTTCAACATCATGACATTTTGTTTCTGGCACATCAGGTATGGGATGGCTCGGTTGGTATTGTTTTTCCAACGTTCTTCCTCAAGCTTTTCAAACAGGACATTGCCCTCTTTTCGGCTTGGGAAGAGCAAACTGGTGCACACCAATATGCCCTGACCAACTTGCACATACCTTGCTTTCCCAGTTGAGTCACACCATGCGCTGCCTCAGCCAAGCTTGGGCAGTATGCCTTGGGTGCCACCGGCTTACCTTGTCCATCTCTCCAGAGTCTGGAGGACTCTTGTCCACATCCCTTGGATCTCCAGATTGCCTTTTCCTGAATGGAACACAAATTTTGCATCTCAATTAATTTCTGCATATCAATTGCATGAAAAACCATCATTTTATTAACTGGCATGTTAATTCTTAACCCTGCTGCCCATTTGGCAGCTTCATCTGCCCTGCTATGTTGCCCAGTGACATGGGGTCTTCTTCACATGTATGAGCTTTACATTTGATGATGGCTACTTCTTTTGGCAGCTGAATTGCTGTCAACAGTCCATTTATGTGGTGTGAGTGTGCGACTGGTGTACCTGCTGCCGTCATAAAATTTCCAAGATGCCAAAGAGCCCCAAAATCATGTACTACCCCGAAGGTGTACCTGGATTCAGTGTAGATGTTAGCTGACTTAGCTTCTGCCAGTTCAATTGCTCTCTTTAGTGCCACCAGTACAGCCACCTGCACTGAGTGAGGTGGACCAAGTGGTTTGGCTTTTACAACATCATAATCATTTACAACAGCATAACCTGTGCATAATTCTCCTGTGTCAGTTAGTCTATGACAACTCCCATCTATGTAGAATGTCAAATCTGCATTTGCTAGTGGTGCATCACGTATATCTGGTCTAGCAGTAAAGGTCTGATTTAAATACTCCATACAATCATGTGTGTCACTATACCTGCAAAACTCACCTTCAATCAGCAACTCACCTCTCTCCACCCTTTGTGCATCTCTAGGCACATATGGCAAGTACATTGCTGGATTTAACATATTACACTATTTAATGGTAATATTTGCGGGTGTCATTAGAGCTAGTTCCCATTTTGTGAACCTAGCTGAGGACACATGTTGGGTTTGGGCAGAATTCAGCAGTGCAGACACAGCATGTGGTGTATAAACAATCATATCATGACCTAATTTTACGTCCTCACTCTTATCAACCAGAAGAGCGGTTGCTGCTACACTTCTTAAACATGTTGGGAGTGATCTTGCCACAGTGTCTAATTGGGCACTATAGTATGCTGCAGGTCTGCTAGCATCACCATGTTTTTGTGTGAGGACACCTGCTACGCAGCCTTCAGCTTCCGTACAAAATAACTCAAAAGGTTTTTCATCATCTGGTAACCCCAGGGCAGGTGCTCTTGTCAAACTATCCTTAAGGTTAAGGAAAGCCTGCTCTGTTTCCTCAGTATGTGTGACACGGTCAGGTTTTGAGGATGACACCAATTCCTGCAATGGTAATGCCAAAATAGAAAAACCTGGGATCCATGATCTACAGTATCCACAAGAAGGTACGGATTTGCTGTTGGTTTTGCATCAGTGTCACAGTCTTTATGGCCTGTAATTTGTCCTTTGCAACCTCGTGCCCTGTTTGTGAGAGATGAAGCAACAGTAGTTTAGTATCATTCAAACATGACATACAACACATATTCAGCAAACCTTCAAATCATACATACAGTACAAAACTCCAGACAGAAAATTCTCATATGCAGCATGTACAAACTTAAACATAGAGAACCTTCATATTTGGGTTTGCTGTGATTAACTATGAATTTTCCAGTGCTTTAAAATCATGCCCTGTATAGTTTCACTGCAGATATACTGCAGGGGTTATTGTGCTTCAGTTCTTATCTCAATGTTTTCTGTAAACAAGGACACTTGATTTTACCAATATGCACAATGACTTAAGGCTTACACAAACTTATTACATTTCCTTAGAGCTGCAATATCCTAGAGGTGATTTAAAACACAATTTTTTTTATTTTATTGCTGGACTTACTCTTTCAGTACTAATAATATTCCCCCTCCTGCCATGCTCTCCACTACTCTCACCGGTTTCAACTGCTGCCCCTGCTGGTTGCAAATTAACAATGGCTGAATATATGGTGGATTCATCATCATCTATATTTACATTTTCCTCTAGGTGACTTAAATCAGGGTATAAGTTACTTATTACAATGTTTTTTAAATAATTTTTTGGCATCGACTGTACCATCACCTGCCACCGCATAAGGCGGCAGAGGTGCGCATGCGCTAATAGCAATACCTTGGGCAATACTACCTTGCGGTGCGTGCCTGTTCCCTGATTGCGCACACCTGAAGCTAACTTGCATCGCAGGTGCGCTCCCTGGAAGTGCCTGCGCAATGCTGTTTTGCATTGCATGCACACTCTTTTGCATCGTGTTAGTGACACTATTTAGCTGCATGAGCACGCCACTTAACCACATGTTCCCCCCATGCTGCCATAGTTTCAAACAGTCATTATACCTTACATGTTTTTTTTTTAGGGATTTCACCATACAGATACCATCCCTAACATTATGCAATACCTACGAATCAAAGCTACCAATCTTAGGAAAAGGTTTTCTACATTTCTTGGTCATCTTGACCCATATGTCACAGTACGCTGTAGAGTATACACAAGGGGAGTGCACCGGCCACTTTTCGTGTTTTGGTTTTGGATCTGGATCTTTCTTCATGTTTTGGATCTGGATTGGTTTTGCCAAAACCACCCTTCCGTGTTTTGGGTTCTGGGTTTGTGTTTTGGATCTGTATTTTTTTTTTAAAAAGAATAAAAACAACTAAAATCACAGAATGTGTCGGTTTTTCTGCTCCTATGCTACTATTAACCTCAATAACCTTAATTTCCACTCATTTCCAGTCTATTCTGAACACCTCACACCTCACAATAATGTTTTTATGTCCAAAAGGCTTTGCTAAGCGACACAAGTGGGCGGCACAAACACATGGCCCATCTAGGAGTGGCACTGCAGTGGCAGACAGGATGGAAGTTTGAAAAACTAGGCCCCAAACAGTACATAATGCAAAGAAAAAAAAGAGGTGCAAGATGGAATTGTCCTTGGGTCCTCCCACCCACCCTTATGTTGTATAAACAGGACATGCACACTTTAACAAAGCAATCATTTCAGCGCCAGGGTCTGCCACACAACTGTGGCTGAAATGATTGGTTCGTTTGGGCCCCCACAAAACAAGCTGGCAATAATCTGTCCCTGCAAAAACTCGCTCTATGGAGGCAAGATGTCGTCCTCATCCTCCTCATCCACTGATTCCTCACCCTCTTCAGTGTTGTGTACATCCTCATCCTCACAGACTATTAACTTGTCCCTGCTGGAATCCACCACCACAGGTCCCTCTGTACATTCTGGAGGCTGGTCTCCCTGGAAGAGTTGGTAATTCATTTTTATGAATATCATCTTCTCCACATTTTGTGGAAGCAGCCTCCTACGCCATTTGCTGACAAGGTTCCCAGCTGCACTAAACACTCTTTCAGAGTACACACTGGAGGGGGGGCAACTCAGGTAAAATAGAGCCAGTTTGTACAGGGGCCTCCAAATTGCCTCTTTTTCCTGCCAGTACAGGTATGGACTTTCTGACATGCCTACTTGGATGCTGTCACCGATGTAATCCTCCACCATTCTGTCATTGGTGACAGTATCATATGCAGTGACAGTAGACATGTCAGAAATTGTTGCCAGGTCCTTCAGTCCGGACCAGATGTCCAAACTTGGTCCTGCCTGCGCTGCATCCCTGCCAGCGGGTTGCTTAGGATACCTAAGTTTTTTTCTGGCAGCCACAGTTTTGGGAGAAAATGAAGAAGGTGCTGTTGACTTGTCAAGTTCCGCTTCAGCTAACAGTGTTTTCACCAGCAGGTCTGTGCACCTCTGCAGGCTTGTGTCAGCTGGAAAGAGAGACACCACATAGGCTTTAAACCTAGGATCGAGCACGGTGGCCAAAATGTAGTGGTCTGATTTCAACAGATTGACCACCCTGGAATCCTGGCAAAGCGAATGAAGGGCTTCATCCACAAGTCCCACATGCCGAGCGGAATTGCTCCATCTTAACTCCTCCTTCACTTTCTCCAGCTGCTTCTGCAAAAGCCTGATGAGGGGAATGACCTGACTCAAGCTGGCAGTGTCTGAACTGACTTCACGTGTGGCAAGTTCTAAGGGTTGGAGAACCTTGCACAACACGGAAATCATTCTCCACTGCACTTGAGTCAGGTGCATACCCCCTCCTTTGCCTATGTCATAGGTGGATGTATAGGCTTGAATGGCCTTTTACTGCTCCTCCATCCTCTGAAGCATTAAGAGGGTTGAGTTCCACCGCGTCACTAACTCTTGCTTCAGGTGATGGCGGGGCAGGTTCAAGAGTGTTTGCTGGTGCTCCAGTCTTCGGCACGCAGTCGCAGAAATTTTTCAGGCAACCCAAAGCATCTCCTACACGCCCCTGTCGCTTTTCAGAAAATTCTGCACCACCAAGTTTATTGTGTGAGCAAAATATGGAACGTGCTGGAATTTGCCAAGATGTAATGCCCGCACAATATTTTTGGCATTTTCAGATATCACAAATCCCCAGGATAGTCTAAGTGGGGTAAGCCACTGGGTGATGATTTCCCTCAGTTTCACTAAGAGGTTGTCGGCGGTGTGCCTCTTTCTGAAACCGGTGATACACAGCGTAGCCTGCCTTGGAACGAGCTGGCATTTCTGAGATGCTGCTACTGGTGACGCTGCTGTTGTTGCTGCATAAGGTGATACATCTACCCAGTGGGCTGTCACAGTCATATAGTCCTTAGTCTGCCCTGTTCCACTTGTCCAGATGTCCGTGGTTAAGTGGACATTGGGTACAACCGCATTTTTCAGGACACTGAGGACACTTTTTCTGACGTTTCTGTACAGTCTCGGTATCGCCTGCCTAGTGAAGTGGAATCTAGACGGGATTTAGAACTGGGGACACACTACCTCCATCAATTGTCTAAATCCCACTGCACTAATGGTGGATACCGGATGCATGTCTAACACCAACATAGCAGTCAAGGCCTCTGTTATACATTTTGCTTCAGGATGACTGCTGTCGTACTTCATCCTCCTCGCTAAGAACTGTGGAGGGTCAATTGTGTAGTAAAAGTAGTGGTGTTCCTACTTCCTCTCAGGGATGATGAATGACTCCCAGCAGCAGCAACAGCAGCAGCGGCAGCAGTAGGCGTAGCAATGCATGATCCTCCGGAGGAATGCCGGATAGGAGAGTCAGTCATGCCAGAGACATGGCCTGCAGGACTACTTCCGATCCTGACTAAGGAGGAAATTGATGAGGAGGGTGTTGCCGGTGTGGTTTGCAGGCGCTTGGATACAACAGAACAACGGGATTTAGGTGTCCCTGGACTGCTTACGGTCTTAGCCAAAGTTTCTGAACTTGACAGTAACTTTTTATGATCGCGCTGCAGGTGCCGTATAAGGGAGGATGTTCCTAGGTGGTTAACTTATTTCACCTTTACATATGGTACATATGGCAAGACAGTTGTTGTCCGGATTTGGATAGAAATATTGCCAGGCCAAAGAGGTGAAATGTTTGGTCTTCTGCCCAGGCATGACTGTGATGGACTTTTTCATCCCACGGACAACAACTGTCTCCCCCGGAGCCTGATTTAAACAAACCACATCACCATCAGAATCCTCCTCGCCAACTTCCTCCTCAGCGCCAGCTACACCAGTATCCTCATCCTGTTGTACTTCAACAGTGACATCTTCAATTTGCACATCAGCAAGTGGACTGTGGGTGCTCCTTTCAGCACTTGCAGGGGGCATGCAAATGGTGGAAAGAGCCACCTCTTCCCGTCCAGTGCTGGGAAGGTCAGGCATCACAACCGCCACCACACTTGGACTCTCCTTGGGGATTTGTGATATCTTCTTAGAACGCACAGTTCTTCACTGTGCTTTTGCCAGCTTAACTCATTTGATTTTTTTAGCGGGAGGAGGGCCTCCATCGTCATGTGAAGCTGAACCACTAGTCATGAACATAGGGAAAGACCTTAGCCATTCCTTGCCACTCCGTGTCATAAATTGGCAAGTTTACGTTTCTCTTCAGATGATTTAAATGTTTTTTTAAGGTCATTTTCCTGAACTTTGTCATTTGGGATTGTATGTGCCCTCTACTATGACATTGGGCATCGGCCTTGGCAGACGACGTTGATGGCATGTTATCGTCTATGTCATGACTAGTTGCAGCAGCTTCAGCACTAGGATGAAGTGGTTCTTGATCTTTCCCTATTTTATTTTTATCAGAGAAAGTTTGGTCCTCCATTTATGTTATATTGATTTGATATATACGTGCAGCTAAGGCGCACACAAACACAGAAAATATTTTTTTTATTTTTGCTGGAGAGTAGTGCACTTTGTGGGTTACACCACCCTTTAAGAAATGAGCCAGCCGGCTCTTTACTTATGGGACACAGGCGCACGCTTGGCACTGCTCCTTTGTTGATGCACGTGCAGCCACAGTGCACACAATTCACAAACCCGGAAATATTTTTTGTTGTTGTTGGGAGTGCACTTTGGGGTTTACAGCACCCTTTAATGGACAAGCCAGTCGGCCCTTTACTAATGGGACACAGGCGCACGCTTGGCGCTGCTCCTTTTTTGTTGCACGTGCAGCCACAGTGCACACAATTCACAAACACAGAAAATATTTTTTTATTTTGTTTGGAGTGCACTTTGGGGGTTAAAGCACCCTTTAACGGTCAAGCCAGATGGCCCTTTACTTATGACACAGGCGCACGCTTGGCACTACTTTGTTGATGCACGTGCGGCTACAGTGCACACAATTCACAAACACAGAAAAAATATTTTTTTTTATTGCACTTGGGGGAGCACCCCTGATGGACAGAGCACCCCCTGGACAACACTACAGCACCCCTTTAGGACTGGGACACTGCGTAGGACTTTGGAGTGGACACAGCCCCTATGAACAACTGACTGCACAACACAGTCCTGCCAGCCCCTATGGACTTTGGAGGAGTGGACACAGCAACTATGGACAACAGCAGCACAGCGCTGCACAGCACAGCTCAACACCACACTGCACTACACTACACTACACAGCCCAGCCAGCCCTAACTCCCACCCTCCCTCTTCACTGTCCACAGCCGAGTGAGAAAATGGCACCGAATCGGGTACCTTATATAGAATCAAAAACCCGCGAGACCCGGAAGGTGGGATGATGATGTTTTGCCTCAATTTCAGATCCAAGTCAGGCGGTAAAAGTCGAGCCTGACTCAGATCGGCCTCGGATCGGGGGGGCTCGGGGGGGTTTGGATTTCAGAAATCCGAACCCGCTCACCTCTAGTACACACCATACTTTTTAAACATGATATACTTGGCCGAACCAGTCAGCCCTTCCACCAGCAGCATATCATCGACCATTTCCAGAGATTGCTTTGCACCCATCTGAGAAACTGCTTAGCAATTTCTAGAGAATTTTGTTTGGTGAATGATTTTTAGTGAGCTACATTCACGCTCTCCCTCCCATTATGCACAGCCGGCCCGTTAAGTGTTCAAGTCAGCTTGCACAATGAGGAACAGAATAACCACCTTTGTAAATTTTTCTACCTGCGGTAAATTCAACCCAAGCTTCAGCCGCTCGCTTCTTCCCTTTATGGTGCTGACCTTCCCAAAAAGCGAAATGGTCAGTGTGCATAAACGAGGAGTAAAATAACCGCCTAGCTGATTATTTTACTTGTGGTGAATTTATCTGAAGCTTCACCACTCGCTTCCTACTTTGACTTTACTCCCAACTGGTAGCATCTAGGAGTTCCAATAACTCCTAACCTTGCCAGCAGTTTCACTCCCACAACAACCCACTTCGCAATCACAGTTTATATAACCATGTGGTTCGATCGCATTGCCCAAAGAACCTAACTGATCAATGGACTTTGCGATTAATGGGTGTCAGAACAAGAAACCCTTAGTTTCTCGATAACCACAATGTACCTGCTTTTACACTGGCCCAGTAGTTTGTACGGCCCCATCAGGCACCTACTGAGTTTCAACCTAGGCTTAACAGACAGTAGCCTCCACTTTACAATCACATGTTTCAATTACATACACCTTTTTTTCACAAAAAAAAATTAAACCTTTTCCCTAATTATAGTAGTGTAATTCAGAGGTTTAACAAGCAATCACGCTATGAATACAATGACTGATTGAACACATGGCAGCAAAACAGGAAATATGCGTACACTATTGTGCGACTTACCCCCTAACACAAAATGTTGACAATGAAAGAAAACAAACTTTTCCTTCCTTGTCCCTGGATTCTAATAAGCGCTCCTTGAACTCACACAATAATGGATATCGGTTTCTCAACATTGACTGGTAGCAGGTTTTTGAACGCAGTGCATTCTTTCCTGCCTATGGTGCCGTCCAGCCATTGTTGAGAGATCGATATCCGTGTGTTACTGTTGTAAATTATGGTAGCATAACCTCACTATGAGCTCCCAACTATGAATACAAATAATCTTTATACCCAAATGTCGCTATTTAGCGTTACAAGTTGCACAATAAATAATTGCTTTCCAGACTTTGAGTGTGGTTCCAAAGCACAAAAAAGTTATTATTCACATTAAAAAGAATTAGTTACAAGCCTTGATCTAAATAAAATTTAGCGCAAAAGATTATACATTTAAAGGTACAGTCGATACATACGCAAGCACTCTGGATCCAGATTTCCCAGCATCAAACGTGAAGCCTCCATCAAAATAAAGAATATGATGACTAACTACTGGATATAGAGCATTTGAATATATACCCTACAGAGAGTGAACATTACAATAGAAACGAGTTGGCATAATCCCATTGGTTCTTGCTCTTGATTATTCTGTAACGATACAGTTCATAGGTCAGTTTGTATAGTGGTAGTTCAGCCCTCCAATGGCTCTTTGTGTGTGTTTTCACTAATCAATAGACACTACATACCAAGTACATTCTAACACCTTATTCTCTATAAACCATAACTTGCAGACGCATGTTGCGATCTGCTTGCCGAGGGAACTGGAGATCTGCAAATAGACAGTGGTTTAGAATGGTACCAAACATGGTCTGCTTATCATGTACTAAACCTTAGATATCAAATACATACATTTTACATCATAATTAATAACTTTAATATAAACCAAAATGTGCAGGAACCTTTTATGAGTGCGTGTATATATATGATTATATGTAAGTATGCATTGTGTGTCTTCATGCAGCATAAAAGGTGCGCTGTATGCAGGGGTTGTGTACAGCGCAAAACATGTGCCATGTGTGTTTTTATTTACAATAGCAACTATGTATTTGTGTGCATGCATTGTGGATACACATGCAATCATTTAAGTATATATATATATATATATATATATATATATAGCTTTAAACAGTAACTGGTTTTATTATTAATTTTGTCTGAACTAAGTTATCAGAAATGGCCAGCAGATACTTGATGGAAACACAATGTATTCAAAGGCCTCTCCAGCCTACTTGGAAATGCAAGTTTGTTTAGGCATAGAATGATAGTCAGACTTAAAGACAATGGTTCAGTTAAAACACTCGTCTGCACCTCACAGTATCTTTCTGTATTCCAATTACTAGTCTCAGACATGTCCACAAGACTTGTCTGTCAGCACTGAATATATAGTCTTTCAATATATGTGTATTTATGATTATGTAAAGACTTTAAGTGTGCAGTAACATGGCAGATGTACACAATGCTAAAATAGCGCCGTGCACAATAATATTATACTGACTACATCAGATGGCGTCGTGCAGACAACGCAAACTGGCATCATACAAATATTGTTTTACAATTTAGGTCTCAGCCAACCATCCTGCTTCAACAGTTGGATTTCTGCTCGCACATCAGGAGGGTGCAAGTGAAATCCTGTCAATTGAATAGCTCTGGTAACTCCTTCCCTGGGCTATTCAACATCACGCTGCATTGAATTGTCCCCTATTTGTGAGTAGGGCCTACTGTCCAACTCACCAAAACAGCAATTCAGAATAAAAATCACTTCACGCAGTAATGGTGTCACTCTGCAAGCCAGCAGCTTGCTCTCCAGGGAAAGGGACACTTTCTTTCCAGACTGACAGCATTTTTAAAACACCCATGCAGGTGTAAGCACTCATTAGCGTATGAGGCTAAGGCCCTAAAGACGGGATGTAGTTAAAAGACCAACAGCCTGGAAGCTGTCTGTCAAAATGCCGGCGTCTAAATCCTGACTCAGAACTACAGACAGGTGTCAAAATGCTGATGCCCGTCTAGACACCAGAATCTCAACAGATGGGTTCCCAAATGAAGGTAAGCCAGCCACTGTTAGCTTGTAGCTGCAGGAGGAAATGGTTAGGTTTAGGCACACCCCTGGGGAGGGTGAGGGTTAGGCACCATCAGGGGGAGGGTTAGGCACCCCCCAGGGAAGTTAGGGTTAGGCACCACCAAGTGAGGGTTAGGGGAGAAGTAGGGAAGGGTTATATACTTGCGTGCCCCTTCCTGGATCTGTAATGGTCGGGCTTCTGTTGTCTGTATTTCACCCAGCGGCTATTCAGTTGCCTGGACTTCATACCCATTCCCTAAAGACCCGTACATGTTCTAATGGATGGAGCTCTCCCTCACTCTTAGGAACCCTAAACTGCCTTTTGCCAAAGCCAAGCTGATGGTGCTAACAGTGAGTGTCCCAGCCCTTGCACAGTCAGATGTACACCAAGGGAAAGGATTTTAATAGAATTAGAATAAAGTGACAGATGTGACTGGCAAAAGCAGTCTCAGTAGAGGATAATGTAATCAACCTCACTGCAAGCTTACAATCTATCTTTCTCTAATCTGAAGCTTATTTTTTACACCTTTAGAAAATCATTTATAACCACATTTTACCAAAAATAAAAATTTGCGGCCGATGAGTGATACTCTGCTACCTGACAATTAGGTCAGCCAGCATAAAGGTTCAACTTACCACTTCACCAGCCAATCTGAATCCTTGTTGCATCCCTGAAACAGATTAGCTGTAAATGTGGTCATCCTAGTCCACATTTATTAAAAACTAATAAAAATACATTTAAATAAAATTTGTAAAATTCATATTGAAAAAAGCATAATGTCTCTACCTAGTTATTGATATTCTCATTTTGTCACCATTATGAGATGGTGTTAGCGATAATAGGATACTTCTGAAATAGCAAAAGAGTTTTTCTGACAAACCTTTAATCAATCTTATATCTGACCAAAACACCAGGTTTCAACTAGGGGTGTGCACCGGCCATTTTTCGTGTTTTGCATTTTGTTTTGGATCTGGATCTTTCTTCGTGTTTTGGATCTGGATTGGTTTTGCCAAAACCACCCCTCCATGTTTTGGGTTTTGTGTTTTGGATCTGTATTTTTTTGGAAAAGAGCATAAAAACAGCTAAAATCACAGAATTTTGTTTTTTTTTGTTCCTACACTATTATAAACCTCAATAACATTAATTTCCACTAATTTCTAGTCTGTTCTGAACACCTCACACCTCACAACATTGTTTTTAGGCCAAAAGGTTGCCCCGAGGTAGCTGGATGACTATGCTAAGTGACACAAGTGGGCAGAACAAACACGTGGTCCATCTAGGAGTGGCACTGCAGTGGCAGACAGAATGTCAGTTTGAAAAACTAGGCCCCAAAGAGTACATGATGCAAAGAAAAAAAAGAGGTGCAAGAAGGAATTGTCCTTGGGCCCTCCCACCCACCCTTATGTTGAATAAACAGGACATGCACACTTTAACAAACCAATGTTTTCAGTGCCAGCGTCTGCCACATGACTGTCGCTGAAATGATTGGTTCATTTGGGCCCCCACAAAACAAGCTGGCAATGAATCTGTCCCTTCACAAACTGGCTCTACAAAGCCAAGATGTCATCCTCATCCTTTGTTGATGTACGTGCAGCTAATGCGCACACAAACACAGAAAAAGAAACACTTTTTAAATGTTTTAATTTTGGGGGGCACTTTGGGGGTTACACCACCCTTCAACAGACCAGCTGGCCCTTGATCTATGATGACACAGGTGCACGCTTGGCACTGCTACTTTGTTGATGCACGTGCAGCTAACACGCACACAAACACAGAAAAAGAATAAAAATAAAATGTTTTAATTTTTTCGGGTACTTTGGGGGTTACACCACCCTTCAACAGACCAGCCTGCTCTTGACTTATGACACAGGTGCACGCTTGGCGCTACTTTGTTGATGCACATGTCGACTACAGCGCACACAAGTCACAAACACAGAAATATTTTTATTTTTCCCGCACTTTGGGGGTTACACCACCCTTCAACAGATGAGCCAGCCGGCCCTTTACTTATGACACAGGTGCACACTTGGCACTACTTTGTTGATGCACGTGCAGCTACAGCACACACAAGTCACAAACACAGAAAAAATGATTATTATTTTTTTTTCAGGTACTTTGGGGGTTACACCACCCTTCAACAACTGAGCCAGCCGTCCCTTTACATATGACACAGGTGCACGCTTGGTGCTACTTTGTTGATGTACATGTGCCTATAGCACACACAAGTCACAAACACAGAAAAAAATATATATATTTATTTTGGAGTGCACTTTGGGGGTTACACCATCCTTCAACAGACGAGCCAGCCGGCCCTTCACTTATGACACAGACGCATGCTTGGTGCTACTTTGTTGATGCACGTGCGGCTACAGCGCACACAAGTAACAAACACAACTTTTTTTTTTTTCTCCGGCACTTTGGGGGTTACACCACCCTTCAACAGATGAGCCAGCTGGCCCTTTACAGATGACACAGGCACACACTTGGCGCTACTTTGTTGATGCACGTGCGGTTACAGCGCACACAAATAATTTTTTTTTTGCACTTGGGGGGAGCACCCCTGATGGACAGTGCACCCCCGGATAACACTACAGCACCCCTTTAGGACTAAAGCCTTTATGGGACACTGCACAACATAGCCCAGCCAGTCCTTATGGACTTTGGAGTGGACACAGCCCCTATGGACAGCAGACTGCACAACACAGGCCAGCCATCACCCCTATGGACTTTGGAGTGAACACAGCCCCTTTGCACAACAGCAGCACAACTCCCACCCTCTCTCTTCACCGTCCACAGCCGGAGTGAAAAAAGGCTCAGATCGAGGGGGCTAGGGGGGGGCCGATTTCAGAAATCCGAACCCGCTCATTCCTACTTTCAACAGATTTGAGGCCTTTCTTTAATAAATAGGTCATATTAACTATATTGTCAGCATATGTAAAGATAATGTCACTAAAATAGGCATTTGTTATAATGATTTAAAATTTTAGATGGTTTCCTATAATATTACAGAGCCTGTTTCCTTGTTCAAAATTTCTGCACAGCAACAATGAGAGGCATAGCCCTTCATAAGTAAGGGGTAAATTTACTAAAGTGATAGTTTTTAGAAGCTTTTAGAAGTGAGTTTTAGAAGAGATGTTGCCCATAGCAACCAATCAGATTCTACTTAAGATTTAACTAGCACCTTCTAGAAGATAATAGTTAGAATCTGATTGGTTGCTATGGGCAACATCTCTTCTAAAACTCACTTCTAAAAACTCTCACTTTAGTATATGTAACCCTGTTTTTTTTTTCAACTATGGAGTTTATTTATGTGTGATTTTTTTATTCATCTGCCCATATTACTCTTTGGTGTCTATTCAACAAGCACTGTCACTTAGCAGTGCTAATTTAGATTCTTACATGCTACAAGTAGCAATGGTGGATACTAAAACATTGAAGCAATTCAATATTGCTCCAGTGCGGAAACAGTGGATCCGAAAATAAGCTGTCTCCATGATGTCTTTCACTTCTGCTTCTTCCTGTAGCAGTGAAAATCAACACTGGCGAGTCTGACTGGGCCGTGCTAGTGCACCTGTGTGAACTGGGGTTCTCACATGTGCACAAAGAGCCCGATGCCCTCTTCACAACCTGGACCTCCCATAGAAAGTAGCAGGGTATGGAGAACGGACTGCATCTGAAGAATGGATACTCTCCGTTCTCACAATCAAATTCTAAAAATTATGTATTTTTGGAGTATGATGAATTGGGAAATAAGGAGGTCCAGTATTGGGGGGAACAAGATTCACTCTGGGGATGACAGGTTAAATCTCTTGCGTTACCTGTTTAATTAATGGGGCTAACACTTATGTTTTACAAAAGTAGGTGAAAATAGGCACTCTAATAACTAACTAAAAACATATGTGAAAATGTATACACATAGTCTGATTTGATTGCCCGAGTTGGGTACGCAAACCAGGCATGTTGGCAGTCAAAATCCCAGCAGTTATTTTTTTTTTTATTACTAAAAGAAGAATCCTTGATTGTACAGCTACTACAGACAGTTTATTTAAAAAATTTATAATGATCTTTGCATATGCAGAATATGAAAAACATAATTTGTTTTTAGTTGTTTTGCAGAGGACTTAACAGTAGATGTATTGAAAACAAAAGGACTGTTGAGTTCCATGTGAAAATATTGCATTTATAAACTTGATATCTGAAAAAAACATACAATATGGATATCCAGAATTTTTTTGCAAAAAAAGTGACACACAGTCACAGCCCCTTAAACATGAAACAAGTGAGGAAAGAGCATCTATGCCCATAAGACTTGATTCTCCTGAATGCATCATAGACATAATTAATGACAGTGACTCATGTATTATAGACATTCAAAATCCAAGTTCAAGTTCCCAAGAAGTTGGCTGTGATGAACAGGCAGATCCCTGCTCCAGCAATAGAGAGGAGCAGGATGAAACACAAACGGTACCTGCTAAAAAAGAAATACAACTGTGAATTTACCCACAAATTATCAAAATGTTATTCAATACTAAAGAAATCATCACGTGGAAAACATTGTCCCTACTGCACAGTCTGTAACAGTGATTTTGATATAAAACATGGTGGTGTGAATGACTGTAAATGCCACATTGACAGTGCAAAACAGAAAACAATCAGAAGCTCGTGAGACAAGTCAAAAAACGGTTAGCTTCTTAACTACCTCTCATGGCGAGAATGTAGTCATTCATGCTGAAACTCTTTTCAGGGGTTTTCTGATTGAATATAATATACCTATTTCTGCCTCTGATCACGTAGGGAAATTGATGAGGGCTATGATGCCAAATTCAAATGAAGTTGCAGTGCAGATATATGGTTGTGGGAGAACAAAAACCGGTGCAATTATAATCATGCTCTTGCTCCAAACTGCACAAAGCCAGTTATAGAGGCCTTGAAGTGCCAGCCATTAATGTTAGCACTGGATGGCAGCAATGAATCAGAGGAGAAATTATTTCCTATTTTAGTGTCCTATTTTGACACAGATGGAAAAGTTAAGATAAAACTTTTAGATCTTGTTGTGTGCAATATTGCCACAAGTATTAATATAGTGAATGCAGTTGATGAGGTTATTAAAAAAGAAGAAATTCCCTGGAAAAATTGCATTGGTCTTTGTTTAGATAATGCATCTGTAAACATGGGAAGACACAGGTCTGTAAAAACTTTGATTCAGCAGAAGAGTCCTTCCATGTTTACAGAAGGGTGTCCCTGTCATCTTGTGCACCTTGCTGCAAGTAAGGGAAACAAGGATCTCTCCTTTGACACTGATGCTCTTATCCACAAACTTACAACCTACTATAGGTTTACTTCCAAAAGAATTCAAGCACTTAAAGAAATCAATGAGTTTGTGGACATTGAATATGCTAAAATACTGCAACACTGGGCAACCAGGTGGCTCAGTATGCATTCCTGCATTGAGAGAGTGTTGAAAATTTTTCCAGCACTGAAATAATTTTTCCAGTCAGAAGACTGTGAGAAAAATGCCAGGAGTAGAGCTCTCTGTGACATGTTTGAGGATGCAGCTACTGAGCTATATGTTCTGTTCCTTCATGCAGTGCTTTGCACATTCAATGTGACCAATACAGTATTCCATCCCCTTTTATCCACAAATTGCATGAGTGCCTAGAGGATTTATACAGGAGACTTCTGCTTAAGTTGGTGAAACCCACTGTAATTAACGCTGCTGATTCGGTAGAAGCAGTTCTAGCCATAGATTTTTGTGACCCAGAAATGCAATTGGGGGACAGAGAACTATTTATTGGGTTTACAACTAGTAACTATGTAAGAATCTTCACTTCGCTACAGCCAAGAGCAGTTGCAAAATTTTTTGAGAAGTGAGAAACGTTTATTGTTCTTCTCTTACATATATCAAAAACAAATGTCCCTTAAATGATGATATAGTAAAAGCTATGAAAGTCTTTGATTATGAAAACCGTGTGGCAGCACAATTCAGAGACACTGAAATGCATGCACAGTGCTTTCCGCAAGTGGTAGACAATACCATGATGCAGAAAGTGCACGAATAATTCTCTGAATACCATGTTTATGACCTGCCTGAGTCCTCTTTACAACTCTGCTCAGAAGAAGGTGTTGAAAGAGTGGATTGCATTTGGCATGAACTAAGCATGGTCACCCATCCAACAACAGAGATCAAAATATTTGCTTTGTTATCAAGTATGGCCAAATCTCTTAGTTCTCCCACACAGCAACGCTGAAATTGAAAGTGTGTTCAGTATGGTTCGTTAAGTTAAGACTGAGCTCAGAGGGAAGCTGGCTACAGAGGGAACACTAAAAAGCCTCTTACAATGCAAAATAAATTTGTGTACAGACTAAAGCTGTCACCAGTTCAGACCTTCCAAAGAGCTTTTGTCTAAAGCAAAGTTTGCAGGTTATCAGTTGCAGAAATCACATCAGCATAATGCCTAAGATAATGTCTTGTTTTCTTTTGACATTTTGATTGCTGCTACAGTATTAAGGTTTACAGAATTGTCAAAATAAAAAAAATTGTCTAAAATAATTACAACCTGGAAATCTTTAAACATGTCTGTAATGACACTGGATTATGGAAATTATGCACTGTTAGGTTTCTTTGATGATTGGAGTTGTGAAACACTAGTCTAAAGTATGTCTTAAACCTTGCTTATTTCCATTGGGAACTGAGCCCAGCTAAACTTAGTAACTTGTCCCACGAATACTGCACTTTATAAAACAATGTTTACTTTTATATGGTTTACATGCTAAGCTTAGTAATCGAACTTTGAATATTTTTTTAGTTAACTGAGCACTTGTTTCGCTGTTTTGTTACCTTAAATATATGGTATAAGGTTATTTTAAGGAGAAAACAGGGCTTAAAATATTTTCTTCAAGCCGTATTTTCTTTATTAGAAATTGAAGCTCTTATTGTTTGTTAGTAATTTAAGTATCATACTTCTGTTAATATTTGCATTATTTATTTTATTTAAAACATGTTCATTTTCAAATAAACAAATTTGATATGTACTGCCTATTTTCTACTTTATATCTATAATGTGCAATCAGTAAGGTTAAGTTCTTGTGGCTGCCAACACCTAAGAGCATTGATAAAAATTAAGTGTTCTAGATATTTATTGGGCCTGACCTCCATTTCATTGAGCTCATTGAGAGCATAAATTAGATTTCCTAGGGAGGAAATATGTAGGCCTGTTGAAGAACAAGTGGGCAGGGATTCAATTTGAGTGACGGGGTTAGTAAGGAAGACATGTGGTTGAAGGGTAGGCAATAAATTAATGCATTCAGGTTTTTATATGTAGTACTTATATGCTAAGATGTCTTTCTGTGTGTTAAGATTAAGTACAAAAACAAATGAGGCACAGAATTTTAACTTTTTTTATTATTTATAATTTTTCAGCCTGATTGAAACCATGCTATATTATATACAGATACGTCATAACCATCAATCACATTGCAACTAACATATTGATTGCCAGCTTTGACTATACAGCCTTTGGTAGTATGATACCCATAGAAAAACTAGCTCTGGTGGCATGCTGCTCTTAGTACTATAGTTTGCACCTGCCACTGCAGGACATGCCCCTAAATGACATTCTGCTACCACCTACAATCTCCCTGAAACTTGTTTTCAAAAGTAGGCAAGTATGATAGTATGTCGATGTTTCAGTATGCCTGGACCTTTATCAAGACCCAATAGATAGAGACAGCACAGCTACATGATGACTTGGTGGTAGCTGTGCTGTCGCTATCTATTGGGTCTTGATAAAGGGCCAGGCGGACCAAAACGTCAACATACTATGATTGTAAGCTCAACAAAAAGAAAATATTTTTTTCATTACCTGCGGTGAGTGCTCATATACTGTATGTATATATGTATATATATATATATACATCCAGGAAGGCGGCACTCAGAGACTTCAAATCAAGGTGAAGTAGACATCAGTTTCTTTGTCAACATTTTAGAGGACGGATCTCCTTTCTCAAGACGCTAACATACAGTGAAACAGTAAAAAAAAAGAAACTTAAATATGCCCACATGCCCACATAGTGTAACCCACATGGGCATGACAGAAGGTACACCACAAAGCATGAACTACAGGTCAAAGCAAAAAAAATCTTAAACTTTTAATGTATATTTTTATTGTTGGTTGTGCTATTATGTGTGTCCCGGTGGTTTGCGTACATTGGCTTCCACATGCTTGTTGGTTGCCATGGATGCATCTCTAGGGGACCATGTCATCGGCGTGACAGGGGCGCCGCCCAGTGACGTCTGTGGGTGCAGTGTAGGTGTGTCCTCGTGGCTTGCGGGCGGTTTCCCTGTATCTTGTGGGGGAGGAGGAACTCTGTTGTCTTCAAAGGTATTTAAGTGTCTTTGTTTGTACTGTTTCACTGTATATTAGTGTCTTGAGAAAGAACGTCCATCCTCCAAAACATCGATAAATAAACTGATGTCTACTTCACCCTGATTTGAAGTCTCTGATTGCCGCCTTCATGGATATATTTATGGAGTTTTTGCAAACCCCTAAGGAGGGCACTGGAGTAATTTACATGAAGCAGCACAGCCTTTCTGAGTGCCGGTCCATTGGACATTATATTATATATATAGTAGTTGAGTCTCCCATATCCAAATATTCAGAAAGACGGCATTTTTTTAGCATGACTGGGACAATGAAACCTTTGCTTTCTGATAGTTCACTGTAAACAAGCTTTGTTTAAGGCATAAAATGTTTACAAATATTGTCTCAAATTACCACCAGGATGTGTGTATAGTGTGTATAAAGAAACATAAAAGAATTTCATGTATGCACTCACATGCATTCTGTGTTTAGATTTGGGTCCCATTTCCAATATATCTCATTGTGGTATACAAAAATTTACCAAAATACGGAAAACTCTGATACCCACAATACCCTTGATATGGGAGACTCAACCTGTATATATATACATTATATATATATATATATATATATATTTAGTTCAAATGTACCAGATATTTACAGCGACTCACGTATATACAAATATTTGTGAAGTGTGCAAAAGTGCTTACAAATGTGCTACATAAAACACGTGTTTAAATAAATATATATCACAATTTAATGTTTAAAAAGCAGAAATTTATGAAAATAATAAAATATAATAAAATTGTTTGAAATAAGCACGGACAGTGCAAAAGTGCAAAACGTGCAAAGGTGTTAATCAATGGTCATTTGGCCTTAGATGGAAATTCATACATTTATAATATAAAATTAAAAGAAATATATAAATACATAAAAATAAAATAAAAATAGGAGAAATGTATATATAAATAAAGTTAAAGCACAGAGGAATCAATATAAACCAACAATTTAAAACTCGTAGTAATACAGTTCTAAAAAGTAGTTTAAAAAAGTTTTTCAAGAAGTTGCTTTAAAATGTATAGCTTATCTGTAACAGTTCATTCAGGTAAAGGCAGCTCTCCCAATGCATTTTGTCCACTTATGGACTTCATCAAGGGGTACACATGTTCATGGGTTACTGCTTTATATAACCACTGCCTCACAGGACTTGAAATGCCTCGTTGACCTCATTTGTGATGTCACTTCCTGATCACTTGGAACAGAATTATATTCCTTTCCTGAGGTCAGGTTCAGTAAAAGGAGCTTATGGAGTAGTACATAGTCCAAGGTTATAGCCAAAAATTGTGGCGTTGTTGTGTAATTCAGTCCAGTTTCCCGTATATTTCAATTGAACACAATGGCTCCAAATGGCTTTAACGAAAGCTATGAGATTGCCCCCTTCCTTTGATGAATGAGTTGGTAGCTGTGGATGTCCTGCTAACACCTACAACCTTACTGTTGTCCTGACACCCAATCTCGTATGATCTTGGTAGCTAAGCACAATTGGGCAGGATCAGTACTGGGATGGGAGACCTCTTGGGAATACTCAGTGTTGTAGTTGTTGATATCCATAGCAGGGCACAAATTAGCCACTCAGTTCCTACAAATGATGAGGGGCCACATGCGAGCCTAAGAATCTTGCATCATGAATCATGTTATAATTATCCTCTCATCGCTGGACTCTGAATAGGAACTGGACTATTGAATATATTTCATAATTTCTTCATTTATTGGACTGTTCAAACAAGAACTGGACTATCGATTGAAATATTTTAATATTATTTATCATGGATTTATTCGGACTATCACCTCTCTCTGGGACATATATTTTTTATATAACTAACAATTCCTTTTAGTATATTGAATATATTTTACACCAATCTTTTTGATATTAACCACAATTTAAGAAGCTACTCCATATCTCTATGATTCCTGACACTAAACTGATCCATACATAAGGGCATCAGGCATTTGAATAAATTAAACTATTTTTAACTATTTCTCCTCTTTTAATTATTATCAGCTGCGGATGGACCCTGAAATAATGACAGCCGGGTAACCTAAGCAACAATGAGGCGGAGACAAGTCATGTGACACAGTGACACGATGCTACTTCAAGACGGAAGCCGAAATAGATGGATGACGGCATTACAGCTAGGATTAACCTGACAGACTACAACAAGATGGTGGCCACAACCTGATGGACTACATCAAGATGGCAGCAGGCTCACCCTGGTTACCAAGAATGCGGACGACAGAGGACGCTTCTAACATCTTCCTACAACTGGAAATGACGTGATTAGTGGGCGGAAGTAGAAGTAGGGCAAGGCACAAGCTCACAAAAGTCCGGGAAACCGGACTGAATTACACAACAACGCCACAGTTTTTGGCTATAACCTTGGGCTATGTACTACTCCATAAGCTCCTTTTACTGAACGTGACCTCAGGAAAGGAATGTGATTCTGTTCCAAGTGATCAGGAAGTGACATCACAAATGAGGTCAACGCGGCATTTCAAGTCCTGTGAGGCAGTGGGTATATAAAGCAGTAACCCATGAACATGTGTACCCCTTGATGAAGTTCATAAGTGGACGAAATGCATTGGATGAGCTGCCTTTACCTGAATGAACTGTTACAGATAAGCTATACATTTTTATGCAACTTCTTGAAAAACTTTTTTAAACTACTTTTTAGAACTGTATTACTATGAGTTTTAAATTGTTGGTTTATATTGATTCCTCTGTGCTTTAACTTTATTTATTTATATATTTCTCAAATTTTTATTTTATTTTTATGTATTTATATATTTCATTTCATTTTATATTATAAATGTATGAATGTCCATCTAAGGCCAAATGACCATTGATTAACACCTATGCAAGTTTTGCACTTTTGCACTGTCCGTGCTTATTTCAAACAATTTTATTATATTTTATTATTTTCATTCATTTCTGCTTTTTAAACATTAAATTGTGATATATATTTATTTAAACCCATGTTTTATGTAGCACATTTGTAAGCACTTTTGCACACTTCACAAATATTTGTATATATGTCAGTCGCTGTAAATACCTGGTACATTTGAACTATTTTCACATAAGGGTTTCACCAAAAAATCCTATTATTCTGGGTTTACCCTCATATCTGAACGGAGTACGTATATTGATATATCTGTAGAGAATCCTCTTGAATTATCTAAGTTGGCACCGGTATTTCCTTATATAAAAAAAGAAAAAAAAAAATATATATATATATATATATATATATATATATATAGTCCAGTTTTGTAAGAACGGCACTCACAGAAACAGAACAGTCAGCTTGTTGGGGTGCACAACTCAGGTCACCTAACAGAATCCATCCATAGGCAGCTGCATACAGATGCAAAGGAAGAGAGAGCACTCACCAATCTTCATACAGTGGGCAGGCAACTTTAATTATTCATAATACCATATTAAACAATATGAAAACAGTTGACATTTCAGTCCCCTCAGTGCCCTTTGTCAAGACCAGAATGTCACGTCCCGCATCATCCAGGTAGCAAGTGGATGATGCTGTATGTATCATTTAATGCAGGTACATCAACTTTTCAGGGCTACGCGCCCCTTCCTCAGGTTGCAAAGTACAAATATTTTTGTACTTTGCATCCTGAGGAAGGGGCATGTAGCCCCGAAATGTTGATGTACCTGCATTCAATTATTGCATTTTCCTTTCCTGATTGGAAGTTCTGTGAGTGCCACCTCTATGAGCTATATATGGTGGGGACACAGTTCCCTGTAAGGAGGGCACCGGAGCAATCATTTGAGCCATTGTCACTCAGTGAGTGCCGGATCACTGTTGCATTACACTATATATATATACATATATATATATATATATATATATATATATATATATATACAGGATAGATGCAGCACTCAATAGTTTCAATAAATCACACAATACCAATTTTTCCTGGGTTCAACATTTCAATGACTGTGCATTTTAGTGTATAATATATTTAAAAAAAACTTTTTTTTTCAGCCATATGCAGTTTGTAGAGTATATTTAGAAACAATCAGATTTTATGGCAATTTTAAAACCACTGAGCTGTGCAATGCATGTGATATTGGCCTTCAAGATGACTGATTTATTGTTCAGCAGTTTGAAGTAACCACATACTGTACACCTTACAATAATCAGTTGTTAGTAAGAACTTAATGGTCCTTGTCCTCTAAGGGGCCAATTCAACTAGCTGCAATTACCTACCACTGTCTGTAAAGTGGCCTGAGCTATTCAATTACATACTTGTGATTGACTGGTAAGCAGCCATGAGACATCAGTTAATGCTCACTTGTGCTCGTGCCACAGAGGCAACAGGTAACATTCATATGTGTAAAATTCTCTGTAGTGTAGTGATATCAATTAGTCCTTACCTACAATATAGTTTTCTTGATCTGATGTAATCAATTAAGCAAAAAAAAATTAACATGAGATGTAAAGTACATATTGAGTACCCAATCTAACATTAGTTAATGTCATTTATGCTCGTCTATTTAATAGATTGCCAGCCAATCAAGAGCAATCTTTCATCTCTGCTGGAATTCCAGGAGTTTGGCCTTTAACCACTTGCCTGGCAGGGTTGTTTTGTTTGCGACCACAACAGGTTGTCCGTTACCTGCTCTGGTTGCAAACGATGCAACCAGTCACATACACTGTCTGGGAGGCTGCAGGAAGAGACTGTATTGTCACTGGATTGTTCTTTCTATTACAATCCTGCATTAATGTGTGAAACCTATAATTTCCATGTTGTCAACAAATTATTAATACAAAATTTTATTTTTTTTAAAATATAAAAGTGAATTGTTTACTGAACAAAGACTGAGTTGTTTATTTCTCATTTGATAAAAACTTTATCAAGAGTTGAGACATTTAATTGATACTATTACATGTTGAGTCTCCCATATCCCAATATTTCAAAATACGGAATTTTTTGAGCATGGCTGAAATAGTGACAGCTTTGATTTCTGATGGTGCAATGTACCAAACTTTGTGCACTGTACAAAATTATTAAAAATATGGTGTTTATGCATTATGCAACATAAAGGAATTTCATGTATGTACACAACCTTTGTTTTATGAACAAAATTATTAAACATATTGTATAAGGTGTATAAGGTGTATATGTAACATAAATGCAATCTGTGTTTAGACTTAGGCCCCTTTCCCCAAAATATCTCATTATTGTATGCAATTATTCCAAAATATGGAAAAATCTGATATCCAAAATACTACTGGTCCCAAGCATTTTGGATATGGGAGATTCAACCTGTACTAGAGATGTGTGCAGTCCCAGTGTTTTGGTTCTTGCAAAACCACCATCAAATGTTATGGTCTTGGTTTTGGCAAAACTGCCCTTAAGTGTTTTGGTTCAGATTCAGTTTTGTTTTTCTTTAAAATTGATCAAATTAGCTAAAATCATGTAATTTGGACCAGCTTACATGTAACCCAAAACCATAATTCATAATTCAAAAATAAAATAAAATAATAATTCAGTTTTAAATATGAATTCTGAACTTACAGCAGACACAAGCTGGGACTTGGTTCTACCCAGAACCCCAAAAATGATCCAAGCTGGTTCTCGATTCGACTTGGAACCCCATAGTTCATGTGTTTGTTAATCAGGAAAACCAAACTCATCTCTAACTATTACACAGCAGCACTTTGCTACAATTTTACTTTAAATTCAGTGCAATCAAACATCCAATAAAACATACTCACATATCAATAGAATCTTACACTGTAGCCATGGACCATATACCTCTCATATTACAGTCTATTCAGGTTGGGTACTAGTTGCCGGCGCTTGGGATCTCGGTGGTCAAAATCCCAATGCCAGCAACACAACTGGGTTGGGATACTGACACCTGACAGTAGGTATCCTAACCCTCCCCCTCCCTTCCCAGTGCCTAAAACTAATCTCTCCTCCAGTGCCTAAACCTAACCTCCCTATACCCTAAACCTAACCCTCCCCCCTAGTGTCTAATCATCCTCCTAGTGCCTAACCCTATCCCCTGACCACAACACTAATTCTCCCTCTAACCCCTCTACTTACCTTTGGGATGTTGGTGTTAGGATGCTGGTGCCGAGATTCTGATGGATGTTGGGATTCCGGTACTGATATTCTAAGTGCCAAAATCCCATGTGCCAGGATATTGCCCGCATCTTGTCTATTACAACAATTTATTAGTGAGATACTGTATTTTGGCAACAAACATGCATGCACAGTGTGAGATTCTCAGGAGGATTCTTTCACAAATGTGAAAGACTCCTCGATATGCCAGGATGTAACTCACAGGGACAGTGTTATCACTACCGCTGTCCCTGTGAGTTATAGTTAGAACATAGTAGGGATAATTATGTAAAAAATGACAATAAAAAACATTGCATTATTTATGTGAATTTTATACAAAGCGCCAACACACCTACAGTTTTTTCTCTTATTTTAAATAAAATAAGTATTTATTAATAGCTTATTGTAATAAATTAAAATGATAATAAATTTGGTAGATCATCTTTAAATGACACAGAATACATTGAAGTTCTTGGACACCTCATTTTCTTTGCATCAATATCCAGACATACTACAGTACCTTGCAAAATTAGACAAAAACAACATCCTTGCAATAAAAAAGACAATAATAACCAACTCTTGTTGGACAGCCCCAGGATAGCTTATCAGTGTCTGTCTGTGAAAATATGAAAGTTGGTTTTGTTTTTTACCTTTTGCTGGTAGCATCTTAGAAAGTCATTATTGCAAATAAAAAAAAATGTTTTGGTGGTTTAAACCTTTTAATCCTCAGAATATTTTCTGTAAGCAATTTAACACTAACCAGCAAACAATTCTATTTCTATTAAATTTATTTGTCTTTCAGATGGGAGGTGAAGAAAGGGCACTACATGAAACACACATTTAGAATTAAATTTAATTTTATTTTCTCTAGAAATAGTTGAAGATTTTGAATATGCATTTGGACAGAAACATTTACCTGCATATAAATTCAAAAAAGTTGTTTAATTTGTAATTACATATGTGCTATACTGTACCTATGATACAAAAGGGTAAATACAAAATATTAAAAGGTCACATAAAGTAGGAGGTTAATACTTAATTAGGTATTTTGCTGAGATTGTATAGAAGAGTAAAGAATGATGGAACAGCAAAGGAGCAAATAACACATTTAGATACAAATTCATTGGGCATTCTATTGATATCCATCAAGAGCTTAAATTGAGAAGCATAACATGCTGCTTGGAACTTGAAGTCACACTACTGAATATGACACCACATTAACCGGAGTGTAGCTACTATGAGGCCAACAGTTGAGTGGATTCCTGCATTGTGTATATATGCTTCATTTTTTGGTTGGTTTTCTCAATATAACCTTAAAGTGGTTGTTTTTTTTGTTCTGGATTTTTTTTAATTGATAAAAACTGCTAAAATCATGCAGTTAGGCTCTAATCTTTTTTTCCTACAGTATTGTAACCTCATTAAAATACATTTCCAGTCATTTCCAGTTTGACCAGCTCACAATTTTGTTTTCAACATTATTGGGCAAAGGCTGCAGCAAGCTGACTGGCTAAACAACATAGCAGCAATTGAGCAACAGCACAAACACATGGCAGTTTAAAATAATATAGCACATTTAGGAAGCATAGTGACACTACAGTGGCGGACAGAATGGCAGTTTAATATTAAGCTATATAATGCTATAGGACATGGGAAAAAAGTATAATGTGTATTTGTAAATAGAATTTTGGGGTAGTGGAAGTTTGTAGAAAGGTTATACCATATAATTATTGAGGAAAATTTACTAATATGTAAGCTGTATTTCATCTAGGAATAACTGGTCAAAATACTTAAGAAATGTACTATAATAATCATTTAGTTAAACCATGTGGTCTGACCATATTAACTTTAAAAGTCCATTGGCTCTCATGACAGAGAAGTTCTTTTCTAAGGTCTCCCCCTCAGATGCCTAATTTGACATGTTAAAGTCTTTATGCTTTCAGTTCTTTTGGTGAACCTGGGTCCTCAGGAACTGTCTAACAATGGATGTCACTTTCCACATTTTGTGGAGGTCAGAAGTCCCATTTTTGATGTTTCCAATTTGTTTAAATATTTTTGTTTCACAGAGCATGTTGCCATTCTAACATACTTCAATCCACAACTGCATTCCAGACAGTACTAAAACCCCATGGCTTTGCTGTTTAGGAATTGATGAATTTACACTGTCCTTCCATTCCTATCAGTCTCTTTGTCCATTTAAGTGATATAGTTGCTCGTCTTACAATTGCCAGAAAAGTATCTCTGAGTTAAGGGCTCTTTTATGATTGGTCCTTTTAAACTTAGTTCTTACCAAGCTATCCCTAAGGTTTAAGGATACATCATCTGAAGGAGGCTCTGGGCTCTAATACATTCTTTAGAACTTTTCCCAAAAGTAAAAGAGATCAGTGTTTTTGAACTATAGCTTGTAACTCTTTCCATTCTCTTCAGAAGTTACCTATAAAGCATATCTTCATGTCACCCATTTTATTGTTATTACTAGAAAAAATATGAGTTTCTTTGTTAATTCTGGACACTAAGTATTTTTAAGTCTTGATGAAATTTTTGCAGAAACCCCCACTAAGGAGCCTAGGTTTCAGTTACTCACTTTTCTGTTTGAATGTCTCATCATTGGAACAGCTTCTGAAAAGTATTATAAACTCACCATTCAGGATGTGCCTGATAGTTGTTGGAAAACGCATGCTATCATGCTGTAGTAGGCTATAAGTTGCTGTGTTTTTCCTACAGAGTTCTATCATGACATGACTGGCATCATCTGTGTAGATATGTAAGTACATAAAATATTTGCTGATGTCATACATTTGTTTTAAGGTCAGAATATTATGATAAAAGATTTTGATGAATTCCAAGAGCTAATTTTCTCTGTGTCAGCTCAAGAGTACATGTCAACAATACATCTATGCCATGATGCTTTTTGGTTTACAAAGCTCTAATTGACATCATTAAACACTTTTTCACTTACCTATTATCTAATAAACAAGTTGGCATATGTGGGTGCACATGCAGCACCCATAGCTGTTCCTCAGATTTGTAGGTAACATTTGTCATTGAATTTAAGTAGTTTTTGAGGAGAATGAAATCAAGAAGATCAAACAAAATTTATATATGTCATCCTCCCTTGTAGTGCTAGGAACATATTTGACTGCTGTTAATCCTTCTCAATGACATATAATTGTGTGTAGGGATTCTACATCAAGGATTTCTAAATATTGGCTATTGTTCAATTAGACAATTATTATTATCAATAAAAATGCTGGCTTGTTCAGAGAGCCCACCAATCCCTGACGTAATTGATTTTCTAGGGTATTGACAATATCTTTATGTACCTTTGGTAGCATGTAAAAGGTAAGTGTTTAAGGTTTATTGACTTGTATATATGTAAATTCTTGTTTCATAAGTGTTTTTTTTATATGCACCATATATGATCCGGTTATAAATTAAAATAAAGCTATCTGTAAGATTAAAGATAGTGGGGTAAATGTAATAGAGTTTGACAAATGTGCTAGATTCCTGCAAGATCTCAGCAAGATTGGATTTGCCATATGTAATAGAAAGTATGTACATGCTAATTTACCCAAATCATATATCAACTGTTCTCGCTGCAACACAATATGCCCTTCAGAAGTTTCTATGGTTAAACATACAACTTGCTGGGTATAATAATCAGCAAGATGTAAACTTGCCATAACCTCTCCAGAATAACGTGTCAAACAATAGACTGTCCTTAGGACATTGAGATTGATGAAATCTGACATTTAAGATCTATTATTTCACATAAGTGGTCTAATTAAACACATCCAAAAGATAAATAAACCAGACCACAAGCCATTACACTACAAAAAAACACTTTTGCTATATTTTAATATTATTCATTTTAATGTATTTTTTAATATATTTGTACAACTATTATTCATGTAAAGTGTAATCCTTAATCATTATCATAAGTTTGATGCATCCATTTTTTGTAAGTACTCTGGCAGATGTAGTATAATGCAATTTATATTTCTGTTACATTTTTAAGTTGACCACAATTTTTATGTTATTTTTTTAAAATAAAGTATGCTCTATATGGCTTTTAGCAAACTAAAGAATAAAAAAATGAGCATACACTTTAATGTTTGCTAAAATTAAAATGCAATATCCAAAAAACATTTTTAAATCACAAAACAGATTTGTTTTTTAAATGCTACTCAGCAACTGAGCCTCTTCACATTCCTTTTCTCTGTCCTCTTTCACTTATCTGCTTCCCAAAGTACTTAGTTAAATGTGCACAAAAAATACTAATAAAGGGTAAATGAGGTCAAACTTGCTCGACTACTATCTCGCATTGCACACAATGGTTTCTGTCAAAAAAATCCTCATGTATTTAGCTTGTGGAAATATGCTAGAAGTCATAGGAGATTTACATTGATAGCTTGCAGCCAGTTTAATCTTGCCTAAAACTCACACTATATTACATATACCCTAATGTGTTTGTAGCAGAATGTGGCTCCAAGTTGTCTTTGAGATTTTGAATCATAGAGATGCTTTGGCCAAATCACAACATTCCCATCCTTGTTGGATGGATTAATGATCATGTTGTTCTAGTTCTACATTTTGTGGTTTTAACAACAGCTATGTGTTCTACTATTTTAGATGTAACCTGACTTTTGTGTACAGTTTTGTGTGTATGTGTATGTAAATTCACCACATTTTAAATATTTATAATAAAAGTTATATTTTATTACAGTCATATAGGTTGAGTGCCCCACAACCTGAGTGTATGTTTCTCTGTTTTTTTCCCCATAATTGTTCTAGGAGAGTAAGCAAGTATGCCCTGCATAAAGTTAAGTGAAGCAATAGGATAACTGTATGGCATGAAGTTTACTTATAAATAATATTCCACCCATACTTACCTTAAGGAATATGTTAAAATATAACATATTTGCGATATTATTTTGCCTTTATCTGAAGGTTATGGGTAAATAAATACTATTAATTAAACATTTTAGGTAGAAAAGGGGTCTGTACTGGAAACTACACCCAGGGCATCTGAAATATTTTATGTTGGGAGGGGCAACAAAAAATCATTCCAGCTCCTGCCCAACCCCCCTTCCTCTCCCCTCTCCCTTCCTCCCTCTCTCTCCCCTCCCCTCCTCCCTCCCTCTCTCTTACCTGACTGAGTGGTGAGTGGTTGGCATGGATGGTCAGTGGCTGTGCTTTATAGCAATAGGCTGCACAGCCCCTGCACCACACGGAGGAGGAGATGTAATGTGCAGTATTTTAACTTAAAGACTACACATTACACCTCCTCCATGCGGTGCATGGGATGTGCAATATTGCTATACAGCACAGCCCCTGACTGAGCCTGGCCACCTGCCACTCCTTTCACATGTTTGGGGGGATGAGGTGCCCCCTTGTCCTTCCCGTTCTGATGCCCATGCTGGGACTCTTAGATAAATGGCACTAAGTAGTGAAGAGCCTATTATAAGATTATTGTATGAAACATTGCATTTGTTGGTTTTAAACCTATAGAAATAAAATAAGTATACACATTTTGCCTCTAACAGATTTTTTCACACTTCTCACATATTACACTCAGTCAGAGAGTAACTGGAGCTTGTCTTATATTCGTCTTAAATCTAGGTTAAAAACAAGTCCTATTGAAAATTTTATGTAAATTTATCACAGAACTGTTAAAAGGGATTTTCCATTTATAATAGCAAAACAACAGGAACGGTATAACGTTTTAAGATGTATTTATGTTGTGTCACAACACCTAACTGTGTTCATGTCCTATTTTTCTGTTAAATCCCCTTTTGTGAAGTGAGAAGGTATAGAAAAAGCTGCAGCCACTCAGAGAGTCGCAATTCTTCCATATATATATAATTTCAAGCAGAGAGAGGTAGCATACAAGTTTAAAGTATAGTGGTGCATGATCCATACATTAAAGCAACAATCTGTAATTTAAATAAAAAGAAAAATTAATCATAATTCACTTTTATTATGACTAAACAAGGTGAATTAATTTAAAACATACAGAAGGACATCACATTTCCATGCCCATGGACCATTTCAATCACGCTTGGCGATTTTCCTCAGGGGCAATGAGGTCAGTCAATCTAAGCCAAAAAATAGTTAAGTGAGGGGACTGTCTATTGATGACAGCTTTGATGTAGTTTATGCATTGCTTTTGTTCCAAAAAGTTTTTAGCAACAGGAAGATTTTGTAACTCAATGGGAGAATTATTTGGTGATTGGCCTAAATGTTCTTTAAATATCCTGAATGCCTTATCCACCTGTATATGACCACAGGGGCAGGTAAGTGTACATATATATATATATATATATATATATATATATCACAAACTTACTGTACTGTTGCAATCTAGTCTAAATCTAGTTTTGTATTCCTTATGATCATGTACATCAGCGGATCTCAAACTGTGGGTCGCGACCCCAGATTGGGTCATGCCCAGCTCAACATGTGGTCGCAACTCACCCACAGCAAGTTAAAATGCTTGGACCAGTCCCACTCTCTGGCACCACTGCAATGTTAATTCTCACAGTTATGCCTGCATCAGCAGTCCCCCGCCGGGTCCTCCTCCCTTCACTGTGATTGACACCCATGAGACGTCCCGACGTTCGTGCAGCATGATGTCACCCGGTTGTCAGTCACAGTGAAGGAGCCACAGTGCAGCCTGTGTAGTTGTAGGAGTCACTGTCCTGCCCCAGCAACAGCGAGTGGCAGCTTTAAATATAGTGTTAAAAAGAAAGAACCATTTTTTATGGTAATTAAAGTAAAATGTAGAACTAGGGTCATAAATTAAAGTAGGATGATGTTTATACATGATATGCCACACAACCTTCCTTGTCCATCATCTTCCCTATATTTGTTTTATGCCCATCAGCTTTCTTATATATTTGTACGCCATAAAATCTTTAAGGAAGATGATGGTCCTAAAACAAATATAGGGAAGATGATGGGCAAGAGGGCTAATGTGCATACATTTTATGCCTCATCATTCCCCCCATGCCCATCATCTTTAATTATTATTATACCATCATCTTTATTAAAT
Organism: Taudactylus pleione; assembly: GCA_031769625.1. NCBI lineage: Eukaryota > Metazoa > Chordata > Amphibia > Anura > Myobatrachidae > Taudactylus > Taudactylus pleione. The sequence goes on along the minus strand of JAUIMM010000116.1, from coordinate 15,674,178 downwards.
ATTCTTATGAGTATCATCTTTTTTATATATATATTTATGCCCACCATATTCCTTTTTATAGCATACAAATACAGTATATAAGAAATATAAGGGGCATAAATATATATAAGCAAGATTATGGACATTTATGTATATCATTTTTTTTTTTATTCAAAAAATCAACAGGGGGCGGGATGCCTGAAGGAGACTGCAAAGGACAGCATTCTTGGTAAGAGCTGTCCTTTGCAAATGAGGGACTTCCGGGTCTATGACCCAGAAGTCCCTCTGGTGTTATTCTGTGAATGTGCAGAGTGACATGCGCTTCGAAGGGTGCTAGGAGGGATCTGATTGGCACTAGCACTTAGGCGTTAGCTGAAGATGGCATTAATCACCGCTTGGTGCATACAGTATGAGAAATGCGGTCCAAACCCCAAAAACAGCATTTTCGGTGGTTTGAACACATTTCTCTCATTGTTGCATCCCACCCCAGATCTTAAAAAAAAGTGTGTTACCTATAAATATATAGGGACATTGTTCTGCGGTAACTTCCTGGGGTCCTGTAAAAAAATGTTTTGTCAGACAGGGTCCCAGAGCAAAATATTTGAGAACCCCTGATGTAGATTAATTAATGATGTCCCAGTCATAAAAAAGGACATGTGGCACAATTTCTACAGAAAAAAATACTAGGTTTTGAGCAATACTGTTTGGATTGGATAAATCTGGTACAAGAAGATCATTTTTCTATATGAGTCTTTAACCTAAATGATCTGCCATTTTTATGCATATAGACCTGCCATTCAAAATATATAATAGGGATAAAATACAGTCATTTGTTGAGTATGGACATTTCAGCTATAAATAATTGGTGATCCATGAGGCTGAAGAACACACTTGTTACTTTTTTGTGTTACTTTTTTCTTTTGTTTGGTATGTTTTTGGACACCGTTGATTCATGTCAGATATTTATAGGACAGTTGTTCTCTGTTCAGATGTTCCTGGTGCATCTGAATCATTTGCTGAGGTATTACTGTCAATATCAATATAAGGTGTTGTATGGTTTCTGCCAAGTATGCAAAAAAGGGTCTATTTCTCAACTGGTCCAATCCTGATAACCAGAGATAAACATGTTTTTTGTAAGTTTATTGTTGTCCTTCTTTAATTAAATTGATTCTATGTTTCTCTACATGCCTTTCTAATTTTGTTAATAATGTAGGTCAATATAAGATTGACCCAAAGTAGTGTACAGGTCAAATTCTTCCATCACCTTAATTTCTCCATTAATTTCAGAGAGATCTGTTCCCACTTGATTAATCACCAGTAGCATCATGTCCTATGAACACTTACTGAAAATGTTGCACCTTTTAATGCAAAATTCATTATTAGGCCTGACCTGTGTAGGCGGTTGTAAAGTCTAAAACCTGTAGGATTAAATTGTTCCTTAAAATGTTTTGAAATAATTAAACCATGGAGCTATAGCTTTATTTCCCATTTTGACAAACAGATTAAATCTCTATAAAATTAAAATTATGTTTATATAGTGTCCAGGTGCTAGCACTAATGTAACAGTCATCAGCACAGGTTTTCTAATCTGCCAAGATTTTCCAAAAATCACTCCATATGTGCAAATAGAATAGAGGGCATTTGCCAACTTTTTAAGTTTCCAAAAAGGTGCAGTTGTATTACCATAAGAGCATTTAAATCAAAACTTGTCCAGCTTTCACTTTGTGAATGTATGCTGCTGTGTTCTTAAAAGAATGAAGATGTTAACTTACTATGTGACTGTCAATTTATGCCTTTCATGGACATTTCCCTATGGTAATAATAATGCATCTTTGTGGATATTTTAGAACTTTGTTCTCTCTCACTCTCTCCCCCCTCTCCCTCTCCCTCTCCCCCTCCCCCTCTCCCTCTCCCTCTCCCCCTCCCCCTCTCCCTCTCCCTCTCTATCTCTATTTTTGTGTATATAATCATTAGCCCATGATTAGCAAATGAGATTCATTTTTATAGGAAAACTTTTCAGATGCTGAAGGAACGCATCACACTAAATTGTTCCTCAATTAAAAAAGTGATGTCACAGATGGATCATACTACCCTTCTAGTTGCTAGGAAGCTGTTTCATACTGTATGATGCAAGATTTAAAATTTATCCCTTTATAACATGTACCACCTCTATGTAGGGAATCGGTATGATTTACCGCCAGACCCATGCCCCGCGGTTGGAATCCCGACAGCGGCATCCCGGCAGAGGAGGAAATCCTAATCGTCCAAGGTAAGTATATACTAACCTATTTTGCCCCCTAACCCTCCCTTAGGGGTGCCTAACCCTAAACTTTCCCCCCAGTGCCTAACCCCCCCTCTAAGTGCCTAAACCTAACCCCCCCTTCCCCGCCACCTACATCTAAGTCCCCCAGAGGTGTGCCTAAGCCTAAGTCCCCCCTGGGAATCCTACACCTAACCCTCCCCCCTGCGGCTGTCCGTGCTCGGCACCCGGCATCCCTTCGATCGGGATGCTGGGCGTCGGGCTCCAGGCATATGTCTAATGACAGGCATCGGCATATCGATGCCTGTCTATAGACCCTTGCCAGGATATGACAGTCGGGAAGCTGGCTGTCGGGATTAGGTCTGCCGGCTTCCCGACTGCATACCCTATGTAGAGGGGGACAGACAGAAATTACTACTCCAAAATCAGTGCAGATTCATTCACAAATTAAATTTTTTTAACACTAACATGACTATATGAAAAACTCTGGCATGCTATTTATATGTTTTGCATCATTTAATGTTTTTGTATCTTTCTACTTTGGTGTTTGGTGAGTGAGTGTGATGGTCAGCAAGGTACATGCATGACTGTGCTGACTATGGAGCCCCTTATACTTATTCATAGATACCCCTGTGTACTTCTTTACTTCTTGGGTTACTTTTACACTATATATGCTTTAGAATTTTTATACTGTATTTTGGGTATGCCATCAACACTTTTTCAAGTGGTATAGTGGACATTATGCAAGTTCTTAAGGCCTCTTGAAGCAGATTAAGCTAATGATTTATACTGATTAAAACTCTTTTATATGCTGCTAATAGTTCTATTATCCATGTTATAATGACCTGTAGAAGTGCTGGCTATAATACATTAAATAAAGTAGCCAGCACATTGCTTTATATGATACAATGATGATAGATTAGCTTGCTGCTCAAGATGAATGTGTTTGTGTGTATTAAAATTCTTGCTTTTGATCAGGGCCAGATTAACAATGGGGTGGGTGGAGATGCTGCTCCAGGCCCCCATTAAAATAGATAGACAGGAAAATGTTTTTCATGCTACAGCAGCAGCCTGCCAGGAGCCGACCGAGGCTCCATCCCTGCAGGCCACAACCCCCACTTCCTCCACAGGGATCATTGGCACCTGCCAGATCATGGGTTAGTTAGGAGCCTAGGGTTTCCCTCTCACATGAATGTCCCTCCTCTCAGGCTCCTCACCGTGACCGGATAAGCTTTCTTCTTATCTCTGTGTCTACAATTGCCAGCTCTCCTGCTCTCATTGGCTGGGAATAGTGTGCATACAGTGCACAGAAGATTGCAATGTGAGTGAGACAGCACTGCCATACAGAGGTGCCCCAGCCCTTTCTCCTATACAATCTGTCCAACCTCCTCTTTACCATTCCTGCCTCTGTCCCCTCCCCATATCTATGCCTCTGCCCCCCCTTCTACATTGCTGTGCTCTTAACCATCTTTCCTCTGCCCATTCCCCATATATGTGTCTGCTGCTTCCCTATATTTGTGACTTGCTCAGACTACCCCACTCACTTGTTCTGACAACTCCCTATCCATGTGTTTGCCCCTTTCCCAAATGTGTGCCTCTGTCCCCCCTTAATTTCTGTACCTCTGCCCCCTTCCTATCTATGTCCTTGTCCCCTTTTCCCCTGTGTGCCTCTTCCCATTTGTGCCTCTGTCCCCTCACCAAATGGCTACAGGCTGCTGATCAAAAGAAACCTGACTGACAGAGGACCAAACACGTTCCTAAGGATGCCAGGTAAGCACAATTTTCAGTTATTAAGCCATTATGGATTTCTATCAATTTAAAAAAAAGATGTATTCCTTTTTACATATTAAAAATATATATTATTAAAAAATATTTTTTTTAACCACTTGCCTTGCATGGCCACATAAGAATCTGCCACACTTTTGGCTTTCCCTGACATGGTTGCATTCTGATGTGACCAGTCAGAATGTTCACTGGGCACTGCTGGTAGTTGATGTTCCAGCAGCCACCAATCTAATAGGGACCTCCTGCCCTTTTGCACCCACAACTCCCCCCCAATTTATCCAATCACTGCTGGCCACAATGTATATATGTGTGTAGTTGCACCTCGTTCTGCTGGTCATGCCTCCTGTGGCAGCACACAATAGGCCCTTCATAAATTTCAGCTCCATGTCCATGTGGGCCTTAATCTGGTACTGCTTGTGATGTCACACCTAGATGAATGGAGCTCACACTGACTGGCAAGGTAATTGATACAGGTGCATTTCATTACTTTAAATAAGCCTATGCCTACTCTATTGCCTGTAAACTGCTGCATGTAAGTAAAAAAGCTTTCTTTCCCATGTTTTTATGTGGAGCCCATGATGAAGGTGCAAGCTAGCACCGAAACAGCCATGATGCATTACTTCTGCTTTATTATGTGCTCCGCCATTCTGCTGTGATAAGGACACTTTTTACATACACTTTTTGAATTGAAACTCAACTCAATATTATTTATATACATATATACATTTATACATATATACATAATATTCTATGATTATCTAGTATGCAGTTTTCTCTATTAACTAAAATCAATATTTTGCAGAAAGTAAGTATTCGAATTAAAAAAGACTCTATTATCTGTTTGGCAGCAGAGGTAACTTTTGGGTAGACTCATTTGTTACCTGGAAGAGAGAGCACAAGTTACCCCCTCAGGAATATGCACACATGCCTGAGAATGTTAGTGGTCGATGATAACGACAGTACCCAGTACTACCGAACCACTTGTGATTGGCTAATTGTGCTAATCTCTTAGTGTAATTGTTGATTTCTTTATTATTTATTATTTTGGCACATATTATGGTTTTGTGTGTGCAAAGCAAATCTCTTCTATACACCAAATGGGGATCTTTTGTGTCTTATTAGATAGGTTCTAGCAATCTTATTGATGCCTAATATCAAATGTGTTTGATGTAAAAAAATAAATGGTTAAAAACATGGGCAGAAGTGAGACACATAGTAAGTGTACAGTATGTGACATTTTCCTGTCCTAAATTAGGCATAGAGTCCGCTGATGCCAACTGGCACAGCATCTTAAAATAGATGTTGCTTTGCGTAAGCACACAATTGCTGTTTCTTTAGTGAATGCAAATGGCATCTATGATATGGGGCAAAAAGGAGGCTACCTCTGGATCATTTTGCTAGACTTTTATATCAAATTTATACAGGAGTTGGTGGTAATAAAAGTGTGACTGTCCTAGGAAACCTGGGAGTTGCAAAAACTACTCTACAGTTAAATTATTATACAGTGGTTTTGATTACAAAGTGATTTGTAAAGAAATGTGGCATTTTAAAGTAAATCAATGTAGTTACATTGCTTTAAAGGACTACTGTATGTAATACATGACTGTCAATATCACTTAGAGAAAAGGGATATTTTTTACAGTATCTTTTAAGCTGACATACTGATTAAGGCACAAAAATAGTTTAGAGCATTATCTGCAATAAATTACAAAAAATAGATGTGCAATAGATTACAAAAGAGAATTCTGTTATTTGTAATTTACGCTACTTCAGTATATGCACTAACCACCAATCTATAAAATTGTTTATTCTAAAAGAAACTAGGATTTGGAGCTTGGTAAAATGTGTGTGTTGCAGTATGATTTGCTAGAAATTTGTAGCACTGTTGGTGGTATAGAAATACATTCACATTTCCACATATGCTTCCTTGAAGTCCCACAGAGTACAAAAACATTTTCAAATTACAGATAACACCATGAAACAGAATTGCCTTATTCCTTAAAATTCTTCATATAGAGCTTCCATTAAATGTCAACAAAAGGAATCATTGTTTTCTACAACTCTGAAATAATATTTACATAGAAGTTAAAAAAATGACAGCAGCAAACACAAGACATTGCCTAATCTATTCTGACCTGCTGGACAGCCTGGATCAGGTAAGGGAGGAGTTCTGCCTTCTACATCTGACCAGAGGAAACACTGCACATGTACACCCCCTGCTGATCCTACTTGTAACATTGGGCTGCTGATGTTAACCAGCCAATATCCTATTTAAGGGGAGACAGCCCAGCATTCAGATCTTGACTATTGTAGAACATTCCTGCTGTCAAGACTTACCTGCAAATTCTCTCAAGCTCTTTGCTTCCTGGTAAATCCTTGTTCTTGCTTTGATTCCTTTATTTATCTGCATGAAAACCTAAGCCTTGTCAACTAAATCAATGTCTCTACCTTGCAAGTTAGATTAACTCCACTTGTACCAAAGCTTTAATGTGTCCTTGTCTGTACCTTACCATTCTAAAGCCTTGCTGTCCTGTCTCTGTTTGTACCTCACCAGTACTTGGCTAAAAACCTTGCACTTAAGTTACATGGGATCCAGCCTAAAGAGTTAACACCAATAACAGAATTTCCTTGCAAGCTCTGACAGAATAATCAAGTCATAAAAATGAACCCCACTGGACCAATTGATTCAAGCAGTACATACATTGCTGGTTCAGTTAACTTTAATGTAGGTTTTCCTAGATAAGATTCAATCAGCTTGAACAGTCCAGCCTCTAGATCCACCAAAACAAGAAAATATTGTCTTGGTACCTCTGACTTCTGATGCTAAACATCCAGTCAAGTTACTGAAAAAGTTCAATTGAGATCATTTACTTAACAAATACTTCCGTTCCTTTTCTGTATCTGCCCAGATGCATAATCACTGCTATACTTTAAAAGTGGGAATGATTCTGACCTTGCTAAAGGGCAAAGCATTAGCATGGGCAACTCCATACATTGAACAAAATAACCCTATATTAGACTCAATAAAGTTATACCTGCAAACCACTGGATGAGCTTTTGATAAGCCACACAGATCTGCTTCAGTTGAAGCTCACTGGTCCAGCCTGCAGTCCATTCAATTTGTTCATCAAGTCCATACCTAGCCATCAAGTTTTGTATCTGATTGGGGGACAAAGTGTTTGAATGCAGCTGCAAAACATCAGCAGTTCTATCAAGAACTGAACAATGGCATCAAGGATATATAGATTCCCCAACAGGCATTGAAGAATAAATTCATTGATATTTTACCATCAATGCCTGTTTGACAAAACATCAATTGGAAAGGAGGAGGGGAGAATGTTTCTTATCTGGAATGCCCAGTCACCATAGAATAGTCAGAAAACTTCATTCAGTTCCAGAGAATGCCAATTCAGAGCCTTTGCAAAAAGATAGTATCAAGGGACCTTTCACCCCTCAGCAGAAATCAAAGAAAAAAAAGTCACAGAGACCAGAATATGTGTCATTACTGTGGAAGAGCCTCTCATTATCTAGCTCAGTGGCTGATTAGAAGGAAGCCCTCAAGAATTTCCAAAACTTCACTCTATAAAAAGGAGGAGTCAATATTAAAATCTAGGAATCTCTCTAGTTCTACTGCAAGTTACCTGGCTCTACCTGATTCCATTCCTGCATTCTGTGCCTGCCTCTTAATCTCCAGTTCAAGGAAAGTTCACCAGAAATTTCTATTCTTATAATCCAGGGAGTCCCAACCTCGGTCCTCAAGGCACACTAACAGTCCTGGTTTTAGTGATATCCATGATTCAGCACAGATGGTTAAATCAAAATAACTGAGATACTAATTAAGTCCCTTGTGCTCAAATATGGCTAGCCTTAAAACCTGGACTGTTAGTGTGCCTTGAGGACTGTGGTTGGGAACCCCTGATATAGTATCTAGCTAAATGGGAAATTTCATTAACCATGCCCTAGCAAGACCCTATGACTACCGCTGATGACCAAGAAGGAAGCAGTTCCACCTATTTCCTCAAGTTTGGTATTACAAGAGATTTTGCTTTAGTCCTGGAAATCATACAGAGTCACCAGGAGCAATAATTTTTAGATGTCTCATTTATCCTCTCTTCCTAAACATTAAGGGTATATGATCAATTGGTCAATTGGCAAGACAAGACAATTCTCTTTCAATCACATCTTTGTACAAAGCAATATTTGTAACATATCATGTGTGGGGCCTTAGTTCTAGAGAAGGGAAAATTACACAAAATCTACAAAGATTTCTCAGAAATCTTTGGCAAGAAACAGAAACACTTTCACCTCATCAGTAATATGACTGTCCATTTCATCTCATGCCTGGAGTGTCAGTCACTTTTAGGAGAATATGTTATATTTCTGAGCTAGAGCTGAAGGTTTTACTAGAATCCATCAAGGATAACCTATCCTGAGGTTTTATAAGACCTTCATCATCCCCCACTGGAGCACCGATTTTCTTTGTGAAAGAGAAACACAGAGGTTTATGGCCATGCAAAGAAAACAAAGCACTTAATGCAATTGCCATCCAAATCCACTACCCATTGCCACTTATTCCAGAACTTTGTGAGAGGTTGTGATCTGCCAATATATTCACCAATCTTGATAATTACGGTGTGTATAATTTGATATGCAAACAGTCTGAAAATGAATGAAGAACAGCTTTTAGAATTATTTATGGACATTTTAAGTATTTAGTCATACCATTTAGTCTTTACAATGCTTTAGCTACCTTCTACTTCTTTATAAACAACATATACTGAGACATACAAATTTGTGGTCATCCACTTGGATAAAATCCTTGTATACTTTAAAACTGCAGACGAGCATGTGGTCTACGTACAAACCATTCTAAGAAGAGTACAGCAAAACAATGTACACTGAATTGGAAAAAAGTATTTTCATGCTGAGAAAAATTAATTATTATGAAACATTGTATCATCAGGAGGCCTCAGCATGAATCCCAGCAAGACCCAAGTGTTCCAGAAATGTCAAGCACCACAAGACATTAAATCTGTGCAGAGATGTTTGTTGTCTGCCAATGACTAATGATGGTTGATTAAGAACTTTTCTCAGGTTGTCCAACTACTCACAGAACTAACGAAAAACAAAGTGCCAATTCACTGGTTCAACGCTGCTCAGGAAGCTTTAAAAATTTTCAATGAAAACTTTCAAAACAACACCAATCCTAATACACCCAGATCCAGTTCAGATGTGTGAACTGTTTTGTCCAAAAGAAAAAGTTACAAATGAGTACAGTATCCTTTCACATATTTCTCCAGAAAATGGACTTCTGCGGAATGCAACTACTCAACTGGTGATTGTGAATCTGATCAATCATTGTGCCCTGTAAGAGTGGCATCATCCTTTGGAAAAAGCTTCTACACCTATCACAATTCTCACCAACCACAAAAACCTGGAGTATTTGAAGTCCACAAAAAGACTCAATGCAAGACAAGCACAATGGACCCTATTTTTTATCATTTCAATTTTATGGAAACTTACCACCCTGGTTTCATTAATTAAAAGGCAAAATCCCTGTCTGGACAATTTGAATAAAGTCCTACAGAGAACTTCTACCGTTATCCCATTGTGAAAATTTATTGTCTCTGTTGGTTCTTCAGTTTTTCAGTCTCTAGTGTCCAATGCCACTAAAACAGGTGACAAATCATCAAACGCTGAATGGAATAACCAGGAATTCTACAGGCCTGTGATGGATGTTTATTTTACCTCTACAAGTTTTTTGTCCCCACACCTACTCTTCAGAGGGAAATTTACAAGAAATTCCATGATGCTCCCATAGCATATCACTTGGAAGTTCAAAAGATGCTAATGTAATCCTTTATTATTTCTGTTGGCCTCAACTGTAAAAAGAGGTTAATGTCTAGGTACACACACTGTACAGTCTGGTTTACTACAACATCTACCACTTCCTACCTGTCCCTTAAGTTATATCTCAATGAATTTTTATCCCAGAGCCTCCTCCATCACATGAATTCTCCACCATTCTAGTTGTTGTAGATAGGTTGAAGAATATGGCTAATTTCATTCCTCTTAAGAAACTCACCAGGCTCCTCAGACTGCCAAGATTATTTCTTAAGCATATCTACAGATTACACAGTTGTCCTTGCTCTATATAGTCTCAAACAGATTACCTCAATTTATGTCATGGTTTTGGAAGGCCTTATGAAAAGTGCCACAAATGAAGGTGTATCAGTTTTCATTTTTTCATCCACAGACCAATGGCCAGACAGAAAATATTAATTCAAATATGAATCAGGTTTGGCCACCGAGGGGAAATCTGGGCCTGGTGAACTGCCTGGTTCTAGTGGCTGGACATAACAAGCCATGGGTCACCACCATTACAGCTGGGCAGCATAACGAAAGTTACACTTTTTCCCTCAGACCAGAGAAACACTGTACATGCATGCTCCCTGCTAGTCCTACTTGTAACTTTGGGCTGCTGACTTGGGACAGCCAACATCCAATTTAAGTGTAGTCAGCCCAGCATTCAGAACTTAATAAATGTAGAGCCTTCCTACTATCAGGACATACCTGCACATTCTCCAATGCTCTCTGGTTCTTGGTGAATCCTTACTCATGTCTTGATTACTTTATTTATCTCCATGCATACCAAAGCATTGTTGTCTAAATCCCTGTTTGTACCTAATCAGTCTGATTAACTTCACAGGTAGTGGATTTGGATGGCAATTGCATTAAGTGCTCCGTACCAAAGCATTGCCATCTAATCCTTGTCTGTACCTCACCAATATGACTAACTCCAAAGTGTACCAAAGCCTTGCTGTCCTTTCCCTGTCTGTACCCTGCCAGTACTTGTAAAAAGTTACATTGATTGCAGCATAAAGCATTTGATACCATTAAGAGAAAGGATATCCTTGCCAGCAGTGGCAGTTTTTTACAATATAAATCAAATTTAGCTTATTTTTCTTAGTAGTATTTTGGTGAAGAGCACCACAATACATTATATTCCACAAAACCTAAATACTTATTTTCAGGGAACTCTCTTCTGTGCTCCAGAGCAGAAGACACTTGAAGCAGTGTCTTTTAATAATGAACACCAATTTACTATTACAGTAAATTCAACGGCACACTGAAGTTGGGCATTAGGTTGTTGTCAGGTTGCAGCCTAGGACTGGCCATTACTTACCTCTGCGTCACCTTCCCCTGACCTCCCTAGCGGTCAGACGCCAGGCGCGGTGGCGAGTGATGCGCCGAGAATTATACCTGGGGTCTGCTAGGACATCCATCTGCTCACACCATGATGTGGTTCCTGCAGTTACCATCATGGACCCAGCCATGACAGTCAATATCCTGTCCTCCTATGGACTGCTACCTTAGGGTATTTAACAGGCTCTGAACAACAAGAAGTTGCCTGTACAACATTGTTACTTCTAGTGAAGACTTACTGTTGCAGCGTTCCAGGTCCCAAGCTCCATTGCTTCTAGTGACTTTTTCCTAGTGTCTATCCATTGGGTATGTACTTAGTACAATGTCCTAGAGTCATCTCCTGTGCCAGTTCTGCATCTGAAGCCACAGTGTGTGTAAATAGTACATCATCCAAGTACCATTTCATCATACAATTCTCCTGTGCCAGTTATGCATCAGGAGCCACAGTGTATGTACTTAGTACGTCATCCAAGTCCCATCTCATAATATCATTCTCCTCTGCCAGTTCTTCGTCAGAAGCCACAGTGTATGTACTTAGTACGTCATCCAAGTACAATCTCCTTGTGTTATTCTCCTGTGTCAGCTTTGCGTCTTGATCAACAGAGTGTGCACTCAATACATCACCCCAGTACAGACTTCCAGTATCTTTTCCTTTTGTTTCCCTTTGATAGTGTTCGTCCATTTTCCACTTGTGAAGGATACCTGACCAAAGGGCCATGCCCTGCTTGCTGGGTGCAGCTTAAGCCAAAATCCTGCTTGGAGGGGTCACTTTTGAACACTTCCCAATAAGTTATACTTTGCACCTTTGGTGGTCTAGCAACATCTGGTATTAGTGCATTTATCCAGACCCCTCACCTCCTGTTCCCTTCCCAACCTGGGTCCACATCTTCTAATACCTTGGCAGAGTGTCAACATAGCTTGAGTTGACAGTTGTCTACATTTCAAAATGGTATGACTTGTTGGTAGAGATTTCCACAGACCTCCTTGATTTTGTCTTGGTGAAACCACCCCAAATGTATTGGTTTTGGCGAAAGCACCCTCAAATATTATGGTTTTGGAAAAATTGCCCTTAAGCATTTTGGTTCAGTTTAGCTTTTGGATTTCTATAAAATTGATAAACAGCTAACATGTCATTTCAACCTGTTTACATGCAATCCAGAACCAAAGATCCATTTTTTAGATCCAAACTTACAGGTAGACCTGAGCCAGGACTCATTTATACTCAGAACCCCAAAAGTGATCCAAGTCAAGACTCGGATTGTCTTGGAACCTCAAAGTTCAGGTATGTTCAATTCTCAGCAAACCTGAACCGCTCATTTATATTTATTGAGGAACCATTTTACTACACATTTTACACATTTTATGTGTTTTAATGATACTAATAAAAAATTGTAATGATCACCTTTATGTGTAGATAGTTATGGAAAACTACTTCTGAATCTTTTTTTCTGTTTTGAAAATGTGGATTAATGCTGAAGAAAGAATCACATAGTATATATTGGTGCTCTACACAATTGCTTTTACAATACTGTAGTTCACTTTCTTGTATTTTAATAATATTTTTTTTTCCTAAAAATTCAAAGTCTTCTGAAGGTAAAAAATAAAATTTTAGTTGTGCAATATTATGTGCTGCAAAACAAAATTACTGATATTGATGTTACCATATGACTGGCCCAAATAGTGGCTAAAGAAGATCAGCATAGGGACAAGAGAAACTTCAATGTTGAAGGGATTCATTAAAGCCCATCAGAACTGAAGTGAAGATATTGAAAGACTTCATTTAAAAAATTACATATACATTTTTTTTCACATCTTTGAAGCCTACCTGGAACTTCAGTAATAGCAGAAAACCCACTGATTGTATAATGCAGTGCTCCCCAACTCCATTCCTCAGAGAACATTAACAGGGCATATTTTTCATTCTCCATGCTTCAGCACAGATGTATTCATTACTGACTAATTTTGAAACAATACATATGTGGTAGTAATTACCTCATTTATGATTTTGTGAGGAAACCTGAAAAACATGCACTGTTAGGGCTATTTCACACACAATGGTTTTGTCCATCCGGCAAAAACTGACATGTTTTTACCATTGTTAAACTTTAGTGAAAGTTAAGAGATTAAGGCTTCCATACTGCACAAAAATGCAACAAGCACAGCACGGTCGCTGTGTTACAGCTGTTTTAACCACTGACTAGGACAGCTGCCATCCACTGTTTCGGTGTTAAGGATTGATTGCACGCGGCAAAAACATCACACATGGCACAAACCATTGTGAGTGAAAGGGACTGACCCATAGGGAAAAAATATTGTGTGTGAAACTGGCCTTAGGATTCCCTGAGGACTGGAAACACTGATATAATGAATGAATCTATTCAGGGTGTCTCAGTCAATGGTAGAATGTGAGTTACAATGTTATTATTATTATCTTTTTGCTGAATTTTCTAATTTAACATTAAAAAGTCAAATGACTCCAGTCGATAAGTTTATTGGTGGGCCACTGTTGCAATGTACTAATATACTTAGCTATACAGTGATCTATTTTATATAACAGGCTTAAGTAGGGTATTTTGCTATCACTACAGGAGAGAAACAAACTAAAATAAAGTTATTTATATTACTTTTTTTAATGACATATGTAGTATTGATAAAAAAAGCTTGCTCCTTATGTGTTGAATTAGATCATCAATTTTAAATATTTCAGATGTCACTTAATAAATATATATGCTCTAACAACAGAGTTTCTTAAGCATGGCAAGGATGAGATAGATGACTGGATTTACTAAACTGCGGCTTTTCCAATTCGTCTTTCATTGAGTTTGACTTTGAGTAATTTAAAGTGGCACTAATTTTAATTGCACAACTAGGAGTGTTTTGCATTTAATATTAGTGGTGCTTTAAATTTCAAGGTCACACCTGCGAGAAGTGGTGGCATGAAAAATCAGCTGCTTAGTAAGTCTAGCTCATAGAGGAATATATATATATATATATCTATCACATAGCAAACTGTCACAGTAATGTTAGTTAGTGGTATTTTTATTGTTAGAAACTAAAATCAATGTTGTTTTATATCACATCATTTATTTCCAAACAATCTGTTCTTTCAGACAGTCTAATTATGTGTATATTTCTTGTACATTGTAAACAAATATAATTTGCTAATTATTGCACTTCATCACAACATCCGTAGGTAAAGGTCATATGTTCTCTTTGCAACATGTTGCAAATTATATCCATTATGATTGTTGTTCCTATTTCACAAGTGTACTTCTGTGATTGAAATCTATCTATGTTGATCATTTTCTTTAATTTTGCCAAAATGATTTTGACAACAAAGGCTGGTTTTTTTTATGTTCTTGTCAATGATTTTCATAGCTTTATCCCATACTGACATCTTACTCAGAGATCAAGGAAGCAATTATCTCTCAAAAACCAGCAAGTCCTCAAAATGATCTGGACAGTGACACCCTCAGGTCAGCAGAGCGCTCTGTTTCCTTCAAGAGATGTTTCAGAACACTCTAGGCTATTTACTTTAAAGCTCTGTTTCCTCAGTCAACCAGTAAATAGAATTTTATTGAGTTTTCTCATCATGTTTAAGAAATGAACTCTGAAGTTTAAAGCAGCAATCACTATGTTGTCTTTACACAAAAGAAGAAAACACCTTTCCACTTATTTGCCTTAGAAAAATGCCAAATCACACTCTTTTGTGACACCTTTGGTCCATGTGAAAAATTCATAATCAGTGGACCTTACAGAAATATAATAGTCAAAATAATCTTTTTTTTTCTATTTTCCTATAAAAAAAATGTAGGATATTTGTTTTACTAACTTCGTTTATTATGTCCAATGCAAAATTTCAAAGTTTGTAGTTGTGATATTGTACGTAGTTTACATCTGTGTCACTGTTGTGATAATTTACATGTTTCATCAATCATTTGTTTTCTTGTTATTTTTTACTGTTAAATAGTGGAGTAAGTAATATTTTTTTTCTTAAAATAATTAAAAGAAGTTAGCACAACTTGGTTAGTTAATAACTCATGACCCCCCTTCTGAACCCCTTCCCCCACACCCATACAGTACATGCTTAGTGGTATACTGTATGTAATAGTTTGTGAAATGTCATCATCGGTGAGTCCCATGCGAGAGTGCATGATGTTTTAAAGTAGCAGTCATTTAAAAGGCATCACTAGTTGGTGTTGCCTTTTATATGACTGTTAATTTAAAACAGTACAGGGGGTTTCTGTCTGTATGCTATGTGTATGTATGTCTCCTTATGGCATTGGCAGTGCATGGGTGCAATGGTTCACTTGTAAGGAATGAGCAGTGGCGGCATCCCACTCTGCTTGCTTACCAGTAAGTCTGGCAGGTGTTCTTAGCCAGGTTTCTGGCAGTGGCAGTACAATGCTGAATGTAAACAGGGGCACCGAGAGGGGGGGGCAGGGTACAGATTACCCGGGCCTGGTACATAGCAGGGGGCCCGGGCCACTGGGAAGCGCACTGACATTTTTTTTTCAACTTTTTTTTATTAACTAACCACTTTTTCTCAAACCACCGACGGCAGCGGCAGGTGGCAGTTGGGGGGGTGGGTTATGTCTCTGTCACCACATCGGACTGTCTGTGTCACACAGACAGTGTCACTTGCTTGCAGCCGTGCTGCTGCGGAGCTGATGTACTCGTGAGATGATGATTTCTGAGACCAGACTACACCAATAGAAGCAGACAGGTGACTGCAGTGCTCACCGCTGCGTGGGCATCCTCCATGTTGTTTCTGTGTCGCACTGGCAGAACTCAGCAGGCAAGGGAGAGACTGGCTGCAGTGAAGGCAAGAGCCTAAACCTGACACTAACTGACTCTGTACGAGTCTCAGCATCACTGTCGCTGTGTTAGTGACCTGTCCATCAAGTACATACCATATATATATATATATATGTATATATATCACAGCCTCAGATACTTACCGTGGGAAGGGCACCAGAGCAGGCTGCTGATATATATATTTTTTGAGTGCTGGACATCTCCACTTGTGATATATATATATATATATATATATATATATAATATTTTACACATATATTACATATTTTTAGATATATACTTATTATGTAAATGTATTATATATCATTTAAATAAGTATATATCTAAATGTATGTAATATGTGTAGAATAAATATATATATATATATATATATATAATCACATATTAAATAATATATATTTATGTAATAAGTATACAACTAAATGTGTAATTTATATATGGGTAAAATATATATATATATATATATATATAGATATATATGTGTATAGATATATATGATATATCACACACATACATATAAATATATATATATATATATATATATATATCATATTTATATAATAAGCATATATCTAAATGTATGTAATATATGTATCGAATATATATATATATATATATATATATAAGACAACGTTTAGACCGGCACTCATATATAACTTTCCATTAGGGTAGCTCCGGTGCCACAACCCAAAAAATTGTATATTAAAGGTGAAAATGGAAAGGCACTCGGAGACGCAAATAACTTCAAGCAGCTACAATGATGAAATCAACGTTTCGGAGAGAACCTCCTTTATCAAGACTGTATCATACAGTCTTGATAAAGGAGGTTCTCTCCGAAACATTGATTTCATCATTGTAGCTGCTTGAAGTTATTTGCGTCTCCGAGTGCCTTTCCATTTTCACCTTTAATATATATATATATATAAAAATATCATACAAACTCGGCACTCACATGCTTTTCAAACTGCAACTCCTTTGAACAAAATATTTTGGAACCAACATTCCCTATGTTCAAAGGAGTTGCAGTTTTAAAAGCATGTGAGTGCCGAGTTTGTATGATATTTTTTATGTAGATGGTGTGGTCACATACCAAGGGCACCCCAGATGATCGAGTGCCATGGATTGAGCCTGTCGTATATATATATATATATATATATATATATATATAGTCCAAGAATGTTCTTCACTCACACCTGTTACAACTTTTGTTCAGGGTGCACTTCAAGACGAAAAGTCCATAAATAGAAAAAATCGTATCCTCCAATAAATGTTGGATGAAGGCACTCACTTAAAAGAATTTTTCATTTTATTGAGACATGATGGGTGAAAAAATCTTATTTAAATATTCAGACACCATTCCATATGTGTCGACGTTTCGATCTGTTAACAGACCTTTATCAAGACAAGTGTCTGTAACATAACATCACATACAAACATCTAAAAAAGAAACAGAGACAAAAAAACAAATCACTATCATAAGACAAAGTCTATCTGGCCCCATTCTATTTCCCCAATGGACATATATTGCCAACATACCATAAGACACGCAAACTCAATAATCCTGGCAATAGGATAACCACTGGGAATCGATCTCTATAGAAAACAGCAAAAGATCAATAAGCTTCAATCTTTTAATATAGACTGGAAAATACATTAACAATGTCCCCAGTGTCTGATAAATAGACCAATCTAGTCAAGAAAAACAACCTGGAGAGATCTTAAACTGTTAGATAATCACATTAACCCTTATAACCAATACTAAAACAATAGAAGGTATAGAGACTATAGGGGGAACATGAACCCACCTCTGTATTGACCCATTATATATATTGCAAAATGAAATTCCAATCAATAACTAGATTCACACGTCTTCTAAATGTTAAATTAACATACAGAAACAAATGCATATATAAATAAATGCACAATGTGTCCCATACCTAGGAGAAAATACCTGTCTCTACAGGTTAGAGGTAAATCATTCTTTATTCTTTAACAATGTCAATCTGTCTCCACCCAATCGAGATCGCCTGAAAAAACCACATTAAATTACATAGATCCAATCTATGAAACACATGCACCTAAATATATTACCTCACTAACTATGGATAATAGGATCAGTTACACATGTAAACAGCTGTCCATAACCTACAGCTAACCAGCATGTGAACAATCAATGTATAACAAATAAACAGTTACCTCTAGGAACGCTGTCAATGCAGATGACACTGCCCGATCATGCCAAAAGCCAGGAGACCAGTGCCCAGTAATCACCACCACCCCCATAAGTACTTCCAAAACACGCGCTCAAACGAGTGACATCATCACTCTTCGATGCATGAATCATTCAGGCACAGAAATATAACATCAGATGGCTAGATACATGCGGCGGCCATCTTTGAAGCCTAATACACCGCATGATAAGGGCAAATTTGCCCACACTCCAGATGCTATCCACCAAAAATAAAAAAGTACAGGGGAAACCAGGCAGCTGTCTACACAGGTGAATATTCATTAATCAAAAGAGCACTTCATGCCCATAATCACCAAACAACCTTACAATAAAGAGAATATTTCAACCAGCTTAAGAGATGATATAGAGGGCATATTTTGCCCATACTTATAAGGCAGGTCTAACAATAGGTGGATACAATTCACATATACATAAATAATATGTTTATGTAATAAGTATATAAATGTGTAATATATTATATATGGGTAAAATATATATATGTATGTATGTATGTATATATATATATATATATATATATATATAGTTCAAAAAAACCGGCACTCCCCATGTATAAAACACAAACCTTGCCTTGGCGCCCCCTGGGGGAATTTGTAAGTCCTCCAAGTTAGATATTGGTAATGTGGTGGCACTCTCAGGGCTTTCATTAGAAAGAAAAACGGAGCCTAAGCCCAATTGTTAGCCAACATCTGGGCTTAGGCTCCGTTTTTCTTTCTATTGAAAGTCCTGAGAGTGCAACCACATTACCGATATCTATATCTATATATATATATGATATATCACACACACACACACACACATATATATATATATATATATATATACTGCAATACCACGGGTGTGGCACTCAGGGCTGCATATCAGAATAGAAACTACAACACAATAAGTTGCATACTTATTGTGTTGTAGTTCCTATTCTGATATGCAGCCCTGAGTGCCACATCCATGGTATTGCAGTTACTATCCATTTTTTGTGGGTGCACTGGGCGAAGTTATTCTTATTATGTGAGAGCTGGACTATTTTGATCATTATGTATATATATAAATAAAATGTTTATGTAATAAGGATATAAATGTGTAATATATTATATATGGGTAAAATGATATATATATCATATCTATATAATAAGTATATATCTAAACGTGTGTAATATATATATGTGTAAAATATATATATATTACACACATATATAAATATAAATATGCAAGGTCTGGTGCTCTCAATAAAACTGCTGTTTACTGGGTGCCCTCCACTATTACAGAATGCTGCTGAAATAAATACAGAGGGATGGCGGCACTCTGCATTAGATTAGTGTTGCTGTTCCTGGCAAAGGCACAATAAAGTGCTGAAACATTTAAATATATATATATATACACAAAATAACAGGGTCCTGGGGGATGCGCTCTGCAACCAATGGCCGAGATTCAATTCGGCGCAAAGCTGAATAGCCCCGGGAGGGAGCTCCAGGAGCTATTCAATCGGCAAGCTGCTAAGTCCATTTCTCACGACTTAAACTGTGTTTTTAGTCACGAGAACCAACATTCTCCCACTAAAGTGCTATCCGCGAGGCTGTTAGCGCCGCGCTAAGCCAACAAAGCCAAATGCGTGGCTGGCACTTTTGTTGGATTTCTCCTTTCTCCAGGGGGGGTGCAAGAAGAAATCTTTTAATCCGACCAAACATTGCACTGAATCCGGTGCTATTCATCATCACTTTGAAATAAATTGCCGCCAATGACAGCTGCTATGCACTGCATGCAAATAAATCCTGTCCTGTCTCCCTCTTCAGTAGACAGCAAAAATGTAATGCGCTCATATGGCTGCCGGAGAATCGACACACAGTAGGATCAGCCACTACAAAACTGCAGCCAGAAACTGTTGATCTAAGAAAAAAGAGAAACAAAGCAAGCCCCCCAATTCTAGCTGCATGCTCCCAGTAGCCTCCTATGTTTCCCCGTGCAGGGTCAATGGCTGCTCTTTGTGTAGTGTGCTGCTGCTGCCACCTGTGTATGTGTGTCCAAGTACACACATGAAAATATAACTTGGCAGAAGGAAGAGACCATAAACACCCTACAGAGCAATTTTAAAACTCTGATATCATATTATATATGTAGGTGTTATAATATATATATATATATATATATATATATATATATATATACAGTCAGGTGCATAAATATTCGGACATTGACAGAATTTTCATATTTTGGCCTCTATTCACCACCACATTGGCTTTGAAATGAAACAAACAAGATGTGCTTTAACTGCAGACTTTCAGATTTAATTTGAGGGTAATTACATCCAAATCAGGTGAACAGTGTAGGAATTACAAAGGTTTATATATGTGCCTCCCACTTTTTAAGGGGCCAAAAGTAATGGGACTATCAACTCAAAAGCTATTTCATGGACAGGTGTGGGCTATTCCCTCATTATTTCATTATCAATTAAACAGGTAAAAGGTCTGGAGTTGATTCTAGGTTTGACATTTGCATTTGGAATCAGTTGCTGTCAACTATCAATATGAGATGCAAAGAGCTGTCACTATCAGTGAAGCAAGTCATCATTAGGCTGAAAAATCAAAACAAACCCATCAGAGAGATAGCAAAAAGATTAGGTGTGGCCAAATCTACTGTTTGGAACATTCTTAAAAAGAAAGAACGCATCGGAGAGCTCAGCAACACCAAAAGACCCGGAAGACCATGAAAAACAACTGTGGTGGAAGACAGAAGAATTATTTCGCTGGTGAAGAAAAACCCCTTCACAACAGTTGGCCAAATCAAGAACACTCTCCAGGAGGTAGGTGTATATGTGACAAAGTCAACAATCAAGAGAAGACTTCACAAGAGTGAATATAGAGGGTTCACCACAAGATGCAAACCATTGGTGAGCCACAAAAACAGGAAGACCAGATTAGAGTTTGCCAAACAACATCTAAAAAAGCCATTACAGTTCTGGAACAACATCCTATGGACAGATGAGACAAAGATCAACTTATACCTGAGTGATGGGAAGAGAAGAGTATGGAGAAGGAAAGGAACTGCTCATGATCCAAAACATACCACCTCATCAGTGAAGCATGGTGGTGGTAGTGTCATGGCATGGGCATGTATGGCTGCCAATGGAACTGGTTCCCTTGTATTTATTGATGATGTGACTGCTGACAAAAGCAACAGAATTAATTCTGAAGTGTTTCGGCAATATTATATGCTCATATTCAGTCAATGCTTCAGAACTCATTGGACGGCACTTCACAGTGCAGATGGACAATGACCCAAAGCATACTGCAAAAGCAACCAAAGAGTTTTTTAAGGCTAAAAAGTGGAATATTATGCAAGGGCCAAGTCAATCCCCTGACCTGAATCCGATTGAGCATGCATTTCACTTGATGAAGACAAAACTGAAGGGAAAAAGCCCCCAAAACAAGCAGGAACTGAAGACATTTGCAGTAGAGGCCTGGCAGAGCATCACCAGGGATGAAACCAAGTGTCTGGTGATGTCTATGCGTTCCAGACTTCAGGCTGTAATTGACTGCAAAGGATTTGCAACAAAGTATTCAAAAGTGAAAGTTAGATTTAGGATTGTTTAGTTTGTTCCATTACTTTTGGCCCCTTAAAAAGTGGGAGGCACATATAGAAACCGTTGTAATTCCTACACCGTTCACCTGATTTGGATGTAATTACCCTCAAATTAAATCTGAAAGTCTGCAGTTAAAGCACATCTTGTTTGTTTCATTTCAAAGCCATTGTGGTG
This sequence comes from Taudactylus pleione, assembly GCA_031769625.1. Taxonomy (NCBI): domain Eukaryota; kingdom Metazoa; phylum Chordata; class Amphibia; order Anura; family Myobatrachidae; genus Taudactylus; species Taudactylus pleione. The sequence continues at coordinate 15,652,134 of JAUIMM010000116.1, read as the reverse complement.
GTGAATAGAGGCCAAAATATGAAAATTCTGTCAATTTCCCAATATTTATGCACCTGACTGTATATATATATATATATATATATATATATATATACTGCAGAATATGTGTGCACTATATAAATAACTGGTAGTAGTAATACAGATTGAGTCTCCCATATCCAAATATTCTGAAATTCGGAATATTCTGAAATACGGAATTATCTTGGCATGACTTAGATAATGAAACCATTGATTTTTGATGGTTCAATGTACACACACTTTGTCTAAGGTACAAATTATTAAAATATTGTATAAAATTACCTTCAGGCTGTGTGTATAAGGTGTATATGAAACATAAATGAATTTAAATTTCTGTACACAGACTTTGTTTGAACCACAACATTATTGAATATATTGTATAAAATGAACTGCAGGCTGTGTGTATAAGGTGCATATAAAACATAAATGCATTCTGTGTGTATATTGGGGTCCCATTCCCAGGATATCTCATTATGGTATGCAAATATTCCAAAATACGGAATATTCTGTTATCCAAAATACCCCTGGTCCCAAGAATTTTGGATATGGGAGACTCAACCTGTAGTATATTGCACCACTGCAGTGATTATTAACAGTCTATATGCAAAGGATATTTTAATTTTGAGTGAAAATATCCATACTATTTACTAAGTGTGGGACAACTATAGCGATAACTGCAAATTACATCAACTGCATATCTGAGGAGTCTTTCACAAAGACTCCTCTGGGGAATCTGATACTGTGCAAGGAAATTTTTTGTGTTTTATAATTGTAATATCTAAATACATCCAGCCAAAAATGCATCGTTTATGGAACTGTGCTATCACCCTAATTGTGAATACTTTACTCCCAGCTGCTGGTAGCTATGTCATGCTCCTGTGGGTGGGTGCTTCTCACATGCTTGACACACCCCCAAAGATGTGCAGCCCTGCCCCTCACATTCTGTGGCCACACACCGTCCAGAGTGGGTCCTGGGAAGTTACTGTACTGGGGCCCAGGATTTCTCTTGGCAGCCCTGAATGTAAATGAAATCTGCTTGTCGCTTAGGGGTGTATTTGTAGTTGACTTGAATGGTGGTCATGAGGTGCCTCTGTGGGCCCATAGTGTGCTCCTGCCTCCACTGTGTGGTGCAATGCTGGAGAGAGAGGTGTTCTATGTAGTGGTCACTGCACAACATGTGATGATTCTGCTTTTTATGTAACATGCTATAGAGACAACCTCGATAAAAATTGAAAATGACAAAACATATAAACAATAATTTCATTAGTCTATAAATGGGATAGATACCTTTAAAAAAATGCCCTAGGCTGCTTGAACTAGACTACACCACGGTTTAACCATACCCCACCAGAGAATGCGTAACTGAAAAATAGAGAGCAGTTCTCTTTCCTGGCACTCAACAAATAAATTATTGTGATTATATGAATTAATCTGAACATGTAACCTAAGTCCATCAAAGATAATTGAAAAATGACCTTTAAGGATGTCCACATATTGCTCCCAACTTTTGTAGCTTTCTCCAAGTCAAACATGTAAAATAAAGAACAATGCAATATAGCATATTGTTTTGGTCCACAGGTGTTAGGTAGGTACCATCCAATGGTCACCTATGGACCATTGGATGGTATTGGCAATGACTTACCATACAAACTGCCAACTTCACCATTATTAATGGCGCCACAGAAACTTCTGGCATGTGGCAAAGTCTGTTATTGAATCACCATAAAAACTGATGGATTACCCGTTTTAGGTATGGCCACATGGGCATTTCCGGCACACAGCAGAAACAGGAATTTAATTTCTAAAATGGCTGTATTGGTATTTCTGGCACACAGCAGAAACCATAATGTAATTTCCACTTAAGATTGGAATAGACTGGAAAAAACTTTTTTTTACAAATAGAAATTGTAATGTTTAGCTGGACAAGTATTAAACATATTTTATTTTTATGGAACAATGTTTTGTGTGATCTTATGACTGAGATATACAGTAGAATTCAATATTTGCAGATACTGCCTAACTATGAAGTGATTAAATGGGTCTGGTATAACTAGAAAACTGAGGTAGCACTCCCACATTGCTTGAAAAACCGTCTAAATGCATTGCTAGTAAGAGTGTTGTTGGAAGCAGAAGTCAGATGTTGGATACATACATGTGGATGGGATATGTTCAGTATCCCGGCACAGGGTATGCCAGCACTTAGAATACCGGTCCCATAATCCCGCCACCTGTCAGAATGCCGGTGCCTGCATCCAAAACACTGGCATCCCATAGGTAAGTAGTGGGGTTGAGGGTTAGGGGTTAGGTTTAGGTACTAGAGGGAGGGTTAGGGTTAGGCAATTAGGGGGAGGGGTAGGTATAGGGTACGGGTAGGTAGATATTAGGTTTAGGCACTAGGGGAAGTTAGGTTGAGGCACCGGGGTGGGAAGGTTAAGGTTTGGGTTGGGAGAGGGTTAGGATACCTACCAGCAGGTGTCAGTATCCTAACCCTGTGGGGATGCTGGTGTTAGGATTTTGACCACCAGGATCCCGAGTGCCGGCATCCTGTACCCATCCCCTATGGACAGTTCAATCCTGTGACTAGTCCTGTGTATAATACTAGTGATTGTACAAGGTTTTTTTCATCTAACATTTGTAAGTAAGCCAATATGTTGGATGCAGTCAGGAAGCCGACCATCAAAATGCCGACCGCTGGCTTCCCGACTGTGCAATCCCAACAGGGGTCTAATGATAGGTGTTGAAGTCCCAATGCCTTTCATTAACCCTACGCCGGGAGCCCAATGCCCGGCATACTGAATGAAGTTAAGCTGGGCAGCAGGTGCAGAAAGGGAGGGTTAGGTTTAGACTGCGGGGAGGGGGATTAGGTTTAGGCACTTACGGAGGGGGTTAGGGTTAGGCACTAGCTGGGGAGGTAAGGGTTAGGCCCCCCTAAAAGTGGGTTAGGGTTAGGGGGGGAAAGGTTAGGGATTGTAAGTTACTTACTTTGTTGGGATCTTCACTTGTCCACATAGCTGTATTTAGGTGAATAGTGGGTGCAATGTTTTTTTCAGTGGAAGTAATGACTTTGGCCTTGGCCTTGGCCTTCCTATATAGAAGTGGGACTGCTGTTCAAGTTAAATGGATTAAAGATTGAATATTGTAGAATAGGCACATGACTAAATTGCTGAAACCTAATGCATTTTTTGTATAGAAATGGATGCAAATCAATGGCCAAAATGGCTGTCATGCATTTGGTGATTCACTGTCCAACAGGATGATGCCTGTCATACTTGCTTCCTCATGCAAATGATTGTGTGACAGACAATTTGATGGAAACTAGTACTACTCTGATTTCCATTCTGAGATGAAAATCTACCCCCAACAGCAGATGTCTTAGCACCTAGAGATTCTTCCTTGGAATTAGGATTACATTACAGGAGTCAATTCTCATTTGATTCATTGATTCAGTACTACTTAATAGAGATGTGCATGTCTGGATTCCTGGAATATGAACACACCCAAATTTATGGATTACAAATTGAACTAAGCCTTGGCTCAGGTCTTCCTGCCAACTTCAGATCTCAAAATGAGGCAACATCTTCTTGGAGCTGTATCTTGCATATTTTGGATTGTGTCATCTTCCCTTTATGGCCCTTGGGCATCTGAGCTAGTGAGCTACAGTATTTCCCATCCTACTCAGACTCCATTGTGCAGCTCATAAATGTACTACAGGGGTATGTTACCCAATTAGGGAGGAAGTAGGGGTGGAGGTAGTATGACCAGCTTCTATTGCAACCCTTGTCAGGAATCATTGGCTATTAACATTGTATTCTTTTATGGCTTCTACTCTTCTCAGTTGCTGAAAAAAATTCTCGCAAAGCCACATCACAATTTTAATTTTTTTAAATTAATCAATTGATCAATCAATCGATCATTCTTTTTTACCTGACTTCTACTATTTACTCCACCTCTGTTTCCCTGTACTGCATGCGTATCTAGTTCTTGAAAAAGGAAAACATTATTTTATGGGGTTTTATAGTTTTTTAAATTGCCATTTTGTCTGCCACTGCTATGTCACAATATCCATAGTGTTATATTCTATTAAACTGCCGTATATTTGTGCTGCTGCTCTGTTGCTTAGTTTAGTCAGCCAGCCTTTGACCAATATTGGTGAACAATATTGTGAGCTGTGATGTATTTAAAATTGACTGGAAATTAATGTTATTGAAGTTAATAATACTGTAGGAACAAAAATAGCCCCAAATAATATGATTTTAGCTTATTTTATCATTACAAAAAAATCCAGATCCAAATCTAAAACCTATCCAAAACAAGTGAGGATGATTTTGGTAAAATCAAAGCCAAAATCAAAACTGATGAGGTGTTGGCAGTGAATTTAATCATGCTGCTAATAACTGCTGCTGGACTGCTTATTGCATGTGATTTCACTTTTTGGGATGAACCACTTGCATTATTAATTTGTATTAGCAAAGGTCCCTAGATCGTCAACATTCCTTCCTTGACTTATGTTAATATCACAAAGGCTACAGATGGCTTGACAAACAGTATCTGAGTTGTGGTAGAAATATTTCAACACCTGAGAGATGGATTCTTTGGTCTTTTGGCAAGGCATAACAATAATGCACTTATCATGGGCATAAGGTAGGACCACTGGTGGCTGCCTTACTTGGCGACATTAATCAACATTATCATAATAATATTTTTTAAGTACAACAGATTCATAATCATCATCCTCATTGTCAGATACACAATTATCACCATCAGGTTAGGTATGGAATCCTGGCGCTAGGGATTTTGGTGGTCAGAATCCTGATGCTGAAATCCTGACAGGGTTAGATATTGACACCTGTTGGTTAGTATCCTAACCCTCCCCCTCTCCCTAACCAAAACCCTCCCTCCCTGGTGCCTAACCCTAACCCTCCACCTAACCCCACTACTTACCTTCTGGATGCCTGCAGTCTGGATGTCGGCACCAGGATTCTGACAGTGTCAGGATTCTGGCGCAGGCATTCTGAGCATTATGACCAAATCCCTCACCATCATCCTGTTGCAGATTAACAGCATTATAATTTCCATACTCTATTTCTAAATCTTCATCAATACTACTCATCCTCACATTTTCAGTTTATTTAGAAATTGTGGTAGGATGCTGCTCAGAACTTATCACAGTTTCAAAATGTGATCTGTCTGGCACACACATGATGAGCATGGACAACTAGGGACTCTCTCCATAGACTCTCTGTTTTTTTCTGTGAATACTCATTTATGCTGCTAGTACTAGGATGATCATCTTGACCCATAGACTGATCCATCACTAAATACAGTTTGATTTTGCAATTGAATTACAACTGGTAAACAGTAACATATTATTAGCACACACCATGAAATAGGGAAAGCAGAGACCTTGTAATTCACAATAATAAAAAACCAGGGTAGTACCCCAAACTTTTTCAGCTTTCTAGATAAAAGTTGACATTATAGTCTACACACAAACATTATAAGTACAAAAATATTTTTTTTTAACAGTATTGAACATGTTACAATTTGGGGGAGATACGTAAATTGACAAATAGCAGGGTGTTCGTAGCACAAAATTTTGCAGCTTCCTAGGTAAATTTTGATATTATAATCTGCACACAAAATATTTTTTTTACATTTTTAGTTGAGATCAGTAAGTTCAATTGCAAGTACAATGGTAGTAGTAACTCAAACTTTGTAGATTCTTATGTAAACTGTGCTATAACTCTGCTTGCAGTATAAATGGAACAAGCCCACTTTTTAACCACTTAACTGGCCTGTTTGCAGGTGATGTGACCACAACCAGCTGTGTTCCAGCTGACAAGGTTGCATCACATTCATGCAACAATGCTGCCCTGCATTGTACCCCGGCTTTAGAAGAGGAGTTTAGTTCTGCACAATTACGTGCCAGAATCCCATGCAAATTGAATTCTTGAGCGCATGCTTAGGGAATCAAAGTGCAAGCAGAGGTACTCCAAGCACTGTTTGGATGATCTCTGCAAGTACAGAGTTCAGCTGTAGCAGGGGGGACAGATTCTCCCTGACACATGCTCTGCTGTGCTCTTCATGTGGGAGAGAGTGTATATGCCCATGGGGGTAATTCCTGGGGATCTACTATTAGAAGGTAGCAGGAAGAGGTAAAATAAAGTGATATGATGCTTGAGGGAGTGTGTATAAAATAATTATTAAATAATGACAATGTTTACAGGGTAGTAGGAGGATGCTAAAAAACAGGGTCTTTTTTACATGGGGGTTGGTTTGTAAAACAGTGATCTTTTTCTACTAAGAGGGTATGGGTACTGCTGTTAGGATTTATGACCACTGGGAGATCTATTGCCAACTATGGGTAGGAAGTTATTTTATAGTAGAGGCCTACAGAGAATGGGTAGTGTGAGACACCCCTTAGGCATAATTTATTTCAATAAAATATTTACATATATTTTTAAAAATACTTTTAAACTATATTGAAATAATACCCAACAATTTCTGACTTTTTGCTGGAAAAAAAATCTCTTTTAAGTGGTTAAGGAAAGACTTTTTCTTAGGGAGGATATGATCACTGACAAATATAACTATATAGTTAAATACCAAACTTTTTTATACAATAATCTGCAATGCAAACAATAAGTAAATATATTTTTCAGCAGAATAGAAGACAAGTAGCCTCTTAGCCTATTTCTTAAACTGCCTCTCACTCTGTCTGTCACTCCCAGGACCTGATTCAGACCTGTATGCAGTGCCAGATTAAGGTCCACATGGGCCTGGAGCTGAAATTTATGAATGGCCTATTGTGTGGCGCTGCAGAGGAGTGTGATAACTTCTGTGGCAGTGTGACCAGTGATGTGGTCTACACAGGGGGCATGGCTATGTCCATGGGGGCAAAACTTGCGCCTACCTTTAACAAATTTATAGTGGAGCTAAAACAAAAAAGTTTTGTTTCTTTTGTGAAAGTGCAAACACAGCTGCCATCCGCGGCCTGCGGCACCTCTGGAGGTTATGATTGATCATAATCACCCCTCATAGATGCAGCAGCTCCCTATATGCATACACACAGAGACATATATATATATATATATATATATATATACACACAGACACACTGTATATAAACACTAATATATATATCAATGGGTTGGGTATGGGTTTCCAGCGCCGGCATCCCGCCAGGGTTAGGATAACAACACTTGCTGGTCAGTATCCTGACCCTCCCCCCCTAGTGCCTAATCCTATAGTGCCTAATCCTGACCTCTCCTCTCTGCACCCGTAAACCTAACCCTCTCTACTTAGTGTCCAACCCTCCCCCTAATGCTTAACCCTAAGCCCGGTACTTAGTCAGGATGCCGGGACCAGGATTCTGACAGGTATGAGGATTCCAGCGCTGGCATTGTAAGCACCGGAATCCCGACTGTCGGTATAATGACCGCATCCAATACCAGTGAAGGCGACACTCTGACTGCAATTGTGGATCACACAAGACCCCCAAGATGCTTTCAATGTTTCAGAATTCTTTACTTAGGTTCTTTAATCATGAAAGAACCTAAAGCCAGGTACACACTAGGTCGATGTTGGACTGACCCGCGACCTGCTGATTTTTAAGTGTATACACACTTGCCAATCATCTGCCCGATGACCCGGCCTTGACAGCTGCACAGCAGATTGGATATGTCTGTGAACCATGTCGTTCACAGACATATCCGCTGTACACACACGGTGATGCACTATGGATATATCGCCTGTTCAGTGAAATGGGGGATATATCTATCAGTGTGTACCCAGCTTAAGTAAAGAGTTATTGTATTTTGAAAGCAATTGGATGTCCTGTGTGGTCCATAATCACCATCAGGGTCGCATTTATTGGCATAATTGTGTGGATGCCAACCTATTGCAGAAGTTGGCAATTAAGGAGGACACTGGCGCAAATTCTATTTACGAGCATGCAGGGGCGTTTTAAGAGAGGAGGGGGCCCGTGTGCACTCCTCGTGCGGGGCCCCCTCCTCTCTCCCTGGTGGCTGGCCGCCGACTGACGCGGTTGGCTAGCCACTGGAGCATTAGTCGACTCCGGGCACTAGAGTGTGCCCGGAGTCTACTACAAATGCGCAGAACGCCGGAAAATGGGCGGGGCAGCCATTTTTCCGGTGTTCTGAGCCGCAGTGACCCCCGACGCGGGACCTCGGACAGGTAAGTTTAAAAAAAATATGGGTGCAGTGTGTGCGGTGCGGGGCCCCCCTGGACCCGGGGGCCCCACACCGCACACACTGCACTCATTATAGATACACCACTGCGAGTATGGGAGTGCCAGGTTCAACAACTGATCTATATATATATATATATATATATATATACCCACACATATACAAAAACATATACATATATATATTTACATACATGTGCACACATATACAAAAACATATACATATATATATACATACACACACATACACACACTTAATAGATGCCAGACATTACACTGACCTGTTGGAAGGAACGCTGGTTATGCATGCTGGCTTCTTCTCACAGCAGCTCAGCCTCTGCACTCTGCTCAAAAGGCTAACCTTATAGTTTAATTTAATTGCGCAGGGAGGAGGGGAGTAGTGGCCCCTTGGGTGAAATGGCTGGGCTTCAGATGACCCAGGGAACCGGAGCCAATTTCACATGGTCAGGGAAGCTAGTACGACCGGGGGGCGGAGCTTTGGGCGGCATGGGGGCGGAGCTTCGGGCAGCATGGGGGCGGAGCCTCAGACTGCAGGGCCAGGGAGAGAAATTGGACAGTCAGTGACGGAGCTTCGGACTGCCGATGCGCGGAGGGGGGTGAATGGACCAGACTTCGAATCCTCCATCACTGCAATGTCGGATTCAAAGTAGTGCAGACAGTGTTCACAGGGATTTTTTTTTCCTGTCTGCACTGCGTTGGGCCTATTTGAATGGTTGGCCTGGAGCTGGAGCTCCACCCGGCCCATTAGTAATCCGGCCCTGCCTGTATGCAATGCCAATGTTCACATATTTTAGCAATTGTTTGTTACTGTGTATGTGATGCATTCATTTCACACAGTATCAGAGATGTCTTGAAAAAATGCTGGTGCTCCTGGGTTGTGTTTGGGAGGTGACTAAACAGATGCACAGAGATGGTCTGTCATATTGCATGATATGAGAGGGTCATGGACATGTCACTGAAGTGTATGTATACACAGGCACTAAATTATTCACTCTAGAGGCCATACATAGATGGAAAATCTGCCCCTGCCATAGGGCTGCTGCAAGTTTCAATGTTTTGACCGATTGTGGCATCTAAGGATGCACCAGCTGTCTACAGAATTGAGCTTCTCAGTCCTTGCACATTCATATGCACTAATGTACAAGAGGTGCCAAGAGAGGGGAGTACTAATTGCCAGGCTTGTTGGAGGGGCCCAGTGGGGCCTTGGTTCAATGCCATGCACCCCTTCCCTTTTACCTGTCAGCAGCCCAGCACATGCTGCTGTGTGCTTGGCTGCAGTGGGAGACTACTCACTGCTGCTGAGCAGCAACATTCTCCTCTCCTCTGCCTATGGGGAAGGAACAATCACACTGATCATGCCTCTCCTGGATTTGTGCTGGTTTGAGGGGCTCACAGCACCACTCTTCCCTGTGCGCAGTGGCCCACAAATAGTTTTTTCCTTCTTTTTTTTTTTTTTACTAAGGACCCAGACCGGCTCTCTGTGGCACTGTGTACACCAGGGAAGGGCTGTGTTGAAGCATTTGCATAAAGTTATAGATGGCAAAAGCCAAAAGACACAGCCATAGCCACATTTCCATCCATCTTGAATCAAAATCGAACACCTCGGTTTCTATATCATGAGAAACAATGATCCTTTGCCTACATGCACAAGTATCAATTGGCTGATGAGCATCATCATTGTTCTTTTACATGTGATCAAGAACTCTGAGCACAGAAAATTATGGGAAAATTTCATCTAAGCTGCTTTACTTTGGCATTGACCAGATTATGCAATAAAAAACATGCAGGATTCAGTATTTCCTGGAAAATAATGTTTTGCCTTTTGCTACAAGGTCCTATTTTGGCACATATGGATTAGCCCATGTCTCTGGAGTTGCCAATTGAATTTGTTACTTTTGGCTGGAGATAACACACAGTATAGTCACCTCCTTGCCAACACATATCAAGTGATAGTTATTTTTCAAATTGTAAAAAAATCTCAATTCATGCATTTTTTTAAACTGCCTTCAATATTTAACCTTTTCAGTGCTAAGGAGGGATGGTAATCATCCTTAGCATACACACTCATCAGCACTGCAGAAGGTAATTCAACCACCAGTTACTGGTGGCAGAGGCCAAGGGGGAAAGCAGGACATTATGATACCATTTTATCAGTGTGCTACCATAACAATAAACCCAGCCACTTTCCAGCAACTACACTACAGACAATTGAAAAAGTAATGGAATGTGGGTGTAAAGCATTAAAAGTGTCCTACCTACCTCATCCTGGCATTCAGAGACACATGGGTACCATTTTTTGAAAGAGGGTAGCTATCTATGTGTCTTTTTAATGTGATCACCTAAAAATAAGCCACTATGCTACATAAAGAATCATGAAGTACAGGGATGGAGAGCATCTCCCCGTCTATGCTTCAACAAACTCAGAGGCACATTCAGTTGATGTGATCACTTAGTAGTTATTGTTTGGTGATATCTGCACTATAAAAATATTACTAAGATTAGGTAATGGGAGGCAGCTCTTAATAACACTTGTCAACCTCAACTCCCAAGAATCTCCAACAGGTCATATTTTTAGGATTTCTGTCAGTGGCAGCAAGTGGGACTACTGACCCAGCAAAATAAAATAACTCATCTGTGCATTATTAAAGAAATCTGCAAAACATGACCTATTGTTGGTACCTCTGCTCCATTCTACAGAAAAAGTTTAGAATTGGAGATAATAAGGGGTTCAAATGATCATATGGGCCCTTCCTGACTTAAAAAAGAACACAAGAGTGACCTCTTTGGCTGTATAATATTGGCTACTTTTTAAAATGGCTTGCCTCGTTTGGCTACCATATTAGTTCTATACATTTTATGAATTTCAAATTAGAAAAAATTGTTTTCAAGGACAGATCTTATTATGAAAATCTTTGTGTCAGGCTATTTGCTGTAATGGAAAGGTAGATTAATGCTAAAGCAAGAACCTCCAAATCACTTTTTACCATTTCTGTGGTACATTTTGTTTGGTGCATCAGGAGGAATGAGCAAGCTTATCATATTACATTGGAATTTAAAGTCTTTTGATAAAATAAAAAACTTTGTGTGGGTGCTAGATTAAAAATCACTGATATTGATGTTGGAATCTGACCATCCTAAACATCACCAAATAGGCTCTGCACAGGTGTTAGAAAAGTCTCTGCATCAAAGAGGTTTGTACAGAGGCCAGAATGTAGTCCAGATTATAAATTGGAAAATGTACAGTATAGGCTTAACATACTATTCCTTTAAACCGGGAATTTCATGAATTTACACAGGTTCTGTGGCTGACTGATTTCAAGCCTGTATATCACATAATCTTAGACAGCCACAGAACCTGTGTAATTCATGAGTGTTCCGGTTTCAAGGAATAATATGATATGCCTAAGAATGTGTATGCTCTATTTCTTGAACAAAAATTCACTAGATATAGCTGTGGAAACTCAGCTAAGCTCAGAGGACGTTGTTGATAAGGTGGCATACTGTGAAGAATAGTCTTTGACAACTTCATTTCCAGACAGCAGAGATCACAATTTGTAGCTAAACATTTTACTGAACTTGACTTTAAACTTTCCCTTTTCTACAATTACCTGTACTGCCTCATATTAAACCCTCTTGGTGCATGTTTGCTGTTTGGACATATAAATTGGCACTCTCTAATCGAATCATTGGCTTCAGTATTTTGCTCAGCTCTACTTCACTTGATCCATTTCTTTTAAAATACTGATTAAATGCCTGTGTATGGATCTGGCTAAAGCTAGGTACACACTATACAATTTTTGGGCCAATTTTCCAATAATCAGGTAATTGGCCTTATTTATTTAATAGTGTGTAAGATTGATCATTTCAGTGCTTCATCGATAAAATGGATAGAAAACATTCACAAACCCATTCCGATCTGTCAGTCAAGATCGAAATCTAGATCTCAATTTCCTGATATCAGGCAGTGTGTGTGCATTCTCAATAATCTGCCAATATTTCCAATGCTTCCTGTCACTATTTCATCCACCTTATGGGCAGACAATGCAAAATCAGTGCAGTGTGTTGAAAAATGGGTAGCTTCAAATAAAATATTGCATAATGTGTTGCACAGATATTGGGGTTTTAATTTACTGAAGAATCAATCAACAAAATGCAAAGTGAATAAACAGAAGAAAAATCTAAATGAAATCAGTATTAGGTGAGACTACCCTTTGCCTTCAAAGCAGCATCAATTCTTCTAGGTACACTTGTACACAGTTTTTGAAGGAACTCGGAAGGGAGGTTGTTCCAAACATCTTGGAGAACTAACCACAGATCTTCTGTGGATGTAGGCTTGTTCAAATCCTTCTGTCTCTTCATGTAATCCAAGCAGACTCGCTGAAGTTGAGATCAGGGTGTAAATTTACTAAGAATCGAGTTTGGGTGAGTTTGTCAGAGTTTTGGCATTTTTTTCATCTCACAAATTTACTAAAGACAAACTCGAGTGAGGTTGGAAGTGAGTTCTCTTTTTCATTGTTAAAACTCATGTGACTTTGCATACTCGAAAAAACTCACCATCAGCCAAAATAGGAAGTACTTTACATGAAAAAGATGCAACTTGCAAATTTACTAAGAATCAAGGATCCAATCTCATGTGAAATTGAAGTTTTAAACACTCATCTCCTGAGCAGAGGTATTGGCAGAAACATACACAGATCAGTGTGATTTGTGTATGTTTCTGCCTGTATACTTAATATAAAGTATTTTTTTAAATGACATAGGGTCCCCCCCAAAAGCCTTACCAGCCCCAGACTTGCCAGCCAGTCCTGGTACCTAAAATTGTGGGAAACAAAATGAGTAGGGTCCCACCATAATTTAGGTACCAGCACCAGGCTGCAGTGCCAGCTCTGGTTAATTATGGGGGGAAAAAATTTGCGAAGGGGGTCCCCTATAATTAAAACCAGCACCGGACCCAAAACGACTGGTCTGTAATGCCCAGAGACCCTATTACCAGGGCTCCATGGCCAGAGCATTTTCAGCCCAAGCCGCTCAGGCCAAGCCAGGGATCTCAGGGAAAGTGGGGACCCCCAAAAAAGGGTTCCCCCCCAAAATCCAAGGCTTGGTCTGAAGCCCGGGGATCTTCCTCGCACCCCTGGGCTTTGGGTATGGGGGTAATAAAGTGATAAATATAAGTAAACTATGGTATTTTACAGTGGGACTACAGGTGCCAGCATGCTTGCCCTTTGGCACTTGTAGAACTACAAGTGCCAGCAGGCGGCCAGCACCCATATCCCCACTGTGAAATAAATAGTTAAATAAGGACATCACACACACACCGTACCTAGTAAAACTTTATTTCATACACCTACCCACTCACACATACTTACCTTCTTCCAGATGTTTCTGTCCTCTTCTCCAATGTAGAATCCATGTGGAATGACCTGCAAAAAATATTGTATACTCACCTAGATCCTGGCGCTGGTCTCCGCAGCATCCAGGGTCTTGTTAAAATGTTCCACGTGGGTCCCAGCCAATGAGTGACTGCTACATGTAAAGTGGCTGCTGATTGGCTTGTGGCCCGTGAGAAATTACAGCTGACTTCGGTCATCTGTCATTTTGCAACGTGTAAGTATATGCAACAGCATTTACTTACACATGTCCAAACTCGTTTGTGTAAGTCGTTTTATTTAACAAGACCCTGGATGCTGCGGAGACCACCACCAAGATCTAGGTGAGAGGTTTGGAGATGCAACAAAATGTTAATTTATATTCAATTTAAATGTAGATGACTCTTGCTGCAAAGGTTTATTGGCCAGTTTCAGAGTTGTGCGCTATTGTAGTCCCAACTGCATGCACACTCGCACACTGCACCCACTTCCCCTATTGTGTTCAGATCCTCCTGTGGTTGAGAACACACTATCATAGATGCACCATCGGTCACACATTGCTTTCTTGAGTAAGTCCTGAACTGTGCAGATTCCGGGTCAACTGTTTCTCTGTAACTGGCCTGAGACTGTGGTTCTACAATTGGGAATGCAGCATCGAGCACAGACACACCCCTAGAACTCCTATAACACAACCATGGACTGGCCTCTTTTGCAAACACTTTTGGCCAAATCCCAGACTCCACCCAGCAATACCCATGGATCACAGTTGTCTGCTAAGGATCTTGCGATCATAGAGACATTGTGAATGCCATCTCAAACATCAGTTTGCATGTGTGCAGTAGGAGCTTCCCTAGCATTTTGCACATTAGCAACAAATCGCTCAACTACATAACATTGGCATAGCATACAACTCTGAATCAGGCCCTATATAAATAGTTTCTGCCTAAGGATCAAAGTGACTATATTTATATCAGGGTATACTTGTTTATGGTAGATTTTATGACACATTATAGTGCATTATTTATTTACTATTTTTTTTGTTTATAGAGCACACATATCACACAGTGAATGTTTTCAGTCTTTACAGTGAATGTTTTAGCCAAATCAGTCCCTACTCCAGTATCTATATTCCATACCACATGTATACTATACATATATAAACACTAGGGTTTTAGTTAGTAGCAATTATCCCTCCAGTATTATTGTGAGAAACAATTTAAGCACCTGGAGGAAACCAACACAAACATGAGGGCCTGGTTCAGAGATGGATGGATTTGCAGAGCTGCACACAAGTGGCTTGTACAAATCCATCCATCTCAGATGCAAATGCAAAAGGAGGTGTCAGACACACGTCACAGGGTGGGATCACCATCACAATGATTGGTCACAATGATTGCTCCTTGGGTCAGGCTGCGGGAGCTGAAGCATCCCACAGCCTGACAAGGTACTGGTCATGTAAGAGGCAACAAATCCATGTCCGCTGATGCAGACCCTGGCCTTGTCCCTCCTGGAAAATTGGGCCAACACCCAAGTTTCTGGGAACGGTGACCAGCAACGCCCCTGCTCTCCCCATGAAATGCTGCATCTTGGGGGACGTCTGCGAGCATAATTGCAGGACCCATTCTGCACATGTGCAGAATTGGTCCTGTGCAGGTGCAGCCCCTGGAAACATTGGAGATGTATGTTCTTCATCGGATGAACATACATTTCTAAATCAGGCCCAGAGTCTGCACAGATAGGACCATGGTTTGAATCAAACCAATGATTCCAGTGCTGTGAGGTAGCAAGTCTAGCATTTGCACCACCTTGCTGCCCCACGTTATTACAAATGCAACCTCATACAAATTAATGGCTAGTTTTACTGTACTTCTGGAAACACTTTGAAAATAATGACATAGAAAAATGAAAATAGTTTAGCTATGAAAATTTCTATTGTGTGTTTACAATATTGCATTAGAAAACATAAAAGTCTTTGAATTCCATACCGTGGTGTTTACCTGCATTTTACCTATAAAAGTTATAATTGCACCATGGATTATATTACTAATAACCAGGTTATTTACTACTTAACCAATTAGGTTACTTACTAATTAACAAATGAGTTTATTTACTAATTAACCAATAATGTTATTTTTTAATAAAGTTTAAAAGTTTAAATGTGCTGTAAACATAAAGCAACCAATTATTAATCAGGTTTGATTAATTTATATCAATGAAAGTCACTAGACATCACAGCTCATGGTTGCCATGAAAAAAAACAATGTAAAAAGCAACCGATTCAGAGCCAGAAAATATGTTTAAAGGCACAAATAACAGTGCTCTACAAAAAGATAAATTGTGAAATATTGCCATCTAGTGCTCACACTTAATAATGTCACTGAAACCCTTTGAAATTGTGCAGCAATTTAATAAGCCTAATTAATATGCTAGTGTTTTTATAAATGTTGGTAGCTATTCTTTAATCAACACATTGCTTT
The DNA here is from genome assembly GCA_031769625.1 of Taudactylus pleione. Classification (NCBI taxonomy): domain Eukaryota; kingdom Metazoa; phylum Chordata; class Amphibia; order Anura; family Myobatrachidae; genus Taudactylus; species Taudactylus pleione. The sequence continues at coordinate 15,636,043 of JAUIMM010000116.1, read as the reverse complement.
GAAAGTAGCTAAAATATTGACTAAAATAAAAACTAGATTAGCTTTCTTGATGCTTGTGTACATGAACACACACACAAACACACACACTTTTACCCTCCATTACAGGATCCCTGTTTATAAACAATCTCCATTTTGCCTAAAAGCAAGCACTTAGGTGAAGAACATGTATATAAACTTATCCAAAATGGTTTTATTAAAAATATATATATTTTTTTCAAACATAGGAACATTGGATCACCACCATAGGAACACCGCGACCATCGCAACTTTCCTTTTCACAGTGGCTTCAGGCACCAAGTACACTTGAGAGGGTGAGGGGGGTTAATTTACTTTTTCCTAGTGGATGCTAATCTCTACAGCTGCTGGGTGGGGGGTCCTTCTGTTCTGACTGATCAGCAGTGATTGGAAGCATGGCAGACACTGTGGGTTGGTGCAGGCAAGCAGTGGGACTGAAAGGTCCCTCTGACTGCAACAGTTGTGGGAAGGTTCTCTTACTGTAGCTGCTCACACTGTTTATCTGACTGGTCGCATTATTGTGACCAGATCAGTTAACACACAGCCTGGTGTGGCTGGAAAAATGTGACCATGCCAGCCAAGTGGTTAAGTAATGATTATACAGTTTTTGACCAAGGATAGTTTGAATAAACCACTACCTATTAAAATTATCTGGTTGGAGATTATCTGTATCCGTCATTTGTTTGCATACTGTGTCTACATGATTTCTATAGTGCAACCAATTTGTTGCTTTGAAATTCATAGCTGTTCCGTAGACAAAAAAAAAACCTTACAGTATAACATATTCAATTAAGGATTCCTACACAATATCTAAATTTCAGAAAACTATTTAAACTATGGAGTGGTAACTCAAGCTCAAAAAAAGCAAAGAAATTATAACCATTAAGGCTGAATCTGATAAGATTGGATACCCTCAGTAGTCTTACAGTTTGCAGCTCAGTGCATGCATGGGGGAGAGCCTAGTGGAAGGGCCAGCATTGTCAAAGTGATCACTGGTTAGCCTCCTACATGCATCCATATCTGGGGTTATATTTACCAAAGGTTGATATTGATCAATTTCTGATCGATTTTAATTTATTTTAATTAGATTTTATGTTTCAGTGTCTATATCACACATTTCCTAATAGATGATTTTTAAAATTGTTTAAAAAAACATGTCATAAACCAACTAAATGTGTGATTTGACCAAGAAACACAAAATATAAATAAAATCGGTAAAAATCAATCAAAATTTACCTTTAGTAAATAAACCCCCTGGAGTGCCTCTGGAGCTAGCTTTGCAGGACACTGATATTTAGTCTCAGTGGCTCCGCAACCAAAACTAGATGGCAGCAGCAATGTCAGTTGAGCTGAATGTGTAAGATAACTACTGTCTACGTGACTCATCTTCAAATGGCCAAATGGCAAGAATATTAGATTATTGTACAGGGATGTAGTTAAGAGACTCTATGCCAACACTGGAATCCTGACAAGGGAGTTAAGATAGGCATCAAAATATCATGATTACGCAGTTTCCTGACAAAGGTGCAATAAAGCGCTGAAACGTTGAAGTAATATCACTGCTTTTGTGATTATTTATTGACCCACTGGAATGCTACCATCCAATGATATATATACTGTTTCAGCTATCCAGCTGTTTCTGCAGAGGGCACCCAGGGAAGCAATATATTGGAACCATTAGAGTGCCAGAACCTGTGTGTGTATGTATGTGTATATATATATATATATATATATATATATATCCAAGATAAGTCATTGGTGGTTTGGGAAGTCTGTCCTGAGGAAGGCTATGTTTGTTAACTGAAATGTCGACCTGTGACAACTTGCGATTATGCAGTAAGGAATAAAATAAGTATTTTATACTAATGGAAAGTCCCTGGTGAGTGCACCTTATTTACTATCTTGGACATGTGTTGATGCTGCCCAGGTGGGAGCATTGGGGAAGCACCCCAGGCAGATGTCTAAAATTTTCTTTATGTGTGCCAACCTATATTCTGGAATATATATATATATATATATATATATATATATATATATTCCATAGACAAAAAACCTTATGGTTTTACATGTCCCATTATGGCTTCATGGCCAAGATCTGAAATTTCACAAATCTACTGAATTTGTGCCACTCAAACTAAAAGAAACAAAATTAAATTACGATCCTTAAGGCTGACACCTTAATGGACGTGTTCCTTGCGCAATACAGATATGGTATGCCATCACACCCTGTGGTTAATTGCGGATTCAGCACTCTAACAGAATGAGATTGCCATCACTCACAAAATGGTGGAGCTTCTAATTCACAGAATTGTGTGCTAATTGGATTACACACATGCAGTCTATGCAACTGAGGTTTGAGCAGTTATGTGGCTCCCACATCTCACTCAGTGCCCACAATCTTCTCATTCGGTCACCACAACAAGCTCACTGGCTTCCAACAACCCTTCTTACTGCATACATTTATCTCATTTAGAATAAATATCCAGCTCCCTTATTTTTAAAACTATCATACTCTGTCTATGCATGTACACTTTCTTCCCCATAGTGCCTCCATGCTGCTATATATTACCCAGTCCCTACTGCTGTGTGGTCTCCCAACTGTGCTTTTCTGTGTTCCCTCATCCGCACCAATTCATTTTTCCCCAGCCGCACCGCCCTGAATCCATGACTTCTCCACAGCCACACCAATCTGTATTCCCCAATCCCTACTGGTGTGTGGACTCCAAACTGTGCTAATCTGTGTTTTCTCATCTGCACCAATCTGTCTTTCTGCATCCACACTACCCTGCATCTGTGCCACTCTGTTTCCTTCTGCATCGCTGCTTTGTCTTCCTTTCCTCTGTGGCACTCTTTCTTCCTCCATCTGCACCACTCTGTCCCCCCCAACTGTGCAATTCTGTCTCCTCCCCCCACTCGCACTACTCTGTCTTTGTACCCATCCACACTAATCTGTCTTCCCCAACTCTACTGTTGTGTGTTTTCCTATTTGTGCTACTCTGTATTCCCTTATCCAAACCAATCTGTCTTTACCCATCTGCATTGCTCTTTCTTCCTATGTACAAGCCACTCTCTTCCACCATCCATGTCGCTGTCCACCCAAACTGTGCCACTTTGTTTCCCCCCCATCCGCACCACTGTTTTCCACCCATATGCATTAGTTTGCTCCTCCACCCTATCTGCACCACTGTTTTTCACCCATCTGCATCACTTTGGCTACCCCCCAGTAGTGCTTAAACTTTTTGTCTCACCTATCCATGCTGCTCTGTCTCCTCCCCCCATCTACACCCCTTTTATCCCATATGCACAGCTATATTGTCTGCTTAGACTTCAGTTTTGTAGGCTGCATGTGTGTATTCCAATGAGCACACAATTCTGTCAATTAGCAGCTCCACCATTTTGTGAGTGACAGTTAACCACAGGGTGTGATGGATACCATATCTGTATTGTGCAAGGAACATGTCCATTAAAGTGTCAGCCTTAATGCTCATAATTTCATTGCTTTTTTTAGTTTGAGTGACACAAATTCAGTAGGTTTTGTGAAATTTCAGATCATGTCTCAGAAGCCTTAATGGGACATGTGAAACCGTAAGTTTTTTGTCTATGGAATTTCATAGCTTTTTAAAATGTATTAACTATCAGGGTTTGGATGAGCAAACCGGGCCACCTGCAGGGGAGAAAGGCAACAAAATGGTACACTAACTCAGGTGGAAGAGGGGACAGCACACAGGAGGTGGTTTGGGAGGTGCAGAGTGCGAGATGGCTGTAGGCATGCAGTGTGGAGGCAGCAGCAGTGGTGCAGAGCAGTGGCAGTGGTGCAGTGCAAAGGGGGTATCAGCAGGTGACATAGGGCTCACTGGTAGTGCACATGCACCTGAGAAAATAAAATCAATAAGTCATAGATGCACGAATGCAGCAGTGAGATCCATCTACGCATCTATGGTAAAAATTAAATGTGTAAAATAAAAAAGGTGACCCCCCAAAGCACAACCAGCACCGGACTTTTAACAGCCAGTCCTGGATGTGTTGAAGTACAGATGAAAAATGACGTAGGGATCCCCTGTACTTATGCACAACCAGCACCGGGCTAGTCAGAACCAGCCGTGGTTGCCAGAATATGGGGGACAAATGATGTAGGGGTCCCCTGTATTCAGCACAACCAGCACTGGGCTCTAAGCCAGCCTTGGTTCTGGAAATACAGTTGAAAAAATTCTTTATTGTCTCCATGTATTTACCAGAACCAACACCAGACTATTTCTAGCAGGGGGGGTGATGCCACAGCGAGGGGAGCCCTTTCACCAGGCCCCTCAGCCAAAGCATCACCCCAGACCACTAGTCACCTTAGGCCAGGGATCCATTTGCCCACATGTTGGCAACAAGGACTGGTTATAAAAACCTATTGCTGGTTGTGCTTAATATGGGGGAACCCTATGTCATTTTCCCCCTCTTTTTAGCACAACCAGTACTGGTTTTCCAAAGCCCGGTGCTGGTTGTTGTTTTTAGGGAGTGGGCCACAACATTTTTTTTTACACAGGTTTTTTTTTTATTATTAAACAGAAGCACAGACGGGTCTCACTGACCCATCCCTGCTTCTGTGTTTGTTTTTTTTAAACACCGATGCAGGTATTATGGATATTCCAGTTCTGAACCTGCATCTATTTGTTGCTACATCCCCTGGGTCCTAACGCCTGCTACATCGGCACCCACACTGCTGTCGCACCACCGCCGCACCACCGCCGCACCACCGCCGCTAATGCCTGCCACCATACCCAGTTCCCGGCTGCATCTAATGCACACTAACCTCTACCCCCACTTCCCGGCTTCAGGAAATGCCGGCTTCCTTCCCCCTAGACACGGACCCTGCTACTACCCACAAAAGGCAGCCATCTTGCTGCAACCAAGTGAAGCCACAGTGAATACACCTGCTGAAGGCTCCAACTGTGGCTGCGCAAGGAATTGAAACTCCCTATCTGTATAATGGTGGATTTGTGAGGTAATAGTTTAAAAACTGTAACTTTCTCTATTACCTGAACCCCAAAAGGCCCTATTCTGGAACAATAGCTACCTAATAAAATAAACCCCAAGTCTAAATTTGCCCCCTTCCCTGAGTTATGCCTTCCCAAAGATCCCCCAAAAAGTTGTTCTAATTGAGAATGTTAGAAAAAAGTGAGTTGGAGCTTTAGATTACTTCCAAATCCTAATTTTTTATGTTTTTTTCCCTGAAATTTTGCACGCAGCACCGAGCAACACTTCTACCCATCCATGCCAAATTTCAGCCCAGTATCTCCAATAGCTTTTGAGGTGTATCCCCTTAAACACCCTGCCCCCCCTTCAGAATTCTCTATGGAAATTTCTGTCTTTTTCTATTCAGCCTTAATATAAGACCTATATGACCATGCCCTTATGATATATATATATATATATATATATATATATATATGGAAACAACATGCCTCAAAACAACACATGGCAGCACAATACCGCAATACTATACATAGAATATAATATTAATAAGACCAGAAAGGTGTTGGCTCAGCTGTTTTTATATCATATAATCATGTGTTGAGAAATATAGTATATTTGAACATAATTTTTACTTTGTATACACAATTACCTTCATATTACTGAGCATTTTTTCCCTTGCATGCTTCACTAAATAATTTTGTGATATCTATAGCCTGTGTTTTATCATGATATTGAGCTCCATATGAGGCTGTTTCTCAACACATGCAACACAGTTTGACTGTTTATATATCTGCCTATATGATGTTCACATTAGAGATGATTTTCAGCATTAGCAACCAGATTAAGGGCCTGGGAGGCATATCTATATATTCTGCCACCCTATCTTACTTCTGAATTTTGTTTGTTTCTTTCTATATTACAGCTATATGTATCTTGTATTGTACTATGCCTTGATAAAGGTCCTAATGTGGACCGAAATGTTAGCAACTATTTCCACGCATGCTAATAAAGCTTATGAATTATTGTGAACTAACAAGTCTGGAGAGTGCCTTAATCTCCACAACCTGTGGAGTTACTCTTGGAGATATATATATATATATATATATATATATATGAGGTACTGATAAAAATAGCTAGTTCCTATATGGATTCTGTATAAACCAAAATCCTTTGGTAAATTGATGAACGTTCCACTATAATCCCATTGTCACGGTGGCTGCTCACACTCCTCCAAATGGATCATTGTTGTGTGGTCCCAGAAAATTATGAAAATACAAAAGGTGAGATGGAGCGCCTTATAGTGTAGTATATTACATACTCACTTATATAAACTACAAAGCATACCGTGTGTGCCTACAATTTAGGCTTGTAGTGATATGTCCTGGGTCAGCAAACTTGTATCCCTTTAATAGGATAGGGTTATCACTCAACTCCAGATGGGATGATAGAGAGAAAAGAAAGTGCTTGCATAGTGTAGTATATTAAAACATACTTTAATTACACACACAAAACACCAAAAAAATTAATACTTACAATTTAAAAGTAATTTGGAAGCTTATCTGAAATGACATAGCAGTCCCAGATAGCGGGGGTCACCACAGCCTCAACGAGTTTCGTCCCTTGTGCCTGTATGGCTGGACTTCATCAGGAGGATATTTGCATTATGAATGAAGAGCTTCAAATATAAATATCCTGCCTAATTGATCTACACTGTCGATAATCGACTCATCTGATTTTCGGATGTCGGGCGCCATTTTGGATCTTACTGCACATGCATGGGACCAGTAGTCATCGCGAGAGGTCCCTCTGCACACACAGAGCAGCAGTCTCTGTCAGATGTAATCATTACATCCCTAGGGCATGCCGCACACCTGTGGGGTAATGTCATTAAACAACAAAGAGCTCACAGGTCTCTTAGCACTTCTCACAGAGCTCTTCCTATCCCAATATACTAATGGGGATGTAAACTGTCTCCAGAATAGCAGCCATTTTGTTGTAGATTTTTCATATGCGGTGGCCATTTTATAGTTTCTATAAGGTTATGTGCAAACTTTGCTAAATAAATAAATAAATACAGGGTAAACTTAAAAGCAGATAATCTATCACTGTAAAAAATTTTAAACACGCTAGAGCATCTTAACAAACAATATATAAAAGATAATAAATGCCCAAGAATAAATAAATAAACAGATAAAAATACTTCATATATCATAATAAATATCTCTAAAAAGTGGAATAACAATAATTAATTAATTAAACCATATACTAGGGAAGCATATATAGGAGATAGTTATAATCAGTAAGGTTTATAAAATCTCTCAACAGAGAACAAATTAGATAAATTTAAACCATAAGAAACATAAGGAGCAGACATTAGTAAATAGAGAATAAAGGAAATTCATAAAAAGGGTGTAATTTCGTACATTTCATTTAATCCATGTGGAACCATGGTATTAAGAGTAAAAATCCTAAACATCTCCCTTTGGGAAATTTTCTTTTCCCTATCACTTCCTCTTTCACAAAGGTGTACATTCTCTATTGCTTTGAATTTTAATCCAGTTGGATCAGCATTATGACACTTATAAAAGTGTTTCGGTATGCAGTGATTGTCAACTTTGTTTCTAATGCCCCTCACATGTTCTTGTATTCTCAATTTAATGTTTCTGTTGGTTCTACCAACATATGTAAGATGACTTGGACACTCGATCATATAGATCACCCATGTCGTCATACAGTTCATTAGATTCTTAATATTATAAGATGTTGTGTTATTATAGTTTGAAAATTTACCATTCTCATTGTCAACAAATTTACATACATTGCAGCTATTGCACTTAAAAAAAAAACTTACTTTTTTGAATCCATTGTTGTGGTTTACCTTCCAATGCTTTAAGACTACTAGGGGCCAGATTATTTTTCAAATTCCTCGCTTTTCTAAAAGCTATTCTTGGTCGACTTGGAGCACTTGACCCAAAATTCCATCTGTTTTCAATATATCCCAATGTTTATTGAAGACTGTTCTTATTTCTTTTTCTCTATGATTATATTGCAAAGATCACTTCATCATTTTTCGACTCTCTACTTTTATATGTTAATAAATCTTTTCTCTCGAGATCCTTTACTTTATTAACCACTGTTAGTATAGTATCCTCTGGATATTTCCTATCCCGGAATCTTCCTGAATAAACTTCCATTTGTTCTTTAAAAATTTTATCTGAACTACAATTTTTTCATACATGACAAAATTGTGAAAAATGTATATTAGTTTTCCATCTTTTTAGATGACCACTATTAAAAAGTACGTAACTGTTTGTATCCACATTTTTTATGAAGTTGAGACTAATGATTCCATGGTCATCACTTGCTATGATAAGATCCAAACACTCGATTTCTATGTCACTAAATTTTTGTGTAAAACATAAATTAAAATCATTAACTTTAAGATAGTTCATAAAACCCAAAAATTCTTCTTCTGTACCATTCCAGATAATTAAAATGTCATCTATATATCTAGCATATAAAATCAGATGATCTTTAAAAGGATGACTTCCATATATATATTTATGCTACCAGCTTCCCATATGGAGATTGGCGAAGCTGGGAGCAAACACAGTGCCCATGGCTGTGCCCTCTACCTGGATATAAAAGGTATCTAAAAACTTAAAATAATTATGACTCAATATAAAATCTATTAAATGACATATAAAATCTTTATGTTGTGTATTTAATATTTCATCATGGTCCAGAAATTCGAGACAACTGGAAATCCCCTTAACATGCAGGATGGAGGTATGCAGCGACTGAACATCAATAGTTGCCCATTTTTATGTGTCACTCCATTGGATCCCATTCAGAATCTGGAGGATAGATGTAGTACCCTTTACAAAAAATCTTAGAGTACTAACATAGGTTTTAAGAAATTTTTCCACATATTCAGAACATCCGGACATAAGATTATCTCTACCGACCACAATCGGACACCCTGGGGGATTAACCAATCCCTTGTGGATTTTGGGCAGGTAGTAAAACGTGGGAATCACTGGATTATTTTTAATTAAAAACTGATATTCATTTTTAGTAATAATTTCCCTATGTAGGGCTCCAATCAGTACTGTTCGTGCCAGCATAACAAGTATCATAAGAGAACCTGAATGTAAACTGCTTTACATTAAAGAAAACTCTAACAGATTATAGATCTTTTCAACATGATCATTATTTCAAACTTATTATCCTTGTCAAATAGTTTGATATCATTACAAGCATATAATAACAATGAAAATAAGATAAATATCATTTATGATCTGTATATCTAAGATTTGAATATCATGCAAGGATTTAACAGGTTTTTTTATTTACAGCAGTGTCAGGTTAACAGGTATCCACAGGTTTATTCATTTTAGTTACCATAGCAGGAATAAATAAATACATTAACTCAAGATAATTAATTAGCTAGAGGTAATTGTGAAGTTGTGTTAAAGGATACCTGAACCTGGTAGTGCCATTACCTCTGCTTCCATCTTGTATGAATTTTTTTTTCTCAGTGAACAAGAGGTGAGAGATTATAAGGTTTTAACAGATTTTTTCAACATGACAATCATTTCAAACCTAGTATTATTGTCAAGTAGTTTCATATCATTTCAAGCATATAGTAACAATAAGGTAAATATCACTTATAATCTGTATATCTAATGTTTGAATATCATGTCAGTTTTGTAGGTCTTTAACTACAGTGTCAGGTTAACAAGTATCCATAGGTTTTTTCCTTTTAATTAGCACAGTAGCAATAAAATAAATAAATTATCTCAAGAATATTAGTTAGCTAAAGGTAATTGTGAAGGTGTGCTAAAGGATATCTTAACCTGATAGTCCCATTATCTCTGCTACCTTCTTGTGTGATTTTTTTTTCAGTGAACAAGAGGTGAGAGAGTAGTAGGTAGGGCAGATGGAATTTAAAGATAAGAGACACTTCTGCTGTCGGGTTCTACTTCCCCTGCCACCCTGTTGTCATAAGATATTGCAGGGAGGTCAGGGGTGCCATTCCCAATGAGAGAGCACTGAAACAAGAAATGTACATGGATAGCGCTGAGTGATACTGGACAATCTTCCTGTTAGGTTCCTGTGATGAAGTGCCTGATGCTGGAGCTCATGTGTGCACCATGAGCATCCCGAAATGCTGCTATGATGTACGTTTCACCCAGTGTGGGGCTTGATCACATGCAGCCTGTTTATGCCTAGCCTTGTCCAAAAGCTTTATTGTGACACGCGGCCAATCCAGAGCTGCATGTCTTAATGAGTGTCAGCTGTTTGCTCCAATTGCAGACCTATTTTTGCAATTACTTCAATGAGCTGATCAGTATGGCAATTCTCTGACTGACAACTTAGTTGTCCAATCAGGATACTTCAAAAACGGAGTCTAAGTAAACAAAGTTTTATTTCATGTTTAAAACACTATGAGAGCCAATGTTAACTTAATTTCATAGTGCTTAATGAATTTGTCATATAGGTAAAAAAATATAATACAGTAGAAATGTAAACAAGGAATACAGTGGGTATATAAGTATGTGGATTATAAAATATAAATATATAAAAAATAAAAGGAGGGGACATGTCCCATTAAGGAGGTGAGGGTGTGCATTATTAAAGGTGTAATCAATCCAGGGAAGAGGATATGTAAAAAATTAGTTGTTTGTTCATATATGTGTGTATGCAGATCCTAAACTGCATGTCTATGTGAGTGAAAGCTGTTTGCTCCAATCACAGACAATTACATCAATGAGCCTATTATGTCACAATTCCCTGATTGACAGCCCAAATATCCAATCAGGATACCTCAAAGGTACATAGTACTATAGCATATATATCTCATGGCAAAAAAGGGGGGGTGCTTTTCACTCGCTATTAAATCATTGTTATATGGAATTCCACAGTGTACATATAATGATAAAATTGCAAAGAATAAAAATTAAAAAATAGAAATAATAATAATAAATATAAATAAATGTGAGTGTATGGAGTATAAAGTAAAGTGTCCCATATGGAAGAGTGGGGTGTGTAGTGTGTTATTATTTGTTGAGAAGAGGATAAGTGCATATGAAAATTCCAGACAAATATGTGTATGAAGAAAAAAAGATCTCAGATTAATAGTAATAAGTGTAAGAGATATGACATGCATAGGTGATACAAAAAAGTTGTGCATGGGGTGAATAGGTGTAAATTAAATATGTACCCACTATATCCTGAAATGATACACATATATAATATGTATACATGTACATGTGCACATACATATATACATGCCTGCACAATCATAATATATACCTATACACATGCAAAATTTGAAAGATTATAAATATATGACTAATGCATGAAATAAATCAAGATCAGTTTGGAGTAGTTTAACCGGGTATAAAGACACCATAATTTACATACTCATTGAGTCCTCCTGGGGATAATGCTCCTAATCTGAAGGTACACATGCTTTCTTTCTTCAAGAGTTCCTTGGTGTTGTCTCCTCCTCTTGTTCCTAAATGAATTCTCTCCAGAGTAAAAATGCGTAGATCTTCATAAGAGTTCTTGTGTTGGTAATGGAAATGTTTTGCAGCTGTTGTTAATGTTTTCACTTTAAGGATATCAGTTGCTGCATTACAAGTTGAGCCTATATGTTGTAAGGCTCTTTGTTTCAGCATTCTTGTTGTCATGCCAACATATTTTATGTTGCATGAACAGGTTATGCACTACACAACATTGATTGCTTTGCAATTTGTAAATTCCTTTATTTTCACTGTGTTTCCATATATGTTCTCAACTGAGTTATTTCTGAGAATATGTTTGCATGCTTTGCATTCCCCACAGGGGTATGTACCTGTTCTTAAGGGTTTTCTTGTTGTTCTTGTGTAGTGACTTTAAACTAACTCATCTCTTAAATTAGGAGATCTTCTCCAACTCTTAGAGACAGTTTAATTTAGTTTCTCAGAAAGGTCAGGGTCCATTAGGAGTATTTGCCAATGTTTCTGTATAATAGATCTTATTTATTTCCATTCTGTACAATAATTCCCAACAAATCTAATCTCATTTGTGTTTTTTAATTTTTTCTTTCCTCTGAAGATCAGAGAGTTTGTTGGTTTTTTGTCCACTTCAAATTTGGCTTTTTTGATTGATCTGCCACTATACCCTCTGTAGTTAAATCTCTTGGTTAGTTCTTCTCCCATCTTTTTAAAAGTGGTATCATCAGAGCAGTTTCTTCTCAATCTGAGAAACTCCCCTTTAAGTATATTTGTGTCCGTGTGAGGGAAGTGAGAACTGGATCTATGTAAAACGCTATATGTCGCAGTCTGTTTCCTAAAAATTTCAGTTCCCAGCATATAATTTTTATTTTTGTAGATCATCAGATCTAAAAAGGAAATTCTTTCTCTGCTGGCCTCATAAGTGAACTTCAGATTGAGGTTATTTTTATGCAGATTTTCAATAAAGATTTTGAGGGATTCAAAGTCTCTTTCCCAAATTATGAATACATCTTTGATGTATCTAAGCCACATCACAATATTTTGGGTATGGTGGTCATTGCATTCATGAAATACATGTTCACACTCCCACCATCCCAAAAAGAGATTATCATATGCAGGGGCACATGCTGCCCCCATAGCTGTACCTCTTACCTGTATATAATATTGGTCATTAAATGTGAAAAACTTGTTATACAGGACAAACTTCAAGAGTTCAATGATAAATTTATGAAATTCATCATATTCTTCCATCATGAGAAAATATTTGATTGCCTTCAAACCATATAAGTGTCTAATAGATGTATATAGTGATTCTACATCTATACTCACAAGAAGTTGGTTCTTTTCCAGTTTGGCATTGATCTTTGTAAGGATGTCTGTGGTGTCTTGGAAATATGACGGTAGTTCCAATACATGATGACGTAGATGCATGTCAATGAAGGTGCTGGAATTTTCTGAGGCCCCCCTATACCAGATATTATTGGTCACCTGGGGGTTCCAACAGATTCTTGTGTGTTTTAGATAGTAAGTAGAAGGTTGGAACCTTAGGATTTAGAACTAGCAGGTATTGGTATTCCTGTTTGGTAATTAGGGGAGAATCAATACTGTGGATACCAATAGGATCAGGTAAAGTGCACTCTAATACCCCTATTTGTGGTGGTATGTATCCAATATATATATATATATATATATAGACATATACACATATGTCCTACAGATGACTGGTAGAAATGCAAACTGAATCAGTGAATGAATGTCATAAATATTTTACTCAAATTACAAGTCTGCATCAATAATTCACAATCTGAACATGGGGAATTAAGGTAAAAAATATGGTTGGGCATACCAAAAAAAAATTGTTATATTGGAGTGATATTGAAATCACCTGAGATGAGTCAATGATGATGAACCTGCTGGAATCTGAGGTATGGACAATTAAATCAAAACTGGCAAAAAACAAAAACTAAAAAATAAAAATAAATATAATAAACTAAAAAGCAAAAGTACCGCGTTAAATGTTAATAAATTGTTCAAAATAATAATCAGTCTAGGAGTGAGGCCTGAAAATCCTTGAACTCATAGATGGTTTGGTAAGTGGTATTGGATGTTTACAATGTAGGTGCGGCGTCCTGCACTATAGTATTGATGAATGCTGTGGAGTACGTGCTGTGGTGGTCAATCGGGGGGATATTTCTGTATGGACTGTACACTGTACACTTGGAGGTGTGTGTCTAACCCATGTCTGTCTGGGGCAGATGTCGCTGGAGAGTGCCTGGGCTACCTGGCAGTCTCCGGTGCACACCGCCGGACCGGTTACTAGGTAACAAAGGAGGAGAGGAATGGCAGTGGCTCTCTGAACCAGATGCCGCTCCCCTTCCCGTGTGGAACACACCTCTCTTCTGGACTCAACAGAGTCCGCTCTTACCCCTATGCCAGCTGGATGATGATCTTCTCCTCCCTCTGTGGTGCTGTTCTTCCGTGTCCTCGGATGATTGCAATGGCTGTGGCGATATGCTGCTAGTGGAATTTAGGTCCTCACTCGAAAGCTGTGTTCGAATTTCCCAATGTGTTTCAACCCACATGGGCTCTTCTTCTAGGCATGTAGTGGGAATGCCTGTGTCCCAGGGTTACTTAAGTTCAAAGAATCCGGGGCATAGCTTCTTGTGGATTGGTAATCAGAGAATTGGGTGTGGTTAGAAGTAGGACATGTATCTCTTATTCATTGCTAAAAGGTGAGTGTCAATCAATCATGCCAGTCCAATTGCAAAGTCAAGAAAAAAATGAGAAAAAATTGTATTTTGAACCAGATTGCAGTGTTGGCACTGTGATCAGTAATTTTTAATAAATGAAAGAAAAAATTAAACATGGCTTATCTATGTCAGTATATCTCCCAGAACAAATAAGCCATATATAGGTTATGCCACTTAAATTGTCAATATGGACATATAATGCATCACTTTGTGGTGATGCATAAAGGAACAGGTCTAACACTTGCATACGTATTATAGACCTAGTTTGGCCCTAATTTAAGCCTTATGTTTTTAGAACTTGAGAGTGCTTAATGTATGAGTGGATATCTAGTGTACACTTCAGCTAGCTAGTATACCTACAGTTCCAGGAAACAGATGGAAATGAATACTAAAAGGGTGAACCATTTATTAAGTTCTTTCTGGGGAGATGAATATGTCTTTCTGGGGAGATGAATATGTCTTTTTGGGGAGATGAATATGTCTTTCTGGGGAGATGAATATGGGGCGGATGTTGCTCACCGGCGACATCTGCCCCAGACAGACACGGGTTAGACACACACCTCCCAGTGTACTACGGGTACAGTCTGTACTGCTTACCCCAGAAATATCCCCCCGATTCACCACCATGGCACATACTCCACAGCATTCATCAATACTATAGTGCGGGATGCCACACCTACATTGTAACATTGCTCAAGGATTTTCAGGCCTCACTCCTAGACTGATTATTATTTTGAACAATTTATTGACATTTAACGCGGTACTTTTGCTTTTTAGTTTATTATATTTATTTTTGTTTTTTGTTTTTTTCCAGTTTTGATTCAATTGTCCATATCTCAGATTCCAGCAGGTTCATCATCATTGACTCATCTCAGGTGATTTCAATATCACTCCATTATAACAATTTTTTTTTGTTGGTATGCCCAACCATATGTTTTTCCTTTATTCCCTATGTTCAGATTGAGAATTATTGATGCAGACTTGTAATTTGAGTAAAGTATTTATGACATTCATTCACTGTTTCAGTTTGCATTTCTACCAGTCATCTGTAGGACGTATGTGTATATGGCTATATATATATATATATATATATATATGATACATACCACCACAAATAGGGGTATTAGAGCGCACTTTACCTGATCCTATTGGTATCCACAGTATTGATTATGCCCTCTTACTCCAGGAGGCAAGACACCCTTCTACAAAGTGCAGCCTACCCCACACTCTTAGTCAAAGTCCAGTGCGCAGTATTCCTCCCCATTTTCTCTGTTTGGTAATTATACCATCTTTTAGGGCTTTATTGATTATCCTGGACTACATGATTGATTTGTTATCTGCAAGGTTAAAGATAGATTATTAGTAACAGGCGGTGTCATCTCTCGATGGGCTTCTTTCATATACAAATCTTTTGGCTATATGACAATATTTCCACCTTTGTCAGATAGTTTGATGACCACATCCTTCCATAATTTTTTATCTTTAATAGTATCTCTTCTCCTGAAAGTCAAATTGTCATATCTAGGACTTTTCGTTTTCCTCATTTGCATTGCATCAAGGTCCCGGGATACCAAGTTAATAAAGACCTTTACTTCTGGACATATATTGTCCTGAGGATAAATGTTGATTGTTTCTTACATTTGGGCCTTTTGTTACTCTGATTGTTATTATCCTCTCTGTTGTCATCCAGTTCTTCCAAGATGGAGAGTGCTAGGATTTCTTCCTCTGTTAGAGTATTTATTGATAGGAATATTGGTTCTCATGGGGGGGGTTCCCCTTCCAGTGATTGTGGGACATCTATTGTGGCTCTCTTGTTGTTTGCATGATATTTTGTCAATAAATGTTTTCTCCCAAACAGGTGTAAGTTATTTTCCCATTGGAATCTCTCAACATTTTTTGAAGGTGAAAATGACAACCATTTAGATAGTACTTTATTATGGTCCTCTGTAAATTGGAGGACTGAGAGATTAATGATTCTCAAATTTGTGTCAGGATTGCTTAATTCTTCATTTGCCGAGTTTGGTACTGGGATGGTGAGGGGGAGTCCCATCTTTTGTTAACCTGACACTGCTGTTAAAAACCTGCAAAACTGACATGATATTCAAACCTTAGATAAACAGATATACAGATAATAAGTGATATTTATCTTATTGTTGCTATATGCTTAAAATTATATCAAACTATTTGACAAGGATACTAGGTTTGTAATCTTTGTCATGTTGATAAATTCTGTTAAAACCTGATAAACGCTCTCCTTTTGTTCACTAAGAAAAAAAAATCAAACCAGTATCAAAATTTCTTGAGTCATGTTTCAGAGAACACAGTGATTGGTTTATTTCAGTATTCACTCTTTCATGAATCCTACATATAGAATTAATTTAAAATAGCACTTATTTATTACATAGCCTTCATAGTGCACATTCGGAGTATATCCATATTAATTATTTGGAGATTTGAAAAGCACTTATTTCTTATCATAATTCATTATCATTATTATGTTTTCTTATGCTTTATTTAAATGGAGCCACAAGGGGTCTGTAACACCTTACAAATTACAAAAAAAGAAACAGTATGAACAAAAACACAAAAAAAATGAAATACAATACAGAACATTGCAGAACATGGACATTGTTTATAAACATTGCTGCATCAGCATCCTGATATTCAAATAAGCAGCAGGGCATCAGAACCCAAAGGTTGGTTAAAATTGTATGCAGTGGGGATGATATTATTGTAGAAGTGAGGGAACGAAAAGCATATGAGAGGGCCCTGTTCATGAAAGCTAGCAGTCTAAAGAAACGGGGCAGACAAACAGGTCTGGAACAAAGGGGAGAGACAGTGTAAAAGGAGCATGAAACAGTGCAGTAGGATGAGAGCTGGAAGGCTTTGATGAAGAAGTGGGTCTTGAGAGGCCATTTGAATTGTTGTAATGAGGTGAAGAATCTGATAGGTAGTGAGTTCCAGAGGTAAGGAGTAGCATGGGGAAACTCTTGCAATGGGAAATGGTGGAAGTTATTAACTGGGAGGAGAAGCAGCATTCATGGGTGGAGCAAAGTGGAAGGGAAAAAGTGTGAAGGGATATGAGGTCAGCTATATAAATAGGAGAGGATTGGGTGAGGTATTTGTAAGAAGTTTGAATTGTGTTCTAAAGAAGAAGGGGGGACAATATAGGGCTTGTAGGAGAGGAGAGGCAGATGTAGTGTGTTTGGAGAACAAAAATTAGCTGGGCAGCAGCATTGAGAACAAATTGTAGTGGAGACAGGTAGGAGGCCAGATAACATGAGGTTGCAAAGGTCCAGTGTGGAGATGATTAGTGAGTGGATGAGGGTCTTTATTGTCTCCAAGGTGAGCAAAGGAAAATACAGTATCCTGCAGATAATTTTGGAAATGGCAGGACTATGAAAGGTACTGGATATGCGGTTTGAAGGAGAGTATCTGGTTTTTCTATAATGCTGGTATTTATTCCTATTACTAACCAAGTATACAACTTCTTATTATATATTTTTAGAACCTGGTTACCTGTGATAATAGACTATGAATTTTACGACTTATTGTGATATATGTGCCTAAAAGATAATATAGCACCTGCAATCTATGCATGAGTGCCATATTCTTTTAAATATAATTTTTTTATATATTTTTTTATATATTCATGCCCAGATATAGAATAAATTGGAGAATTGAGCTTTATAAATACTTTATTATACTGACCGTATATTTATTTTTAATATTTAGGGCCTCTGAGAGCATCTCCTTATCTTTCTAAGAGATATACCAACTTTTTAATGTAAATATAATAAATGATTATGGGCCTGATTCAGACCCGTTTGCGAGTCCATAGCGCTCACAAGCTGGTCGATGTTTGGCCCCTGTGCATGCACCGCCTCCGGCGTATGCATGCTCGAGCCCCAGCGAGCAATGGCAGCTCCATATCTCTGGGGCTCACTACAAGACAGGGTGGCTGTTGATGTTGATTGAAAGCTCGCCCCATTTTGTAGGTGGGGAGCGGGGGTTACTGCACAAACACAGGCATTCTCTTAGGAATGCCTGCCATTTGTGGGCGGCCCTACTGACATTGTGATGTCAGTAGTGGACTTCCTGCTCTATTAGAGCAGGAAGTCCACACGGGCTTGCGGGAGCCGAGACCCACCCGCAGGGTCTCGCCGCAAGCCCAATGGTCGCGATAATCGTGACCATAGCCAGGCTGCTCGCACTAGCTGTGGGTGGTCACCCACAGCTTTGCAAGCAGCCTGGAGGCCGAAACTAAAAAATAAATGCCCTAATTCAGAGCAAGCACACACAAATAGCATACACCTCTGAATCAGGCACTTTGTCTTAAAAAATTCATTATAAAAAGAGTGCCCCCAAAAAGAGTTTTTTTTTCCTTTTGTTTTGCTCCTTGTCAAAACCAATCCACTAAGTTTAGAAATTTAAGCCCTGGTGAGCACCACCAACATCCAATATTTTTTTGGATATTAACCTTATAAATGTTTCTTGATATTTTTGGTACAAAGTGCAGTAAGGAATACTATCAGTGGCATATCTAGAATGGGTGCAGTGTGTGCGGGGCACATGGGCCCCCAGGTCCAGGGGGGCCCCACACCGCACACATTGCACCCATTTTTTTTAAAACTTACCTGTCCCTGGTCTCGCATCGGGTCTCAGCACAGCTCAGAACACCAGAAAATGGCCGCTGTGGCCATTTTCCCAGTGTTCTGCGCATGCACAGTAGACTCCGAGCACTAGAGTGTGCCAGGGAGTCTACTGCACATGCGCAATATACCAGAAGATGGCCGCTGTGGCCATTTTCTGGTGTTCTGCGCATGCGCAGTAGACTCCGGGCCCACTCTAGTGCCCGGAGTCTACTAAGGCTGCGGTGGCTAGCCAGCAGAGTCAGTCAGTCAGCTGCAGCTGGCTGCCAGCAGAGTCAGTCGGCTGCCAGCCACCAGGGAGAGAGGAGGGGGCCCCGCACGGTAAGTGCACAAGGGCCCCATCCTCTCTTAAGATGCCCCTGAATACTACTCATCTTATATTTTGGTTTGGTGCAGGATCACCACCTTATTTTGTTACAGAGGGATTTAGATTGTAAGCTCCACTGGGGCAGGGACTGATGTGAATGGCCAAAATATGCTTTGTAAATATGTGTGCACTATATAAATAACTGGTAATAATATATAAATACATCTTCAATTGATGGTTCATGAAATATCTTGACTTTTTTTTGGTGTACTTCCTGAAAAGATCTAAAACCAGTTGTTACTCCTGTTTTCAGCAACTAGTCTGGATTTGTTTAATATGGTTTGTCAATTATTTTTGAGAGCTGTTAAATCTTCTACAAAAATGAAAAGGTATTCAACCTCTTTGTCGATTGTGGTGTTTCGTGCTTGCAAAACTGTGATTTTATCATTTATTGCTATAAGGAATTTTAGCCAAATACAATCAAATGACTTCATGTAGGTGCTTACAGAAGTTAGATCTGTTCAGATCTCTGACATTAGATTTAGTTCTAACACTGACTCAATTGCCTTCTCGATCCCTGGAATCTTTCAGCAATGGGCTTTACCCTTAAAGACAAACATGTTTTTGACATGGAGTGGAGTGAATTTTTTTTTTCAAAATCTCCCACCTCTGAGGACTGCCATGAAATATATTATATAGGTTGTGTACTACACCAAAAAATGTGACAACCTCTGGACAACATTCTGCTGCATGGATACCACACTGATTCAAACTGTGACAAGCACAAGAAGATAAAAAAGCAAGCAGATCAGCTTGTAAAATTCAAGCTTGGGTGCCTTTTTATGCTCCACTCATATGAGAACCATTGTCATAGCCTTTGTCCATAACAATCATTTATTGGAATATTGTGGTTTTTAAGTGTTTGGAGAATCAAATTTACAATGGCTTTCCCTGAATTTTTATTACAGTTTACAAATTCCCAAAATCATTCTACAGTGCCATATTTCTTCTTTACTCATAAAGTAAATTTAATTAAGGTTGCTCCATTTGTGCAGAGTCTGGTATTGCATCTACAATGATGGTAAAATAATCAAAGATGGCATCTAATGTCAAAGTAGATAGCAACAAGAAGCTATTCATTTTATATATATGGCTTCTCCAACCAGGCTTCTCAGTAATTGAATTAGAAGATGCAATTTGACAAAGACCAGAACCATACCCAACATAATTAATTACATATTAAATTGTAGTTAAATTAATCAAGAAACAGTTCCCTGTGATTGCTTAGTTTGGAGTAATACTAAGAAAGCTCTGTCTTATTTACCCTTTTGTTTATTCTGCAAACTTCCAGAAACACAATGTTACTTTTTGACAATAGAAACTGAAACATTTTATATATATATATATATATATACACATACAGTCAGGTGCATAAATATTCGGACATTGACAGAATTTTCATATTTTGGCCTCTATTCACCACCACAATGGCTTTGAAATGAAACAAACAAGATGTACTTTAACTGCAGACTTTCAGATTTAATTTGAGGGTAGTTACATCCAAATCAGGTGAACGGTATAGGAATTACAATGGTTTCTATATGTGCCTCCCACTTTTTAAGGGGCCAAAAGTAATGGGACAAACTAAACAATCCTAAATCTAACTTTCAGTTTTTAATAATTTGTTGCAAATCCTTTGCAGGCAATTACAGCCTGAAGTCTGGAACGCATAGACATCACCAGAAGCTGGGTTTCATCCCAGGTGATGCTCTGCCAGGCCTATACTGCAAATTTCTTCTGTTCCTGCTTGTTCTTGGGGCATTTTCCCTTCATTTTTGTCTTCATCAAGTGAAATACATGCTCAATCGGATTCAGGTCAGGGGATTGACTTGGCCATTGCATAATATTCCACTTTTTAGCCTTAAAAAACTCTTTGGTTGATTTTGCAGTATGCTTTGGGTCATTGTCCATCTGCACTGTGAAGCGCCGCTAATGAGTTCTGAAGCATTTGACTGAATATGAGCATATAATATTGCCCGAAACACTTCAGAATTCATTCTGCTGCTTTTGTCAGCAGTCACATCATCAATAAATACAAGGGAACCAGTTCCATTGGCAGCCATACATGCCCACGCCATGACACTACCACCACCATGCTTCACTGATGAGGTGGTATGTTTTGGATCATGAGCAGTTCCTTTCCTGCTCCATACTCTTCTCTTCCCATCACTCAGGGAGAAGTTGATCTTTGTCTCATCTGTCCATAGGATGTTGTTCCAGAACTGTAATGGATTTTTTAGATGTTGTTTGGCAAACTCTAATCTGGTCTTCCTGTTTTTGAGGCTCACCAATGGTTTACATCTTGTGGTGAACCCTCAATATTCACTCTTGTGAAGTCTTCTCTTGATTGTTGACTTTGCCACATATACACCTACCTCCTGGAGAGTGTTCTTGATTTGGCCAACTGTTGTGAAGGGGTTTTTCCTCACCAGGGAAATAATTCTTCTGTCATCCACCACAGTTGTTTCCCATGGTCTTCCGGGTCTTTTGGTGTTGCTGAGCTCTCTGGTGCATTCTTTCTTATTAAGAATGTTCCAAACAGTTGATTTGGCCACACCTAATGTTTTTGATATCTCTCTGATGGGTTTGTTTTGATTTTTCAGCCTAATGATGACTTGCTTCACTGATAGTGACAGCTCTTGGATCTCATATTGAGAGTCGACAGCAACTGATTCCAAATGCAAATGTCACACCTAGAATCAACTCCAGACCTTTTACCTACTTAATTGATATTAAAATAATGAGGGAATAGCCCACACTTGTCCATGAAATAGCTTTTGAGTTGATAGTCCCATTTCTTTTGGCCCCTTAAAAAGTGGGAGGCACATATAGAAACAGTTGTAATTCCTACAACGTTCACCTGATTTGGATGTAATTAACCTCAAATTAAATCTGAAAGTCTGCAGTTAAAGCACATCTTGTTGTTTCATTTCAAAGCCATTGTGGTGGTGAATAGAGGCCAAAATATGAAAATGATGTCAGTGTCCCAATATTTATGCACATGACTGTATATATATATATATATATATATATATTTATATATATATATATATATATATATATTTTTTTTTTTTATCAAATTTTGCCAATAATTGACCAAGAAAGTCCTCGTTAGTATAGTTGTGAGTATCCCTGCCTGTCACGCGGGAGACCGGGTTTCGATTTCCTGATGGGGAGATTTGAACTTTTAATCTCTTTTCTGCATGCTGTTTCACTTTGTTTCTTGAGATAACAAAAAGGCCTTATCTAAATTGAATCCAGGGTTTATGTTAACTTGAAAAAATCTTGCATGTAAGCTTCATGGCCAGTGCCACAAGTACAATTTGCGATGTCCCCATGACCTGGTTTTGGGTATATTTGTCAAAGTAATAAATCATTATTCAATATACTGCATGGTTAGAGCAGGAGAATAGACTTTAGAGTGCAATGCATTGCAAAAGTAAAATTATGTTGCCAATATTACTGACTTTTCATTTGCCAAATAATAGTTTAAATATTTCTTTAGGGTTTTAAATTAGCATGAAAAAATGTAGCATATAATCTTTTTGGCCAATGACATACACATATCGATAGCTTTCCATGACTTTTTTTTTTTCGTATATTGTTTGATCAAATTTTGCCAAAAATTGACCAGTAAAGTCCTTGTTAGTATAGTGTTGAGTATTCCCGCCTGTTATGCGGGAGACCGTGGTTCGATTCTCCGTCAGGGAGTTTTGAACTTCTAATCTCTTTTCTACATGCTGTTTCACTTTGTTTCATTGAGATAACAAAATTGCCTAATCTAAATTGAATCCAGTGTTTATATGAACTTGAAAAAATCTTGCATGTAAGCTTTATGGCCAGTGCCACAAGTATAATTTGCGAGGTAAACATGACCTGGTTTTGGGTATATTTATCAAAGTAATAAATAATGATTCAATACACTGCTTGGTTAGAGTAGGAGAATAGACTTTAGAGTGCTATGCATTGCAAGAGTAAAATTATGTTGTCAATATTACTGACTTTTCATTTGCCGAATAATAGGTTAAATATTTCTTTAGGGTTTTAAATTAGGTTGAAAAAATGTATCATATAATCTCTTTGGCAAATGACATACACATTTCTATAGCTAACCATGACATCTTTTTTGGGGATATTTTTTGATCAAACTTTGCCAAAAATTGACCAAGTAAGTCCTCGTTAGTATAGTGGTGAATATCCCCGCCTGTCACGCTGGAGACTGGGGTTTGATTCCCCAAGGGGAGATTTGAACTTTTAATCTCTTTTCTGCATGCTGTTTCACTTTGTTTCATTGAGATAACAACAAACTGAAACCAGGGTTTATGTCAACTTAAAAAAATATTCCATGTTAGCTTCATGGCCAGTGCCACAAGTACAATTTGCGATGTCCACATGACCTGGTTTTGGGTATATTTATCAAAGTAATAAATAGTGATTCAATACACTGCTTGGTTAGAGCAGGAAAATAGACTTTAGAGTGCTATGCATTGCAAGAGTAAAATTATACAAAAAAAGATTTACAGATGCACAACTCCAAAATGACTCATTATGTATAATACATTTTGCAATAGCATTTTGCAAATAATAAGAGGTTTTGGAATAATCATGGCCATGGTTATGGGTCCACTCACCGCGCCCAGGTAACCTTTGAGGGTGGGTCCCTAACCTACTGGGGTTCACTATAAATCACTATTTATTACTTTGATAAATATACACAAAACCAGGACATGGGAACATCACAAATTGTACTTGTGGCACTGGCCATGAAGCTTACATGCAAGATTTTTTCAAGTTAACATAAACCCTGGATTCAATTTAGATAAGGAATTTTTGTTATCTCAAGAAATGAAGTGAAACAGCATGCAGAAAAGAGATTAAAAGTTCAAATCTCCCCAATGGGGAATCAATCCCCACCCTCAAGTGTGACAGGCGGGTATACTCACCACTATTCTAACAAGGACTTACTTGCTAAATTTTTGACAAAATTTGATCAAAAAATATACCCAAAAAACATGTCATGGTTAGCTCTCGAAATGTGTATGTCATTGGCCAAAGAGATTATATGCTACATTTTTTCATGCTAATTAAAACCCTAAGGAAATATTTAACCTATTATTTGGCTAATGAAAAGTCAGTAATATTGACAACATAATTTTACTCTTGCAATGCATAGCACTCTAAAGTCTATTCTCCTGCTCTAACCAAGCAGTGTATTGAATCACTATTTATAACTTTGATAAATATACCCAAAACCAGGTCATGGGGACATCGCAAATTGTACTTGTGGCACTGGCCATGAAGCTTACATGCAAAAATCAACCCTTAGCTGCACTGCAGTATAAACATTTTTAGGACTTACCTAGATTGTGCCTCTTGTTAAAGTGCAGTCAAAATGCCAGATCCCTGCTTAAAACCAATTAGGGACTGGTGGGAAGGGGTGCTAGCCTAGATTGAAGGCATCTCATACCTTCAAGTGTGCATAAAAACACACTAAATAGAATATGTGGAAAGGGGGGCCCTAGACTGCACACCCTGAAAATATACATAATGGGAGGTGCTACCTGTGGAGACTATTGTTGCAAACATACAAAAAAAGATTTACAGATGCACAACTCCAAAATGACTCATTATGTATAATACATTTTGCAATAGCATTTTGCAAATAATAAGAGGTTTTGGCATAATCATGGCCATGGTTATGGGCCCACCCACCGCGCCCAGGTAACCTCTGAGGGTGGGTCCCTAACCTACTGGGTTGAAATCCAGTGCACTTTAACAGAAAAGAGATAAATAGTGATTGAATACACTGCTTGGTTAGAGCAGGAGAATAGAATTTAGAGTGCTATGCATTGCAAGAGTAAAATTATGTTGTCAATATTACTGACTTTTCATTTGCCAAATAATAGGTTATATATATCTTTAGCATTTTAAATTAGCATGAAAAAATGTAGCATATAATCTTTTTGGCCAATGACATACACATATCGATAGCTAACCATGACATGTTTTTTTGGTATATTTTTTTATCAAATTTTGCCAAAAATAGACCAGTAAAGTCCTTGTTAGTATTATGGTGAGTTTTCAAGCCTGTTATGCGGGAGACCGTGGTTCGATTCCCCAACAGGGAGTTTTGAACTTTTAATCTCTTTTCTACATGCAGTTTCACTTTGTTTCATTGAGTTAACAAAAATGCCTGATCTAAATTGAATCCAGTGTTTATGTCAACTTGAAAAAATCTTGCATGTAAGCTTCATGGTCCGTGCCACAAGAACAATTTGCGATGTCCCCATGACCTGGTTTTGGGTATATTTATCAAAGTAATAAATAGTGATTCAATACACTGCTTGGTTAGAGCAGGAGAATAGACTTTAGAGTGCTATGCATTGCAAGAGTAAAATTATGTTGTCAATATTACAGACTTTCCATTTGCCAAATAATAGGTTAAATATTTCTTTAGGGTTTTAAATTAGCATGAAAAAATGTATCATATAATCTCTTTGGCCAATGACATACACATTTCGATAGCTAACCATGTCATGTTTTTTGGGAATATTTTTTTCTCAAATTTTGTCAAAAATTGACCAAGTAAGTCCTCGTTAGTATAGTGGTGAGTATCCCACCTGTCACGCTTGAGGCCAGGGTTTGATTCCCCGCCGGGGAGATTTGAACTTTTAATCTCTTTTCTGCATGCTGTTTCACTTTGTTTCATTGAGATAACAACAATGCCTTATCTAAATTGAATCCAGGGTTTATGTCAACTTGAAAATATTTTGCATGTAAGCTTCATGGCCAGTGCCACAAGTACAATTTGCGATGTCCCCATGACCTGATTTTGGGTATATTTATCAAAGTTATAAGTAGTGATTCAATACACTGCTTGGTTAGAGCAGGAGAATAGACTTTAGAGTGCTATGCATTGCAAGAGTAAAATTATGTTGTCAATATTACTGACTTTTCATTAGCCAAATAATAGGTTAAATATTTCTTTAGGGTTTTAATTAGCATGAAAAAATGTAGCATATAATCTCTTTGGCCAATGACATACACATTTCGAGAGCTAACCATGACATGTTTTTTGGGTATATTTTTTGATCAAATTTTGTCAAAAATTTACCAAGTAAGTCCTTGTTAGTATAGTGGTGAGTATCCCCACCTGTCACACTTGAGGCTGGGGATTGATTCCCCATTGGGGAGATTTGAACTTTTAATCTCTTTTCTGCATGCTGTTTCACTTCATTTCTTGAGATAACAAAAATGCCTTATCTAAATTGAATCCAGGGTTTATGTTAACTTGAAAAAATCTAGCATGTAAGCTTCATGGCCAGTGCCACAAGTACAATTTTTGATGTCCCCATGACATGGTTTTGTTTATATTTTTCAAAGTAATAAATAGTGATTGAATACACTGCTTGGTTAGAGCAGGAGAATAGACTTTAAAGTGCTATGTATTGCAAGAGTAAAATTATGTTGTCAATATTACTGACTTTCCATTTGCCAAATAATAGTTTATATATTTCTTTAGCATTTTAAATTAGCATGAAAAAATTTAGCATATAATCTTTTTGGCCAATGACATACACATATCGATAGCTAACCATGACATGTTTTTTTGGTATATTTTTTTATCAAATTTTGCCAAAAATAGACCAGTAAAGTCCTTGTTAGTATTATGGTGAGTTTTAAAGCCTGTTATGCGGGAGACCGTGGTTCGATTCCGCAACAGGGAGTTTTGAACCTTTAATCTCTTTTCTACATGCTGTTTCACTTTATTTCTTGAGATTACAAAAATGCCTTATCTAAATAGAAGCCAGGGTTTATGTTAACTTGAAAAAATCTTGCATGTAAGCTTCATGGCCAGTGCCACAAGTACAATTTGCGATGTCCTCATGACCTGGTTTTGGGTATATTTATCAAAGTAATAAATAGTGATTCAATACACTGCTTGGTTAGAGCAGGAGAATAGACTTTAGAGTGTTATGCATTGCAAGAGTAAAATTATGTTGTCAATATTACTGACTTCTCATTTGCCAAATAATAGGTTATATATTTCTTTAGGGTTTTAAATTAGCATGAAAAAGTGTAGCATATAATCTATTTGGCCAATGACATACATATTTTGATATCTAACTATGACATGTTTTATTGGTATATTTTTTTGATCAAATTTTGCCAAAAATTGACCAGTAAGGTCCTTGTTAGTATAGTGGTGAGTATCCCCACCTGTCACGTGGGAGACCGTGGTTTGATTCCCTGACGGGGAGATTTGAACTTTTAATCTCTTTTCTGTATGCTGTTTCACTTTGTTTCTTTGAGACAACAACAAACTGAATCCAGGGTTTATGTCAACTTGAAAAAATCTTGCATGTAAGCTTCATTGCCAGTGCCACAAGTACAATTTGCGATGTCCCCATGACCTGGTTTAGGGTATATTTATCAAAGTAATAAATAGTGATTCAATACACTGCTTGGTTAGAGCAGGAGAATAGACTTTCGAGTGCAATGCATTGCAAGAGTAAAATTATGTTGTCAATATTACTGACTTTTCATTTGCCAAATAATTTGTTAAAAATTACTTTAGGGTTTTAAATTAGCATGAAAAAATGTAACATGTAATCTCTTTGGCCAATGACATACACAATTCGATAGCTAACCATGACATGTTTTTTGGGTATATGTTTTTATCAAATTTTGTCAAAAATTGACCAAGTAAGTCCTCGTTAGTATAGTGGTGAGTATCCCCACCTGTCACGCTAGAGGCCAGAGTTTGATTCCAGACGGGGAGATTTGAACTTTTAATCTCTTTTCTGCATGCTGTTTCACTTTGTTTCATTGAGATAACAACAATGCCTTATCTAAATTGAATCCAGGGTTTATGTCAACTTGAAAATATCTTGCATGTAAGCTTCATGGCCAGTCCCACAAGTACAATTTTGAGGTCCCCATGTCCTGGTTTTGGGTATATTAATCAAAGTAATTAATAGTGATTCAATACACTGCTTGGTTAGAGCAGGAGAATAGACTTTAGAGGGCTATGCATTGCAAGAGTAAAATAATGTTGTCAATATTCCTGACTTTTCATTTGCCAAATAATAGGTTAAATATTTCTTTAGGGTTTTAAATTAGCATGAAAAAATGTAGCATATAATCTCTTTGGCAAATGACATACACATTTCGAAAGCTAACTATGACATGTTTTTTTGGTATATTTTTTGATCAAATTTTGCCAAAAATTGACCAGTAAAGTCCTGGTTAGTATAGTGGTGAGTTTCCCCAAATGTCACGATGGAGACTGTGGTTTGATTCCCTGACGGGGAGATTTGAACTTTTAATATCTTTTCTGCATGCTGTTTCACTTTGTTTCATTGAGACAACAACAAACTGAATCCAGGGTTTATGTCAACTTGAAAAAATCTTGCATGTAAGCTTCATGGCCAGTGCCACAAGTTCAATTTGCGATGTCCCCATGACCTGGTTTTGGGTATATTTATCAAAGTAATAAATAGTGATTCAATACACTGCTTGGTTAGAGCAGGAGAATAGACTTTAGAGTGCTATGCATTGCAAGAGTAAAATTATGTTGTCAATATTATTGACTTTTCATTTGCCAAATAATATGTTAAATATTTCCTTAGGGTTTTAAATTAGCATGAAAAAATGTAGCTTATAATCTCTTTGGCCAATGACATACACATTTCAATAGCTAACCATGACATGTTTTTTGGGTATATTTTTTATCAAATTTTGTCAAAAATTGACCAAGTAAGTCCTCGTTAGTATAGTGGTGAGTATCCCCACCTGTCACGCTTGAGGCCAGAGTTTGATTCCCCGATGGGGAGATTTGATCTTTTAATCTATTTTCTGCATGCTGTTTCACTTTGTTTCATTGAGATAACAACAATGCCTTATCTAAATTGAATCCAGGGTTTATGTCAACTTGAAAATATCTTGCATGTAAGCTTCATGGCCAGTGCCACAAGTACAATTTTGAGTTCCCCATGTCCTGGTTTTGGGTATATTAATCAAAGTAATTAATAGTGATTCAATACACTGCTTGGTTAGAGCAGGAGAATAGACTTTAGAGGGCTATGCAATGCAAGAGTAAAATAATGTTGTCAATATTACTGACTTTTCATTTGCCAAAAAATTTGTTAAATATTTCTTTAGGATTTTGAATTAGCATGAAGAAATGTAGCATATAATCTCTTTGGCCAAAGACATACACATTTTGATAGCTAACCACCACATTTTTTTCAGTATATTTTTTGCTCAAATTTTGCCAAAAATTGATCACGTAAGTCCTCGTTAATATAGTGGTTAGTATCCCCGCTTGTCATGCGGGAGACCAGGGTTCGAATCCCCAATGGGGAGATTTGAATTTATAGTCTCTTTTCTGCATACTGTTTCACTTTGTTTCTTAAGCTAACAAAAATTAGTTGTCTAAATTTAATCAAGTGTTTATGTTAACTTGAAAAAATCTTGCAAGTAAGCTTCATGGCCGGTTCCACAAGTACAATTTGCGATGTCCCCATGACCTGGTTTTGGGTATATTTATCAAAGTAATAAATAATTATTCAATATACTGCATGGTTAGAGCAGGAGAATAGACTTTAGAGTGCAATGCATTTCAAGAGTAAAATTATGTTGCCAATATTACTGACTTTTCATTTGCCAAATAATAGGTTATATATTTCTTTAGGGTTTTAAATTAGCATGAAAAAATGTAGCATACAATCTCTTTGGCCAATGACATACACATTTCGAAAGCTAACCATGACATGCTTTTTGGGTATATTTTTTGATCAAATTTTGTCAAAAATTGACCAAGTAAGTCCTTGCTAGTATAGTGGTGAGTATCCCCGCCTGTCATGCTTGAGGCTGGGGTTTGATTCCTCAATGGGGAGATTTGAAATTTAATCTCTTTTCTGCATGCTGTTTCACTTTATTTCTTGAGATTACAAAAATGCCTTATCTAAATAGAAGCCAGGGTTTATGTTAACTTGAAAAAATCTTGCATGTAAGCTTCATGGCCAGTGCCACAAGTACAATTTGCGATGTCCTCATGACCTGGTTTTGGGTATATTTATCAAAGTAATAAATAGTGATTCAATACACTGCTTGGTTAGAGCAGGAGAATAGACTTTAGAGTGTTATGCATTGCAAGAGTAAAATTATGTTGTCAATATTACTGACTTCTCATTTGCCAAATAATAGGTTATATATTTCTTTAGGGTTTTAAATTAGCATGAAAAAGTGTAGCATATAATCTCTTTGGCCAATGACATACACATTTTGATATCTAACTATGACATGTTTTTTTGGTATATTTTTTTGATCAAATTTTGCCAAAAATTGACCAGTAAGGTCCTTGTTAGTATAGTGGTGAGTATCCCCACCTGTCACGTGGGAGACCGTGGTTTGATTCCCTGACGGGGAGATTTGAACTTTTAATCTCTTTTCTGTATGCTGTTTCACTTTGTTTCTTTGAGACAACAACAAACTGAATCCAGAGTTTATGTCAACTTGAAAAAATCTTGCATGTAAGCTTCATTGCCAGTGCCACAAGTACAATTTGCGATGTCCCCATGACCTGGTTTACGGTATATTTATCAAAGTAATAAATAGTGATTCAATACACTGCTTGGTTAGAGCAGGAGAATAGACTTTCGAGTGCAATGCATTGCAAGAGTAAAATTATGTTGTCAATATTACTGACTTTTCATTTGCCAAATAATAGGTTAAAAATTACTTTAGGGTTTTAAATTAGCATGAAAAAATGTAACATGTAATCTCTTTGGCCAATGACATACACATTTCGATAGCTAACCATGACATGTTTTTTGGGTATATGTTTTTATCAAATTTTGTCAAAAATTGACCAAGTAAGTCCTCGTTAGTATAGTGGTGAGTATCCCCACCTGTCACGCTTGAGGCCAGAGTTTGATTCCCGACGGGGAGATTTGAACTTTTAATCTCTTTTCTGCATGCTGTTTCACTTTGTTTCATTGAGATAACAAGAATGCCTTATCTAAATTGAATCCAGGGTTTATGTCAACTTGAAAATATCTTGCATGTAAGCTTCATGGCCAGTCCCACAAGTACAATTTTGAGATCCCCATGTCCTGGTTTTGGGTATATTAATCAAAGTAATTAATAGTGATTCAATACACTGCTTGGTTAGAGCAGGAGAATAGACTTTAGAGGGCTATGCATTGCAAGAGTAAAATAATGTTGTCAATATTCCTGACTTTTCATTTGCCAAATAATAGGTTAAATATTTCTTTAGGGTTTTAAATTAGCTTGAAAAAATGTAGCATATAATCTCTTTGGCCAATGACATACACATTTCAATATCTAACCATGACTTATTTTTTGGGTATATTTTTTGATCAAACTTTGCCAAAAATTAACCAAGTAAGTCCTCGTTAGTATAGTGGTGAGTATCCCCGCCTGTCACGATGGAGGCCGGGGTTCGATTCACCGATGGGGAGATTTGAAATTTTAAACTCTTTTCTGCATGCTGTTTCACTTTGTTTCATTGAGATAACAACAAACTGAATCCAGGATTTATGTCAACTTGAAAAAATCTTGCATGTAAGCTTCATGTCCAGTGCAACAAGTACAATTTACGATGTCCCCATGACCTGGTTTTGGGTATATTTATCAAAGTAATAAATAGTGATTCAATACACTGCTTGGTTAGAGCAGGAGAATAGTCTTTAGAGTGCTATGCATTGCAAGAGTAAAATTATGTTGTCAATATTACTGACTTTCCATTTGCCAAATAATAGGTTAAATATTTCTTTAGGGTTTTAAATTAGCATGAAAAAATGTAGCATATAATCTCTTTGGCAAATGACATACACATTTCGAAAGCTAACTATGACATGTTTTTTTGGTATATTTTTTGATCAAATTTTGCCAAAAATTGACCAGTAAAGTCCTGGTTAGTATAGTGGTGAGTTTCCCCAAATGTCACGATGGAGACTGTGGTTTGATTCCCTGACGGGGAGATTTGAACTTTTAATATCTTTTCTGCATGCTGTTTCACTTTGTTTCATTGAGACAACAACAAACTGAATCCAGGGTTTATGTCAACTTGAAAAAATCTTGCATGTAAGCTTCATGGCCAGTGCCACAAGTTCAATTTGCGATGTCCCCATGACCTGGTTTTGGGTATATTTATCAAAGTAATAAATAGTGATTCAATACACTGCTTGGTTAGAGCAGGAGAATAGACTTTAGAGTGCTATGCATTGCAAGAGTAAAATTATGTTGTCAATATTATTGACTTTTCATTTGCCAAATAATATGTTAAATATTTCCTTAGGGTTTTAAATTAGCATGAAAAAATGTAGCTTATAATCTCTTTGGCCAATGACATACACATTTCAATAGCTAACCATGACATGTTTTTTGGGTATATTTTTTATCAAATTTTGTCAAAAATTGACCAAGTAAGTCCTCGTTAGTATAGTGGTGAGTATCCCCACCTGTCACGCTTGAGGCCAGAGTTTGATTCCCCGATGGGGAGATTTGATCTTTTAATCTATTTTCTGCATGCTGTTTCACTTTGTTTCATTGAGATAACAACAATGCCTTATCTAAATTGAATCCAGGGTTTATGTCAACTTGAAAATATCTTGCATGTAAGCTTCATGGCCAGTGCCACAAGTACAATTTTGAGTTCCCCATGTCCTGGTTTTGGGTATATTAATCAAAGTAATTAATAGTGATTCAATACACTGCTTGGTTAGAGCAGGAGAATAGACTTTAGAGGGCTATGCAATGCAAGAGTAAAATAATGTTGTCAATATTACTGACTTTTCATTTGCCAAAAAATTTGTTAAATATTTCTTTAGGATTTTGAATTAGCATGAAGAAATGTAGCATATAATCTCTTTGGCCAAAGACATACACATTTTGATAGCTAACCACCACATTTTTTTCAGTATATTTTTTGCTCAAATTTTGCCAAAAATTGATCACGTAAGTCCTCGTTAATATAGTGGTTAGTATCCCCGCTTGTCATGCGGGAGACCAGGGTTCGAATCCCCAATGGGGAGATTTGAATTTATAGTCTCTTTTCTGCATACTGTTTCACTTTGTTTCTTAAGCTAACAAAAATTAGTTGTCTAAATTTAATCAAGTGTTTATGTTAACTTGAAAAAATCTTGCAAGTAAGCTTCATGGCCGGTTCCACAAGTACAATTTGCGATGTCCCCATGACCTGGTTTTGGGTATATTTATCAAAGTAATAAATAATTATTCAATATACTGCATGGTTAGAGCAGGAGAATAGACTTTAGAGTGCAATGCATTTCAAGAGTAAAATTATGTTGCCAATATTACTGACTTTTCATTTGCCAAATAATAGGTTATATATTTCTTTAGGGTTTTAAATTAGCATGAAAAAATGTAGCATACAATCTCTTTGGCCAATGACATACACATTTCGAAAGCTAACCATGACATGCTTTTTGGGTATATTTTTTGATCAAATTTTGTCAAAAATTGACCAAGTAAGTCCTTGCTAGTATAGTGGTGAGTATCCCCGCCTGTCATGCTTGAGGCTGGGGTTTGATTCCTCAATGGGGAGATTTGAACTTTTAATCTCTTTTCTGCATGCTGTTTCACTTTATTTCTTGAGATTACAAAAATGCCTTATCTAAATAGAAGCCAGGGTTTATGTTAACTTGAAAAAATCTTGCATGTAAGCTTCATGGCCAGTGCCACAAGTACAATTTGCGATGTCCTCATGACCTGGTTTTGGGTATATTTATCAAAGTAATAAATAGTGATTCAATACACTGCTTGGTTAGAGCAGGAGAATAGACTTTAGAGTGTTATGCATTGCAAGAGTAAAATTATGTTGTCAATATTACTGACTTCTCATTTGCCAAATAATAGGTTATATATTTCTTTAGGGTTTTAAATTAGCATGAAAAAGTGTAGCATATAATCTCTTTGGCCAATGACATACACATTTTGATATCTAACTATGACATGTTTTTTTGGTATATTTTTTTGATCAAATTTTGCCAAAAATTGACCAGTAAGGTCCTTGTTAGTATAGTGGTGAGTATCCCCACCTGTCACGTGGGAGACCGTGGTTTGATTCCCTGACGGGGAGATTTGAACTTTTAATCTCTTTTCTGTATGCTGTTTCACTTTGTTTCTTTGAGACAACAACAAACTGAATCCAGAGTTTATGTCAACTTGAAAAAATCTTGCATGTAAGCTTCATTGCCAGTGCCACAAGTACAATTTGCGATGTCCCCATGACCTGGTTTACGGTATATTTATCAAAGTAATAAATAGTGATTCAATACACTGCTTGGTTAGAGCAGGAGAATAGACTTTCGAGTGCAATGCATTGCAAGAGTAAAATTATGTTGTCAATATTACTGACTTTTCATTTGCCAAATAATAGGTTAAAAATTACTTTAGGGTTTTAAATTAGCATGAAAAAATGTAACATGTAATCTCTTTGGCCAATGACATACACATTTCGATAGCTAACCATGACATGTTTTTTGGGTATATGTTTTTATCAAATTTTGTCAAAAATTGACCAAGTAAGTCCTCGTTAGTATAGTGGTGAGTATCCCCACCTGTCACGCTTGAGGCCAGAGTTTGATTCCCGACGGGGAGATTTGAACTTTTAATCTCTTTTCTGCATGCTGTTTCACTTTGTTTCATTGAGATAACAAGAATGCCTTATCTAAATTGAATCCAGGGTTTATGTCAACTTGAAAATATCTTGCATGTAAGCTTCATGGCCAGTCCCACAAGTACAATTTTGAGGTCCCCATGTCCTGGTTTTGGGTATATTAATCAAAGTAATTAATAGTGATTCAATACACTGCTTGGTTAGAGCAGGAGAATAGACTTTAGAGGGCTATGCATTGCAAGAGTAAAATAATGTTGTCAATATTCCTGACTTTTCATTTGCCAAATAATAGGTTAAATATTTCTTTAGGGTTTTAAATTAGCTTGAAAAAATGTAGCATATAATCTCTTTGGCCAATGACATACACATTTCAATATCTAACCATGACTTATTTTTTGGGTATATTTTTTGATCAAACTTTGCCAAAAATTAACCAAGTAAGTCCTCGTTAGTATAGTGGTGAGTATCCCCGCCTGTCACGATGGAGGCCGGGGTTCGATTCACCGATGGGGAGATTTGAAATTTTAAACTCTTTTCTGCATGCTGTTTCACTTTGTTTCATTGAGATAACAACAAACTGAATCCAGGATTTATGTCAACTTGAAAAAATCTTGCATGTAAGATTCATGTCCAGTGCAACAAGTACAATTTACGATGTCCCCATGACCTGGTTTTGGGTATATTTATCAAAGTAATAAATAGTGATTCAATACACTGCTTGGTTAGAGCAGGAGAATAGTCTTTAGAGTGCTATGCATTGCAAGAGTAAAATTATGTTGTCAATATTACTGACTTTCCATTTGCCAAATAATAGGTTAAATATTTCTTAAGGGTTTTAAATTAGCATGAAAAAATGTAGCATATAATCTCTTTGGCCAATGACATACACATTTTGATAGCTAACCATGACATGTTTTTTGGGTATATTTTTTTCTCAAATTTAGTCAAAAATTGACCAAGTATGTCCTCATTAGTATAGTGTGAGTATCCCCACCTGTCACGCTTGAGGCCAGGGTTTGATTCCCTGCCGGGGAGATTTGAACTTTTAATCTCTTTTCTGCATGCTGTTTCACTTTGTTTCATTGAGATAACAACAATGCCTTATCTAAATTGAATCCAGGGTTTATGTCAACTTGAAAATATCTTGCATGTAAGCTTCATGGTCAGTGCCACAAGTACAATTTTTAGTTCCCCATGTCCTGGTTTTGGGTATATATTTATCAAAGTAATTAATAGTGATTCAATAGACTGCTTGGTTAGAGCAGGAGAATAGACTTTAGAGGGCTATGCATTGCAGGAGTAAAATAATGTTGTCAATATTCCTAACTTTTCATTTGCCAAATAATAGGTTAAAAATTTCTTTAGGATTTTAAATTAGCTTGATGAAATGTAGCATATAATCTCTTTGGCCAAAGACATAAACATTTCGATAGCTAACCACCGCATTCTTTTCGGTATATTTTTTGAACAAATTTTGCAAAAAATTGATCACGTAAGTCCTCATTAATATAGTGGTGAGTATCCCAGCTTGTCAAGCGGGAGACCAGGGTTCGAATCCCCGACGGGGAGATTTGAACTTATAGTCTCTTATCTGCATGCTGTTTCACTTTGTTTCTTGAGCTATCAAAAATGACTTATCTAAATTTAATCAAGTGTTTATGTTAACTTGAAAAAATCTTGCATGTAAGCTTCATGGCCAGTGCCACAAGTACAATTTGCGAAGTCTCCATGACCTGGTTTTGGGTATATTTATCAAAGTAATAAATAGTTATTCAATATACTGCATGGTAAGAGTAGGAAAATAGACTTTAGAGTGCAATGCATTTCAAGAGTAAAATTATGTTGCCAATTTTACTGACTTTTCATTTGTTAAATAATAGGTTAAATATTTCTTTAGGATTTTAAATTAGCATGAAAAAGTGTAGCATATAATCTCTTTGGCCAATGACATACACATTTCGATAGCTAACTATGACATGTTTTTTTGGTAAATTTTTTGATCAAATTTTGCCAAAAATTGACCAGTAAAGTCCTTGTTAGTAGAGTGGTGAGTATCCCCACATGTCACGATGCAGACTGTGGTTTGATTCCCTGACGGGGAGATTTGAACTTTTAATCTCTTTTCTGCATGCTGTTTCACTTTGTTTCATTGAGATAACAACAAATTGAATCTAGGGTATATGTCAACTTGAAAACATCTTGCATGTAAGCTTTATGGCCAGTGCCACAACTACAATTTGCGATGTCCCAATGACATGGTTTTGGGTATATTTATCAAAGTTATAAATAGTAGTTCAATACACTGCTTGGTTAGAGCAGGAGAATAGACTTTAGAGTGCTATGCATTGCAAGAGTAAAATTATGTTGTCAATATTACTGACTTTTCATTTTCCAAATACTAGGTTAAATATTTCTTTAGGGTTTTAAATTAGCATGAAAAAATGTAGCATATAATCTCTTTGGCCAATGACATACACATTTCGAGAGCTAACCATGACATGTTTTTTGGGTATATTTTTTGATCAAATTTTGTCAAAAATTGACCAAGTAAGTCCTTGTTAGTATAGTTGTAAGTATCCCCACCTGTCACGCGGGAGACCGGGGTTTGATTTCTCGACTGGGAGTTTTGAACTTTTAATCTCTTTTCTGTATGCTGTTTCTGGTTGTTTCCTTGAGATAACAAAAATGCCATATCAAAATTGAATCCAGGGTTTATGTCAACTTGAAAAAATCTTGCATGTAAGCTTCATGGCCAGTGCTACAAGTACAATTTGTGAGGTCACCTTGACCTGGTTTTGGGTATATTTATCAAAGTAATAAATAGTGATTCAATACACTGCTTGGTTAGAGCAGGAGAAAAGACTTTAGAGTGCTATGCATTGCAAGAGTAAAATTATGTTGTCAATATTACTGACTTTTCATTTGCCAAATAATAGGTTAAATATTTCTTTAGGGTTTTAAATTAGCATGAAAAAATGTAGCATATAATCTCTTTGGCCAATGACATACACATTTCGATAGCTAACCATGACATGTTTTTTGGGTATATTTTTTGATCAAATTTTGTCAAAAATTGACCAAGTAAGTCCTTGTTAGCATAGTGATGAGTATCCCCGCCTGTCACGCTTGAGGCTGGGGTTTGATTCCTCAATGGGGAGATTTGAACTTTTAATCTCTTTTCTGCATGCTGTTTCACTTTGTTTGTTGAGATTACAAAAATACCTTATCTAAATTGAATCCAGTGATTATGTCAACTTGAAAAAATCTTGCATGTAAGCTTCATGGCCAGTGCCACAAGTATAATTTGCGATGTCCCCATGACCTGGTTTTGGGTATATTTATCAAAGTAATAAATAATGATTCAATACACTGCTTGGTTAGAGTAGGAGAATAGACTTTAGAGTGCTATGCATTGCAAGAGTAAAATTATGTTGTCAATATTACTGACTTTTCATTTGCCTAATAATTGGTTAAATATTTCTTTAGGGTTTTAAATTATCATGAAAAAATGTAGCATATAATCTCTTTGGCCAATGACATACACATTTCGAAAGCTAAGTATGACATGTTTTTTTGGTATATTTTTTGATCAAATTTTGCCAAAAATTGACCAGTAAAGTCCTTGTTAGTATAGTGGTGAGTATCCCCACCTGTCACGATGGAGACTGTGGTTTGATTCCCTGACGGGGAGATTTGAACTTTTAATCTCTTTTCTGCATGCTGTTTCACTTTGTTTCTTTGAGATAACAACAAATTGAATCCAGTGTATATGTCAACTTGAAAACATATTGCATGTAAGCTTTATGGCCAGTGCCACAAGTAAAATTTGCGATGTCCCCATGACCTGGTTTTGGGTGTATTTATCAAAGTTATAAATAGTGATTCAATACACTGCTTGGTTAGAGCAGGAGAATAGACTTTAGAGTGCTATGCATTGCAAGAGTAAAATTATGTTGTCAATATTACTGACTTTTCATTAGCCAAATAATAGGTAAAATATTTCTTTAGGGTTTTAAATTAGCATGAAAAAATGTGGCATATAATCTCTTTGGCCAATGACATACACATTTTGAAAGCTAACCATGACATGTTTTTTGGGTATATTTTTTGATCAAATTTTGTCAAAAATTGACCAAGTAAGTCCTTGTTAGTATAGTGGTGAGTATCCCCGCCTGTCACGCTTGAGGCTGGGGTTTGATTCCTCAATGGGGAGATTTGTACTTTTAATCTCTTTTCTGCATGCTGTTTCACTTTATTTCTTGAGATTACAAAAATGCCTTATCTAAATTGAAGCCATGGTTTATGTTAACTTGAAAAAATCTTGCATGTAAGCTTCATGGCCAGTGCCACAAGTACAATTTGAGATGTCCCCATGACCTGGTTTTGGGTATATTTATCAAAGTAATAAAT
Organism: Taudactylus pleione; assembly: GCA_031769625.1. NCBI lineage: Eukaryota > Metazoa > Chordata > Amphibia > Anura > Myobatrachidae > Taudactylus > Taudactylus pleione. The sequence goes on along the minus strand of JAUIMM010000116.1, from coordinate 15,596,714 downwards.
AGTGATTCAATACACTGCTTGGTTAGAGCAGGAGAATAGACTTTAGAGTGCTATGCATTGCAAGTGTAAAATTATGTTGTCAATATTACTGACTTTTCATTTGCCAAATAATTGGTTATATATTTCTTTATGGTTTTAAATTAGCATGAAAAACTGTAGCATATAATCTCTTTTACCAATGACATACACATTTCGAAAGCTAACCATGACATGTTTTTTGGGTATATTTTTTGATCAAATTTTGTCAAAAATTGACCAAGTAAGTCCTTGTTAGTATAGTGGTGAGTATGCCCACCTGTCACTCGGAAGGCCGTGGTTTGTTTCCCTGACGGGGAGATTTGTACTTTTAATCTCTTTTCTGCATGCTGTTTCACTTTGTTTTATTGAGATAACAACAAATTGAATCCAGGGAATATGTCAACTTGAAAACATCTTGCATGTAAGCTTCATGGCCAGTGCCACAAGTACAATTTGTGATGTCCCCATGACCTGGTTTAGAGTATATTTTTCAAAGTTATAAATAGTGATTCAATACACTGCTTGGTTAGAGCAGGAGAATAGACTTTAGAGTGCTATGCATTGCAAGAGTAAAATTATGTTGTCAATATTACTGACTTTTCATTTTCCAAATAATAGGTTAAATATTTCTTTAGGGTTTTAAATTAGCATGAAAAAATGTAGCATATAATCTCTTTGGCCAATGACATACACATTTCGATAGCTAACCATGACATGTTTTTTGGGTATATTATTTGATAAAATGTTGTCAAAAATTGACCAAGTAAGTCCTTGTTAGTATAGTGGTGAGTATTCCTGCCTGTCACGCTTGAGGCTGGGGTTTGATTCCTCAATGGGGAGATTTGAACTTTTAATCTCTTTTCTGCATGCTGTTTCTCTTTATTTCTTGAGATTACAAAAATGCCTTATCTAAATTGAATCCAGGGATTATGCTAACTTGAAAAAATCTTGCATGTAAGCTTCATGGCCAGTGCCACAAGTACAATTTGCGATGTCCCCATGACCTGGTTTTGGGTATTTTAATCAATGTAATTAATAGTGATTCAATACACTGCTTGGTTAGAGCAGGAGAATAGACTTTATTGGGCTATGCATTGCAAGAGTAAAATAATGTTGTCAATATTACTGACTTTTCATTTGCCAAATAATCGGTTAAATATTTCTTTAGGGTTTTAAATTAGCTTGAAAAAATGTAGCATATAATCTCTTTGGCCAATGACATACACATTTCGATAGCTAACCATGACATGTTTTTTGGGTATATTTTTTGATCAAATTTTGTCAAAAATTGACCAAGTAAGTCCTTGTTAGTATAGTGGTGAGTATCCCCGCCTGTCACGCTTGAGGCTGGGGTTTGATTCCTCAATGGGGAGATTTGAACTTTTAATCTCTTTTCTGCATGCTGTTTCACTTTGTTTCTTGAGATTACAAAAACACCTTATCTAAATTGAATCCAGTGTTTATGTCAACTTGAAAAAATCTTGCATGTAAGCTTCATGCCCAGTGCTACAAGTATAATTTGCGATGTCCCCATGACCTGGTTTTGGGTATATTTATCAAAGTAATAAATAATGATTCAATACACTGCTTGGTTAGAGTAGGAGAATAGACTTTAGAGTGCTATGCATTGCAAGAGTGAAATTATGTTGTCAATATTACTGACTTTTCATTTGCCGAATAATAGGTTAAATATTTCTTTAGGGTTATAAATTAGCATGAAAAAATGTAGCATATAATCTCTTTGGCCAATGACATACACATTTCGAAAGCTAACCACGACATGCTTTTTTTGGTATATTTTTTTATCAAATTTTGCCAAAAATTGACCAGTAAAGTCCTTGTTAGTATAGTGGTGAGTATCCCCACCTTTCACGGGGGAGACCGTGGTTTGTTTCCCTGACGGGGAGATTTGAACTTTTAATCTCTTTTCTGCATGCTGTTTCACTTTGTTTTATTGAGATAACAACAAATTGAATCCAGGGAATATGTCAACTTGAAAACATCTTGCATGTAAGCTTCATGGCCAGTGCCACAAGTACAATTTGTGATGTCCCCATGACCTGGTTTAGTGTATATTTTTCAAAGTTATAAATAGTGATTCAATACACTGCTTGGTTAGAGCAGGAGAATAGACTTTAGAGTGCTATGCATTGCAAGAGTAAAATTATGTTGTCAATATTACTGACTTTTCATTTTCCAAATAATAGGTTAAATATTTCTTTAGGGTTTTAAATTAGCATGAAAAAATGTAGCATATAATCTCTTTGGCCAATGACATACACATTTCGATAGCTAACCATGACATGTTTTTTGGGTATATTATTTGATAAAATGTTGTCAAAAATTGACCAAGTAAGTCCTTGTTAGTATAGTGGTGAGTATCCCTGCCTGTCACGCTTGAGGCTGGGGTTTGATTCCTCAATGGGGAGATTTGAACTTTTAATCTCTTTTCTGCATGCTGTTTCTCTTTATTTCTTGAGATTACAAAAATGCCTTATCTAAATTGAATCCAGGGATTATGTTAACTTGAAAAAATCTTGCATGTAAGCTTCATGGCCAGTGCCACAAGTACAATTTGCGATGTCCCCATGACCTGGTTTTGGGTATTTTAATCAATGTAATTAATAGTGATTCAATACACTGCTTGGTTAGAGCAGGAGAATAGACTTTAGAGGGCTATGCATTGCAAGAGTAAAATAATGTTGTCAATATTACTGACTTTTCATTTGCCAAATAATCGGTTAAATATTTCTTTAGGGTTTTAAATTAGCTTGAAAAAATGTAGCATATAATCTCTTTGGCCAATGACATACACATTTCGAGAGCTAACCATGACATGTTTTTTGGGTATATTTTTTGATCAAATTTTGTCAAAAATTGACCAAGTAAGTCCTTGTTAGTATAGTGGTGAGTATCCCCGCCTGTCACGCTTGAGGCTGGGGTTTGATTCTTCAATGGGGAGATTTGAACTTTTAATCTCTTTTCTGCATGATGTTTCACTTTGTTTCTTGAGATTACAAAAACACCTTATCTAAATTGAATCCAGTGTTATGTCAACTTGAAAAAATCTTGCATGTAAGCTTCATGGCCAGTGCTACAAGTATAATTTGCGATGTCCCCATGACCTGGTTTTGGGTATATTTATCAAAGTAATAAATAATGATTCAATACACTGCTTGGTTAGAGTAGGAGAATAGACTTTAGAGTGTTATGCATTGCAAGAGTGAAATTATGTTGTCAATATTACTGACTTTTCATTTGCCGAATAATAGGTTAAATATTTCTTTAGGGTTATAAATTAGCATGAAAAAATGTAGCATATAATCTCTTTGGCCAATGACATACACATTTCGAAAGCTAACCATGACATGCATTTTTTGGTATATTTTTTTATCAAATTTTGCCAAAAATTGACCAGTAAAGTCCTTGTTAGTATAGTGGTGAGTATCCCCACCTTTCACGGGGGAGACCGTGGTTTGTTTCCCTGACGGGGAGATTTGAACTTTTAATCTCTTTTCTGCATGCTGTTTCACTTTGTTTTATTGAGATAACAACAAATTGAATCCAGGGAATATGTCAACTTGAAAACATCTTGCATGTAAGCTTCATGGCCAGTGCCACAAGTACAATTTGTGATGTCCCCATGACCTGGTTTAGTGTATATTTTTCAAAGTTATAAATAGTAATTCAATACACTGCTTGGTTAGAGCAGGAGAATAGACTTTAGAGTTCTATGCATTGCAAGAGTAAAATTATGTTATCAATATTACTGACTTTTCATTTGCCAAATAATAGGTTAAATATTTCTTTAGGGTTTTAAATTAGCATGAAAAAATGTAGCATATAATCTCTTTGGCCAATGACATACACATTTCGATAGCTAACCATGACTTGTTTTTTGGGTATATGTTTTGATAAAATGTTGTCAAAAATTGACCAAGTAAGTCCTTGTTAGTATAGTATGAAGTATCCCCGCCTGACATGCGGGAGACAGGGGTTTGATTTCTCGACTGGGAGTTTTGAACTTTCAATCTCTTTTTTTGCATGCTGTTTCACTTTGTTTCATTGAGATAACAAAAATGCCTTATCTAAATTAAATCCAGGGTTTATGTCAACTTGAAAAAATCTTGCATGTAAGCTTCATGGCCAGTGCTACAAGTACAATTTGTGAGGTCACCATGACCTGGTTTTCGGTATATTTATCAAAGTAATAAATAGTGATTCAATACACTGCTTGGTTAGAGCAGGAGAAAAGACTTTAGAGTGCTATGCATTGCAAGAGTAAAATTATGTTGTCAATATTACTGACTTTTCATTTGCCAAATAATAGGTTAAATATTTCTTTAGGGTTTTAAATTAGCTTGAAAAAATGTAGCATATAATCTCTTTGGCCAATGACATACAAATTTCGATAGCTAACCATGACATGTTTTTTGTGTATATTTTTTGATCATATTTTGCCAAAAATGGACCAAGTAAGTCCTCGTTAGTATAGTGTGAAGTATTCCCGCCTGACCTGCGGGAGACCGGGGTTTGATTTCTCGACTGGGAGTTTTGAACTTTCAATCTCTTTTTTTGCATGCTGTTTCACTTTGTTTCATTGAGATAACAAAAATGCCTTATCTAAATTAAATCCAGGGTTTATGTCAACTTGAAAAAATCTTGCATGTAAGCTTCATGGCCAGTTCTACAAGTACAATTTGTGAGGTCACCATGACCTGGTTTTGGATATATTTATCAAAGTAATAAATAGTGATTCAATACACTGCTTGGTTAGAGCAGGAGAAAAGACTTTAGAGTGCTATGCATTGCAAGAGTAAAATTATGTTGTCAAAATTACTGACTTTTCATTTGCCAAATAATAGGTTAAATATTTCTTTAGGGTTTTAAATTAGCTTGAAAAAATGTACCATATAATCTCTTTGGCCAATGACATACACATTTCGATAGCTAACCATGACATGTTTTTTGGGTATATTTTTTGATCATATTTTGCCAAAAATGGACCAAGTAAGTCCTCGTTAGTATAGTGTGAAGTATTCCCGCCTGACCTGCGGGAGACCGGGGTTTGATTTCTCGACTGGGAGTTTTGAACTTTCAATCTCTTTTTTTGCATGCTGTTTCACTTTGTTTCATTGAGATAACAAAAATGCCTTATCTAAATTGAATCCAGGGTTTATGTCAACTTGAAAAAATCTTGCATGTAAGCTTCATGGCCAGTTCTACAAGTACAATTTGTGAGGTCACCATGACCTGGTTTTGGATATATTTATCAAAGTAATAAATAGTGATTCAATACACTGCTTGGTTAGAGCAGGAGAAAAGACTTTAGAGTGCTATGCATTGCAAGAGTAAAATTATGTTGTCAAAATTACTGACTTTTCATTTGCCAAATAATAGGTTAAATATTTCTTTAGGGTTTTAAATTAGCTTGAAAAAATGTAGCATATAATCTCTTTGGCCAATGACATACACATTTCGATAGCTAACCATGACATGTTTTTTGGGTATATTTTTTGAACATATTTTGCCAAAAATTGACCAAGTAAGTCCTCGTTAGTATAGTATGAAGTATCCCCGCCTGACATGCGGGAGACCGGGGTTTGATTTCTCGACTGGGAGTTTTGAACTTTCAATCTCTTTTTTTGCATGCTGTTTCACTTTGTTTCATTGAGATAACAAAAATGCCTTATCTAAATTAAATCCAGGGTTTATGTCAACTTGAAAAAATCTTGCATGTAAGCTTCATGGCCAGTGCTACAAGTACAATTTGTGAGGTCACCATGACCTGGTTTTGGGTATATTTATCAAAGTAATAAATAGTGATTCAATACACTGCTTGGTTAGAGCAGGAGAAAAGACTTTAGAGTGCTATGCATTGCAAGAGTAAAATTATGTTTTCAATATTACTGACTTTTCATTTTCCAAATACTAGGTTAAATATTTCTTTAGGGTTTTAAATTAGCTTGAAAAAATGTAGCATATAATCTCTTTGGCCAATGACATACAAATTTCGATAGCTAACCATGACATGTTTTTTGGGTATATTTTTTGATATTATTTTGCCAAAAATTGACCAAGTAAGTCCTCATTAGTATAGTGTGAAGTGATTCCGCCTGTCATGCGGGAGCCTGGGGTTCAATTCCCCGACGGGGAGTTTTGAACTTTTAATCTATTTTTTTTGCATGCTGTTTCACTTTGTTTCATTGAGATAACAAAAATGCCTTATCTAAATTGAATCCAGGGATTATGTCAACTTGAAAAAAATCTTCCATGTAAGCTTCATGGCCAGTACTACAAGTAGAATTTACGAGGTCCCCATGACCTGGCTTTAGGTATATTTATCAAAGTAATAAATAGTGATTCAATACACTGCTTGGTTAGAGCAGGAGAAAATACTTTAGAGTGCTATGGATTGCAAGAGTAAAATTATGTTGTCAAAATTACTGACTTTTCATTTGCCAAATAATAGGTTAAATATTTCTTTAGGGTTTTAAATTAGCTTGAAAAAATGTAGCATATAATCTCTTTGGCCAATGACATACACATTTCAATAGCTAACCATGACATGTTTTTTGTGTATATTTTTTGATCATATTTTGCCAAAAATTGACCAAGTAAGTCCTCGTTAGTATAGTGTGAAGTATCCCCGCCTGACCTGCGGGAGACCGGGGTTTGATTTCTCGACTGGGAGTTTTGAACTTTCAATCTCTTTTTTTGCATGCTGTTTCACTTTGTTTCATTGAGATAACAAAAATGCCTTATCTAAATTGAATCCAGGGTTTATGTCAACTTGAAAAAATCTTGCATGTAAGCTTCATGGCCAGTTCTAGAAGTACAATTTGTGAGGTCACCATGACCTGGTTTTGGATATATTTATCAAAGTAATAAATAGTGATTCAATACACTGCTTGGTTAGAGCAGGAGAAAAGACTTTAGAGTGCTATGCATTGCAAGAGTAAAATTATGTTGTCAAAATTACTGACTTTTCATTTGCCAAATAATAGGTTAAATATTTCTTTAGGGTTTTAAATTAGCTTGAAAAAATGTAGCATATAATCTCTTTGGCCAATGACATACACATTTCGATAGCTAACCATGACATGTTTTTTGGGTATATTTTTTGAACATATTTTGCCAAAAATTGACCAAGTAAGTCCTCGTTAGTATAGTATGAAGTATCCCCGCCTGACATGCGGGAGACCGGGGTTTGATTTCTCGACTGGGAGTTTTGAACTTTCAATCTCTTTTTTTGCATGCTGTTTCACTTTGTTTCATTGAGATAACAAAAATGCCTTATCTAAATTAAATCCAGGGTTTATGTCAACTTGAAAAAATCTTGCATGTAAGCTTCATGGCCAGTGCTACAAGTACAATTTGTGAGGTCACCATGACCTGGTTTTGGGTATATTTATCAAAGTAATAAATAGTGATTCAATACACTGCTTGGTTAGAGCAGGAGAAAAGACTTTAGAGTGCTATGCATTGCAAGAGTAAAATTATGTTGTCAATATTACTGACTTTTCATTTGCCAAATAATAGGTTAAATATTTCTTTAGGGTTTTAAATTAGCTTGAAAAAATGTAGCATATAATCTCTTTGGCCAATGACATACAAATTTCGATAGCTAACCATGACATGTTTTTTGTGTATATTTTTTGATCATATTTTGCCAAAAATGGACCAAGTAAGTCCTTGTTTGTATAGTGTGAAGTATTCCCGCCTGACCTGCGGGAGACCGGGGTTTGATTTCTCGACTGGGAGTTTTGAACTTTCAATCTCTTTTTTTGCATGCTGTTTCACTTTGTTTCATTGAGATAACAAAAATGCCTTACCTAAATTAAATCCAGGGTTTATGTCAACTTGAAAAAATCTTGCATGTAAGCTTCATGGCCAGTGCTACAAGTACAATTTGTGAGGTCACCATGACCTGGTTTTGGGTATATTTATCAAAGTAATAAATAGTGATTCAATACACTGCTTGGTTAGAGCAGGAGAAAAGACTTTAGAGTGCTATGCATTGCAAGAGTAAAATTATGTTGTCAATATTACTGACTTTTCATTTTCAAAATAATAGGTTAAATATTTCTTTAGGGTTTTAAATTAGCTTGAAAAAATGTAGCATATAATCTCTTTGGCCAATGACATACAAATTTCGATAGCTAACCATGACATGTTTTTTGGGAATATTTTTTGATATTATTTTGCCAAAAATTGACCAAGTAAGTCCTCGTTAGTATAGTGTGAAGTGATTCCGCCTGTCATGCGGGAGCCTGGGGTTCAATTCCCCGACGGGGAGTTTTGAACTTTAAATCTATTTTTTTTGCATGCTGTTTCACTTTGTTTCATTGAGATAACAAAAATGCCTTATCTAAATTGAATCCAGGGATTATGTCAACTTGAAAAAAATCTTCCATGTAAGCTTCATGGCCAGTACTACAAGTAGAATTTACGAGGACCCCATGATCTGGCTTTAGGTATATTTATCAAAGTAATAAATAGTGATTCAATACACTGCTTGGTTAGAGCAGGAGAAAATACTTTAGAGTGCTATGGATTGCAAGAGTAAAATTATGTTGTCAAAATTACTGACTTTTCATTTGCCAAATAATAGGTTAAATATTTCTTTAGGGTTTTAAATTAGCTTGAAAAAATGTAGCATATAATCTCTTTGGCCAATGACATACACATTTCAATAGCTAACCATGACATGTTTTTTGTGTATATTTTTTGATCATATTTTGCCAAAAATTGACCAAGTAAGTCCTCGTTAGTATAGTGTGAAGTATCCCCGCCTGACCTGCGGGAGACCGGGGTTTGATTTCTCGACTGGGAGTTTTGAACTTTCAATCTCTTTTTTTGCATGCTGTTTCACTTTGTTTCATTGAGATAACAAAAATGCCTTATCTAAATTGAATCCAGGGTTTATGTCAACTTGAAAAAATCTTGCATGTAAGCTTCATGGCCAGTTCTACAAGTACAATTTGTGAGGTCACCATGACCTGGTTTTGGATATATTTATCAAAGTAATAAATAGTGATTCAATACACTGCTTGGTTAGAGCAGGAGAAAAGACTTTAGAGTGCTATGCATTGCAAGAGTAAAATTATGTTGTCAAAATTACTGACTTTTCATTTGCCAAATAATAGGTTAAATATTTCTTTAGGGTTTTAAATTAGCTTGAAAAAATGTAGCATATAATCTCTTTGGCCAATGACATACACATTTCGATAGCTAACCATGACATGTTTTTTGGGTATATTTTTTGAACATATTTTGCCAAAAATTGACCAAGTAAGTCCTCGTTAGTATAGTATGAAGTATCCCCGCCTGACATGCGGGAGACCGGGGTTTGATTTCTCGACTGGGAGTTTTGAACTTTCAATCTCTTTTTTTGCATGCTGTTTCACTTTGTTTCATTGAGATAACAAAAATGCCTTATCTAAATTAAATCCAGGGTTTATGTCAACTTGAAAAAATCTTGCATGTAAGCTTCATGGCCAGTGCTACAAGTACAATTTGTGAGGTCACCATGACCTGGTTTTGGGTATATTTATCAAAGTAATAAATAGTGATTCAATACACTGCTTGGTTAGAGCAGGAGAAAAGACTTTAGAGTGCTATGCATTGCAAGAGTAAAATTATGTTGTCAATATTACTGACTTTTCATTTTCCAAATAATAGGTTAAATATTTCTTTAGGGTTTTAAATTAGCTTGAAAAAATGTAGCATATAATCTCTTAGGCCAATGACATACAAATTTCGATAGCTAACCATGACATGTTTTTTGGGTATATTTTTTGATATTATTTTGCCAAAAATTGACCAAGTAAGTCCTCGTTAGTATAGTGTGAAGTGATTCCGCCTGTCATGCGGGAGCCTGGGGTTCAATTCCCCGACGGGGAGTTTTGAACTTTTAATCTATTTTTTTTGCATGCTGTTTCACTTTGTTTCATTGAGATAACAAAAATGCCTTATCTAAATTGAATCCAGGGATTATGTCAACTTGAAAAAAATCTTCCATATAAGCTTCATGGCCAGTACTACAAGTAGAATTTACGAGGTCCCCATGACCTGGCTTTAGGTATATTTATCAAAGTAATAAATAGTGATTCAATACACTGCTTGGTTAGAGCAGGAGAAAATACTTTAGAGTGCTATGGATTGCAAGAGTAAAATTATGTTGTCAAAATTACTGACTTTTCATTTGCCAAATAATAGGTTAAATATTTCTTTAGGGTTTTAAATTAGCTTGAAAAAATGTAGCATATAATCTCTTTGGCCAATGACATACACATTTCAATAGCTAACCATGACATGTTTTTTGTGTATATTTTTTGATCATATTTTGCCAAAAATTGACCAAGTAAGTCCTCGTTAGTATAGTGTGAAGTATCCCCGCCTGACCTGCGGGAGACCGGGGCTTGATTTCTCGACTGGGAGTTTTGAACTTTCAATCTCTTTTTTTGCATGCTGTTTCACTTTGTTTCATTGAGATAACAAAAATGCCTTATCTAAATTGAATCCAGGGTTTATGTCAACTTGAAAAAATCTTGCATGTAAGCTTCATGGCCAGTTCTACAAGTACAATTTGTGAGGTCACCATGACCTGGTTTTGGATATATTTATCAAAGTAATAAATAGTGATTCAATACACTGCTTGGTTAGAGCAGGAGAAAAGACTTTAGAGTGCTATGCATTGCAAGAGTAAAATTATGTTGTCAAAATTACTGACTTATAATTTGCCAAATAATAGGTTAAATATTTCTTTAGGGTTTTAAATTAGCTTGAAAAAATGTAGCATATAATCTCTTTGGCCAATGACATACACATTTCGATAGCTAACCATGACATGTTTTTTGGGTATATTTTTTGAACATATTTTGCCAAAAATTGACCAAGTAAGTCCTCGTTAGTATAGTATGAAGTATCCCTGCCTGACATGCGGGAGACCGGGGTTTGATTTCTCGACTGGGAGTTTTGAACTTTCAATCTCTTTTTTTGCATGCTGTTTCACTTTGTTTCATTGAGATAACAAAAATGCCTTATCTAAATTAAATCCAGGGTTTATGTCAACTTGAAAAAATCTTGCATGTAAGCTTCATGGCCAGTGCTACAAGTACAATTTGTGAGGTCACCATGACCTGGTTTTGGGTATATTTATCAAAGTAATAAATAGTGATTCAATACACTGCTTGGTTAGAGCAGGAGAAAAGACTTTAGAGTGCTATGCATTGCAAGAGTAAAATTATGTTGTCAATATTACTGACTTTTCATTTTCCAAATAATAGGTTAAATATTTCTTTAGGGTTTTAAATTAGCTTGAAAAAATGTAGCATATAATCTCTTTGGCCAATGACATACAAATTTCGATAGCTAACCATGACATGTTTTTTGGGTATATTTTTTGATATTATTTTGCCAAAAATTGACCAAGTAAGTCCTCGTTAGTATAGTGTGAAGTGATTCCGCCTGTCATGCGGGAGCCTGGGGTTCAATTCCCCGACGGGGAGTTTTGAACTTTTAATCTATTTTTTTTGCATGCTGTTTCACTTTGTTTCATTGAGATAACAAAAATGCCTTATCTAAATTGAATCCAGGGATTATGTCAACTTGAAAAAAATCTTCCATATAAGCTTCATGGCCAGTACTACAAGTAGAATTTATGAGGTCCCCATGACCTGGCTTTAGGTATATTTATCAAAGTAATAAATAGTGATTCAATACACTGCTTGGTTAGAGCAGGAGAAAATACTTTAGAGTGCTATGGATTGCAAGAGTAAAATTATGTTGTCAAAATTACTGACTTTTCATTTGCCAAATAATAGGTTAAATATTTCTTTAGGGTTTTAAATTAGCTTGAAAAAATGTAGCATATAATCTCTTTGGCCAATGACATACACATTTCAATAGCTAACCATGACATGTTTTTTGTGTATATTTTTTGATCATATTTTGCCAAAAATTGACCAAGTAAGTCCTCGTTAGTATAGTGTGAAGTATCCCCGCCTGACCTGCGGGAGACCGGGGTTTGATTTCTCGACTGGGAGTTTTGAACTTTCAATCTCTTTTTTTGCATGCTGTTTCACTTTGTTTCATTGAGATAACAAAAATGCCTTATCTAAATTGAATCCAGGGTTTATGTCAACTTGAAAAAATCTTGCATGTAAGCTTCATGGCCAGTTCTACAAGTACAATTTGTGAGGTCTCCATGACCTGGTTTTGGATATATTTATCAAAGTAATAAATAGTGATTCAATACACTGCTTGGTTAGAGCAGGAGAAAAGACTTTAGAGTGCTATGCATTGCAAGAGTAAAATTATGTTGTCAAAATTACTGACTTTTCATTTGCCAAATAATAGGTTAAATATTTCTTTAGGGTTTTAAATTAGCTTGAAAAAACGTAGCATATAATCTCTTTGGCCAATGACATACACATTTCGATAGCTAACCATGACATGTTTTTTGGGTATATTTTTTGAACATATTTTGCCAAAAATTGACCAAGTAAGTCCTCGTTAGTATAGTATGAAGTATCCCCGCCTGACATGCGGGAGACCGGGGTTTGATTTCTCGACTGGGAGTTTTGAACTTTCAATCTCTTTTTTTGCATGCTGTTTCACTTTGTTTCATTGTGATAACAAAAATGCCTTATCTAAATTAAATCCAGGGTTTATGTCAACTTGAAAAAATCTTGCATGTAAGCTTCATGGCCAGTGCTACAAGTACAATTTGTGAGGTCACCATGACCTGGTTTTGGGTATATTTATCAAAGTAATAAATAGTGATTCAATACACTGCTTGGTTAGAGCAGGAGAAAAGACTTTAGAGTGCTATGCATTGCAAGAGTAAAATTATGTTGTCAATATTACTGACTTTTCATTTTCCAAATACTAGGTTAAATATTTCTTTAGGGTTTTAAATTAGCTTGAAAAAATGTAGCATATAATCTCTTTGGCCAATGACATACAAATTTCGATAGCTAACCATGACATGTTTTTTGGGTATATTTTTTTATATTATTTTGCCAAAAATTGACCAAGTAAGTCCTCATTAGTATAGTGTGAAGTGATTCCGCCTGTCATGCGGGAGCCTGGGGTTCAATTCCCCGACGGGGAGTTTTGAACTTTTAATCTATTTTTTTTGCATGCTGTTTCACTTTGTTTCATTGAGATAACAAAAATACCTTATCTAAATTGAATCCAGGGATTATGTCAACTTGAAAAAAATCTTCCATGTAAGCTTCATGGCCAGTACTACAAGTAGAATTTACGAGGTCCCCATGACCTGGCTTTAGGTATATTTATCAAAGTAATAAATAGTGATTCAATACACTGCTTGGTTAGAGCAGGAGAAAAGACTTTAGAGTGCTATGGATTGCAAGAGTAAAATTATGTTGTCAATATTACTGACTTTTCATTTTCCAAATAATAGGTTAAATATTTCTTTAGGGTTTTAAATTAGCTTGAAAAAATGTAGCATATAATCTCTTTGGCCAATGACATACACATTTCGATAGCTAACCATGACATGTTTTTTGTGTATATTTTTTGATCATATTTTGCCAAAAATTGACCAAGTAAGTCCTCGTTAGTATAGTGTGAAGTATCCCCGCCTGACCTGCAGGAGACCGGGGTTTGATTTCTCGACTGGGAGTTTTGAACTTTCAATCTCTTTTTTTGCATGCTGTTTCACTTTGTTTCATTGAGATAACAAAAATGCCTTATCTAAATTGAATCCAGGGTTTATGTCAACTTGAAAAAATCTTGCATGTAAGCTTCATGGCCAGTTCTACAAGTACAATTTGTGAGGTCACCATGACCTGGTTTTGGATATTTTTATCAAAGTAATAAATAGTGATTCAATACACTGCTAGGTTAGAGCAGGAGAAAAGACTTTAGAGTGCTATGCATTGCAAGAGTAAAATTATGTTGTCAAAATTACTGACTTTTCATTTGCCAAATAATAGGTTAAATATTTCTTTAGGGTTTTAAATTAGCTTGAAAAAATGTAGCATATAATCTCTTTGGCCAATGACATACAAATTTCGATAGCTAACCATGACATGTTTTTTGTGTATATTTTTTGATCATATTTTGCCAAAAATTGACCAAGTAAGTCCTCGTTAGTATAGTGTGAAGTATTCCCGCCTGACCTGCGGGAGACCGGGGTTTGATTTCTCGACTGGGAGTTTTGAACTTTCAATCTCTTTTTTTGCATGCTGTTTCACTTTGTTTCATTGAGATAACAAAAATGCCTTATCTAAATTGAATCCAGGGTTTATGTCAACTTGAAAAAATCTTGCATGTAAGCTTCATGGCCAGTTCTACAAGTACAATTTGTGAGGTCACCATGACCTGGTTTTGGATATATTTATCAAAGTAATAAATAGTGATTCAATACACTGCTTGGTAAGAGCAGGAAAAAAGACTTTAGAGTGCTATGCATTGCAAGAGTAAAATTATGTTGTCAAAATTACTGACTTTTCATTTGCCAAATAATAGTTTAAATATTTCTTTAGGGTTTTAAATTAGCTTGAAAAAATGTAGCATATAATCTCTTTGGCCAATGACATACACATTTCGATAGCTAACTATGACATGTTTTTTGGGTATATTTTTTGATCATATTTTGCCAAAAATTGACCAAGTAAGTCCTCGTTAGTATAGTATGAAGTATCCCCGCCTGACCTGCGGGAGACCGGGGTTTGATTTCTCGACTGGGAGTTTTGAACTTTCAATCTCTTTTTTTGCATGCTGTTTCACTTTGTTTCATTGAGATAACAAAAATACCTTACCTAAATTAAATCCAGGGTTTATGTCAACTTGAAAAAATCTTGCATGTAAGCTTCATGGCCAGTGCTACAAGTACAATTTGTGAGGTCACCATGACCTGGTTTTGGGTATATTTATCAAAGTAATAAATAGTGATTCAATACACTGCTTGGTTAGAGCAGGAGAAAAGACTTTAGAGTGCTATGCATTGCAAGAGTAAAATTATGTTGTCAATATTACTGACTTTTCATTTTCCAAATAATAGGTTAAATATTTCTTTAGGGTTTTAAATTAGCTTGAAAAAATGTAGCATATAATCTCTTTGGCCAATGACATACAAATTTCGATAGCTAACCATGACATGTTTTTTGGGTATATTTTTTGATATTATTTTGCCAAAAATTGACCAAGTAAGTCCTCGTTAGTATAGTGTGAAGTGATTCCGCCTGTCATGCGGGAGCCTGGGGTTCAATTCCCCGATGGGGAGTTTTGAACTTTTAATCTATTTTTTTGCATGCTGTTTCACTTTGTTTCATTGAGATAACAAAAATGCCTTATCTAAATTAAATCCAGGGTTTATGTCAACTTGAAAAAATCTTGCATGTAAGCTTCATGGACAGTGCTACAAGTACAATTTGTGAGGTCACCATGACCTGGTTTTGGGTATATTTATCAAAGTAATAAATAGTGATTCAATACACTGCTTGGTTAGAGCAGGAGAAAAGACTTTAGAGTGCTATGCATTGCAAGAGTAAAATTATGTTGTCAATATTACTGACTTTTCATTTGCCAAATAATAGGTTAAATATTTCTTTAGGGTTTTAAATTAGCTTGAAAAAATGTAGCATATAATCTCTTTGGCCAATGACATACAAATTTCGATAGCTAACCATGACATGTTTTTTGGGTATATTTTTTGATATTATTTTGCCAAAAATTGACCAAGTAAGTCCTCGTTTGTATAGTGTGAAGTGATTCCGCCTGTCATGCGGGAGCCTGGGGTTCAATTCCCTGACGGGGAGTTTTGAACTTTTAATCTATATTTTTTGCATGCTGTTTCACTTTGTTTCATTGAGATAACAAAAATGCCTTATCTAAATTGAATCCAGGGATTATGTCAACTTGAAAAAAATCTTCCATGTAAGCTTCATGGCCAGTACTACAAGTAGAATTGACGAGGTCCCCATGACCTGGATTTAGGTATATTTATCAAAGTAATAAATAGTGATTCAATACACTGCTTGGTTAGAGCAGGAGAAAATACTTTAGAGTGCTATGGATTGCAAGAGTAAAATTATGTTGTCAATATTACTGACTTTTCATTTTCCAAATAATAGGTTAAATATTTCTTTAGGGTTTTAAATTAGCTTGAAAAAATGTAGCATATAATCTCTTTGGCCAATGACATACACATTTCGATAGCTAACCATGACATGTTTTTTGGGAATATTTTTTGATCATATTTTGCCAAAAATTGACCAAGTAAGTCCTCGTTAGTATAGTGTGAAGTATCCCCGCCTGACCTGCGGGAGACCGGGGTTTGATTTCTCGACTGGGAGTTTTGAACTTTCAATCTCTTTTTTTGCATGCTGTTTCACTTTGTTTCATTGAGATAACAAAAATGCCTTATCTAAATTATATCCAGGGTTTATGTCAACTTGAAAAAATCTTGCATGTAAGCTTCATGGCCAGTGCTACAAGTACAATTTGTGAGGTCACCATGACCTGGTTTTGGGTATATTTATCAAAGTAATAAATAGTGATTCAATACACTGCTTGGTTAGAGCAGGAGAAAAGACTTTAGAGTGCTATGCATTGCAAGAGTAAAATTATGTTTTCAATATTACTGACTTTTCATTTTCCAAATACTAGGTTAAATATTTCTTTAGGGTTTTAAATTAGCTTGAAAAAATGTAGCATATAATCTCTTTGGCCAATGACATACAAATTTCGATAGCTAACCATGACATGTTTTTTGGGTATATTTTTTTATATTATTTTGCCAAAAATTGACCAAGTAAGTCCTCGTTAGTATAGTGTGTAGTGTTTCCGCCTGTCATGTGGGAGGCTGGGGTTCAATTCCCCGACGGGGAGTTTTGAACTTTTAATCTATTTTTTTTGCATGCTGTTTCACTTTGTTTCATTGAGATAACAAAAATGCCTTATCTAAATTGAATCCAGGGATTATGTCAACTTGAAAAAAATCTTGCATGTAAGCTTCATGGCCAGTGCTACAAGTAGAATTTACGAGGTCCCCATGACCTGGTTTTGGGTATATTTATCAAAGTAATAAATAGTGATTCAATACACTGCTTGGTTAGAGCAGGAGAAAAGACTTTAGATTGCTATGCATTGCAAGAGTAAAATTATGTTGTCAATATTACTGACTTTTCATTTGCCAAATAATAGGTTAAATATTTCTTTAGGGTTTTAAATTAGCTTGAAAAAATGTAGCATATAATCTCTTTGGCCAATGACATACACATTTCGATAGCTAACCATGACATGTTTTTTGGGTATATTTTTTGATCAAATTTTGCCAAAAATTTACCAAGTAAGTCCTCGTTAGTATAGTGGTGAGTATCCCCACCTGTCACGCGGGAGACCGGGGTTCAATTCCCCGACGGGGAGTTTTGAACTTTTAATCTCTTTTCTGTGTGCTGTTTCACGTTGTTTCATTGAGATTACAAAAATGCCTTATCCAAATTGAATCCAGGGTTTATGTCAACTTGAAAAAAATCTTGCATGTAAGTTTCATGGCCAGTGCTACAAGTACAGTTTGTGAGGTCCCCATGACCTGGCTTTAGGTATATTTATCAAAGTAATAAATTGTGATTCAATACACTGCTTTGTTAGAGGAGGAGAATAGACTTTAGAGTGCTATGCATTGCAAGAGTAAAATTATGTTGTCAAAATTACTGACTTTTCATTTGCCAAATAATAGTATAAATATTTCTTTAAGGTTTTAAATTATCTTGAAAAAATGTAGCATATAATCTCTTTGGCCAATGACATACACATTTCGATAGCTAACCATGACATGTTTTTTGGGTATATTTTTTGATCATATTTTGCCAAAAATTGACCAAGTAAGTCCTCGTTAGTATAGTGTGAAGTATCCCCGCCTGACCTGCGGGAGACCGGGGTTTTATTTCTCGACTGGGAGTTTTGAACTTTCAATCTCTTTTTTTGCATGCTGTTTCACTTTGTTTCATTGAGATAACAAAAATGCCTTATCTAAATTGAATCCAGGGTTTCTCTCAACTTGAAAAAATCTTGCATGTAAGCTTCATGGCCAGTGCTACAAGTACAATTTGTGAGGTCACCATGACCTGGTTTTGGGTATATTTATCAAAGTAATAAATAGTGATTCAATACACTGCTTGGTTAGAGCAGGAAAAAAGACTTTAGAGTGCTATGCATTGCAAGAGTAAAATTATGTTGTCAAAATTACTGACTTTTCATTTGCCAAATAATAGGTTAAATATTTCTTTAGGGTTTTAAATTAGCTTAAAAAAATGTAGCATATAATCTCTTTGGCCAATGACATACACATTTCGATAGCTAACCATGACATGTTTTTTGGGTATATTTTTTGATCATATTTTGCCAAAAATTGACCAAGTAAGTCCTCGTTAGTATAGTATGAAGTATCCCCGCCTGACCTGCGGGAGACCGGGGTTTGATTTCTCGACTGGGAGTTTTGAACTTTCAATCTCTTTTTTTGCATGCTGTTTCACTTTGTTTCATTGAGATAACAAAAATGCCTTACCTAAATTAAATCCAGGGTTTATGTCAACTTGAAAAAATCTTGCATGTAAGCTTCATGGCCAGTGCTAAGAGTACAATTTGTGAGGTCACCATGACCTGGTTTTGTGTATATTTATCAAAGTAATAAATAGTGATTCAATACACTGCTTGGTTAGAGCAGGAGAAAAGACTTTAGAGTGCTATGCATTGCAAGAGTAAAATTATGTTGTCAATATTACTGACTTTTCATTTTCCAAATAATAGGTTAAATATTTCTTTAGGGTTTTAAATTAGCTTGAATAAATGTAGCATATAATCTCTTTGGCCAATGACATACAAATTTCGATAGCTAACCATGACATGTTTTTTGGGTATATTTTTTTATATTATTTTGCCAAAAATTGACCAAGTAAGTCCTCGTTAGTATAGTGTGAAATGATTCCGCCTGTCATGCGGGAGGCTGGGGTCCAATTCCCCGACGGGGAGTTTTGAACTTTTAATCTATTTTTTTTGCATGCTGTTTCACTTTGTTTCATTGAGATAACAAAAATGCCTTATCTAAATTGAATCCAGGGATTATGTCAACTTGAAAAAAATCTTCCATGTAAGCTTCATGGCCAGTACTACAAGTAGAATTTACGAGGTCCCCATGACCTGGCTTTAGGTATATTTATCAAAGTAATAAATAGTGATTCAATACACTGCTTGGTTAGAGCAGGAGAAAATACTTTAGAGTGCTATGGATTGCAAGAGTAAAATTATGTTGTCAAAATTACTGACTTTTCATTTGCCAAATAATAGGTTAAATATTTCTTTAGGGTTTTAAATTAGCTTGAAAAAATGTAGCATATAATCTCTTTGGCCAATGACATACACATTTCAATAGCTAACCATGACATGTTTTTTGTGTATATTTTTTGATCATATTTTGCCAAAAATGGACAAAGTAAGTCCTCGTTAGTATAGTGTGAAGTATCCCCGCCTGACCTGCGGGAGACCGGGGTTTGATTTCTCGACTGGGAGTTTTGAACTTTCAATCTCTTTTTTTGCATGCTGTTTCACTTTGTTTCATTGAGATAACAAAAATGCCTTATCTAAATTGAATCCAGGGTTTATGTCAACTTGAAAAAATCTTGCATGTAAGCTTCATGGCCAGTTCTACAAGTACAATTTGTGAGGTCACCATGACCTGGTTTTGGATATATTTATCAAAGTAATAAATAGTGATTCAATACACTGCTTGGTTAGAGCAGGAGAAAAGACTTTAGAGTGCTATGCATTGCAAAAGTAAAATTATGTTGTCAAAATTACTGACTTTTCATTTGCCAAATAATAGGTTAAATATTTCTTTAGGGTTTTAAATTAGCTTGAAAAAATGTAGCATATAATCTCTTTGGCCAATGACATACACATTTCGATAGCTAACCATGACATGTTTTTTGGGTATATTTTTTGAACATATTTTGCCAAAAATTGACCAAGTAAGTCCTCATTAGTATAGTATGAAGTATCCCCGCCTGACATGCGGGAGACAGGGGTTTGATTTCTCGACTGGGAGTTTTGAACTTTCAATCTCTTTTTTTGCATGCTGTTTCACTTTGTTTCATTGAGATAACAAAAATGCCTTATCTAAATTAAATCCAGGGTTTATGTCAACTTGAAAAAATCTTGCATGTAAGCTTCATGGCCAGTGCTACAAGTACAATTTGTGAGGTCACCATGACCTGGTTTTGGGTATATTTATCAAAGTAATAAATAGTGATTCAATACACTGCTTGGTTAGAGCAGGAGAAAAGACTTTAGAGTGCTATGCATTGCAAGAGTAAAATTATGTTGTCAATATTACTGACTTTTCATTTGCCAAATAATAAGTTAAATATTTCTTTAGGGTTTTAAATTAGCTTGAAAAAATGTAGCATATAATCTCTTTGGCCAATGACATACACATTTCGATAGCTAACCATGACATGTTTTTTGTGTATATTTTTTGATCATATTTTGCCAAAAATGGACTAAGTAAGTCCTCGTTAGTATAGTGTGAAGTATTCCCGCCTGACCTGCGGGAGACCGGGGTTTGATTTCTCGACTGGGAGTTTTGTACTTTCAATCTCTTTTTTTGCATGCTGTTTCACTTTGTTTCATTGAGATAACAAAAATGCCTTATCTAAATTGAATCCAGGGTTTATGTCAACTTGAAAAAATCTTGCATGTAAGCTTCATGGCCAGTTCTACAAGTACAATTTGTGAGGTCACCATGACCTGGTTTTGGATATATTTATCAAAGTAATAAATAGTGATTCAATACACTGCTTGGTTAGAGCAGGAGAAAAGACTTTAGAGTGCTATGCATTGCAAGAGTAAAATTATGTTGTCAAAATTACTGACTTTTCATTTGCCAAATAATAGGTTAAATATTTCTTTAGGGTTTTAAATTAGCTTGAAAAAATGTAGCATATAATCTCTTTGGCCAATGACATACAAATTTCGATAGCTAACCATGACATGTTTTTTGTGTATATTTTTTGATCATATTTTGCCAAAAATGGACCAAGTAAGTCCTCGTTAGTATAGTGTGAAGTATTCCCGCCTGACCTGCGGGAGACCGGGGTTTGATTTCTCGACTGGGAGTTTTGAACTTTCAATCTCTTTTTTTGCATGCTGTTTCACTTTGTTTCATTGAGATAACAAAAATGCCTTATCTAAATTGAATCCAGGGTTTATGTCAACTTGAAAAAATCTTGCATGTAAGCTTCATGGCCAGTTCTACAAGTACAATTTGTGAGGTCAACATGACCTGGTTTTGGATATATTTATCAAAGTAATAAATAGTGATTCAATACACTGCTTGGTTAGAGCAGGAAAAAAGACTTTAGAGTGCTATGCATTGCAAGAGTAAAATTATGTTGTCAAAATTACTGACTTTTCATTTGCCAAATAATAGTTTAAATATTTCTTTAGGGTTTTAAATTAGCTTGAAAAAATGTAGCATATAATCTCTTTGGCCAATGACATACACATTTCGATAGCTAACCATGACATGTTTTTTGGGTATATTTTTTGATCATATTTTGCCAAAAATTGACCAAGTAAGTCCTCGTTAGTATAGTATGAAGTATCCCCGCCTGACCTGCGGGAGACCGGGGTTTGATTTCTCGACTGGGAGTTTTGAACTTTCAATCTCTATTTTTGCATGCTGTTTCACTTTGTTTCATTGAGATAACAAAAATGCCTTACCTAAATTAAATCCAGGGTTTATGTCAACTTGAAAAAATCTTGCATGTAAGCTTCATGGCCAGTGCTAAGAGTACAATTTGTGAGGTCACCATGACCTGGTTTTGTGTATATTTATCAAAGTAATAAATAGTGATTCAATACACTGCTTGGTTAGAGCAGGAGAAAAGACTTTAGAGTGCTATGCATTGCAAGAGTAAAATTATGTTGTCAATATTACTGACTTTTCATTTTCCAAATAATAGGTTAAATATTTCTTTAGGGTTTTAAATTAGCTTGAATAAATGTAGCATATAATCTCTTTGGCCAATGACATACAAATTTCGATAGCTAACCATGACATGTTTTTGGGGTATATTTTTTGATATTATTTTGCCAAAAATTGACCAAGTAAGTCCTCGTTAGTATAGTGTGAAATGATTCCGCCTGTCATGCGGGAGGCTGGGGTCCAATTCACCGACGGGGAGTTTTGAACTTTTAATCTATTTTTTTTGCATGCTGTTTCACTTTGTTTCATTGAGATAACAAAAATGCCTTATCTAAATTGAATCCAGGGATTATGTCAACTTGAAAAAAATCTTCCATGTAAGCTTCATGGCCAGTACTACAAGTAGAATTTACGAGGTCCCCATGACCTGGCTTTAGGTATATTTATCAAAGTAATAAATAGTGATTCAATACACTGCTTGGTTAGAGCGGGAGAAAATACTTTAGAGTGCTATGGATTGCAAGAGTAAAATTATGTTGTCAAAATTACTGACTTTTCATTTGCCAAATAATAGGTTAAATATTTCTTTAGGGTTTTAAATTAGCTTGAAAAAATGTAGCATATAATCTCTTTGGCCAATGACATACACATTTCAATAGCTAACCATGACATGTTTTTTGTGTATATTTTTTGATCATATTTTGCCAAAAATGGACAAAGTAAGTCCTCGTTAGTATAGTGTGAAGTATCCCCGCCTGACCTGCGGGAGACCGGGGTTTGATTTCTCGACTGGGAGTTTTGAACTTTCAATCTCTTTTTTTGCATGCTGTTTCACTTTGTTTCATTGAGATAACAAAAATGCCTTATCTAAATTGAATCCAGGGTTTATGTCAACTTGAAAAAATCTTGCATGTAAGCTTCATGGCCAGTTCTACAAGTACAATTTGTGAGGTCACCATGACCTGGTTTTGGATATATTTATCAAAGTAATAAATAGTGATTCAATACACTGCTTGGTTAGAGCAGGAGAAAAGACTTTAGAGTGCTATGCATTGCAAAAGTAAAATTATGTTGTCAAAATTACTGACTTTTCATTTGCCAAATAATAGGTTAAATATTTCTTTAGGGTTTTAAATTAGCTTGAAAAAATGTAGCATATAATCTCTTTGGCCAATGACATACACATTTCGATAGCTAACCATGACATGTTTTTTGGGTATATTTTTTGAACATATTTTGCCAAAAATTGACCAAGTAAGTCCTCATTAGTATAGTATGAAGTATCCCCGCCTGACATGCGGGAGACAGAGGTTTGATTTCTCGACTGGGAGTTTTGAACTTTCAATCTCTTTTTTTGCATGCTGTTTCACTTTGTTTCATTGAGATAACAAAAATGCCTTATCTAAATTAAATCCAGGGTTTATGTCAACTTGAAAAAATCTTGCATGTAAGCTTCATGGCCAGTGCTACAAGTACAATTTGTGAGGTCACCATGACCTGGTTTTGGGTATATTTATCAAAGTAATAAATAGTGATTCAATACACTGCTTGGTTAGAGCAGGAGAAAAGACTTTAGAGTGCTATGCATTGCAAGAGTAAAATTATGTTGTCAATATTACTGACTTTTCATTTGCCAAATAATAAGTTAAATATTTCTTTAGGGTTTTAAATTAGCTTGAAAAAATGTAGCATATAATCTCTTTGGCCAATGACATACACATTTCGATAGCTAACCATGACATGTTTTTTGTGTATATTTTTTGATCATATTTTGCCAAAAATGGACCAAGTAAGTCCTCGTTAGTATAGTGTGAAGTATTCCCGCCTGACCTGCGGGAGACCGGGGTTTGATTTCTCGACTGGGAGTTTTGAACTTTCAATCTCTTTTTTTGCATGCTGTTTCACTTTGTTTCATTGAGATAACAAAAATGCCTTATCTAAATTGAATCCAGGGTTTATGTCAACTTGAAAAAATCTTGCATGTAAGCTTCATGGCCAGTTCTACAAGTACAATTTGTGAGGTCACCATGACCTGGTTTTGGATATATTTATCAAAGTAATAAATAGTGATTCAATACACTGCTTGGTTAGAGCAGGAGAAAAGACTTTAGAGTGCTATGCATTGCAAGAGTAAAATTATGTTGTCAAAATTACTGACTTTTCATTTGCCAAATAATAGGTTAAATATTTCTTTAGGGTTTTAAATTAGCTTGAAAAAATGTAGCATATAATCTCTTTGGCCAATGACATACAAATTTCGATAGCTAACCATGACATGTTTTTTGTGTATATTTTTTGATCATATTTTGCCAAAAATGGACCAAGTAAGTCCTCGTTGGTATAGTGTGAAGTATTCCCGCCTGACCTGCGGGAGACCGGGGTTTGATTTCTCGACTGGGAGTTTTGAACTTTCAATCTCTTTTTTTGCATGCTGTTTCACTTTGTTTCATTGAGATAACAAAAATGCCTTATCTAAATTGAATCCAGGGTTTATGTCAACTTGAAAAAATCTTGCATGTAAGCTTCATGGCCAGTTCTACAAGTACAATTTGTGAGGTCAACATGACCTGGTTTTGGATATATTTATCAAAGTAATAAATAGTGATTCAATACACTGCTTGGTTAGAGCAGGAAAAAAGACTTTAGAGTGCTATGCATTGCAAGAGTAAAATTATGTTGTCAAAATTACTGACTTTTCATTTGCCAAATAATAGTTTAAATATTTCTTTAGGGTTTTAAATTAGCTTGAAAAAATGTAGCATATAATCTCTTTGGCCAATGACATACACATTTCGATAGCTAACCATGACATGTTTTTTGGGTATATTTTTTGATCATATTTTGCCAAAAATTGACCAAGTAAGTCCTCGTTAGTATAGTATGAAGTATCCCCGCCTGACCTGCGGGAGACCGGGGTTTGATTTCTCGACTGGGAGTTTTGAACTTTCAATCTCTATTTTTGCATGCTGTTTCACTTTGTTTCATTGAGATAACAAAAATGCCTTACCTAAATTAAATCCAGGGTTTATGTCAACTTGAAAAAATCTTGCATGTAAGCTTCATGGCCAGTGCTACAAGTACAATTTGTGAGGTCACCATGACCTGGTTTTGGGTATATTTATCAAAGTAATAAATAGTGATTCAATACACTGCTTGGTTAGAGCAGGAGAAAAGACTTTAGAGTGCTATGCATTGCAAGAGTAAAATTATGTTGTCAATATTACTGACTTTTCATTTTCCAAATAATAGGTTAAATATTTCTTTAGGGTTTTAAATTAGCTTGAAAAAATGTAGCATATAATCTCTTTGGCCAATGACATACAAATTTCGATAGCTAACCATGACATGTTTTTTGGGTATATTTTTTGATATTATTTTGACAAAAATTGACCAAGTAAGTCCTCGTTAGTATAGTGTGAAGTGATTCCGCCTGTCATGCGGGAGCCTGGGGTTCAATTCCCCGACGGGGAGTTTTGAACTTTTAATCTATTTTTTTTGCATGCTGTTTCACTTTGTTTCATTGAGATAACAAAAATGCCTTATCTAAATTGAATCCAGGGATTATGTCAACTTGAAAAAAATCTTCCATGTAAGCTTCATGGCCAGTACTACAAGTAGAATTTACGAGGTCCCCATGACCTGGCTTTAGGTATATTTATCAAAGTAATAAATAGTGATTCAATACACTGCTTGGTTAGAGCAGGAGAAAATACTTTAGAGTGCTATGGATTGCAAGAGTAAAATTATGTTGTCAAAATTACTGACTTTTCATTTGCCAAATAATAGGTTAAATATTTCTTTAGGGTTTTAAATTAGCTTGAAAAAATGTAGCATATAATCTCTTTGGCCAATGACATACACATTTCAATAGCTAACCATGACATGTTTTTTGTGTATATTTTTTGATCATATTTTGCCAAAAATTGACCAAGTAAGTCCTCGTTAGTATAGTGTGAAGTATCCCCGCCTGACCTGCGGGAGACCGGGGTTTGATTTCTTGACTGGGAGTTTTGAACTTTCAATCTCTTTTTTTGCATGCTGTTTCACTTTGTTTCATTGAGATAACAAAAATGCCTTATCTAAATTGAATCCAGGGTTTATGTCAACTTGAAAAAATCTTGCATGTAAGCTTCATGGCCAGTTCTACAAGTACAATTTGTGAGGTCACCATGACCTGGTTTTGGATATATTTATCAAAGTAATAAATAGTGATTCAATACACTGCTTGGTTAGAGCAGGAGAAAAGACTTTAGAGTGCTATGCATTGCAAGAGTAAAATTATGTTGTCAAAATTACTGACTTTTCATTTGCCAAATAATAGGTTAAATATTTATTTAGGATTTAAATTAGCTTGAAAAAATGTAGCATATAATCTCTTTGGCCAATGACATACACATTTCGATAGCTAACCATGACATGTTTTTTGGGTATATTTTTTGAACATATTTTGCCAAAAATTGACCAAGTAAGTCCTCGTTAGTATAGTATGAAGTATCCCCGCCTGACATGCGGGAGACCGGGGTTTGATTTCTCGACTGGGAGTTTTGATCTTTCAATCTCTTTTTTTGCATGCTGTTTCACTTTGTTTCATTGAGATAACAAAAATGCCTTATCTAAATTAAATCCAGGGTTTATGTCAACTTGAAAAAATCTTGCATGTAAGCTTCATGGCCAGTGCTACAAGTACAATTTGTGAGGTCACCATGACCTGGTTTTGGGTATATTTATCAAAGTAATAAATAGTGATTCAATACACTGCTTGGTTAGAGCAGGAGAAAAGACTTTAGAGTGCTATGCATTGCAAGAGTAAAATTATGTTTTCAATATTACTGACTTTTCATTTTCCAAATACTAGGTTAAATATTTCTTTAGGGTTTTAAATTAGCTTGAAAAAATGTAGCATATAATCTCTTTGGCCAATGACATACAAATTTCGATAGCTAACCATGACATGTTTTTTGGGTATATTTTTTGATATTATTTTGCCAAAAATTGACCAAGTAAGTCCTCGTTAGTATAGTGTGAAGTGATTCCGCCTGTCATGCGGGAGCCTGGGGTTCAATTCCCCGACGGGGAGTTTTGAACTTTTAATCTATTTTTTTTGCATGCTGTTTCACTTTGTTTCATTGAGATAACAAAAATGCCTTATCTAAATTGAATCCAGGGATTATGTCAACTTGAAAAAAATCTTCCATGTAAGCTTCATGGCCAGTACTACAAGTAGAATTTACGAGGTCCCCATGACCTGGCTTTAGGTATATTTATCAAAGTAATAAATAGTGATTCAATACACTGCTTGGTTAGAGCAGGAGAAAATACTTTAGAGTGCTATGGATTGCAAGAGTAAAATTATGTTGTCAATATTACTGACTTTTCATTTTCCAAATAATAGGTTAAATATTTCTTTAGGGTTTTAAATTAGCTTGAAAAAATGTAGCATATAATC
Source organism: Taudactylus pleione (assembly GCA_031769625.1). Taxonomy (NCBI): domain Eukaryota; kingdom Metazoa; phylum Chordata; class Amphibia; order Anura; family Myobatrachidae; genus Taudactylus; species Taudactylus pleione. Next base: position 15,569,286 of record JAUIMM010000116.1, on the reverse strand, counting down.
TCTTTGGCCAATGACATACACATTTCGATAGCTAACCATGACATGTTTTTTGGGAATATTTTTTGATCATATTTTGCCAAAAATTGACCAAGTAAGTCCTCGTTAGTATAGTGTGAAGTATCCCCGCCTGACCTGCGGGAGACCGGGGTTTGATTTCTCGACTGGGAGTTTTGAACTTTCAATCTCTTTTTTTGCATGCTGTTTCACTTTGTTTCATTGAGATAACAAAAATGCCTTATCTAAATTGAATCCAGGGTTTATGTCAACTTGAAAAAATCTTGCATGTAAGCTTCATGGCCAGTTCTACAAGTACAATTTGTGAGGTCACCAAGACCTCGTTTTGGATATATTTATCAAAGTAATAAATAGTGATTCAATACACTGCTTGGTTAGAGCAGGAGAAAAGACTTTAGAGTGCTATGCATTGCAAGAGTAAAATTATGTTGTCAAAATTACTGACTTTTCATTTGCCAAATAATAGGTTAAATATTTCTTTAGGGTTTTAAATTAGCTTAAAAAAATGTAGCATATAATCTCTTTGGCCAATGACATACACATTTCGATAGCTAACCATGACATGTTTTTTGGGTATATTTTTTGAACATATTTTGCCAAAAATTGACCAAGTAAGTCCTCGTTAGTATAGTATGAAGTATCCCCGCCTGACATGCGGGAGACAGGGGTTTGATTTCTCGACTGGGAGTTTTGAACTTTCAATCTCTTTTTTTGCATGCTGTTTCACTTTGTTTCATTGAGATAACAAAAATGCCTTATCTAAATTAAATCCAGGGTTTATGTCAACTTGAAAAAATCTTGCATGTAAGCTTCATGGCCAGTGCTACAAGTACAATTTGTGAGGTCACCATGACCTGGTTTTGGGTATATTTATCAATGTAATAAATAGTGATTCAATACACTGCTTGGTTAGAGCAGGAGAAAAGACTTTAGAGTGCTATGCATTGCAAGAGTAAAATTATGTTGTCAATATTACTGACTTTTCATTTGCCAAATAATAGGTTAAATATTTCTTTAGGGTTTTAAATTAGCTTGAAAAAATGTAGCATATAATCTCTTTGGCCAATGACATACAAATTTCGATAGCTAACCATGACATGTTTTTTGTGTATATTTTTTGATCATATTTTGCCAAAAATGGACCATGTAAGTCCTCGTTAGTATAGTGTGAAGTATTCCCGCCTGACCTGCGGGAGACCGGGGTTTGATTTCTCGACTGGGAGTTTTGAACTTTCAATCTCTTTTTTTGCATGCTGTTTCACTTTGTTTCATTGAGATAACAAAAATGCCTTATCTAAATTGAATCCAGGGTTTATGTCAACTTGAAAAAATCTTGCATGTAAGCTTCATGGCCAGTTCTACAAGTACAATTTGTGAGGTCACCATGACCTGGTTTTGGATATATTTATCAAAGTAATAAATAGTGATTCAATACACTGCTTGGTTAGAGCAGGAAAAAAGACTTTAGAGTGCTATGCATTGCAAGAGTAAAATTATGTTGTCAAAATTACTGACTTTTCATTTGCCAAATAATAGTTTAAATATTTCTTTAGGGTTTTAAATTAGCTTGAAAAAATGTAGCATATAATCTCTTTGGCCAATGACATACACATTTCGATAGCTAACCATGACATGTTTTTTGGGTATATTTTTTGATCATATTTTGCCAAAAATTGACCAAGTAAGTCCTCGTTAGTATAGTATGAAGTATCCCCGCCTGACCTGCGGGAGACCGGGGTTTGATTTCTCGACTGGGAGTTTTGAACTTTCAATCTCTATTTTTGCATGCTGTTTCACTTTGTTTCATTGAGATAACAAAAATGCCTTACCTAAATTAAATCCAGGGTTTATGTCAACTTGAAAAAATCTTGCATGTAAGCTTCATGGCCAGTGCTACAAGTACAATTTGTGAGGTCACCATGACCTGGTTTTGGGTATATTTATCAAAGTAATAAATAGTGATTCAATACACTGCTTGGTTAGAGCAGGAGAAAAGACTTTAGAGTGCTATGCATTGCAAGAGTAAAATTATGTTGTCAATATTACTGACTTTTCATTTTCCAAATAATAGGTTAAATATTTCTTTAGGGTTTTAAATTAGCTTGAAAAAATGTAGCATATAATCTCTTTGGCCAATGACATACAAATTTCGATAGCTAACCATGACATGTTTTTTGGGTATATTTTTTGATATTATTTTGCCAAAAATTGACCAAGTAAGTCCTCGTTAGTATAGTGTGTAGTATTTCCGCCTGTCATGTGGGAGGCTGGGGTTCAATTCCCCGACGGGGAGTTTTGAACTTTTAATCTATTTTTTTTGCATGCTGTTTCACTTTGTTTCATTGAGATAACAAAAATGACTTATCTAAATTGAATCCAGGGATTATGTCAACTTGAAAAAAATCTTGCATGTAAGCTTCATGGCCAGTGCTACAAGTAGAATTTACGAGGTCCCCATGACCTGGTTTTGGGTATATTTATCAAAGTAATAAATAGTGATTCAATACACTGCTTGGTTAGAGCAGGAGAAAAGACTTTAGAGTGCTATGCATTGCAAGAGTAAAATTATGTTGTCAATATTACTGACTTTTCATTTGCCAAATAATAAGTTAAATATTTCTTTAGGGTTTTAAATTAGCTTGAAAAAATGTAGCATATAATCTCTTTGGCCAATGACATACACATTTCGATAGCTAACCATGACATGTTTTTTGTGTATATTTTTTGATCATATTTTGCCAAAAATGGACCAAGTAAGTCCTCGTTAGTATAGTGTGAAGTATTCCCGCCTGACCTGCGGGAGACCGGGGTTTGATTTCTCGACTGGGAGTATTGAACTTTCAATCTCTTTTTTTGCATGCTGTTTCACTTTGTTTCATTGAGATAACAAAAATGCCTTATCTAAATTGAATCCAGGGATTATGTCAACTTGAAAAAAATCTTCCATGTAAGCTTCATGGCCAGTACTACAAGTAGAATTTACGAGGTCCCCATGACCTGGCTTTAGGTATATTTATCAAAGTAATAAATAGTGATTCAATACACTGCTTGGTTAGAGCAGGAGAAAATACTTTAGAGTGCTATGGATTGCAAGAGTAAAATTATGTTGTCAAAATTACTGACTTTTCATTTGCCAAATAATAGGTTAAATATTTCTTTAGGGTTTTAAATTAGCTTGAAAAAATGTAGCATATAATCTCTTTGGCCAATGACATACACATTTCAATAGCTAACCATGACATGTTTTTTGTGTATATTTTTTGATCATATTTTGCCAAAAATGGACAAAGTAAGTCCTCGTTAGTATAGTGTGAAGTATCCCCACCTGACCTGCGGGAGACCGGGGTTTGATTTCTCGACTGGGAGTTTTGAACTTTCAATCTCTTTTTTTGCATGCTGTTTCACTTTGTTTCATTGAGATAACAAAAATGCCTTATCTAAATTGAATCCAGGGTTTATGTCAACTTGAAAAAATCTTGCATGTAAGCTTCATGGCCAGTTCTACAAGTACAATTTGTGAGGTCACCATGACCTGGTTTTGGATATATTTATCAAAGTAATAAATAGTGATTCAATACACTGCTTGGTTAGAGCAGGAGAAAAGACTTTAGAGTGCTATGCATTGCAAAAGTAAAATTATGTTGTCAAAATTACTGACTTTTCATTTGCCAAATAATAGGTTAAATATTTCTTTAGGGTTTTAAATTAGCTTGAAAAAATGTAGCATATAATCTCTTTGGCCAATGACATACACATTTCGATAGCTAACCATGACATGTTTTTTGGGTATATTTTTTGAACATATTTTGCCAAAAATTGACCAAGTAAGTCCTCATTAGTATAGTATGAAGTATCCCCGCCTGACATGCGGGAGACAGGGGTTTGATTTCTCGACTGGGAGTTTTGAACTTTCAATCTCTTTTTTTGCATGCTGTTTCACTTTGTTTCATTGAGATAACAAAAATGCCTTATCTAAATTAAATCCAGGGTTTATGTCAACTTGAAAAAATCTTGCATGTAAGCTTCATGGCCAGTGCTACAAGTACAATTTGTGAGGTCACCATGACCTGGTTTTGGGTATATTTATCAAAGTAATAAATAGTGATTCAATACACTGCTTGGTTAGAGCAGGAGAAAAGACTTTAGAGTGCTATGCATTGCAAGAGTAAAATTATGTTGTCAATATTACTGACTTTTCATTTGCCAAATAATAAGTTAAATATTTCTTTAGGGTTTTAAATTAGCTTGAAAAAATGTAGCATATAATCTCTTTGGCCAATGACATACACATTTCGATAGCTAACCATGACATGTTTTTTGTGTATATTTTTTGATCATATTTTGCCAAAAATGGACCAAGTAAGTCCTCGTTAGTATAGTGTGAAGTATTCCCGCCTGACCTGCGGGAGACCGGGGTTTGATTTCTCGACTGGGAGTTTTGAACTTTCAATCTCTTTTTTTGCATGCTGTCTCACTTTGTTTCATTGAGATAACAAAAATGCCTTATCTAAATTGAATCCAGGGTTTATGTCAACTTGAAAAAATCTTGCATGTAAGCTTCATGGCCAGTTCTACAAGTACAATTTGTGAGGTCAACATGACCTGGTTTTGGATATATTTATCAAAGTAATAAATAGTGATTCAATACACTGCTTGGTTAGAGCAGGAAAAAAGACTTTAGAGTGCTATGCATTGCAAGAGTAAAATTATGTTGTCAAAATTACTGACTTTTCATTTGCCAAATAATAGTTTAAATATTTCTTTAGGGTTTTAAATTAGCTTGAAAAAATGTAGCATATAATCTCTTTGGCCAATGACATACACATTTCGATAGCTAACCATGACATGTTTTTTGGGTATATTTTTTGATCATATTTTGCCAAAAATTGACCAAGTAAGTCCTCGTTAGTATAGTATGAAGTATCCCCGCCTGACCTGCGGGAGCCTGGGGTTTGATTTCTCGACTGGGAGTTTTGAACTTTCAATCTCTATTTTTGCATGCTGTTTCACTTTGTTTCATTGAGATAACAAAAATGCCTTACCTAAATTAAATCCAGGGTTTATGTCAACTTGAAAAAATCTTGCATGTAAGCTTCATGGCCAGTGCTACAAGTACAATTTGTGAGGTCACCATGACCTGGTTTTGGGTATATTTATCAAAGTAATAAATAGTGATTCAATACACTGCTTGGTTAGAGCAGGAGAAAAGACTTTAGAGTGCTATGCATTGCAAGAGTAAAATTATGTTGTCAATATTACTGACTTTTCATTTTCCAAATAATAGGTTAAATATTTCTTTAGGGTTTTAAATTAGCTTGAAAAAATGTAGCATATAATCTCTTTGGCCAATGACATACAAATTTCGATAGCTAACCATGACATGTTTTTTGGGTATATTTTTTGATATTATTTTGACAAAAATTGACCAAGTAAGTCCTCGTTAGTATAGTGTGAAGTGATTCCGCCTGTCATGCGGGAGCCTGGGGTTCAATTCCCCGACGGGGAGTTTTGAACTTTTAATCTATTTTTTTTGCATGCTGTTTCACTTTGTTTCATTGAGATAACAAAAATGCCTTATCTAAATTGAATCCAGGGATTATGTCAACTTGAAAAAAATCTTCCATGTAAGCTTCATGGCCAGTACTACAAGTAGAATTTACGAGGTCCCCATGACCTGGCTTTAGGTATATTTATCAAAGTAATAAATAGTGATTCAATACACTGCTTGGTTAGAGCAGGAGAAAATACTTTAGAGTGCTATGGATTGCAAGAGTAAAATTATGTTGTCAAAATTACTGACTTTTCATTTGCCAAATAATAGGTTAAATATTTCTTTAGGGTTTTAAATTAGCTTGAAAAAATGTAGCATATAATCTCTTTGGCCAATGACATACACATTTCAATAGCTAACCATGACATGTTTTTTGTGTATATTTTTTGATCATATTTTGCCAAAAATTGACCAAGTAAGTCCTCGTTAGTATAGTGTGAAGTATCCCCGCCTGACCTGCGGGAGACCGGGGTTTGATTTCTTGACTGGGAGTTTTGAACTTTCAATCTCTTTTTTTGCATGCTGTTTCACTTTGTTTCATTGAGATAACAAAAATGCCTTATCTAAATTGAATCCAGGGTTTATGTCAACTTGAAAAAATCTTGCATGTAAGCTTCATGGCCAGTTCTACAAGTACAATTTGTGAGGTCACCATGACCTGGTTTTGGATATATTTATCAAAGTAATAAATAGTGATTCAATACACTGCTTGGTTAGAGCAGGAGAAAAGACTTTAGAGTGCTATGCATTGCAAGAGTAAAATTATGTTGTCAAAATTACTGACTTTTCATTTGCCAAATAATAGGTTAAATATTTATTTAGGATTTAAATTAGCTTGAAAAAATGTAGCATATAATCTCTTTGGCCAATGACATACACATTTCGATAGCTAACCATGACATGTTTTTTGGGTATATTTTTTGAACATATTTTGCCAAAAATTGACCAAGTAAGTCCTCGTTAGTATAGTATGAAGTATCCCCGCCTGACATGCGGGAGACCGGGGTTTGATTTCTCGACTGGGAGTTTTGATCTTTCAATCTCTTTTTTTGCATGCTGTTTCACTTTGTTTCATTGAGATAACAAAAATGCCTTATCTAAATTAAATCCAGGGTTTATGTCAACTTGAAAAAATCTTGCATGTAAGCTTCATGGCCAGTGCTACAAGTACAATTTGTGAGGTCACCATGACCTGGTTTTGGGTATATTTATCAAAGTAATAAATAGTGATTCAATACACTGCTTGGTTAGAGCAGGAGAAAAGACTTTAGAGTGCTATGCATTGCAAGAGTAAAATTATGTTTTCAATATTACTGACTTTTCATTTTCCAAATACTAGGTTAAATATTTCTTTAGGGTTTTAAATTAGCTTGAAAAAATGTAGCATATAATCTCTTTGGCCAATGACATACAAATTTCGATAGCTAACCATGACATGTTTTTTGGGTATATTTTTTGATATTATTTTGCCAAAAATTGACCAAGTAAGTCCTCGTTAGTATAGTGTGAAGTGATTCCGCCTGTCATGCGGGAGCCTGGGGTTCAATTCCCCGACGGGGAGTTTTGAACTTTTAATCTATTTTTTTTGCATGCTGTTTCACTTTGTTTCATTGAGATAACAAAAATGCCTTATCTAAATTGAATCCAGGGATTATGTCAACTTGAAAAAAATCTTCCATGTAAGCTTCATGGCCAGTACTACAAGTAGAATTTACGAGGTCCCCATGACCTGGCTTTAGGTATATTTATCAAAGTAATAAATAGTGATTCAATACACTGCTTGGTTAGAGCAGGAGAAAATACTTTAGAGTGCTATGGATTGCAAGAGTAAAATTATGTTGTCAATATTACTGACTTTTCATTTTCCAAATAATAGGTTAAATATTTCTTTAGGGTTTTAAATTAGCTTGAAAAAATGTAGCATATAATCTCTTTGGCCAATGACATACACATTTCGATAGCTAACCATGACATGTTTTTTGGGAATATTTTTTGATCATATTTTGCCAAAAATTGACCAAGTAAGTCCTCGTTAGTATAGTGTGAAGTATCCCCGCCTGACCTGCGGGAGACCGGGGTTTGATTTCTCGACTGGGAGTTTTGAACTTTCAATCTCTTTTTTTGCATGCTGTTTCACTTTGTTTCATTGAGATAACAAAAATGCCTTATCTAAATTGAATCCAGGGTTTATGTCAACTTGAAAAAATCTTGCATGTAAGCTTCATGGCCAGTTCTACAAGTACAATTTGTGAGGTCACCAAGACCTCGTTTTGGATATATTTATCAAAGTAATAAATAGTGATTCAATACACTGCTTGGTTAGAGCAGGAGAAAAGACTTTAGAGTGCTATGCATTGCAAGAGTAAAATTATGTTGTCAAAATTACTGACTTTTCATTTGCCAAATAATAGGTTAAATATTTCTTTAGGGTTTTAAATTAGCTTAAAAAAATGTAGCATATAATCTCTTTGGCCAATGACATACACATTTCGATAGCTAACCATGACATGTTTTTTGGGTATATTTTTTGAACATATTTTGCCAAAAATTGACCAAGTAAGTCCTCGTTAGTATAGTATGAAGTATCCCCGCCTGACATGCGGGAGACAGGGGTTTGATTTCTCGACTGGGAGTTTTGAACTTTCAATCTCTTTTTTTGCATGCTGTTTCACTTTGTTTCATTGAGATAACAAAAATGCCTTATCTAAATTAAATCCAGGGTTTATGTCAACTTGAAAAAATCTTGCATGTAAGCTTCATGGCCAGTGCTACAAGTACAATTTGTGAGGTCACCATGACCTGGTTTTGGGTATATTTATCAATGTAATAAATAGTGATTCAATACACTGCTTGGTTAGAGCAGGAGAAAAGACTTTAGAGTGCTATGCATTGCAAGAGTAAAATTATGTTGTCAATATTACTGACTTTTCATTTGCCAAATAATAGGTTAAATATTTCTTTAGGGTTTTAAATTAGCTTGAAAAAATGTAGCATATAATCTCTTTGGCCAATGACATACAAATTTCGATAGCTAACCATGACATGTTTTTTGTGTATATTTTTTGATCATATTTTGCCAAAAATGGACCATGTAAGTCCTCGTTAGTATAGTGTGAAGTATTCCCGCCTGACCTGCGGGAGACCGGGGTTTGATTTCTCGACTGGGAGTTTTGAACTTTCAATCTCTTTTTTTGCATGCTGTTTCACTTTGTTTCATTGAGATAACAAAAATGCCTTATCTAAATTGAATCCAGGGTTTATGTCAACTTGAAAAAATCTTGCATGTAAGCTTCATGGCCAGTTCTACAAGTACAATTTGTGAGGTCACCATGACCTGGTTTTGGATATATTTATCAAAGTAATAAATAGTGATTCAATACACTGCTTGGTTAGAGCAGGAAAAAAGACTTTAGAGTGCTATGCATTGCAAGAGTAAAATTATGTTGTCAAAATTACTGACTTTTCATTTGCCAAATAATAGTTTAAATATTTCTTTAGGGTTTTAAATTAGCTTGAAAAAATGTAGCATATAATCTCTTTGGCCAATGACATACACATTTCGATAGCTAACCATGACATGTTTTTTGGGTATATTTTTTGATCATATTTTGCCAAAAATTGACCAAGTAAGTCCTCGTTAGTATAGTATGAAGTATCCCCGCCTGACCTGCGGGAGACCGGGGTTTGATTTCTCGACTGGGAGTTTTGAACTTTCAATCTCTATTTTTGCATGCTGTTTCACTTTGTTTCATTGAGATAACAAAAATGCCTTACCTAAATTAAATCCAGGGTTTATGTCAACTTGAAAAAATCTTGCATGTAAGCTTCATGGCCAGTGCTACAAGTACAATTTGTGAGGTCACCATGACCTGGTTTTGGGTATATTTATCAAAGTAATAAATAGTGATTCAATACACTGCTTGGTTAGAGCAGGAGAAAAGACTTTAGAGTGCTATGCATTGCAAGAGTAAAATTATGTTGTCAATATTACTGACTTTTCATTTTCCAAATAATAGGTTAAATATTTCTTTAGGGTTTTAAATTAGCTTGAAAAAATGTAGCATATAATCTCTTTGGCCAATGACATACAAATTTCGATAGCTAACCATGACATGTTTTTTGGGTATATTTTTTGATATTATTTTGCCAAAAATTGACCAAGTAAGTCCTCGTTAGTATAGTGTGTAGTATTTCCGCCTGTCATGTGGGAGGCTGGGGTTCAATTCCCCGACGGGGAGTTTTGAACTTTTAATCTATTTTTTTTGCATGCTGTTTCACTTTGTTTCATTGAGATAACAAAAATGACTTATCTAAATTGAATCCAGGGATTATGTCAACTTGAAAAAAATCTTGCATGTAAGCTTCATGGCCAGTGCTACAAGTAGAATTTACGAGGTCCCCATGACCTGGTTTTGGGTATATTTATCAAAGTAATAAATAGTGATTCAATACACTGCTTGGTTAGAGCAGGAGAAAAGACTTTAGAGTGCTATGCATTGCAAGAGTAAAATTATGTTGTCAATATTACTGACTTTTCATTTGCCAAATAATAAGTTAAATATTTCTTTAGGGTTTTAAATTAGCTTGAAAAAATGTAGCATATAATCTCTTTGGCCAATGACATACACATTTCGATAGCTAACCATGACATGTTTTTTGTGTATATTTTTTGATCATATTTTGCCAAAAATGGACCAAGTAAGTCCTCGTTAGTATAGTGTGAAGTATTCCCGCCTGACCTGCGGGAGACCGGGGTTTGATTTCTCGACTGGGAGTATTGAACTTTCAATCTCTTTTTTTGCATGCTGTTTCACTTTGTTTCATTGAGATAACAAAAATGCCTTATCTAAATTGAATCCAGGGATTATGTCAACTTGAAAAAAATCTTCCATGTAAGCTTCATGGCCAGTACTACAAGTAGAATTTACGAGGTCCCCATGACCTGGCTTTAGGTATATTTATCAAAGTAATAAATAGTGATTCAATACACTGCTTGGTTAGAGCAGGAGAAAATACTTTAGAGTGCTATGGATTGCAAGAGTAAAATTATGTTGTCAAAATTACTGACTTTTCATTTGCCAAATAATAGGTTAAATATTTCTTTAGGGTTTTAAATTAGCTTGAAAAAATGTAGCATATAATCTCTTTGGCCAATGACATACACATTTCAATAGCTAACCATGACATGTTTTTTGTGTATATTTTTTGATCATATTTTGCCAAAAATGGACAAAGTAAGTCCTCGTTAGTATAGTGTGAAGTATCCCCACCTGACCTGCGGGAGACCGGGGTTTGATTTCTCGACTGGGAGTTTTGAACTTTCAATCTCTTTTTTTGCATGCTGTTTCACTTTGTTTCATTGAGATAACAAAAATGCCTTATCTAAATTGAATCCAGGGTTTATGTCAACTTGAAAAAATCTTGCATGTAAGCTTCATGGCCAGTTCTACAAGTACAATTTGTGAGGTCACCATGACCTGGTTTTGGATATATTTATCAAAGTAATAAATAGTGATTCAATACACTGCTTGGTTAGAGCAGGAGAAAAGACTTTAGAGTGCTATGCATTGCAAAAGTAAAATTATGTTGTCAAAATTACTGACTTTTCATTTGCCAAATAATAGGTTAAATATTTCTTTAGGGTTTTAAATTAGCTTGAAAAAATGTAGCATATAATCTCTTTGGCCAATGACATACACATTTCGATAGCTAACCATGACATGTTTTTTGGGTATATTTTTTGAACATATTTTGCCAAAAATTGACCAAGTAAGTCCTCATTAGTATAGTATGAAGTATCCCCGCCTGACATGCGGGAGACAGGGGTTTGATTTCTCGACTGGGAGTTTTGAACTTTCAATCTCTTTTTTTGCATGCTGTTTCACTTTGTTTCATTGAGATAACAAAAATGCCTTATCTAAATTAAATCCAGGGTTTATGTCAACTTGAAAAAATCTTGCATGTAAGCTTCATGGCCAGTGCTACAAGTACAATTTGTGAGGTCACCATGACCTGGTTTTGGGTATATTTATCAAAGTAATAAATAGTGATTCAATACACTGCTTGGTTAGAGCAGGAGAAAAGACTTTAGAGTGCTATGCATTGCAAGAGTAAAATTATGTTGTCAATATTACTGACTTTTCATTTGCCAAATAATAAGTTAAATATTTCTTTAGGGTTTTAAATTAGCTTGAAAAAATGTAGCATATAATCTCTTTGGCCAATGACATACACATTTCGATAGCTAACCATGACATGTTTTTTGTGTATATTTTTTGATCATATTTTGCCAAAAATGGACCAAGTAAGTCCTCGTTAGTATAGTGTGAAGTATTCCCGCCTGACCTGCGGGAGACCGGGGTTTGATTTCTCGACTGGGAGTTTTGAACTTTCAATCTCTTTTTTTGCATGCTGTCTCACTTTGTTTCATTGAGATAACAAAAATGCCTTATCTAAATTGAATCCAGGGTTTATGTCAACTTGAAAAAATCTTGCATGTAAGCTTCATGGCCAGTTCTACAAGTACAATTTGTGAGGTCAACATGACCTGGTTTTGGATATATTTATCAAAGTAATAAATAGTGATTCAATACACTGCTTGGTTAGAGCAGGAAAAAAGACTTTAGAGTGCTATGCATTGCAAGAGTAAAATTATGTTGTCAAAATTACTGACTTTTCATTTGCCAAATAATAGTTTAAATATTTCTTTAGGGTTTTAAATTAGCTTGAAAAAATGTAGCATATAATCTCTTTGGCCAATGACATACACATTTCGATAGCTAACCATGACATGTTTTTTGGGTATATTTTTTGATCATATTTTGCCAAAAATTGACCAAGTAAGTCCTCGTTAGTATAGTATGAAGTATCCCCGCCTGACCTGCGGGAGCCTGGGGTTTGATTTCTCGACTGGGAGTTTTGAACTTTCAATCTCTATTTTTGCATGCTGTTTCACTTTGTTTCATTGAGATAACAAAAATGCCTTACCTAAATTAAATCCAGGGTTTATGTCAACTTGAAAAAATCTTGCATGTAAGCTTCATGGCCAGTGCTACAAGTACAATTTGTGAGGTCACCATGACCTGGTTTTGGGTATATTTATCAAAGTAATAAATAGTGATTCAATACACTGCTTGGTTAGAGCAGGAGAAAAGACTTTAGAGTGCTATGCATTGCAAGAGTAAAATTATGTTGTCAATATTACTGACTTTTCATTTTCCAAATAATAGGTTAAATATTTCTTTAGGGTTTTAAATTAGCTTGAAAAAATGTAGCATATAATCTCTTTGGCCAATGACATACAAATTTCGATAGCTAACCATGACATGTTTTTTGGGTATATTTTTTGATATTATTTTGACAAAAATTGACCAAGTAAGTCCTCGTTAGTATAGTGTGAAGTGATTCCGCCTGTCATGCGGGAGCCTGGGGTTCAATTCCCCGACGGGGAGTTTTGAACTTTTAATCTATTTTTTTTGCATGCTGTTTCACTTTGTTTCATTGAGATAACAAAAATGCCTTATCTAAATTGAATCCAGGGATTATGTCAACTTGAAAAAAATCTTCCATGTAAGCTTCATGGCCAGTACTACAAGTAGAATTTAGGAGGTCCCCATGACCTGGCTTTAGGTATATTTATCAAAGTAATAAATAGTGATTCAATACACTGCTTGGTTAGAGCAGGAGAAAATACTTTAGAGTGCTATGGATTGCAAGAGTAAAATTATGTTGTCAAAATTACTGACTTTTCATTTGCCAAATAATAGGTTAAATATTTCTTTAGGGTTTTAAATTAGCTTGAAAAAATGTAGCATATAATCTCTTTGGCCAATGACATACACATTTCAATAGCTAACCATGACATGTTTTTTGTGTATATTTTTTGATCATATTTTGCCAAAAATTGACCAAGTAAGTCCTCGTTAGTATAGTGTGAAGTATCCCCGCCTGACCTGCGGGAGACCGGGGTTTGATTTCTTGACTGGGAGTTTTGAACTTTCAATCTCTTTTTTTGCATGCTGTTTCACTTTGTTTCATTGAGATAACAAAAATGCCTTATCTAAATTGAATCCAGGGTTTATGTCAACTTGAAAAAATCTTGCATGTAAGCTTCATGGCCAGTTCTACAAGTACAATTTGTGAGGTCACCATGACCTGGTTTTGGATATATTTATCAAAGTAATAAATAGTGATTCAATACACTGCTTGGTTAGAGCAGGAGAAAAGACTTTAGAGTGCTATGCATTGCAAGAGTAAAATTATGTTGTCAAAATTACTGACTTTTCATTTGCCAAATAATAGGTTAAATATTTATTTAGGATTTAAATTAGCTTGAAAAAATGTAGCATATAATCTCTTTGGCCAATGACATACACATTTCGATAGCTAACCATGACATGTTTTTTTGGTATATTTTTTGAACATATTTTGCCAAAAATTGACCAAGTAAGTCCTCGTTAGTATAGTATGAAGTATCCCCGCCTGACATGCGGGAGACCGGGGTTTGATTTCTCGACTGGGAGTTTTGAACTTTCAATCTCTTTTTTTGCATGCTGTTTCACTTTGTTTCATTGAGATAACAAAAATGCCTTATCTAAATTGAATCCAGGGATTATGTCAACTTGAAAAAAATCTTCCATGTAAGCTTCATGGCCAGTACTACAAGTAGAATTTACGAGGTCCCCATGACCTGGCTTTAGGTATATTTATCAAAGTAATAAATAGTGATTCAATACACTGCTTGGTTAGAGCAGGAGAAAATACTTTAGAGTGCTATGGATTGCAAGAGTAAAATTATGTTGTCAAAATTACTGACTTTTCATTTGCCAAATAATAGGTTAAATATTTCTTTAGGGTTTTAAATTAGCTTGAAAAAATGTAGCATATAATCTCTTTGGCCAATGACATACACATTTCAATAGCTAACCATGACATGTTTTTTGTGTATATTTTTTGATCATATTTTGCCAAAAATGGACAAAGTAAGTCCTCGTTAGTATAGTGTGAAGTATCCCCACCTGACCTGCGGGAGACCGGGGTTTGATTTCTCGACTGGGAGTTTTGAACTTTCAATCTCTTTTTTTGCATGCTGTTTCACTTTGTTTCATTGAGATAACAAAAATGCCTTATCTAAATTGAATCCAGGGTTTATGTCAACTTGAAAAAATCTTGCATGTAAGCTTCATGGCCAGTTCTACAAGTACAATTTGTGAGGTCACCATGACCTGGTTTTGGATATATTTATCAAAGTAATAAATAGTGATTCAATACACTGCTTGGTTAGAGCAGGAGAAAAGACTTTAGAGTGCTATGCATTGCAAAAGTAAAATTATGTTGTCAAAATTACTGACTTTTCATTTGCCAAATAATAGGTTAAATATTTCTTTAGGGTTTTAAATTAGCTTGAAAAAATGTAGCATATAATCTCTTTGGCCAATGACATACACATTTCGATAGCTAACCATGACATGTTTTTTGGGTATATTTTTTGAACATATTTTGCCAAAAATTGACCAAGTAAGTCCTCATTAGTATAGTATGAAGTATCCCCGCCTGACATGCGGGAGACAGGGGTTTGATTTCTCGACTGGGAGTTTTGAACTTTCAATCTCTTTTTTTGCATGCTGTTTCACTTTGTTTCATTGAGATAACAAAAATGCCTTATCTAAATTAAATCCAGGGTTTATGTCAACTTGAAAAAATCTTGCATGTAAGCTTCATGGCCAGTGCTACAAGTACAATTTGTGAGGTCACCATGACCTGGTTTTGGGTATATTTATCAAAGTAATAAATAGTGATTCAATACACTGCTTGGTTAGAGCAGGAGAAAAGACTTTAGAGTGCTATGCATTGCAAGAGTAAAATTATGTTGTCAATATTACTGACTTTTCATTTGCCAAATAATAAGTTAAATATTTCTTTAGGGTTTTAAATTAGCTTGAAAAAATGTAGCATATAATCTCTTTGGCCAATGACATACACATTTCGATAGCTAACCATGACATGTTTTTTGTGTATATTTTTTGATCATATTTTGCCAAAAATGGACCAAGTAAGTCCTCGTTAGTATAGTGTGAAGTATTCCCGCCTGACCTGCGGGAGACCGGGGTTTGATTTCTCGACTGGGAGTTTTGAACTTTCAATCTCTTTTTTTGCATGCTGTTTCACTTTGTTTCATTGAGATAACAAAAATGCCTTATCTAAATTGAATCCAGGGTTTATGTCAACTTGAAAAAATCTTGCATGTAAGCTTCATGGCCAGTTCTACAAGTACAATTTGTGAGGTCAACATGACCTGGTTTTGGATATATTTATCAAAGTAATAAATAGTGATTCAATACACTGCTTGGTTAGAGCAGGAAAAAAGACTTTAGAGTGCTATGCATTGCAAGAGTAAAATTATGTTGTCAAAATTACTGACTTTTCATTTGCCAAATAATAGTTTAAATATTTCTTTAGGGTTTTAAATTAGCTTGAAAAAATGTAGCATATAATCTCTTTGGCCAATGACATACACATTTCGATAGCTAACCATGACATGTTTTTTGGGTATATTTTTTGATCATATTTTGCCAAAAATTGACCAAGTAAGTCCTCGTTAGTATAGTATGAAGTATCCCCGCCTGACCTGCGGGAGCCTGGGGTTTGATTTCTCGACTGGGAGTTTTGAACTTTCAATCTCTATTTTTGCATGCTGTTTCACTTTGTTTCATTGAGATAACAAAAATGCCTTACCTAAATTAAATCCAGGGTTTATGTCAACTTGAAAAAATCTTGCATGTAAGCTTCATGGCCAGTGCTACAAGTACAATTTGTGAGGTCACCATGACCTGGTTTTGGGTATATTTATCAAAGTAATAAATAGTGATTCAATACACTGCTTGGTTAGAGCAGGAGAAAAGACTTTAGAGTGCTATGCATTGCAAGAGTAAAATTATGTTGTCAATATTACTGACTTTTCATTTTCCAAATAATAGGTTAAATATTTCTTTAGGGTTTTAAATTAGCTTGAAAAAATGTAGCATATAATCTCTTTGGCCAATGACATACAAATTTCGATAGCTAACCATGACATGTTTTTTGGGTATATTTTTTGATATTATTTTGACAAAAATTGACCAAGTAAGTCCTCGTTAGTATAGTGTGAAGTGATTCCGCCTGTCATGCGGGAGCCTGGGGTTCAATTCCCCGACGGGGAGTTTTGAACTTTTAATCTATTTTTTTTGCATGCTGTTTCACTTTGTTTCATTGAGATAACAAAAATGCCTTATCTAAATTGAATCCAGGGATTATGTCAACTTGAAAAAAATCTTCCATGTAAGCTTCATGGCCAGTACTACAAGTAGAATTTACGAGGTCCCCATGACCTGGCTTTAGGTATATTTATCAAAGTAATAAATAGTGATTCAATACACTGCTTGGTTAGAGCAGGAGAAAATACTTTAGAGTGCTATGGATTGCAAGAGTAAAATTATGTTGTCAAAATTACTGACTTTTCATTTGCCAAATAATAGGTTAAATATTTCTTTAGGGTTTTAAATTAGCTTGAAAAAATGTAGCATATAATCTCTTTGGCCAATGACATACACATTTCAATAGCTAACCATGACATGTTTTTTGTGTATATTTTTTGATCATATTTTGCCAAAAATTGACCAAGTAAGTCCTCGTTAGTATAGTGTGAAGTATCCCCGCCTGACCTGCGGGAGACCGGGGTTTGATTTCTTGACTGGGAGTTTTGAACTTTCAATCTCTTTTTTTGCATGCTGTTTCACTTTGTTTCATTGAGATAACAAAAATGCCTTATCTAAATTGAATCCAGGGTTTATGTCAACTTGAAAAAATCTTGCATGTAAGCTTCATGGCCAGTTCTACAAGTACAATTTGTGAGGTCACCATGACCTGGTTTTGGATATATTTATCAAAGTAATAAATAGTGATTCAATACACTGCTTGGTTAGAGCAGGAGAAAAGACTTTAGAGTGCTATGCATTGCAAGAGTAAAATTATGTTGTCAAAATTACTGACTTTTCATTTGCCAAATAATAGGTTAAATATTTATTTAGGATTTAAATTAGCTTGAAAAAATGTAGCATATAATCTCTTTGGCCAATGACATACACATTTCGATAGCTAACCATGACATGTTTTTTTGGTATATTTTTTGAACATATTTTGCCAAAAATTGACCAAGTAAGTCCTCGTTAGTATAGTATGAAGTATCCCCGCCTGACATGCGGGAGACCGGGGTTTGATTTCTCGACTGGGAGTTTTGAACTTTCAATCTCTTTTTTTGCATGCTGTTTCACTTTGTTTCATTGAGATAACAAAAATGCCTTATCTAAATTAAATCCAGGGTTTATGTCAACTTGAAAAAATCTTGCATGTAAGCTTCATGGCCAGTGCTACAAGTACAATTTGTGAGGTCACCCTGACCTGGTTTTGGGTATATTTATCAAAGTAATAAATAGTGATTCAATACACTGCTTGGTTAGAGCAGGAGAAAAGACTTTAGAGTGCTATGCATTGCAAGAGTAAAATTATGTTTTCAATATTACTGACTTTTCATTTTCCAAATACTAGGTTAAATATTTCTTTAGGGTTTTAAATTAGCTTGAAAAAATGTAGCATATAATCTCTTTGGCCAATGACATACAAATTTCGATAGCTAACCATGACATGTTTTTTGGGTATATTTTTTGATATTATTTTGCCAAAAATTGACCAAGTAAGTCCTCGTTAGTATAGTGTGAAGTGATTCCGCCTGTCATGCGGGAGCCTGGGGTTCAATTCCCCGACGGGGAGTTTTGAACTTTTAATCTATTTTTTTTGCATGCTGTTTCACTTTGTTTCATTGAGATAACAAAAATGCCTTATCTAAATTGAATCCAGGGATTATGTCAACTTGAAAAAAATCTTCCATGTAAGCTTCATGGCCAGTACTACAAGTAGAATTTACGAGGTCCCCATGACCTGGCTTTAGGTATATTTATCAAAGTAATAAATAGTGATTCAATACACTGCTTGGTTAGAGCAGGAGAAAATACTTTAGAGTGCTATGGATTGCAAGAGTAAAATTATGTTGTCAATATTACTGACTTTTCATTTTCCAAATAATAGGTTAAATATTTCTTTAGGGTTTTAAATTAGCTTGAAAAAATGTAGCATATAATCTCTTTGGCCAATGACATACACATTTCGATAGCTAACCATGACATGTTTTTTGGGAATATTTTTTGATCATATTTTGCCAAAAATTGACCAAGTAAGTCCTCGTTAGTATAGTGTGAAGTATCCCCGCCTGACCTGCGGGAGACCGGGGTTTGATTTCTCGACTGGGAGTTTTGAACTTTCAATCTCTTTTTTTGCATGCTGTTTCACTTTGTTTCATTGAGATAACAAAAATGCCTTATCTAAATTGAATCCAGGGTTTATGTCAACTTGAAAAAATCTTGCATGTAAGCTTCATGGCCAGTTCTACAAGTACAATTTGTGAGGTCACCATGACCTGGTTTTGGATATATTTATCAAAGTAATAAATAGTGATTCAATACACTGCTTGGTTAGAGCAGGAAAAAAGACTTTAGAGTGCTATGCATTGCAAGAGTAAAATTATGTTGTCAAAATTACTGACTTTTCATTTGCCAAATAATAGTTTAAATATTTCTTTAGGGTTTTAAATTAGCTTGAAAAAATGTAGCATATAATCTCTTTGGCCAATGACATACACATTTCGATAGCTAACCATGACATGTTTTTTGGGTATATTTTTTGATCATATTTTGCCAAAAATTGACCAAGTAAGTCCTCGTTAGTATAGTATGAAGTATCCCCGCCTGACCTGCGGGAGACCGGGGTTTGATTTCTCGACTGGGAGTTTTGAACTTTCAATCTCTATTTTTGCATGCTGTTTCACTTTGTTTCATTGAGATAACAAAAATGCCTTACCTAAATTAAATCCAGGGTTTATGTCAACTTGAAAAAATCTTGCATGTAAGCTTCATGGCCAGTGCTACAAGTACAATTTGTGAGGTCACCATGACCTGGTTTTGGGTATATTTATCAAAGTAATAAATAGTGATTCAATACACTGCTTGGTTAGAGCAGGAGAAAAGACTTTAGAGTGCTATGCATTGCAAGAGTAAAATTATGTTGTCAATATTACTGACTTTTCATTTTCCAAATAATAGGTTAAATATTTCTTTAGGGTTTTAAATTAGCTTGAAAAAATGTAGCATATAATCTCTTTGGCCAATGACATACAAATTTCGATAGCTAACCATGACATGTTTTTTGGGTATATTTTTTGATATTATTTTGCCAAAAATTGACCAAGTAAGTCCTCGTTAGTATAGTGTGTAGTGTTTCCGCCTGTCATGTGGGAGGCTGGGGTTCAATTCCCCGACGGGGAGTTTTGAACTTTTAATCTATTTTTTTTGCATGCTGTTTCACTTTGTTTCATTGAGATAACAAAAATGCCTTATCTAAATTGAATCCAGGGATTATTTCAACTTGAAAAAAATCTTGCATGTAAGCTTCATGGCCAGTGCTACAAGTAGAATTTACGAGGTCCCCATGACCTGGTTTTGGGTATATTTATCAAAGTAATAAATAGTGATTCAATACACTGCTGGGTTAGAGCAGGAGAAAAGACTTTAGAGTGCTATGCATTGCAAGAGTAAAATTATGTTGTCAATATTACTGACTTTTCATTTTCCAAATAATAGGTTAAATATTTCTTTAGGGTTTTAAATTAGCTTGAAAAAATGTAGCATATAATCTCTTTGGCCAATGACATACACATTTCGATAGCTAACCATGACATGTTTTTTGGGTATATTTTTTGATCAAATTTTGCCAAAAATTTACCAAGTAAGTCCTCGTTAGTATAGTGGTGAGTATCCCCGCCTGTCACGCGGGAGACCGGGGTTCAATTCCCCGACGGGGAGTTTTGAACTTTTAATCTCTTTTCTGTGTGCTGTTTCACGATGTTTCATTGAGATTACAAAAATGCCTTATCCAAATTGAATCCAGGGTTTATGTCAACTTGAAAAAAATCTTGCATGTAAGTTTCATGGCCAGTGCTACAAGTACAGTTTGTGAGGTCCCCATGACCTGGCTTTAGGTATATTTATCAAAGTAATAAATTGTTATTCAATACACTGCTTGGTTAGAGGAGGAGAATAGACTTTAGAGTGCTATGCATTGCAAGAGTAAAATTATGTTGTCAAAATTACTGACTTTTCATTTGCCAAATAATAGTATAAATATTTCTTTAAGGTTTTAAATTAGCTTGAAAAAATGTAGCATATAATCTCTTTGGCCAATGACATACACATTTCGATAGCTAACCATGACATGTTTTTTGGGTATATTTTTTGATCATATTTTGCCAAAAATTGACCAAGTAAGTCCTCGTTAGTATAGTGTGAAGTATCCCCGCCTGACCTGCGGGAGACCGGGGTTTTATTTCTCGACTGGGAGTTTTGAACTTTCAATCTCTTTTTTTGCATGCTGTTTCACTTTGTTTCATTGAGATAACAAAAATGCCTTATCTAAATTGAATCCAGGGTTTCTCTCAACTTGAAAAAATCTTGCATGTAAGCTTCATGGCCAGTGCTACAAGTACAATTTGTGAGGTCACCATGACCTGGTTTTGGGTATATTTATCAAAGTAATAAATAGTGATTCAATACACTGCTTGGTTAGAGCAGGAAAAAAGACTTTAGAGTGCTATGCATTGCAAGAGTAAAATTATGTTGTCAAAATTACTGACTTTTCATTTGCCAAATAATAGGTTAAATATTTCTTTAGGGTTTTAAATTAGCTTGAAAAAATGTAGCATATAATCTCTTTGGCCAATGACATACACATTTCGATAGCTAACCATGACATGTTTTTTGGGTATATTTTTTGATCATATTTTGCCAAAAATTGACCAAGTAAGTCCTCGTTAGTATAGTATGAAGTATCCCCGCCTGACCTGCGGGAGACCGGGGTTTGATTTCTCGACTGGGAGTTTTGAACTTTCAATCTCTTTTTTTGCATGCTGTTTCACTTTGTTTCATTGAGATAACAAAAATGCCTTACCTAAATTAAATCCAGGGTTTATGTCAACTTGAAAAAATCTTGCATGTAAGCTTCATGGCCAGTGCTAAGAGTACAATTTGTGAGGTCACCATGACCTGGTTTTGTGTATATTTATCAAAGTAATAAATAGTGATTCAATACACTGCTTGGTTAGAGCAGGAGAAAAGACTTTAGAGTGCTATGCATTGCAAGAGTAAAATTATGTTGTCAATATTACTGACTTTTCATTTTCCAAATAATAGGTTAAATATTTCTTTAGGGTTTTAAATTAGCTTGAATAAATGTAGCATATAATCTCTTTGGCCAATGACATACAAATTTCGATAGCTAACCATGACATGTTTTTTGGGTATATTTTTTGATATTATTTTGCCAAAAATTGACCAAGTAAGTCCTCGTTAGTATAGTGTGAAATGATTCCGCCTGTCATGCGGGAGGCTGGGGTCCAATTCACCGACGGGGAGTTTTGAACTTTTAATCTATTTTTTTTGCATGCTGTTTCACTTTGTTTCATTGAGATAACAAAAATGCCTTATCTAAATTGAATCCAGGGATTATGTCAACTTGAAAAAAATCTTCCATGTAAGCTTCATGGCCAGTACTACAAGTAGAATTTACGAGGTCCCCATGACCTGGCTTTAGGTATATTTATCAAAGTAATAAATAGTGATTCAATACACTGCTTGGTTAGAGCAGGAGAAAATACTTTAGAGTGCTATGGATTGCAAGAGTAAAATTATGTTGTCAAAATTACTGACTTTTCATTTGCCAAATAATAGGTTAAATATTTCTTTAGGGTTTTAAATTAGCTTGAAAAAATGTAGCATATAATCTCTTTGGCCAATGACATACACATTTCAATAGCTAACCATGACATGTTTTTTGTGTATATTTTTTGATCATATTTTGCCAAAAATGGACAAAGTAAGTCCTCGTTAGTATAGTGTGAAGTATCCCCGCCTGACCTGCGGGAGACCGGGGTTTGATTTCTCGACTGGGAGTTTTGAACTTTCAATCTCTTTTTTTGCATGCTGTTTCACTTTGTTTCATTGAGATAACAAAAATGCCTTATCTAAATTGAATCCAGGGTTTATGTCAACTTGAAAAAATCTTGCATGTAAGCTTCATGGCCAGTTCTACAAGTACAATTTGTGAGGTCACCATGACCTGGTTTTGGATATATTTATCAAAGTAATAAATAGTGATTCAATACACTGCTTGGTTAGAGCAGGAGAAAAGACTTTAGAGTGCTATGCATTGCAAAAGTAAAATTATGTTGTCAAAATTACTGACTTTTCATTTGCCAAATAATAGGTTAAATATTTCTTTAGGGTTTTAAATTAGCTTGAAAAAATGTAGCATATAATCTCTTTGGCCAATGACATACACATTTCGATAGCTAACCATGACATGTTTTTTGGGTATATTTTTTGAACATATTTTGCCAAAAATTGACCAAGTAAGTCCTCATTAGTATAGTATGAAGTATCCCCGCCTGACATGCGGGAGACAGGGGTTTGATTTCTCGACTGGGAGTTTTGAACTTTCAATCTCTTTTTTTGCATGCTGTTTCACTTTGTTTCATTGAGATAACAAAAATGCCTTATCTAAATTAAATCCAGGGTTTATGTCAACTTGAAAAAATCTTGCATGTAAGCTTCATGGCCAGTGCTACAAGTACAATTTGTGAGGTCACCATGACCTGGTTTTGGGTATATTTATCAAAGTAATAAATAGTGATTCAATACACTGCTTGGTTAGAGCAGGAGAAAAGACTTTAGAGTGCTATGCATTGCAAGAGTAAAATTATGTTGTCAATATTACTGACTTTTCATTTGCCAAATAATAAGTTAAATATTTCTTTAGGGTTTTAAATTAGCTTGAAAAAATGTAGCATATAATCTCTTTGGCCAATGACATACACATTTCGATAGCTAACCATGACATGTTTTTTGTGTATATTTTTTGATCATATTTTGCCAAAAATGGACCAAGTAAGTCCTCGTTAGTATAGTGTGAAGTATTCCCGCCTGACCTGCGGGAGACCGGGGTTTGATTTCTCGACTGGGAGTTTTGAACTTTCAATCTCTTTTTTTGCATGCTGTTTCACTTTGTTTCATTGAGATAACAAAAATGCCTTATCTAAATTGAATCCAGGGTTTATGTCAACTTGAAAAAATCTTGCATGTAAGCTTCATGGCCAGTTCTACAAGTACAATTTGTGAGGTCAACATGACCTGGTTTTGGATATATTTATCAAAGTAATAAATAGTGATTCAATACACTGCTTGGTTAGAGCAGGAAAAAAGACTTTAGAGTGCTATGCATTGCAAGAGTAAAATTATGTTGTCAAAATTACTGACTTTTCATTTGCCAAATAATAGTTTAAATATTTCTTTAGGGTTTTAAATTAGCTTGAAAAAATGTAGCATATAATCTCTTTGGCCAATGACATACACATTTCGATAGCTAACCATGACATGTTTTTTGGGTATATTTTTTGATCATATTTTGCCAAAAATTGACCAAGTAAGTCCTCGTTAGTATAGTATGAAGTATCCCCGCCTGACCTGCGGGAGACCGGGGTTTGATTTCTCAACTGGGAGTTTTGAACTTTCAATCTCTATTTTTGCATGCTGTTTCACTTTGTTTCATTGAGATAACAAAAATGCATTACCTAAATTAAATCCAGGGTTTATGTCAACTTGAAAAAATCTTGCATGTAAGCTTCATGGCCAGTGCTACAAGTACAATTTGTGAGGTCACCATGACCTGGTTTTGGGTATATTTATCAAAGTAATAAATAGTGATTCAATACACTGCTTGGTTAGAGCAGGAGAAAAGACTTTAGAGTGCTATGCATTGCAAGAGTAAAATTATGTTGTCAATATTACTGACTTTTCATTTTCCAAATAATAGGTTAAATATTTCTTTAGGGTTTTAAATTAGCTTGAAAAAATGTAGCATATAATCTCTTTGGCCAATGACATACAAATTTCGATAGCTAACCATGACATGTTTTTTGGGTATATTTTTTGATATTATTTTGACAAAAATTGACCAAGTAAGTCCTCGTTAGTATAGTGTGAAGTGATTCCGCCTGTCATGCGGGAGCCTGGGGTTCAATTCCCCGACGGGGAGTTTTGAACTTTTAATCTATTTTTTTTGCATGCTGTTTCACTTTGTTTCATTGAGATAACAAAAATGCCTTATCTAAATTGAATCCAGGGATTATGTCAACTTGAAAAAAATCTTCCATGTAAGCTTCATGGCCAGTACTACAAGTAGAATTTACGAGGTCCCCATGACCTGGCTTTAGGTATATTTATCAAAGTAATAAATAGTGATTCAATACACTGCTTGGTTAGAGCAGGAGAAAAGACTTTAGAGTGCTATGCATTGCAAGAGTAAAATTATGTTGTCAAAATTACTGACTTTTCATTTGCCAAATAATAGGTTAAATATTTATTTAGGATTTAAATTAGCTTGAAAAAATGTAGCATATAATCTCTTTGGCCAATGACATACACATTTCGATAGCTAACCATGACATGTTTTTTGGGTATATTTTTTGAACATATTTTGCCAAAAATTGACCAAGTAAGTCCTCGTTAGTATAGTATGAAGTATCCCCGCCTGACATGCGGGAGACCGGGGTTTGATTTCTCGACTGGGAGTTTTGAACTTTCAATCTCTTTTTTTGCATGCTGTTTCACTTTGTTTCATTGAGATAACAAAAATGCCTTATCTAAATTGAATCCAGGGATTATGTCAACTTGAAAAAAATCTTCCATGTAAGCTTCATGGCCAGTACTACAAGTAGAATTTACGAGGTCCCCATGACCTGGCTTTAGGTATATTTATCAAAGTAATAAATAGTGATTCAATACACTGCTTGGTTAGAGCAGGAGAAAATACTTTAGAGTGCTATGGATTGCAAGAGTAAAATTATGTTGTCAATATTACTGACTTTTCATTTTCCAAATAATAGGTTAAATATTTCTTTAGGGTTTTAAATTAGCTTGAAAAAATGTAGCATATAATCTCTTTGGCCAATGACATACACATTTCGATAGCTAACCATGACATGTTTTTTGGGAATATTTTTTGATCATATTTTGCCAAAAATTGACCAAGTAAGTCCTCGTTAGTATAGTGTGAAGTATCCCCGCCTGACCTGCGGGAGACCGGGGTTTGATTTCTCGACTGGGAGTTTTGAACTTTCAATCTCTTTTTTTGCATGCTGTTTCACTTTGTTTCATTGAGATAACAAAAATGCCTTATCTAAATTGAATCCAGGGTTTATGTCAACTTGAAAAAATCTTGCATGTAAGCTTCATGGCCAGTTCTACAAGTACAATTTGTGAGGTCACCATGACCTGGTTTTGGATATATTTATCAAAGTAATAAATAGTGATTCAATACACTGCTTGGTTAGAGCAGGAGAAAAGACTTTAGAGTGCTATGCATTGCAAGAGTAAAATTATGTTGTCAAAATTACTGACTTTTCATTTGCCAAATAATAGGTTAAATATTTCTTTAGGGTTTTAAATTAGCTTGAAAAAATGTAGCATATAATCTCTTTGGCCAATGACATACACATTTCGATAGCTAACCATGACATGTTTTTTGGGTATATTTTTTGAACATATTTTGCCAAAAATTGACCAAGTAAGTCCTCGTTAGTATAGTATGAAGTATCCCCGCCTGACCTGCGGGAGACAGGGGTTTGATTTCTCGACTGGGAGTTTTGAACTTTCAATCTCTTTTTTTGCATGCTGTTTCACTTTGTTTCATTGAGATAACAAAAATGCCTTATCTAAATTAAATCCAGGGTTTATGTCAACTTGAAAAAATCTTGCATGTAAGCTTCATGGCCAGTGCTACAAGTACAATTTGTGAGGTCACCATGACCTGGTTTTGGGTATATTTATCAAAGTAATAAATAGTGATTCAATACACTGCTTGGTTAGAGCAGGAGAAAAGACTTTAGAGTGCTATGCATTGCAAGAGTAAAATTATGTTGTCAATATTACTGACTTTTAATTTGCCAAATAATAGGTTAAATATTTCTTTAGGGTTTTAAATTAGCTTGAAAAAATGTAGCATATAATCTCTTTGGCCAATGACATACAAATTTCGATAGCTAACCATGACATGTTTTTTGTGTATATTTTTTGATCATATTTTGCCAAAAATGGACCAAGTAAGTCCTCGTTAGTATAGTGTGAAGTATTCCCGCCTGACCTGCGGGAGACCGGGGTTTGATTTCTCGACTGGGAGTTTTGAACTTTCAATCTCTTTTTTTGCATGCTGTTTCACTTTGTTTCATTGAGATAACAAAAATGCCTTATCTAAATTGAATCCAGGGTTTATGTCAACTTGAAAAAATCTTGCATGTAAGCTTCATGGCCAGTTCTACAAGTACAATTTGTGAGGTCACCATGACCTGGTTTTGGATATATTTATCAAAGTAATAAATAGTGATTCAATACACTGCTTGGTTAGAGCAGGAAAAAAGACTTTAGAGTGCTATGCATTGCAAGAGTAAAATTATGTTGTCAAAATTACTGACTTTTCATTTGCCAAATAATAGTTTAAATATTTCTTTAGGGTTTTAAATTAGCTTGAAAAAATGTAGCATATAATCTCTTTGGCCAATGACATACACATTTCGATAGCTAACCATGACATGTTTTTTGGGTATATTTTTTGATCATATTTTGCCAAAAATTGACCAAGTAAGTCCTCGTTAGTATAGTATGAAGTATCCCCGCCTGACCTGCGGGAGACCGGGGTTTGATTTCTCGACTGGGAGTTTTGAACTTTCAATCTCTATTTTTGCATGCTGTTTCACTTTGTTTCATTGAGATAACAAAAATGCCTTACCTAAATTAAATCCAGGGTTTATGTCAACTTGAAAAAATCTTGCATGTAAGCTTCATGGCCAGTGCTACAAGTACAATTTGTGAGGTCACCATGACCTGGTTTTGGGTATATTTATCAAAGTAATAAATAGTGATTCAATACACTGCTTGGTTAGAGCAGGAGAAAAGACTTTAGAGTGCTATGCATTGCAAGAGTAAAATTATGTTGTCAATATTACTGACTTTTCATTTTCCAAATAATAGGTTAAATATTTCTTTAGGGTTTTAAATTAGCTTGAAAAAATGTAGCATATAATCTCTTTGGCCAATGACATACAAATTTTGATAGCTAACCATGACATGTTTTTTGGGTATATTTTTTGATATTATTTTGCCAAAAATTGACCAAGTAAGTCCTCGTTAGTATAGTGTGAAGTGATTCCGCCTGTCATGCGGGAGCCTGGGGTTCAATTCCCCGACGGGGAGTTTTGAACTTTTAATCTATTTTTTTTGCATGCTGTTTCACTTTGTTTCATTGAGATAACAAAAATGCCTTATCTAAATTGAATCCAGGGATTATGTCAACTTGAAAAAAATCTTCCATGTAAGCTTCATGGCCAGTACTACAAGTAGAATTTACGAGGTCCCCATGACCTGGCTTTAGGTATATTTATCAAAGTAATAAATAGTGATTCAATACACTGCTTGGTTAGAGCAGGAGAAAATACTTTAGAGTGCTATGGATTGCAAGAGTAAAATTATGTTGTCAAAATTACTGACTTTTCATTTGCCAAATAATAGGTTAAATATTTCTTTAGGGTTTTAAATTAGCTTGAAAAAATGTAGCATATAATCTCTTTGGCCAATGACATACACATTTCAATAGCTAACCATGACATGTTTTTTGTGTATATTTTTTGATCATATTTTGCCAAAAATTGACCAAGTAAGTCCTCGTTAGTATATTGTGAAGTATCCCCGCCTGACCTGCGGGAGACCGAGGTTTGATTTCTCGACTGGGAGTTTTGAACTTTTAATCTATTTTTTTTGCATGCTGTTTCACTTTGTTTCATTGAGATAACAAAAATGCCTTATCTAAATTGAATCCAGGGATTATGTCAACTTGAAAAAAATCTTCCATGTAAGCTTCATGGCCAGTACTACAAGTAGAATTTACGAGGTCCCCATGACCTGGCTTTAGGTATATTTATCAAAGTAATAAATAGTGATTCAATACACTGCTTGGTTAGAGCAGGAGAAAAGACTTTAGAGTGCTATGCATTGCAAGAGTAAAATTATGTTGTCAAAATTACTGACTTTTCATTTGCCAAATAATAGGTTAAATATTTATTTAGGATTTAAATTAGCTTGAAAAAATGTAGCATATAATCTCTTTGGCCAATGACATACACATTTCGATAGCTAACCATGACATGTTTTTTGGGTATATTTTTTGAACATATTTTGCCAAAAATTGACCAAGTAAGTCCTCGTTAGTATAGTATGAAGTATCCCCGCCTGACATGCGGGAGACCGGGGTTTGATTTCTCGACTGGGAGTTTTGAACTTTCAATCTCTTTTTTTGCATGCTGTTTCACTTTGTTTCATTGAGATAACAAAAATGCCTTATCTAAATTGAATCCAGGGATTATGTCAACTTGAAAAAAATCTTCCATGTAAGCTTCATGGCCAGTACTACAAGTAGAATTTACGAGGTCCCCATGACCTGGCTTTAGGTATATTTATCAAAGTAATAAATAGTGATTCAATACACTGCTTGGTTAGAGCAGGAGAAAATACTTTAGAGTGCTATGGATTGCAAGAGTAAAATTATGTTGTCAATATTACTGACTTTTCATTTTCCAAATAATAGGTTAAATATTTCTTTAGGGTTTTAAATTAGCTTGAAAAAATGTAGCATATAATCTCTTTGGCCAATGACATACACATTTCGATAGCTAACCATGACATGTTTTTTGGGAATATTTTTTGATCATATTTTGCCAAAAATTGACCAAGTAAGTCCTCGTTAGTATAGTGTGAAGTATCCCCGCCTGACCTGCGGGAGACCGGGGTTTGATTTCTCGACTGGGAGTTTTGAACTTTCAATCTCTTTTTTTGCATGCTGTTTCACTTTGTTTCATTGAGATAACAAAAATGCCTTATCTAAATTGAATCCAGGGTTTATGTCAACTTGAAAAAATCTTGCATGTAAGCTTCATGGCCAGTTCTACAAGTACAATTTGTGAGGTCACCATGACCTGGTTTTGGATATATTTATCAAAGTAATAAATAGTGATTCAATACACTGCTTGGTTAGAGCAGGAGAAAAGACTTTAGAGTGCTATGCATTGCAAGAGTAAAATTATGTTGTCAAAATTACTGACTTTTCATTTGCCAAATAATAGGTTAAATATTTCTTTAGGGTTTTAAATTAGCTTGAAAAAATGTAGCATATAATCTCTTTGGCCAATGACATACACATTTCGATAGCTAACCATGACATGTTTTTTGGGTATATTTTTTGAACATATTTTGCCAAAAATTGACCAAGTAAGTCCTCGTTAGTATAGTATGAAGTATCCCCGCCTGACCTGCGGGAGACAGGGGTTTGATTTCTCGACTGGGAGTTTTGAACTTTCAATCTCTTTTTTTGCATGCTGTTTCACTTTGTTTCATTGAGATAACAAAAATGCCTTATCTAAATTAAATCCAGGGTTTATGTCAACTTGAAAAAATCTTGCATGTAAGCTTCATGGCCAGTGCTACAAGTACAATTTGTGAGGTCACCATGACCTGGTTTTGGGTATATTTATCAAAGTAATAAATAGTGATTCAATACACTGCTTGGTTAGAGCAGGAGAAAAGACTTTAGAGTGCTATGCATTGCAAGAGTAAAATTATGTTGTCAATATTACTGACTTTTAATTTGCCAAATAATAGGTTAAATATTTCTTTAGGGTTTTAAATTAGCTTGAAAAAATGTAGCATATAATCTCTTTGGCCAATGACATACAAATTTCGATAGCTAACCATGACATGTTTTTTGTGTATATTTTTTGATCATATTTTGCCAAAAATGGACCAAGTAAGTCCTCGTTAGTATAGTGTGAAGTATTCCCGCCTGACCTGCGGGAGACCGGGGTTTGATTTCTCGACTGGGAGTTTTGAACTTTCAATCTCTTTTTTTGCATGCTGTTTCACTTTGTTTCATTGAGATAACAAAAATGCCTTATCTAAATTGAATCCAGGGTTTATGTCAACTTGAAAAAATCTTGCATGTAAGCTTCATGGCCAGTTCTACAAGTACAATTTGTGAGGTCACCATGACCTGGTTTTGGATATATTTATCAAAGTAATAAATAGTGATTCAATACACTGCTTGGTTAGAGCAGGAAAAAAGACTTTAGAGTGCTATGCATTGCAAGAGTAAAATTATGTTGTCAAAATTACTGACTTTTCATTTGCCAAATAATAGTTTAAATATTTCTTTAGGGTTTTAAATTAGCTTGAAAAAATGTAGCATATAATCTCTTTGGCCAATGACATACACATTTCGATAGCTAACCATGACATGTTTTTTGGGTATATTTTTTGATCATATTTTGCCAAAAATTGACCAAGTAAGTCCTCGTTAGTATAGTATGAAGTATCCCCGCCTGACCTGCGGGAGACCGGGGTTTGATTTCTCGACTGGGAGTTTTGAACTTTCAATCTCTATTTTTGCATGCTGTTTCACTTTGTTTCATTGAGATAACAAAAATGCCTTACCTAAATTAAATCCAGGGTTTATGTCAACTTGAAAAAATCTTGCATGTAAGCTTCATGGCCAGTGCTACAAGTACAATTTGTGAGGTCACCATGACCTGGTTTTGGGTATATTTATCAAAGTAATAAATAGTGATTCAATACACTGCTTGGTTAGAGCAGGAGAAAAGACTTTAGAGTGCTATGCATTGCAAGAGTAAAATTATGTTGTCAATATTACTGACTTTTCATTTTCCAAATAATAGGTTAAATATTTCTTTAGGGTTTTAAATTAGCTTGAAAAAATGTAGCATATAATCTCTTTGGCCAATGACATACAAATTTTGATAGCTAACCATGACATGTTTTTTGGGTATATTTTTTGATATTATTTTGCCAAAAATTGACCAAGTAAGTCCTCGTTAGTATAGTGTGAAGTGATTCCGCCTGTCATGCGGGAGCCTGGGGTTCAATTCCCCGACGGGGAGTTTTGAACTTTTAATCTATTTTTTTTGCATGCTGTTTCACTTTGTTTCATTGAGATAACAAAAATGCCTTATCTAAATTGAATCCAGGGATTATGTCAACTTGAAAAAAATCTTCCATGTAAGCTTCATGGCCAGTACTACAAGTAGAATTTACGAGGTCCCCATGACCTGGCTTTAGGTATATTTATCAAAGTAATAAATAGTGATTCAATACACTGCTTGGTTAGAGCAGGAGAAAATACTTTAGAGTGCTATGGATTGCAAGAGTAAAATTATGTTGTCAAAATTACTGACTTTTCATTTGCCAAATAATAGGTTAAATATTTCTTTAGGGTTTTAAATTAGCTTGAAAAAATGTAGCATATAATCTCTTTGGCCAATGACATACACATTTCAATAGCTAACCATGACATGTTTTTTGTGTATATTTTTTGATCATATTTTGCCAAAAATTGACCAAGTAAGTCCTCGTTAGTATATTGTGAAGTATCCCCGCCTGACCTGCGGGAGACCGAGGTTTGATTTCTCGACTGGGAGTTTTGAACTTTCAATCTCTTTTTTTGCATGCTGTTTCACTTTGTTTCATTGAGATAACAAAAATGCCTTATCTAAATTGAATCCAGGGTTTATGTCAACTTGAAAAAATCTTGCATGTAAGCTTCATGGCCAGTTCTACAAGTACAATTTGTGAGGTCACCATGACCTGGTTTTGGATATATTTATCAAAGTAATAAATAGTGATTCAATACACTGCTTGGTTAGAGCAGGAGAAAAGACTTTAGAGTGCTATGCATTGCAAGAGAAAAATTATGTTGTCAAAATTACTGACTTTTCATTTGCCAAATAATAGGTTAAATATTTCTTTAGGGTTTTAAATTAGCTTGAAAAAATGTAGCATATAATCTCTTTGGCCAATGACATACACATTTCGATAGCTAACCATGACATGTTTTTTGGGTATATTTTTTGATCATATTTTGCCAAAAATTGACCAAGTAAGTCCTCGTTAGTATAGTGTGAAGTGATTCCGCCTGTCATGCGGGAGCCTGGGGTTCAATTCCCCGACGGGGAGTTTTGAACTTTTAATCTATTTTTTTTGCATGCTGTTTCACTTTGTTTCATTGAGATAACAAAAATGCCTTATCTAAATTGAATCCAGGGATTATGTCAACTTGAAAAAAATCTTCCATGTAAGCTTCATGGCCAGTACTACAAGTAGAATTTACGAGGTCCCCATGACCTGGCTTTAGGTATATTTATCAAAGTAATAAATAGTGATTCAATACACTGCTTGGTTAGAGCAGGAGAAAATACTTTAGAGTGCTATGGATTGCAAGAGTAAAATTATGTTGTCAAAATTACTGACTTTTCATTTGCCAAATAATAGGTTAAATATTTCTTTAGGGTTTTAAATTAGCTTGAAAAAATGTAGCATATAATCTCTTTGGCCAATGACATACAAATTTCGATAGCTAACCATGACATGTTTTTTGTGTATATTTTTTGATCATATTTTGCCAAAAATGGACCAAGTAAGTCCTCGTTAGTATAGTGTGAAGTATTCCCGCCTGACCTGCGGGAGACCGGGGTTTGATTTCTCGACTGGGAGTTTTGAACTTTCAATCTCTTTTTTTGCATGCTGTTTCACTTTGTTTCATTGAGATAACAAAAATGCCTTATCTAAATTGAATCCAGGGTTTATGTCAACTTGAAAAAATCTTGCATGTAAGCTTCATGGCCAGTTCTACAAGTACAATTTGTGAGGTCACCATGACCTGGTTTTGGATATATTTATCAAAGTAATAAATAGTGATTCAATACACTGCTTGGTTAGAGCAGGAAAAAGGACTTTAGAGTGCTATGCATTGCAAGAGTAAAATTATGTTGTCAAAATTACTGACTTTTCATTTGCCAAATAATAGTTTAAATATTTCTTTAGGGTTTAAATTAGCTTGAAAAAATGTAGCATATAATCTCTTTGGCCAATGACATACACATTTCGATAGCTAACCATGACATGTTTTTTGGGTATATTTTTTGATCATATTTTGCCAAAAATTGACCAAGTAAGTCCTCGTTAGTATAGTATGAAGTATCCCCGCCTGACCTGCGGGAGACCGGGGTTTGATTTCTCGACTGGGAGTTTTGAACTTTCAATCTCTATTTTTGCATGCTGTTTCACTTTGTTTCATTGAGATAACAAAAATGCCTTACCTAAATTAAATCCAGGGTTTATGTCAACTTGAAAAAATCTTGCATGTAAGCTTCATGGCCAGTGCTACAAGTACAATTTGTGAGGTCACCATGACCTGGTTTTGGGTATATTTATCAAAGTAATAAATAGTGATTCAATACACTGCTTGGTTAGAGCAGGAGAAAAGACTTTAGAGTGCTATGCATTGCAAGAGTAAAATTATGTTGTCAATATTACTGACTTTTCATTTTCCAAATAATAGGTTAAATATTTCTTTAGGGTTTTAAATTAGCTTGAACAAATGTAGCATATAATCTCTTTGGCCAATGACATACAAATTTCGATAGCTAACCATGACATGTTTTTTGGGTATATTTTTTGATCATATTTTGCCAAAAATTGACCAAGTAAGTCCTCGTTAGTATAGTGTGAAGTGATTCCGCCTGTCATGCGGGAGCCTGGGGTTCAATTCCCCGACGGGGAGTTTTGAACTTTTAATCTATTTTTTTTGCATGCTGTTTCACTTTGTTTCATTGAGATAACAAAAATGCCTTATCTAAATTGAATCCAGGGATTATGTCAACTTGAAAAAAATCTTCCATGTAAGCTTCATGGCCAGTACTACAAGTAGAATTTACGAGGTCCCCATAACCTGGCTTTAGGTATATTTATCAAAGTAATAAATAGTGATTCAATACACTGCTTGGTTAGAGCAGGAGAAAATACTTTAGAGTGCTATGGATTGCAAGAGTAAAATTATGTTGTCAAAATTACTGACTTTTCATTTGCCAAATAACAGGTTAAATATTTCTTTAGGGTTTTAAATTAGCTTGAAAAAATGTAGCATATAATCTCTTTGGCCAATGACATACATATTTCGATAGCTAACCATGACATGTTTTTTGGGTTTATTTTTTGATCAAATTTTGCCAAAAATTTACCAAGTAAGTCCTCGTTAGTATAGTGGTGAGTATCCCCGCCTGTCACGCGGGAGACCGGGGTTCAATTCCCCGACGGGGAGTTTTGAACTTTTAATCTCTTTTATGTGTGCTGTTTCACGTTGTTTCATTGAGATAACAAAAAAAAATATCCAAATTGAATCCAGGGTTTATGTCAACTTGAAAAAAAGCTTGCATGTAAGCTTCATGGCCAGTGCTACAAGTACAGTTTGCGAGGACCCCATGGCCTGGCTTTAGGTATATTTATCAAAGTAATAAATAGTTATTCAATACACTGCTTGGTTAGAGCAGGAGAATAGACTTTAGAGTGCTATGCATTGCAAGAGTAAAATTATGTTGTCAAAATTACTGACTTTTCATTTGCCAAATAATAGGTTCAATATTTCTTTAGGGTTTTAAATTAGCTTGAAAAAATGTAGCATATAATCTCTTTGGCCCATGACATACACATTTCGATCGCTAACCATGACATGTTTTTTGGGTATATTTTTTGATCATATTTTGCCAAAAATGGACCAAGTAAGTCCTCGTTAGTATAGTGTGAAGTATCCCCGCCTGACCTGCAGAGGACCGGGGTTTGATTTCTCGACGGGGAGTTTTGAACTTTCAATCTCTTTTTTTGCATGCTGTTTCACTTTGTTTCATTGAGATAACAAAAATGCCTTATCTAAATTGAATCCAGGGTTTATGTCAACTTGAAAAAATCTTGCATGTAAGCTTCATGGCCAGTTCTACAAGTACAATTTGTGAGGTCACCATGACCTGGTTTTGGATATAATTATCAAAGTAATAAATAGTGATTCAATACACTGCTTGGTTAGAGCAGGAAAAAAGACTTTAGAGTGCTATGCATTGCAAGAGTAAAATTATGTTGTCAAAATTACTGACTTTTCATTTGCCAAATAATAGTTTAAATATTTCTTTAGGGTTTAAATTAGCTTGAAAAAATGTAGCATATAATCTCTTTGGCCAATGACATACACATTTCGATAGCTAACCATGACATGTTTTTTGGGTATATTTTTTGATCATATTTTGCCAAAAATTGACCAAGTAAGTCCTCGTTAGTATAGTATGAAGTATCCCCGCCTGACCTGCGGGAGACCGGGGTTTGATTTCTCGACTGGGAGTTTTGAACTTTCAATCTCTATTTTTGCATGCTGTTTCACTTTGTTTCATTGAGATAACAAAAATGCCTTACCTAAATTAAATCCAGGGTTTATGTCAACTTGAAAAAATCTTGCATGTAAGCTTCATGGCCAGTGCTACAAGTACAATTTGTGAGGTCACCATGACCTGGTTTTGGGTATATTTATCAAAGTAATAAATAGTGATTCAATACACTGCTTGGTTAGAGCAGGAGAAAAGACTTTAGAGTGCTATGCATTGCAAGAGTAAAATTATGTTGTCAATATTACTGACTTTTCATTTTCCAAATAATAGGTTAAATATTTCTTTAGGGTTTTAAATTAGCTTGAACAAATGTAGCATATAATCTCTTTGGCCAATGACATACAAATTTCGATAGCTAACCATGACATGTTTTTTGGGTATATTTTTTGATCATATTTTGCCAAAAATTGACCAAGTAAGTCCTCGTTAGTATAGTGTGAAGTGATTCCGCCTGTCATGCGCGAGCCTGGGGTTCAATTCCCCGACGGGGAGTTTTGAACTTTTAATCTATTTTTTTTGCATGCTGTTTCACTTTGTTTCATTGAGATAACAAAAATGCCTTATCTAAATTGAATCCAGGGATTATGTCAACTTGAAAAAAATATTCCATGTAAGCTTCATGGCCAGTACTACAAGTAGAATTTACGAGGTCCCCATGACCTGGCTTTAGGTATATTTATCAAAGTAATAAATAGTGATTCAATACACTGCTTGGTTAGAGCAGGAGAAAATACTTTAGAGTGCTATGGATTGCAAGAGTAAAATTATGTTGTCAAAATTACTGACTTTTCATTTGCCAAATAATAGGTTAAATATTTCTTTAGGGTTTTAAATTAGCTTGAAAAAATGTAGCATATAATCTCTTTGGCCAATGACATACAAATTTCGATAGCTAACCATGACATGTTTTTTGTGTATATTTTTTGATCATATTTTGCCAAAAATGGACCAAGTAAGTCCTCGTTAGTATAGTGTGAAGTATTCCCGCCTGACCTGCGGGAGACCGGGGTTTGATTTCTCGACTGGGAGTTTTGAACTTTCAATCTCTTTTTTTGCATGCTGTTTCACTTTGTTTCATTGAGATAACAAAAATGCCTTATCTAAATTGAATCCAGGGTTTATGTCAACTTGAAAAAATCTTGCATGTAAGCTTCATGGCCAGTTCTACAAGTACAATTTGTGAGGTCACCATGACCTGGTTTTGGATATATTTATCAAAGTAATAAATAGTGATTCAATACACTGCTTGGTTAGAGCAGGAAAAAAGACTTTAGAGTGCTATGCATTGCAAGAGTAAAATTATGTTGTCAAAATTACTGACTTTTCATTTGCCAAATAATAGTTTAAATATTTCTTTAGGGTTTTAAATTAGCTTGAAAAAATGTAGCATATAATCTCTTTGGCCAATGACATACACATTTCGATAGCTAACCATGACATGTTTTTTGGGTATATTTTTTGATCATATTTTGCCAAAAATTGACCAAGTAAGTCCTCGTTAGTATAGTATGAAGTATCCCCGCCTGACCTGCGGGAGACCGGGGTTTGATTTCTCGACTGGGAGTTTTGAACTTTCAATCTCTATTTTTGCATGCTGTTTCACTTTGTTTCATTGAGATAACAAAAATGCCTTACCTAAATTAAATCCAGGGTTTATGTCAACTTGAAAAAATCTTGCATGTAAGCTTCATGGCCAGTGCTACAAGTACAATTTGTGAGGTCACAATGACCTGGTTTTGGGTATATTTATCAAAGTAATAAATAGTGATTCAATACACTGCTTGGTTAGAGCAGGAGAAAAGACTTTAGAGTGCTATGCATTGCAAGAGTAAAATTATGTTGTCAATATTACTGACTTTTCATTTTCCAAATAATAGGTTAAATATTTCTTTAGGGTTTTAAATTAGCTTGAACAAATGTAGCATATAATCTCTTTGGCCAATGACATACAAATTTCGATAGCTAACCATGACATGTTTTTTGGGTATATTTTTTGATCATATTTTGCCAAAAATTGACCAAGTAAGTCCTCGTTAGTATAGTGTGAAGTGATTCCGCCTGTCATGCGGGAGCCTGGGGTTCAATTCCCCGACGGGGAGTTTTGAACTTTTAATCTATTTATTTTGCATGCTGTTTCACTTTGTTTCATTGAGATAACAAAAATGCCTTATCTAAATTGAATCCAGGGATTATGTCAACTTGAAAAAAATCTTCCATGTAAGCTTCATGGCCAGTACTACAAGTAGAATTTACGAGGTCCCCATGACCTGGCTTTAGGTATATTTATCAAAGTAATAAATAGTGATTCAATACACTGCTTGGTTAGAGCAGGAGAAAATACTTTAGAGTGCTATGGATTGCAAGAGTAAAATTATGTTGTCAAAATTACTGACTTTTCATTTGCCAAATAACAGGTTAAATATTTCTTTAGGGTTTTAAATTAGCTTGAAAAAATGTAGCATATAATCTCTTTGGCCAATGACATACATATTTCGATAGCTAACCATGACATGTTTTTTGGGTTTATTTTTTGATCAAATTTTGCCAAAAATTTACCAAGTAAGTCCTCGTTAGTATAGTGGTGAGTATCCCCGCCTGTCACGCGGGAGACCGGGGTTCAATTCCCCGACGGGGAGTTTTGAACTTTTAATCTCTTTTATGTGTGCTGTTTCACGTTGTTTCATTGAGATAACAAAAAAAAATATCCAAATTGAATCCAGGGTTTATGTCAACTTGAAAAAAAGCTTGCATGTAAGCTTCATGGCCAGTGCTACAAGTACAGTTTGCGAGGACCCCATGGCCTGGCTTTAGGTATATTTATCAAAGTAATAAATAGTTATTCAATACACTGCTTGGTTAGAGCAGGAGAATAGACTTTAGAGTGCTATGCATTGCAAGAGTAAAATTATGTTGTCAAAATTACTGACTTTTCATTTGCCAAATAATAGGTTCAATATTTCTTTAGGGTTTTAAATAAGCTTGAAAAAATGTAGCATATAATCTCTTTGGCCCATGACATACACATTTCGATCGCTAACCATGACATGTTTTTTGGGTATATTTTTTGATCATATTTTGCCAAAAATTGACCAAGTAAGTCCTCGTTAGTATAGTGTGAAGTATCCCCGCCTGACCTGCAGAGGACCGGGGTTTGATTTCTCGACGGGGAGTTTTGAACTTTCAATCGCTTTTTTTGCATGCTGTTTCACTTTGTTTCATTGAGATAACAAAAATGCCTTATCTAAATTGAATCCAGGGTTTATGTCAACTTGAAAAAATCTTGCATGTAAGCTTCATGGCCAGTGCTACAAGTACAATTTACGAGGTCCCCATGACCTGGTTTTGGGTATATTTATCAAAGTAATAAATAGTGATTCAATACACTGCTTGGTTAGAGCAGGAGAAAAGACTTTAGAGTGCTATGCATTGCAAGACTAAAATTATGTTGTCAATATTACTGACTTTTCATTTTCCAAATAATAGGTTAAATATTTCTTTATTGTTTAAAATAAGCTTGAAAAAATGTAGCATATAATCTATTTGGCCAATGACATACATATTTCGATAGCTAACCATGACATGTTTTTTGGGTTTATTTTTTGATCAAATTTTGCCAAAAATTGACCAAGTAAGTCCTCGTTAGTATAGTGGTGAGTATCCCTGCCTGTCACGTGGGAGACCGGGGTTCAATTCCCCGAAGGGGAGTTTTGAACTTTTAATCTCTTTGCTGTGTGCTGTTTCACGTTGTTTCATTGAGATAACAAAAATGCCTTATCCAAATTGAATCCAGGGTTTATGTCAACTTGAAAAAAATCTTGCATGTAAGTTTCATGGCCAGTGCTACAAGTACAGTTTGCGAGGTCCCCATGACCTGGCTTTAGGTATATTTATCAAAGTAATAAATAGTTATTTAATACACTGCTTTGTTAGAGCAGGAAAAAGGACTTTAGAGTGCTATGCATTGCAAGAGTAAAATTATGTTGTCAAAATTACTGACTTTTCAATTGCCAAATAATAGGTTAAATATTTCTTTAGGGTTTTAAATTAGCTTGAAAAAATGTAGCATATAATCTCTTTGGCCAATGACATACACATTTCGATAGCTAACCATGACATGTTTTTTGGGTATATTTTTTGATCATATTTTGCCAAAAATTGACCAGGTAAGTCCTCGTTAGTATAGTGTGAAGTATCCCCGCCTGACCTGCGGGAGACCGGGGTTTGATTTCTCGACTGGGAGTTTTGAACTTTCAATCTCTTTTTTTGCATGCTGTTTCACTTTGTTTCATTGAGATAACAAAAATGCCTTACCTAAATTAAATCCAGGGTTTATGTCAACTTGAAAAAATCTTGCATGTAAGCTTCATGGCCAGTGCTACAAGTACAATTTGTGAGGTCACCTTGACCTGGTTTTGGGTATATTTATCAAAGTAATAAATAGTGATTCAATACACTGCTTGGTTAGAGCAGGAGAAAAGACTTTAGAGTGCTATGCATTGCAAGAGTAAAATTATGTTGTCAATATTACTGACTTTTCATTTTCCAAATAATAGGTTAAATATTTCTTTAGGGTTTTAAATTACCTTGAAAAAATGTAGCATATAATCTCTTTGGCCAATGACATACAAATTTCGATAGCTAACCATGACATGTTTTTTGGGTATATTTTTTGATATTATTTTGCCAAAAATTGACCAAGTAAGTCCTCGTTAGTATAGTGTGAAGTGATTCCGCCTGTCATGCGGGAGGCTGGGGTTCAATTCCCCGACGGGGAGTTTTGAACTTTTAATCTATTTTTTTTGCATGCTGTTTCACTTTGTTTCATTGAGATAACAAAAATGCCTTATCTAAATTAAATCCAGGGATTATGTCAACTTGAAAAAAATCTTCCATGTAAGCTTCATGGCCAGTACTACAAGTAGAATTTACGAGGTCCCCATGACCTGGCTTTAGGTATATTTATCAAAGTAATAAATAGTGATTCAATACACTGCTTGGTTAGAGCAGGAGAAAATACTTTAGAGTGCTATGGATTGCAAGAGTAAAATTATGTTGTCAATATTACTGACTTTTCATTTTCCAAATAATAGGTTAAATATTTCTTTAGGGTTTTAAATTAGCTTGAAAAAATGTAGCATATAATCTCTTTGGCCAATGACATACACATTTCGATAGCTAACCATGACATGTTTTTTGGGAATATTTTTTGATCATATTTTGCCAAAAATTGACCAAGTAAGTCCTCGTTAGTATAGTGTGAAGTATCCCCGCCTGACCTGCGGGAGACCGGGGTTTGATTTCTCGACTGGGAGTTTTTAACTTTCAAACTCTTTTTTTGCATGCTGTTTCACTTTGTTTCATTGAGATAACAAAAATGCCTTATCTAAATTAAATCCAGGGTTTATGTCAACTTGAAAAAATCTTGCATGTAAGCTTCATGGCCAGTGCTACAAGTACAATTTGTGAGGTCTCCATGACCTGGTTTTGGGTATATTTATCAAAGTAATAAATAGTGATTCAATACACTGCTTGGTTA
The DNA here is from genome assembly GCA_031769625.1 of Taudactylus pleione. Taxonomy (NCBI): domain Eukaryota; kingdom Metazoa; phylum Chordata; class Amphibia; order Anura; family Myobatrachidae; genus Taudactylus; species Taudactylus pleione. The sequence goes on along the minus strand of JAUIMM010000116.1, from coordinate 15,527,667 downwards.
GAGCAGGAGAAAAGACTTTAGAGTGCTATGCATTGCAAGAGTAAAATTATGTTTTCAATATTACTGACTTTTCATTTTCCAAATACTAGGTTAAATATTTCTTTAGGGTATTAAATTAGCTTGAAAAAATGTAGCATATAATCTCTTTGGCCAATGACATACAAATTTCGATAGCTAACCATGACATGTTTTTTGGGTATATTTTTTGATATTTTTTTGCCAAAAATTGACCAAGTAAGTCCTCGTTAGTATAGTGTGAAGTGTTTCCGCCTGTCATGTGGGAGGCTGGCGTTCAATTCCCCGACGGGGAGTTTTGAACTTTTAATCTATTTTTTTTGCATGCTGTTTCACTTTGTTTCTTTGAGATAATAAAAATGCCTTATCTAAATTGAATCCAGGGATTATGTCAACTTGAAAAAAATCTTGCATGTAAGCTTCATGGCCAGTGCTACAAGTAGAATTTACGAGGTCCCCATGACCTGGTTTTGGTATATATTTATCAAAGTAATAAATAGTGATTCAATACACTGCTTGGTTAGAGCAGGAGAAAAGACTTTAGAGTGCTATGCATTGCAAGAGTAAAATTATGTTGTCAATATTACTGACTTTTCATTTTCCAAATAATAGGTTAAATATTTCTTTATTGTTTAAAATAAGCTTGAAAAAATGTAGCATATAATCTCTTTGGCCAATGACATACATATTTCGATAGCTAACCATGACATGTTTTTTGGGTTTATTTTTTGATAAAATTTTGCCAAAAATTTACCAAGTAAGTCCTCGTTAGTATAGTGTGAAGTATCCCCGCCTGACCTGCGGGAGACCGGGGTTTGATTTCTCGACTGGGAGTTTTGAACTTTCAATCTCTTTTTTTGCATGCTGTTTCACTTTGTTTCATTGAGATAACAAAAATGCCTTATCTAAATTAAATCCAGGGTTTATGTCAACTTGAAAAAATCTTGCGGGTAAGCTTCATGGCCAGTGCTACAAGTACAATTTGTGAGGTCACCATGACCTGGTTTTGGGTATATTTATCAAAGTAATAAATAGTGATTCAATACACTGCTTGGTTAGAGCAGGAGTAAAGACTTTAGAGTGCTATGCATTGCAAGAGTAAAATTATGTTGTCAATATTACTGACTTTTCATTTTCCAAATAATAGGTTAAATATTTCTTTAGGGTTTTAAATTAGCTTGAAAAAATGTAGCATATAATCTCTTTGGCCAATGACATACACATTTCGATAGCTAACCATGACATGTTTTTTGGGTATATTTTTTGAACAAATTTTGCCAAAAATTGACCAAGTAAGTCCTCGTTAGTATAGTGGTGAGTATCCCCGCCTGTCACGCGGGAGACCGGGGTTCAATTCCCCGACGGGGAGTTTTGAACTTTTAATCTCTTTTATGTGTGCTGTTTCACGTTGTTTCATTGAGATAACAAAAATGCCTTATCCAAATTGAATCCAGGGTTTATGTCAACTTGAAAAAAATCTTGCATGTAAGTTTCATGGCCAGTGCTACAAGTACAGTTTGTGAGGTCCCCATGACCTGGCTTTAGGTATATTTATCAAAGTAATAAATAGTTATTCAATACACTGCTTGGTTAGAGGAGGAGAATAGACTTTAGAGTGCTATGCATTGCGAGAGTAAAATTATGTTGTCAAAATTACTGACTTTTCATTTGCCAAATAATAGTTTAAATATTTCTTTAAGGTTTTAAATTAGCTTGAAAAAATGTAGCATATAATCTCTTTGGCCAATGACATACACATTTCGATAGCTAACCATGACATGTTTTTTGGGTATATTTTTTGATCATATTTTGCCAAAAATTGACCAAGTAAGTCCTCGTTAGTATAGTGTGAAGTATCCCCGCCTGACCTGCGGGAGACCGGGGTTTGATTTCTCGACTGGGAGTTTTGAACTTTCAATCTCTTTTTTTGCATGCTGTTTCACTTTGTTTCATTGAGATAACAAAAATGCCTTATCTAAATTGAATCCAGGGTTTCTGTCAACTTGAAAAAATCTTGCATGTAAGCTTCATGGCCAGTGCTACAAGTACAATTTGTGAGGTCACCATGACCTGGTTTTGGGTATATTTATCAAAGTAATAAATAGTGATTCAATACACTGCTTGGTTAGAGCAGGAGAAAAGACTTTAGAGTGCTATGCATTACAAGAGTAAAATTATGTTGTCAATATTACTGACTTTTCATTTGCCAAATAATAGGTTAAATATTTCTTTAGGGTTTTAAATTAGCTTGAAAAAATGTAGCATATAATCTCTTTGGCCAATGACATACAAATTTCGATAGCTAACCATGACATGTTTTTTGGGTATATTTTTTGATCAAATTTTGCCAAAAATTTACCAAGTAAGTCCTCGTTAGTATGGTGGTGAGTATCCCCGCCTGTCACGTGGGAGACCGGGGTTCAATTCCCCGACGGGGAGTTTTGAACTTTTAATCTCTTTGCTGTGTGCTGTTTCACGTTGTTTCATTGATATAACAAAAATGCCTTATCCAAATTGAATCCAGGGTTTATGTCAACTTGAAAAAAATCTTGCATGTAAGTTTCATGGCCAGTGCTACAAGTACAGTTTGCGAGGTCCCCATGACCTGGCTTTAGGTATATTTATCAAAGTAATAAATAGTTATTCAATACACTGCTTGGTTAGAGCAGGAAAAAAGACTTTAGAGTGCTATGCATTGCAAGAGTAAAATTATGTTGTCAAAATTACTGACTTTTCATTTGCCAAATAATAGGTTAAATATTTCTTTAGGGTTATCAATTAGCTTGAAAAAATGTAGCATATAAGCTCTTTGGCCAATGACATACACATTTCGATAGCTAACCATGACATGTTTTTTGGGTATATTTTTTGATCATATTTTGCCAAAAATTGACCAAGTAAGTCCTCGTTAGTATAGTATGAAGTATCCCCGCCTGACCTGCGGGAGACCGGGGTTTGATTTCTCGACTGGGAGTTTTGAACTTTCAATCTCTTTTTTTGCATGCTGTTTCACTTTGTTTCATTGAGATAACAAAAATGCCTTACCTAAATTAAATCCAGGGTTTATGTCAACTTGAAAAAATCTTGCATGTAAGCTTCATGGCCAGTGCTACAAGTACAATTTGTGAGGTCACCATGACCTGGTTTTGGGTATATTTATCAAAGTAATAAATAGTGATTCAATACACTGCTTGGTTAGAGCAGGAGAAAAGACTTTAGAGTGCTATGCATTGCAAGAGTAAAATTATGTTGTCAATATTACTGACTTTTCATTTTCCAAATAATAGGTTAAATATTTCTTTAGGGTTTTAAATTAGCTTGAATAAATGTAGCATATAATCTCTTTGGCCAATGACATACAAATTTCGATAGCTAACCATGACATGTTTTTTGGGTATATTTTTTGATATTATTTTGCCAAAAATTGACCAAGTAAGTCCTCGTTAGTATAGTGTGAAGTGATTCCGCCTGTCATGCGGGAGGCTGGGGTTCAATTCCCCGACGGGGAGTTTTGAACTTTTAATCTCTTTGCTGTGTGCTGTTTCACGTTGTTTCATTGAGATAACAAAAAAAAATATCCAAATTGAATCCAGGTTTTATGTCAAGTTGAAAAAAAGCTTGCATGTAAGCTTCATGGCCAGTGCTACAAGTACAGTTTGCGAGGTCCCCATGACCTGGCTTTAGGTATATTTATCAAAGTAATAAATAGTTATTCAATACACTGCTTGGTTAGAGCAGGAAAAAAGACTTTAGAGTGCTATGCATTGCAAGAGTAAAATTATGTTGTCAAAATTACTGACTTTTCATTTGCCAAATAATAGGTTAAATATTTCTTTAGGGTTTTAAATTAGCTTGAAAAAATGTAGCATATAATCTCTTTGGCCAATAACATACACATTTCGATAGCTAACCATGACATGTTTTTTGGGTATATTTTTTGATCATATTTTGCCAAAAATTGACCAAGTAAGTCCTCGTTAGTATAGTGGTGAGTATCCCCGCCTGTCATGCAGGAGACCGGGGTTCAATTCCCCGACGGGGAGTTTTGAACTTTTAATCTCTTTTCTGTGTGCTGTTTCACGTTGTTTCATGGAGATTACAAAAATGCCTTATCCAAATTGAATCCAGGGTTTATGTCAACTTGAAAAAAATCTTGCATGTAAGCTTCATGGCCAGTGCTACAAGTAGAATTTACGAGGTCCCCATGACCTGGTTTTGGGTATATTTATCAAAGTAATAAATAGTGATTCTATACACTGCTTGGTTAGAGCAGGAGAAAAGACTTTAGAGTGCTATGCATTGCAAGAGTAAAATTATGTTGTCAATATTACTGACTTTTCATTTTCCAAATAATAGGTTAAATATTTATTTAGGGTTTTAAATTAGCTTGAAAAAATGTAGCATATAATCTCTTTGGCCAATGACATACACATTTCGATAGCTAACCATGACATGTTTTTTGGGTATATTTTTTGATCAAATTTTGCCAAAAATTGACCAAGTAAGTCCTCGTTAGTATAGTGGTGAGTATCCCCACCTGTCACGCGGGAGACCGGGGTTCAATTCCCCGACGGGGAGTTTTGAACTTTTAATCTCTTTTATGTGTGCTGTTTCACGTTGTTTCATTGAGATAACAAAAAAAAATATCCAAATTGAATCCAGGGTTTATGTCAACTTGAAAAAAAGCTTGCATGTAAGCTTCATGGCCAGTGCTACAAGTACAGTTTGCGAGGACCCCATGGCCTGGCTTTAGGTATATTTATCAAAGTAATAAATAGTTATTCAATACACTGCTTGGTTAGAGCAGGAGAATAGACTTTAGAGTGCTATGCATTGCAAGAGTAAAATTATGTTGTCAAAATTACTGACTTTTCATTTGCCAAATAATAGGTTCAATATTTCTTTAGGGTTTTAAATTAGCTTGAAAAAATGTAGCATATAATCTCTTTGGCCAATGACATACACATTTCGATCGCTAACCATGACATGTTTTTTGGGTATATTTTTTTATCATATTTTGCCAAAAATTGACCAAGTAAGTCCTCGTTAGTATAGTGTGAAGTATCCCCGCCTGACCTGCAGAGGACCGGGGTTTGATTTCTCGACGGGGAGTTTTGAACTTTCAATCGCTTTTTTTGCATGCTGTTTCACTTTGTTTCATTGAGATAACAAAAATGCCTTATCTAAATTGAATCCAGGGTTTATGTCAACTTGAAAAAATCTTGCATGTAAGCTTAATGGCCAGTGCTACAAGTAGAATTTACGAGGTCCCCATGACCAGGTTTTGGGTATATTTATCAAAGTAATAAATAGTGATTCAATACACTGCTTGGTTAGAGCAGGAGAAAAGACTTTAGAGTGCTATGCATTGCAAGAGTAAAATTATGTTGTCAATATTACTGACTTTTCATTTTCCAAATAATAGGTTAAATATTTCTTTATTGTTTAAAATAAGCTTGAAAAAATGTAGCATATAATCTCTTTGGCCAATGACATACATATTTCGATAGCTAACCATGACATGTTTTTTGGGTTTATTTTTTGATCAAATTTTGCCAAAAATTGACCAAGTAAGTCCTCGTTAGTATAGTGGTGAGTATCCCCGCCTGTCATGCGGGAGGCTGTGGTTCAATTCCCCGACGGGGAGTTTTGAACTTTTAATCTATTTTTTTTGCATGCTGTTTCACTTTGTTTCATTGAGATAACAAAAATGCCTTATCTAAATTGAATCCAGGGATTATGTCAACTTGAAAAAAATCTTCCATATAAGCTTCATGGCCAGTACTACAAGTAGAATTTACGAGGTCCCCATGACCTGGCTTTAGGTATATTTATCAAAGTAATAAATAGTGATTCAATACACTGCTTGGTTAGAGCAGGAGAAAATACTTTAGAGTGCTATGGATTGCAAGAGTAAAATTATGTTGTCAATATTACTGACTTTTCATTTTCCAAATAATAGGTTAAATATTTCTTTAGGGTTTTAAATTAGCTTGAAAAAATGTAGCATATAATCTCTTTGGCCAATGACATACACATTTCGATAGCTAACCATGACATGTTTTTTGGGAATATTTTTTGATCATATTTTGCCAAAAATTGACCAAGTAAGTCCTCGTTAGTATAGTGTGAAGTATCCCCACCTGACCTGCGGGAGACCGGGGTTTGATTTCTCGACAGGGAGTTTTGAACTTTCAATCTCTTTTTTTGCATGCTGTTTCACTTTGTTTCATTGAGATAACAAAAATGCCCTATCTAAATTAAATCCAGGGTTTATGTCAACTTGAAAAAATCTTGCATGTAAGCTTCATGGCCAGTGCTACAAGTACAATTTGTGAGGTCACCATGACCTGGTTTTGGGTATATTTATCAAAGTAATAAATAGTGATTCAATACACTGCTTGGTTAGAGCAGGAGAAAAGACTTTAGAGTGCTATGCATTGCAAGAGTAAAATTATGTTTTCAATATTACTGACTTTTCATTTTCCAAATACTAGGTTAAATATTTCTTTAGGGTTTTAAATTAGCTTGAAAAAATGTAGCATATAATCTCTTTGGCCAATGACATACACATTTCGATCGCTAACCATGACATGTTTTTTGGGTATATTTTTTGATCATATTTTGCCAAAAATTGACCAAGTAAGTCCTCGTTAGTATAGTGTGAAGTATCCCCGCCTGACCTGCAGAGGACCGGGGTTTGATTTCTCGACGGGGAGTTTTGAACTTTCAATCGCTTTTTTTGCATGCTGTTTCACTTTGTTTCATTGAGATAACAAAAATGCCTTATCTAAATTGAATCCAGGGTTTATGTCAACTTGAAAAAATCTTGCATGTAAGCTTCATGGCCAGTACTACAAGTAGAATTTACGAGGTCCCCATGACCTGGTTTTGGGTATATTTATCAAAGTAATAAATAGTGATTCAATACAATGCTTGGTTAGAGCAGGAGAAAAGACTTTAGAGTGCTATGCATTGCAAGAGTAAAATTATGTTGTCAATATTACTGACTTTTCATTTTCCAAATAATAGGTTAAATATTTCTTTAGGGTTTAAAATAAGCTTGAAAAAATGTAGCATATAATCTCTTTGGCCAATGACATACACATTTCGATAGCTAACCATGACATGTTTTTTGGGTATATTTTTTGATCAAATTTTGCCAAAAATTGACCAAGTAAGTCCTCGTTAGTATAGTGGTGAGTATCCCCGCCTGTTACGCGGGAGACTGGGGTTCAATTCTCCGACGGGGAGTTTTGAACTTTTAATCTCTTTTCTGTGTGCTGTTTCACGTTGTTTCATTGAGATTACAAAAATGCCTTATCCAAATTGAATCCAGGGTTTATGTCAACTTGAAAAAAATCTTGCATGTAAGTTTCATGGCCAGTGCTACAAGTACAGTTTGTGAGGTCCCCATGACCTGGCTTTACTTATATTTATCAAAGTAATAAATAGTTATTCAATACACTGCTTGGTTAGAGGAGGAGAATAGACTTTAGAGTGCTATGCATTGCAAGAGTAAAATTATGTTGTCAAAATTACTGACTTTTCATTTGCCAAATAATAGTTTAAATATTTCTTTAAGGTTTTAAATTAGCTTGAAAAAATGTAGCATATAATCTCTTTGGCCAATGACATACACATTTCGATAGCTAACCATGACATGTTTTTTGGGTATATTTTTTGATCATATTTTGCCAAAAATTGACCAAGTAAGTCCTCGTTAGTATAGTGTGAAGTATCCCCGCCTGACCTGCGGGAGACCGGGGTTTGATTTCTCGACTGGGAGTTTTGAACTTTCAAACTCTTTTTTTGCATGCTGTTTCACTTTGTTTCATTGAGATAACAAAAATGCTTTATCTAAATTGAATCCAGGGTTTCTGTCAACTTGAAAAAATCTTGCATGTAAGCTTCATGGCCAGTGCTACAAGTACAATTTGTGGGGTCACCATGACCTGTTTTTGTATATATTTATCAAAGTAAAAAATAGTGATTCAATACACTGCTTGGTTAGAGCAGGAGAATAGACTTTAGAGTGCTATGCATTACAAGAGTAAAATTATGTTGTCAATATTACTGACTTTTCATTTGCCAAATAATAGGTTAAATATTTCTTTAGGGTTTTAAATTAGCTTGAAAAAATGTAGCATATAATCTCTTTGGCCAATGACATACAAATTTCGATAGTTAACCATGACATGTTTTTTGGGTATATTTTTTGATCAAATTTTGCCAAAAATTTACCAAGTAAGTCCTCGTTAGTTTAGTGGTGAGTATCCCCGCCTGTCACGTGGGAGACCGGGGTTCAATTCCCCGACGGGGAGTTTTGAACTTTTAATCTCTTTTCTGTGTGCTGTTTCACGTTGTTTCATTGAGATAACAAAAATGCCTTATCCAAATTGAATCCAGGTTTTATGTCAACTCGAAAAAAATCTTGCATGTAAGGTTCATGGCCAGTGCTACAAGTACAGTTTGCGAGGTCCCCATGACCTGGTTTTGGATATATTTATCAAAGTAATAAATAGTGATTCAATACACTGCTTGGTTAGAGCAGGAGAAAAGTCTTTACAGTGCTATGCATTGCAAGAGTAAAATTATGTTGTCAATATTACTGACTTTTCATTTGCCAAATAATAGGTTAAATATTTCTTTAGGGTTTTAAATTAGCTTGAAAAAATGTAGCATATAATCTCTTTGGCCAATGACATACAAATTTCGATAGCTAACCATGACATGTTTTTTGGGTATATTTTTTGATATTATTTTGCCAAAAATTGACCAAGTAAGTCCTCGTTAGTATAGTGTGAAGTGTTTCTGCCTGTCATGCGGGAGGCTGGGGTTCAATTCCCCGACGGGGAGTTTTGAACTTTTAATCTATTTTTTTTGCATGCTGTTTCACTTTTTTCATTGCGATAACAAAAATGCCTTATCTAAATTGAATCCAGGGTTTATGTCAACTTGAAAAAATCTTGCATGTAAGCTTCATGGCCAGTGCTACAAGTACAATTTGTGAGGTCACCATGACCTGGTTTTGGGTATATTTATCAAAGTAATAAATAGTGATTCAATACACTGCTTGGTTAGAGCAGGAGAAAAGACTTTAGAGTGCTATGCATTGCAAGAGTAAAATTATGTTGTCAATATTACTGACTTTTCATTTGCCAAATAATAGGTTAAATATTTCTTTAGGGTTTTAAATTAGCTTGAAAAAATGTAGCATATAATCTCTTTGGCCAATGACATACAAATTTCGATAGCTAACCATGACATGTTTTTTGGGTATATTTTTTGATCATATTTTACCAAAAATTGACCAAGTAAGTCCTCGTTAGTATAGTGTGAAGTGTCTCCTCCTGTCATGCGGGAGCTGGGGTTCAATTCCCCGATGGGGAGTTTTGAACTTTTAATCTCTTTTTTTTTTTACATGCTGTTTCACTTTGTTTCATTGAGATAACAAAAATGCCTTATCTAAATTGAATCCAGGGATTATGTCAACTTGAAAAAAATCTTGTATGTAAGCTTCATGGCCAGTGCTACAAGTACAGTTTGTGAGGTCCCCATGACCTGGCTTTAGGTATATTTATCAAAGTAATAATTAGTTATACAATACACTGCTTGGTTAGAGCTGGAGAATAGACTTTAGAGTGCTATGCATTGCAAGAGTAAAATTATGTTGTCAAAATTACTGACTTTTCATTTGCCAAATAATAGGTTAAATATTTCTTTAGGGTTTTAAATTAGCTTGAAAAAATGTAGCATATAATCTCTTTGGCCAATGACATAAACATTTCAATAGCTAACCATGACATGTTTTTTGGGTATATTTTTTGATCATATTTTGCCAAAAATTGACCAAGTAAGTCCTCGTTAGTATAGTGTGAAGTATCCCCGCCTGACCTGCGGGAGACCGTGGTTCAATTCCCCGAAGGGGAGTTTTGAACTTTTAATCTCTTTTCTGTGTGCTGTTTCACGTTGTTTCATTGAGATAACAAAAAAGCCTTATCCAAATTGAATCCAGGGTTTATGTCAACTTGAAAAAAATCTTGCATGTAAGTTTCATGGCCAGTGCTACAAGTACAGTTTGCGAGGTCCCCATGACCTGGTTTTGGGTATATTTATCAAAGTAATAAATAGTGATTCAATACACTGCTTGGTTAGAGAAGAAGAAAAGACTTTAGAGTGCTATGCATTGCAAGAGTAAAATTATGTTTTCAATATTACTGACTTTTCATTTTCCAAATACTTGGTTAAATATTTCTTTAGGGTTTTAAATTAGCTTGAAAAAATGTAGCATATAATCTCTTTGGCCAATGACATACAAATTTCGATAGCTAACCATGACATGTTTTTTGGGTATATTTTTTGATCATATTTTGCCAAAAATTTACCAAGTAAATCTTCGTTAGTATAGTGTGAAGTATCCCCGCCTGACCTGCGGGAGACCGGGGTTTGATTTCTCGACTGGGAGTTTTGAACTTTCAATCTCTTTTTTTGCATGCTGTTTCACTTTGTTTCATTGAGATAACAAAAATGCCTTATCTAAATTGAATCCAGGGTTTATGTCAACTTGAAAAAATCTTGCATGTAAGCTTCATGGCCAGTGCTACAAGTACAATTTGTGAGGTCACCATGACCTGGTTTTGGATATATTTATCAAAGTTATAAATAGTGATTCAATACACTGCTTGGTTAGAGCAGGAGAAAAGACTTTAGAGTGCTATGCATTGCAAGAGTAAAATTATGTTGTCAATATTACTGACTTTTCATTTGCCAAATAATAGGTTAAATATTTCTTTAGGGTTTTAAATTAGCTTGAAAAAATGTAGCATATAATCTCTTTGGCCAATGACATACAAATTTCGATAGCTAACCATGACATGTTTTTTGGGTATATTTTTTGATATTATTTTGCCAAAAATTGACCAAGTAAGTCCTCGTTAGTATAGTGTGAAGTGTTTCCACCTGTCATGCGGGAGGATGGGGTTCAATTCCCCGACGGGGAGTTTTGAACTTTTAATCTATTTTTTTTGCATGATGTTTCACTTTGTTTCATTGAGATAACAAAAATGCCTTATCTAAATTGAATCCAGTGATTATGTCAACTTGAAAAAAATCTTGCATGTAAGCTTCATGGCCAGTGCTACAAGTAGAATTTACGAGGTCCCCATGACCTGGCTTTAGGTATATTTATCAAAGTAATAAATAGTGATTCAATACACTGCTTGGTTAGAGCAGGAGAAAAGACTTTAGAGTGCTATGCATTGCAAGTGTAAAATTATGTTGTCAAAATTACTGACTTTTCATTTGCCAAATAATAGTTTAAATATTTCTTTAAGGTTTTAAATTAGCTTGAAAAAATGTAGCATATAATCTCTTTGGCCAATGACATACACATTTCGATAGCTAACCATGACATGTTTTTTGTGTATATTTTTTGATCATATTTTGCCAAAAATTGACCAAGTAAGTCCTCATTAGTATAGTGTGAAGTATCCCCGCCTGACCTGCGGGAGACCGGGGTTTGATTTCTCGACTGGGAGTTTTGAACTTTCAATCTCTTTTTTTGCATGCTGTTTCACTTTGTTTCATTGAGATAACAAAAATGCCTTATCTAAATTGAATCCAGGATTTATGTCAACTTGAAAAAATCTTGCATGTAAGCTTCATGGCCAGTGCTACAAGTACAATTTGTGAGGTCACCATGACCTGGTTTTGGGTATATTTATCAAAGTAATAAATAGTGATTCAATACACTGCTTGGTTAGAGCAGGAGAAAAGACTTTAGAGTGCTATGCATTGCAAGAGTAAAATTATGTTGTCAATATTACTGACTTTTCATTTGCCAAATAATAGGTTAAATATTTCTTTAGGGTTTTAAATTAGCTTGAAAAAATGTAGCATATAATCTCTTTGGCCAATGACATACAAATTTCGATAGCTAACCATGACATGTTTTTTGGGTATATTTTTTGATCATATTTTACCAAAAATTGACCAAGTAAGTCCTCGTTAGTATAGTGTGAAGTGTCTCCTCCTGTCATGCGGGAGCTGGGGTTCAATTCCCCGATGGGGAGTTTTGAACTTTTAATCTCTTTTTTTTTTTACATGCTGTTTCACTTTGTTTCATTGAGATAACAAAAATGCCTTATCTAAATTGAATCCAGGGATTATGTCAACTTGAAAAAAATCTTGTATGTAAGCTTCATGGCCAGTGCTACAAGTACAGTTTGTGAGGTCCCCATGACCTGGCTTTAGGTATATTTATCAAAGTAATAATTAGTTATACAATACACTGCTTGGTTAGAGCTGGAGAATAGACTTTAGAGTGCTATGCATTGCAAGAGTAAAATTATGTTGTCAAAATTACTGACTTTTCATTTGCCAAATAATAGGTTAAATATTTCTTTAGGGTTTTAAATTAGCTTGAAAAAATGTAGCATATAATCTCTTTGGCCAATGACATAAACATTTCAATAGCTAACCATGACATGTTTTTTGGGTATATTTTTTGATCATATTTTGCCAAAAATTGACCAAGTAAGTCCTCGTTAGTATAGTGTGAAGTATCCCCGCCTGACCTGCGGGAGACCGTGGTTCAATTCCCCGACGGGGAGTTTTGAACTTTTAATCTCTTTTCTGTGTGCTGTTTCACGTTGTTTCATTGAGATAACAAAAAAGCCTTATCCAAATTGAATCCAGGGTTTATGTCAACTTGAAAAAAATCTTGCATGTAAGTTTGATGGCCAGTGCTACAAGTACAGTTTGCGAGGTCCCCATGACCTGGTTTTGGGTATATTTATCAAAGTAATAAATAGTGATTCAATACACTGCTTGGTTAGAGAAGAAGAAAAGACTTTAGAGTGCTATGCATTGCAAGAGTAAAATTATGTTTTCAATATTACTGACTTTTCATTTTCCAAATACTTGGTTAAATATTTCTTTAGGGTTTTAAATTAGCTTGAAAAAATGTAGCATATAATCTCTTTGGCCAATGACATACAAATTTCGATAGCTAACCATGACATGTTTTTTGGGTATATTTTTTGATCATATTTTGCCAAAAATTTACCAAGTAAATCTTCGTTAGTATAGTGTGAAGTATCCCCGCCTGACCTGCGGGAGACCGGGGTTTGATTTCTCGACTGGGAGTTTTGAACTTTCAATCTCTTTTTTTGCATGCTGTTTCACTTTGTTTCATTGAGATAACAAAAATGCCTTATCTAAATTGAATCCAGGGTTTATGTCAACTTGAAAAAATCTTGCATGTAAGCTTCATGGCCAGTGCTACAAGTACAATTTGTGAGGTCACCATGACCTGGTTTTGGATATATTTATCAAAGTTATAAATAGTGATTCAATACACTGCTTGGTTAGAGCAGGAGAAAAGACTTTAGAGTGCTATGCATTGCAAGAGTAAAATTATGTTGTCAATATTACTGACTTTTCATTTGCCAAATAATAGGTTAAATATTTCTTTAGGGTTTTAAATTAGCTTGAAAAAATGTAGCATATAATGTCTTTGGCCAATGACATACACATTTCGATAGCTAACCATGACATGTTTTTTGGGTATATTTTTTGATCAAATTTTGCCAAAAATTGACCAAGTAAGTCCTCGTTAGTATAGTGGTGAGTATCCCCACCTGTCACGCGGGAGACCGGGGTTCAATTCCCCGACGGGGAGTTTTGAACTTTTAATCTCTTTTATGTGTGCTGTTTCACGTTGTTTCATTGAGATAACAAAAAAAAATATCCAAATTGAATCCAGGGTTTATGTCAACTTGAAAAAAAGCTTGCATGTAAGCTTCATGGCCAGTGCTACAAGTACAGTTTGCGAGGACCCCATGGCCTGGCTTTAGGTATATTTATCAAAGTAATAAATAGTTATTCAATACACTGCTTGGTTAGAGCAGGAGAATAGACTTTAGAGTGCTATGCATTGCAAGAGTAAAATTATGTTGTCAAAATTACTGACTTTTCATTTGCCAAATAATAGGTTCAATATTTCTTTAGGGTTTTAAATTAGCTTGAAAAAATGTAGCATATAATCTCTTTGGCCAATGACATACACATTTCGATCGCTAACCATGACATGTTTTTTGGGTATATTTTTTTATCATATTTTGCCAAAAATTGACCAAGTAAGTCCTCGTTAGTATAGTGTGCAGTATCCCCGCCTGACCTGCAGAGGACCGGGGTTTGATTTCTCGACGGGGAGTTTTGAACTTTCAATCGCTTTTTTTGCATGCTGTTTCACTTTGTTTCATTGAGATAACAAAAATGCCTTATCTAAATTGAATCCAGGGTTTATGTCAACTTGAAAAAATCTTGCATGTAAGCTTCATGGCCAGTGCTACAAGTAGAATTTACGAGGTCCCCATGACCAGGTTTTGGGTATATTTATCAAAGTAATAAATAGTGATTCAATACACTGCTTGGTTAGAGCAGGAGAAAAGACTTTAGAGTGCTATGCATTGCAAGAGTAAAATTATGTTGTCAATATTACTGACTTTTCATTTTCCAAATAATAGGTTAAATATTTCTTTATTGTTTAAAATAAGCTTGAAAAAATGTAGCATATAATCTCTTTGGCCAATGACATACATATTTCGATAGCTAACCATGACATGTTTTTTGGGTTTATTTTTTGATCAAATTTTGCCAAAAATTGACCAAGTAAGTCCTCGTTAGTATAGTGGTGAGTATCCCCGCCTGTCATGCGGGAGGCTGTGGTTCAATTCCCCGACGGGGAGTTTTGAACTTTTAATCTATTTTTTTTGCATGCTGTTTCACTTTGTTTCATTGAGATAACAAAAATGCCTTATCTAAATTGAATCCAGGGATTATGTCAACTTGAAAAAAATCTTCCATATAAGCTTCATGGCCAGTACTACAAGTAGAATTTACGAGGTCCCCATGACCTGGCTTTAGGTATATTTATCAAAGTAATAAATAGTGATTCAATACACTGCTTGGTTAGAGCAGGAGAAAATACTTTAGAGTGCTATGGATTGCAAGAGTAAAATTATGTTGTCAATATTACTGACTTTTCATTTTCCAAATAATAGGTTAAATATTTCTTTAGGGTTTTAAATTAGCTTGAAAAAATGTAGCATATAATCTCTTTGGCCAATGACATACACATTTCGATAGCTAACCATGACATGTTTTTTGGGAATATTTTTTGATCATATTTTGCCAAAAATTGACCAAGTAAGTCCTCGTTAGTATAGTGTGAAGTATCCCCACCTGACCTGCGGGAGACCGGGGTTTGATTTCTCGACAGGGAGTTTTGAACTTTCAATCTCTTTTTTTGCATGCTGTTTCACTTTGTTTCATTGAGATAACAAAAATGCCCTATCTAAATTAAATCCAGGGTTTATGTCAACTTGAAAAAATCTTGCATGTAAGCTTCATGGCCAGTGCTACAAGTACAATTTGTGAGGTCACCATGACCTGGTTTTGGGTATATTTATCAAAGTAATAAATAGTGATTCAATACACTGCTTGGTTAGAGCAGGAGAAAAGACTTTAGAGTGCTATGCATTGCAAGAGTAAAATTATGTTTTCAATATTACTGACTTTTCATTTTCCAAATACTAGGTTAAATATTTCTTTAGGGTTTTAAATTAGCTTGAAAAAATGTAGCATATAATCTCTTTGGCCAATGACATACACATTTCGATCGCTAACCATGACATGTTTTTTGGGTATATTTTTTGATCATATTTTGCCAAAAATTGACCAAGTAAGTCCTCGTTAGTATAGTGTGAAGTATCCCCGCCTGACCTGCAGAGGACCGGGGTTTGATTTCTCGACGGGGAGTTTTGAACTTTCAATCGCTTTTTTTGCATGCTGTTTCACTTTGTTTCATTGAGATAACAAAAATGCCTTATCTAAATTGAATCCAGGGTTTATGTCAACTTGAAAAAATCTTGCATGTAAGCTTCATGGCCAGTACTACAAGTAGAATTTACGAGGTCCCCATGACCTGGTTTTGGGTATATTTTTCAAAGTAATAAATAGTGATTCAATACAATGCTTGGTTAGAGCAGGAGAAAAGACTTTAGAGTGCTATGCATTGCAAGAGTAAAATTATGTTGTCAATATTACTGACTTTTCATTTTCCAAATAATAGGTTAAATATTTCTTTAGGGTTTAAAATAAGCTTGAAAAAATGTAGCATATAATCTCTTTGGCCAATGACATACACATTTCGATAGCTAACCATGACATGTTTTTTGGGTATATTTTTTGATCAAATTTTGCCAAAAATTGACCAAGTAAGTCCTCGTTAGTATAGTGGTGAGTATCCCCGCCTGTTACGCGGGAGACCGGGGTTCAATTCCCCGACGGGGAGTTTTGAACTTTTAATCTCTTTTCTGTGTGCTGTTTCACGTTGTTTCATTGAGATTACAAAAATGCCTTATCCAAATTGAATCCAGGGTTTATGTCAACTTGAAAAAAATCTTGCATGTAAGTTTCATGGCCAGTGCTACAAGTACAGTTTGTGAGGTCCCCATGACCTGGCTTTAGGTATATTTATCAAAGTAATAAATAGTTATTCAATACACTGCTTGGTTAGAGGAGGAGAATAGACTTTAGAGTGCTATGCATTGCAAGAGTAAAATTATGTTGTCAAAATTACTGACTTTTCATTTGCCAAATAATAGTTTAAATATTTCTTTAAGGTTTTAAATTAGCTTGAAAAAATGTAGCATATAATCTCTTTGGCCAATGACATACACATTTCGATAGCTAACCATGACATGTTTTTTGGGTATATTTTTTGATCATATTTTGCCAAAAATTGACCAAGTAAGTCCTCGTTAGTATAGTGTGAAGTATCCCCGCCTGACCTGCGGGAGACCGGGGTTTTATTTCTCGACTGGGAGTTTTGAACTTTCAAACTCTTTTTTTGCATGCTGTTTCACTTTGTTTCATTGAGATAACAAAAATGCTTTATCTAAATTGAATCCAGGGTTTCTGTCAACTTGAAAAAATCTTGCATGTAAGCTTCATGGCCAGTGCTACAAGTACAATTTGTGGGGTCACCATGACCTGTTTTTGTATATATTTATCAAAGTAAAAAATAGTGATTCAATACACTGCTTGGTTAGAGCAGGAGAATAGACTTTAGAGTACTATGCATTACAAGAGTAAAATTATGTTGTCAATATTACTGACTTTTCATTTGCCAAATAATAGGTTAAATATTTCTTTAGGGTTTTAAATTAGCTTGAAAAAATGTAGCATATAATCTCTTTGGCCAATGACATACAAATTTCGATAGTTAACCATGACATGTTTTTTGGGTATATTTTTTGATCAAATTTTGCCAAAAATTTACCAAGTAAGTCCTCGTTAGTTTAGTGGTGAGTATCCCCGCCTGTCACGTGGGAGACCGGGGTTCAATTCCCCGACGGGGAGTTTTGAACTTTTAATCTCTTTTCTGTGTGCTGTTTCACGTTGTTTCATTGAGATAACAAAAATGCCTTATCCAAATTGAATCCAGGTTTTATGTCAACTCGAAAAAAATCTTGCATGTAAGGTTCATGGCCAGTGCTACAAGTACAGTTTGCGAGGTCCCCATGACCTGGTTTTGGATATATTTATCAAAGTAATAAATAGTGATTCAATACACTGCTTGGTTAGAGCAGGAGAAAAGTCTTTACAGTGCTATGCATTGCAAGAGTAAAATTATGTTGTCAATATTACTGACTTTTCATTTGCCAAATAATAGGTTAAATATTTCTTTAGGGTTTTAAATTAGCTTGAAAAAATGTAGCATATAATCTCTTTGGCCAATGACATACAAATTTCGATAGCTAACCATGACATGTTTTTTGGGTATATTTTTTGATATTATTTTGCCAAAAATTGACCAAGTAAGTCCTCGTTAGTATAGTGTGAAGTGTTTCTGCCTGTCATGCGGGAGGCTGGGGTTCAATTCCCCGACAGGGAGTTTTGAACTTTTAATCTATTTTTTTTGCATGCTGTTTCACTTTTTTCATTGCGATAACAAAAATGCCTTATCTAAATTGAATCCAGGGATTATGTCAACTTGAAAAAAATCTTGCATGTAAGCTTCATGGCCAATGCTACAAGTAGAATTTACGAGGTCCCCATGACCTGGTTTTGGGTATATTTATCAAAGTAATAAATAGTGATTCAATACACTGCTTGGTTAGAGCAGGAGAAAAGACTTTAGAGTGCTATGCATTGCAAGAGTAAAATTATGTTGTCAAAATTACTGACTTTTCATTTGCCAAATAATAGTTTAAATATTTCTTTAAGGTTTTAAATTAGCTTGAAAAAATGTAGCATATAATCTCTTTGGCCAATGACATACACATTTCGATAGCTAACCATGACATGTTTTTTGTGTATATTTTTTGATCATATTTTGCCAAAAATTGACCAAGTAAGTCCTCATTAGTATAGTGTGAAGTATCCCCGCCTGACCTGCGGGAGACCGGGGTTTGATTTCTCGACTGGGAGTTTTGAACTTTCAATCTCTTTTTTTGCATGCTGTTTCACTTTGTTTCATTGAGATAACAAAAATGCCTTATCTAAATTGAATCCAGGGTTTATGTCAACTTGAAAAAATCTTGCATGTAAGCTTCATGGCCAGTGCTACAAGTACAATTTGTGAGGTCACCATGACCTGGTTTTGGGTATATTTATCAAAGTAATAAATAGTGATTCAATACACTGCTTGGTTAGAGCAGGAGAAAAGACTTTAGAGTGCTATGCATTGCAAGAGTAAAATTATGTTGTCAATATTACTGACTTTTCATTTGCCAAATAATAGGTTAAATATTTCTTTAGGGTTTTAAATTAGCTTGAAAAAATGTAGCATATAATCTCTTTGGCCAATGACATACAAATTTCGATAGCTAACCATGACATGTTTTTTGGGTATATTTTTTGATCATATTTTACCAAAAATTGACCAAGTAAGTCCTCGTTAGTATAGTGTGAAGTGTCTCCTCCTGTCATGCGGGAGCTGGGGTTCAATTCCCCGATGGGGAGTTTTGAACTTTTAATCTCTTTTTTTTTTTACATGCTGTTTCACTTTGTTTCATTGAGATAACAAAAATGCCTTATCTAAATTGAATCCAGGGATTATGTCAACTTGAAAAAAATCTTGTATGTAAGCTTCATGGCCAGTGCTACAAGTACAGTTTGTGAGGTCCCCATGACCTGGCTTTAGGTATATTTATCAAAGTAATAATTAGTTATACAATACACTGCTTGGTTAGAGCTGGAGAATAGACTTTAGAGTGCTATGCATTGCAAGAGTAAAATTATGTTGTCAAAATTACTGACTTTTCATTTGCCAAATAATAGGTGAAATATTTCTTTAGGGTTTTAAATTAGCTTGAAAAAATGTAGCATATAATCTCTTTGGCCAATGACATAAACATTTCAATAGCTAACCATGACATGTTTTTTGGGTATATTTTTTGATCATATTTTGCCAAAAATTGACCAAGTAAGTCCTCGTTAGTATAGTGTGAAGTATCCCCGCCTGACCTGCGGGAGACCGTGGTTCAATTCCCCGAAGGGGAGTTTTGAACTTTTAATCTCTTTTCTGTGTGCTGTTTCACGTTGTTTCATTGAGATAACAAAAAAGCCTTATCCAAATTGAATCCAGGGTTTATGTCAACTTGAAAAAAATCTTGCATGTAAGTTTCATGGCCAGTGCTACAAGTACAGTTTGCGAGGTCCCCATGACCTGGTTTTGGGTATATTTATCAAAGTAATAAATAGTGATTCAATACACTGCTTGGTTAGAGAAGAAGAAAAGACTTTAGAGTGCTATGCATTGCAAGAGTAAAATTATGTTTTCAATATTACTGACTTTTCATTTTCCAAATACTTGGTTAAATATTTCTTTAGGGTTTTAAATTAGCTTGAAAAAATGTAGCATATAATCTCTTTGGCCAATGACATACAAATTTCGATAGCTAACCATGACATGTTTTTTGGGTATATTTTTTGATCATATTTTGCCAAAAATTTACCAAGTAAATCTTCGTTAGTATAGTGTGAAGTATCCCCGCCTGACCTGCGGGAGACCGGGGTTTGATTTCTCGACTGGGAGTTTTGAACTTTCAATCTCTTTTTTTGCATGCTGTTTCACTTTGTTTCATTGAGATAACAAAAATGCCTTATCTAAATTGAATCCAGGGTTTATGTCAACTTGAAAAAATCTTGCATGTAAGCTTCATGGCCAGTGCTACAAGTACAATTTGTGAGGTCACCATGACCTGGTTTTGGATATATTTATCAAAGTTATAAATAGTGTTTCAATACACTGCTTGGTTAGAGCAGGAGAAAAGACTTTAGAGTGCTATGCATTGCAAGAGTAAAATTATGTTGTCAATATTACTGACTTTTCATTTGCCAAATAATAGGTTAAATATTTCTTTAGGGTTTTAAATTAGCTTGAAAAAATGTAGCATATAATCTCTTTGGCCAATGACATACAAATTTCGATAGCTAACCATGACATGTTTTTTGGGTATATTTTTTGATATTATTTTGCCAAAAATTGACCAAGTAAGTCCTCGTTAGTATAGTGTGAAGTGTTTCCGCCTGTCATGCGGGAGGATGGGGTTCAATTCCGCGACGGGGAGTTTTGAACTTTTAATCTATTTTTTTTGCATGATGTTTCACTTTGTTTCATTGAGATAACAAAAATGCCTTATCTAAATTGAATCCAGTGATTATGTCAACTTGAAAAAAATCTTGCATGTAAGCTTCATGGCCAGTGCTACAAGTAGAATTTACGAGGTCCCCATGACCTGGCTTTAGGTATATTTATCAAAGTAATAAATAGTGATTCAATACACTGCTTGGTTAGAGCAGGAGAAAAGACTTTAGAGTGCTATGCATTGCAAGAGTAAAATTATGTTGTCAAAATTACTGACTTTTCATTTGCCAAATAATAGTTTAAATATTTCTTTAAGGTTTTAAATTAGCTTGAAAAAATGTAGCATATAATCTCTTTGGCCAATGACATACACATTTCGATAGCTAACCATGACATGTTTTTTGTGTATATTTTTTGATCATATTTTGCCAAAAATTGACCAAGTAAGTCCTCATTAGTATAGTGTGAAGTATCCCCGCCTGACCTGCGGGAGACCGGGGTTTGATTTCTCGACTGGGAGTTTTGAACTTTCAATCTCTTTTTTTGCATGCTGTTTCACTTTGTTTCATTGAGATAACAAAAATGCCTTATCTAAATTGAATCCAGGGTTTATGTCAACTTGAAAAAATCTTGCATGTAAGCTTCATGGCCAGTGCTACAAGTACAATTTGTGAGGTCACCATGACCTGGTTTTGGGTATATTTATCAAAGTAATAAATAGTGATTCAATACACTGCTTGGTTAGAGCAGGAGAAAAGACTTTAGAGTGCTATGCATTGCAAGAGTAAAATTATGTTGTCAATATTACTGACTTTTCATTTGCCAAATAATAGGTTAAATATTTCTTTAGGGTTTTAAATTAGCTTGAAAAAATGTAGCATATAATCTCTTTGGCCAATGACATACAAATTTCGATAGCTAACCATGACATGTTTTTTGGGTATATTTTTTGATCATATTTTACCAAAAATTGACCAAGTAAGTCCTCGTTAGTATAGTGTGAAGTGTCTCCTCCTGTCATGCGGGAGCTGGGGTTCAATTCCCCGATGGGGAGTTTTGAACTTTTAATCTCTTTTTTTTTTTACATGCTGTTTCACTTTGTTTCATTGAGATAACAAAAATGCCTTATCTAAATTGAATCCAGGGATTATGTCAACTTGAAAAAAATCTTGTATGTAAGCTTCATGGCCAGTGCTACAAGTACAGTTTGTGAGGTCCCCATGACCTGGCTTTAGGTATATTTATCAAAGTAATATTTAGTTATACAATACACTGCTTGGTTAGAGCTGGAGAATAGACTTTAGAGTGCTATGCATTGCAAGAGTAAAATTATGTTGTCAAAATTACTGACTTTTCATTTGCCAAATAATAGGTTAAATATTTCTTTAGGGTTTTAAATTAGCTTGAAAAAATGTAGCATATAATCTCTTTGGCCAATGACATAAACATTTCAATAGCTAACCATGACATGTTTTTTGGGTATATTTTTTGATCATATTTTGCCAAAAATTGACCAAGTAAGTCCTCGTTAGTATAGTGTGAAGTATCCCCGCCTGACCTGCGGGAGACCGTGGTTCAATTCCCCGACGGGGAGTTTTGAACTTTTAATCTCTTTTCTGTGTGCTGTTTCACGTTGTTTCATTGAGATAACAAAAAAGCCTTATCCAAATTGAATCCAGGGTTTATGTCAACTTGAAAAAAATCTTGCATGTAAGTTTCATGGCCAGTGCTACAAGTACAGTTTGCGAGGTCCCCATGACCTGGTTTTGGGTATATTTATCAAAGTAATAAATAGTGATTCAATACACTGCTTGGTTAGAGAAGAAGAAAAGACTTTAGAGTGCTATGCATTGCAAGAGTAAAATTATGTTTTCAATATTACTGACTTTTCATTTTCCAAATACTTGGTTAAATATTTCTTTAGGGTTTTAAATTAGCTTGAAAAAATGTAGCATATAATCTCTTTGGCCAATGACATACAAATTTCGATAGCTAACCATGACATGTTTTTTGGGTATATTTTTTGATCATATTTTGCCAAAAATTTACCAAGTAAATCTTCGTTAGTATAGTGTGAAGTATCCCCGCCTGACCTGCGGGAGACCGGGGTTTGATTTCTCGACTGGGAGTTTTGAACTTTCAATCTCTTTTTTTGCATGCTGTTTCACTTTGTTTCATTGAGATAACAAAAATGCCTTATCTAAATTGAATCCAGGGTTTATGTCAACTTGAAAAAATCTTGCATGTAAGCTTCATGGCCAGTGCTACAAGTACAATTTGTGAGGTCACCATGACCTGGTTTTGGATATATTTATCAAAGTTATAAATAGTGATTCAATACACTGCTTGGTTAGAGCAGGAGAAAAGACTTTAGAGTGCTATGCATTGCAAGAGTAAAATTATGTTGTCAATATTACTGACTTTTCATTTGCCAAATAATAGGTTAAATATTTCTTTAGGGTTTTAAATTAGCTTGAAAAAATGTAGCATATAATCTCTTTGGCCAATGACATACAAATTTCGATAGCTAACCATGACATGTTTTTTGGGTATATTTTTTTATATTATTTTGCCAAAAATTGACCAAGTAAGTCCTCGTTAGTATAGTGTGAAGTGTTTCCGCCTGTCATGCGGGAGGATGGGGTTCAATTCCCCGACGGGGAGTTTTGAACTTTTAATCTATTTTTTTTGCATGATGTTTCACTTTGTTTCATTGAGATAACAAAAATGCCTTATCTAAATTGAATCCAGTGATTATGTCAACTTGAAAAAAATCTTGCATGTAAGCTTCATGGCCAGTGCTACAAGTAGAATTTACGAGGTCCCTATGACCTGGCTTTAGGTATATTTATCAAAGTAATAAATAGTGATTCAATACACTGCTTGGTTAGAGCAGGAGAAAAGACTTTAGAGTGCTATGCATTGCAAGAGTAAAATTATGTTTTCAAAATTACTGACTTTTCATTTGCCAAATAATAGTTTAAATATTTCTTTAAGGTTTTAAATTAGCTTGAAAAAATGTAGCATATAATCTCTTTGGCCAATGACATACACATTTCGATAGCTAACCATGACATGTTTTTTGTGTATATTTTTTGATCATATTTTGCCAAAAATTGACCAAGTAAGTCCTCATTAGTATAGTGTGAAGTATCCCCGCCTGACCTGCGGGAGACCGGGGTTTGATTTCTCGACTGGGAGTTTTGAACTTTCAATCTCTTTTTTTGCATGCTGTTTCACTTTGTTTCATTGAGATAACAAAAATGCCTTATCTAAATTGAATCCAGGGTTTATGTCAACTTGAAAAAATCTTGCATGTAAGCTTCATGGCCAGTGCTACAAGTACAATTTGTGAGGTCACCATGACCTGGTTTTGGGTATATTTATCAAAGTAATAAATAGTGATTCAATACACTGCTTGGTTAGAGCAGGAGAAAAGACTTTAGAGTGCTATGCATTGCAAGAGTAAAATTATGTTGTCAATATTACTGACTTTTCATTTGCCAAATAATAGGTTAAATATTTCTTTAGGGTTTTAAATTAGCTTGAAAAAATGTAGCATATAATCTCTTTGGCCAATGACATACAAATTTCGATAGCTAACCATGACATGTTTTTTGGGTATATTTTTTGATCATATTTTACCAAAAATTGACCAAGTAAGTCCTCGTTAGTATAGTGTGAAGTGTCTCCTCCTGTCATGCGGGAGCTGGGGTTCAATTCCCCGATGGGGAGTTTTGAACTTTTAATCTCTTTTTTTTTTTACATGCTGTTTCACTTTGTTTCATTGAGATAACAAAAATGCCTTATCTAAATTGAATCCAGGGATTATGTCAACTTGAAAAAAATCTTGTATGTAAGCTTCATGGCCAGTGCTACAAGTACAGTTTGTGAGGTCCCCATGACCTGGCTTTAGGTATATTTATCAAAGTAATAATTAGTTATACAATACACTGCTTGGTTAGAGCTGGAGAATAGACTTTAGAGTGCTATGCATTGCAAGAGTAAAATTATGTTGTCAAAATTACTGACTTTTCATTTGCCAAATAATAGGTTAAATATTTCTTTAGGGTTTTAAATTAGCTTGAAAAAATGTAGCATATAATCTCTTTGGCCAATGACATAAACATTTCAATAGCTAACCATGACATGTTTTTTGGGTATATTTTTTGATCATATTTTGCCAAAAATTGACCAAGTAAGTCCTCGTTAGTATAGTGTGAAGTATCCCCGCCTGACCTGCGGGAGACCGTGGTTCAATTCCCCGACGGGGAGTTTTGAACTTTTAATCTCTTTTCTGTGTGCTGTTTCACGTTGTTTCATTGAGATAACAAAAAAGCCTTATCCAAATTGAATCCAGGGTTTATGTCAACTTGAAAAAAATCTTGCATGTAAGTTTCATGGCCAGTGCTACAAGTACAGTTTGCGAGGTCCCCATGACCTGGTTTTGGGTATATTTATCAAAGTAATAAATAGTGATTCAATACACTGCTTGGTTAGAGAAGAAGAAAAGACTTTAGAGTGCTATGCATTGCAAGAGTAAAATTATGTTTTCAATATTACTGACTTTTCATTTTCCAAATACTTGGTTAAATATTTCTTTAGGGTTTTAAATTAGCTTGAAAAAATGTAGCATATAATCTCTTTGGCCAATGACATACAAATTTCGATAGCTAACCATGACATGTTTTTTGGGTATATTTTTTGATCATATTTTGCCAAAAATTTACCAAGTAAATCTTCGTTAGTATAGTGTGAAGTATCCCCGCCTGACCTGCGGGAGACCGGGGTTTGATTTCTCGACTGGGAGTTTTGAACTTTCAATCTCTTTTTTTGCATGCTGTTTCACTTTGTTTCATTGAGATAACAAAAATGCCTTATCTAAATTGAATCCAGGGTTTATGTCAACTTGAAAAAATCTTGCATGTAAGCTTCATGGCCAGTGCTACAAGTACAATTTGTGAGGTCACCATGACCTGGTTTTGGATATATTTATCAAAGTTATAAATAGTGATTCAATACACTGTTTGGTTAGAGCAGGAGAAAAGACTTTAGAGTGCTATGCATTGCAAGAGTAAAATTATGTTGTCAATATTACTGACTTTTCATTTGCCAAATAATAGGTTAAATATTTCTTTAGGGTTTTAAATTAGCTTGAAAAAATGTAGCATATAATCTCTTTGGCCAATGACATACAAATTTCGATAGCTAACCATGACATGTTTTTTGGGTATATTTTTTGATATTATTTTGCCAAAAATTGACCAAGTAAGTCCTCGTTAGTATAGTGTGAAGTGTTTCCGCCTGTCATGCGGGAGGATGGGGTTCAATTCCCCGACGGGGAGTTTTGAACTTTTAATCTATTTTTTTTGCATGATGTTTCACTTTGTTTCATTGAGATAACAAAAATGCCTTATCTAAATTGAATCCAGTGATTATGTCAACTTGAAAAAAATCTTGCATGTAAGCTTCATGGCCAGTGCTACAAGTAGAATTTACGAGGTCCCCATGACCTGGCTTTAGGTATATTTATCAAAGTAATAAATAGTGATTCAATACACTGCTTGGTTAGAGCAGGAGAAAAGACTTTAGAGTGCTATGGATTGCAAGAGTAAAATTATGTTGTCAATATTACTGACTTTTCATTTTCCAAATAATAGGTTAAATATTTCTTTAGGGTTTTAAATTAGCTTGAAAAAATGTAGCATATAATCTCTTTGGCCAATGACATACACATTTCGATAGCTAACCATGACATGTTTTTTGGGTATATTTTTTGATCATATTTTGCCAAAAATTGACCAAGTAAGTCCTCGTTAGTATAGTGTGAAGTATCCCCGCCTGACCTGCGGGAGACCGGGGTTTGATTTCTCGACTGGGAGATTTGAACTTTCAATCTCTTTTTTTGCATGCTGTTTCACTTTGTTTCATTGAGATAACAAAAATGCCTTATCTAAATTGAATCCAGGGATTATGTCAACTTGAAAAAAATCTTGCATGTAAGCTTCATGGCCAGTGCTACAAGTACAATTTGCGAGGTCCCCATGACCTGGCTTTAGGTATATTTATCAAAGTAATAAATAGTTATTCAATACACTGCTTGGTTAGAGCAGGAGAAAATACTTTAGAGTGCTATGCATTGCAAGAGTAAAATTATGTTGTCAAAATTACTGACTTTTCATTTGCCAAATAATAGGTTAAATATTTCTTTAGGGTTTTAAATTAGCTTGAAAAAATTTAGCATATAATCTCTTTGGCCAATGACATAAACATTTCAATAGCTAACCATGACATGTTTTTTGTGTATATTTTTTGATCATATTTTGCAAAAATTGACCAAGTAAGTCCTCGTTAGTATAGTGTGAAGTATCCCCGCCTGACCTGCGGGAGACCGGGGTTTGATTTCTCAACTGGGAGTTTTGAACTTTCAATCTCTTTTTTTGCATGCTGTTTCCCTTTGTTTCATTGAGATAACAAAAATGCCTTATCTAAATTGAATCCAGGGTTTATGTCAACTTGAAAAAATCTTGCATGTAAGCTTCATGGCCAGTGCTACAAGTACAATTTGTGAGGTCACCATGACCTGGTTTTGGATATATTTATCAAAGTAATAAATAGTGATTCAATACACTGCTTGGTTAGAGCAGGAGAAAAGACTTTAGAGTGCTATGCATTGCATGAGTAAAATTATGTTGTCAATATTACTGACTTTTCATTTGCCAAATAATTGGTTAAATATTTCTTTAGGGTTTTAAATTAGCTTGAAAAAATTTAGCATATAATCTCTTTGGCCAATGACATACAAATTTCGATAGCTAACCATGACATGTTTTTTGTGTATATTTTTTGATCAAATGTTGCCAAAAATGGACCTAGTAAGTCCTCGTTAGTATAGTAGTGAGTATACCCGCCTGTCACGTGGGAGACCGGGGTTCAATTCCCCGACGGGGAGTTTTGAACTTTTAATCTCTTTTCTGTGTGCTGTTTCACGTTGTTTCATTGAGATAACAAAAATGCTTATCCAAATTGAATCCAGGGTTTACGTCAACTTGAAAAAAATCTTGCATGTAAGTTTCATGGCCAGTTCTACAAGTACAGTTTGCGAGGTCCCCATGACCTGGCTTTAGGTATATTTATCAAAGTAATAAATAGTTATTCAATACACTGCTTGGTTTGAGCAGGAGAATAGACTTTAGAGTGCTATGCATTGCAAGAGTAAAATTATGTAGTCAAAATTACTGACTTTTCATTTGCCAAATAATAGGTTAAATATTTCTTTAGGGTTTTAAATTAGCTTGAAAAAATGTAGCATATAATCTCTTTGGCCAATGACATAAACATTTCAATAGCTAACCATGACATGTTTTTTGTGTATATTTTTTGATCATATTTTGCCAAAAATTGACCAAGTAAGTCCTCGTTAGTATAGTGTGAAGTATCCCCGCCTGACCTGCGGGAGACCGGGGTTTGATTTCTCGACTGGGAGATTTGAACTTTCAATCTCTTTTTTGCATGCTGTTTCACTTTGTTTCATTGAGATAACAAAAATGCTTTATCTAAATTGAATCCAGGGTTTATGTCAACTTGAAAAAATCTTGCTTGTAAGCTTCATGGCCAGTGCTACAAGTACAATTTGTGAGGTCACCATGACCTGGTTTTGGATATATTTATCAAAGTAATAAATAGTGATTCAATACACTGCTTGGTTAGAGCAGGAGAAAAGACTTTAGAGTGCTATGCATTGCAAGAGTAAAATTATGTTGTCAATATTACTGACTTTTCATTTGCCAAATAATAGGTTAAATATTTCTTTAGTGTTTTAAATTAGCTTGAAAAAATTTAGCATATAATCTCTTTGGCCAATGACATACAAATTTCGATAGCTAACCATGACATGTTTTTTGTGTATATTTTTTGATAATATTTTGCCAAAAATTGACCAAGTAAGTCCTCGTTAGTATAGTGTGAAGTGTTTCCGCCTGTCATGCGGGAGGATGGGGTTCAATTCCCCGACGGGGAGTTTTGAACTTTTAATCTATTTTTTTTGCATGCTGTTTCACTTTGTTTCATTGAGATAACAAAAATGCCTTATCTAAATTGAATCCAGGGATTATGTCAACTTGAAAAAAATCTTCCATGTAAGCTTCATGGCCAGTACTACAAGTAGAGTTTACGAGGTCCCCATGACCTGGCTTTAGGTATATTTATCAAAGTAATAAATAGTGAATCAATACACTGCTTGGTTAGAGCAGGAGAAAAGACTTTAGAGTGCTATGGATTGCAAGAGTAAAATTATGTTGTCAATATTACTGACTTTTCATTTTCCAAATAATAGGTTAAATATTTCTTTAGGGTTTTAAATTAGCTTGAAAAAATGTAGCATATAATCTCTTTGGCCAATGACATACACATTTCGATAGCTAACCATGACATGTTTTTTGGGTATATTTTTTGATCAAATTTTGCCAAAAATTGACCAAGTAAGTCCTCGTTAGTATAGTGGTGAGTATCCCCGCCTGTCACGCGGGAGACCGGGGTTCAATTCCCCGATGGGGAGTTTAGAACTTTTAATCTCTTTTATGTGTGCTGTTTCACGTTGTTTCATTGAGATAACAAAAAAAAATATCCAAATTGAATCCAGCGTTTATGTCAACTTGAAAAAAAGCTTGCATGTAAGCTTCATGGCCAGTGCTACAAGTACAGTTTGCGAGGTCCCCATGGCCTGGCTTTAGGTATATTTATCAAAGTAATAAATAGTTATTCAATACACTGCTTGGTTAGAGCAGGAGAATAGACTTTAGAGTGCTATGCATTGCAAGAGTAAAATTATGTTGTCAAAATTACTGACTTTTCATTTGCCAAATAATAGGTTCAATATTTCTTTAGGGTTTTAAATTAGCTTGAAAAAATGTAGCATATAATCTCTTTGGCCAATGACATACACATTTCGATCGCTAACTATGACATGTTTTTTGGGTATATTTTTTGATCATATTTTGCCAAAAATTGACCAAGTAAGTCCTCGTTAGTATAGTGTGAAGTATCCCCGCCTGACCTGCAAAGGACCGGGGTTGGATTTCTCGACGGGGAGTTTTGAACATTCAATCGCTATTTTTGCATGCTGTTTCACTTTGTTTCATTGAGATAACAAAAATGCCTTATCTAATTTGAATCCAGGGTTTATGTCAACTTGAAAAAATCTTGCATGTAAGCTTCATGGCCAGTGCTACAAGTAGAATTTACGAGGTCCCCATGACCTGGTTTTGGGTATATTTATCAAAGTAATCAATAGTGATTCAATACACTGCTTGGTTAGAGCAGGAGAAAAGACTTTAGAGTGCTATGCATTGCAAGAGTAAAATTATGTTGTCAAAATTACTGACTTTTCATTTGCCAAATAATAGGTTAAATATTTCTTTAGGGTTTTAAATTAGCTTGAAAAAATGTAGCATATAATCTCTTTGGCCAATGACATACACATTTCAATAGCTAACCATGACATGTTTTTTGTGTATATTTTTTGATCATATTTTGCCAAAAATGGACCAAGTAAGTCCTCGTTAGTATAGTGTGAAGTATCCACGCCTGACCTGCGGGAGACCGGGGTTTGATTTCTCGACTGGGAGTTTTGAACTTTCAATCTCTTTTTTTGCATGCTGTTTCACTTTGTTTCATTGAGATAACAAAAATGCCTTACCTAAATTAAATCCAGGGTTTATGTCAACTTGAAAAAATCTTGCATGTAAACTTCATGGCCAGTGCTACAAGTAGAATTTAAGAGGTCCCCATGACCTGGTTTTGGGTATATTTATCAAAGTAATAAAATAGTGATTCAATACACTGCTTGGTTAGAGCAGGAGAAAAGACTTTAGAGTGCTATGCATTGCAAGAGTAAAATTATGTTGTCAAAATTACTGACTTTTCATTTGCCAAATAATAGGTTAAATATTTCTTTAGGGTTTTAAATTAGCTTGAAAAAATGTAGCATATAATCTCTTTGGCCAATGACATACACATTTCGATAGCTAACCATGACATGTTTTTTGGGTATATTTTTTGATCAAATTTTGCCAAAAATTGACCAAGTAAGTCCTCGTTAGTATAGTGGTGAGTATCCCCGCCTGTCACGCGGGAGACCGGGGTTCAATTCCCCGATGGGGAGTTTAGAACTTTTAATCTCTTTTATGTGTGCTGTTTCACGTTGTTTCATTGAGATAACAAAAAAAAATATCCAAATTGAATCCAGCGTTTATGTCAACTTGAAAAAAAGCTTGCATGTAAGCTTCATGGCCAGTGCTACAAGTACAGTTTGCGAGGTCCCCATGGCCTGGCTTTAGGTATATTTATCAAAGTAATAAATAGTTATTCAATACACTGCTTGGTTAGAGCAGGAGAATAGACTTTAGAGTGCTATGCATTGCAAGAGTAAAATTATGTTGTCAAAATTACTGACTTTTCATTTGCCAAATAATAGGTTCAATATTTCTTTAGGGTTTTAAATTAGCTTGAAAAAATGTAGCATATAATCTCTTTGGCCAATGACATACACATTTCGATCGCTAACTATGACATGTTTTTTGGGTATATTTTTTGATCATATTTTGCCAAAAATTGACCAAGTAAGTCCTCGTTAGTATAGTGTGAAGTATCCCCGCCTGACCTGCAAAGGACCGGGGTTGGATTTCTCGACGGGGAGTTTTGAACATTCAATCGCTATTTTTGCATGCTGTTTCACTTTGTTTCATTGAGATAACAAAAATGCCTTATCTAATTTGAATCCAGGGTTTATGTCAACTTGAAAAAATCTTGCATGTAAGCTTCATGGCCAGTGCTACAAGTAGAATTTACGAGGTCCCCATGACCTGGTTTTGGGTATATTTATCAAAGTAATAAATAGTGATTCAATACACTGCTTGGTTAGAGCAGGAGAAAAGACTTTAGAGTGCTATGCATTGCAAGAGTAAAATTATGTTGTCAAAATTACTGACTTTTCATTTGCCAAATAATAGGTTAAATATTTCTTTAGGGTTTTAAATTAGCTTGAAAAAATGTAGCATATAATCTCTTTGGCCAATGACATACACATTTCAATAGCTAACCATGACATGTTTTTTGTGTATATTTTTTGATCATATTTTGCCAAAAATGGACCAAGTAAGTCCTCGTTAGTATAGTGTGAAGTATCCACGCCTGACCTGCGGGAGACCGGGGTTTGATTTCTCGACTGGGAGTTTTGAACTTTCAATCTCTTTTTTTGCATGCTGTTTCACTTTGTTTCATTGAGATAACAAAAATGCCTTACCTAAATTAAATCCAGGGTTTATGTCAACTTGAAAAAATCTTGCATGTAAACTTCATGGCCAGTGCTACAAGTACAATTTGTGAGGTCACCATGACCTGGTTTTGGGTATATTTATCAAAGTAATAAATAGTGATTCAATACACTGCTTGGTTAGAGCAGGAGAAAAGACTTTAGAGTGCTATGCATTGCAAGAGTAAAATTATGTTGTCAATATTACTGACTTTTCATTTTCCAAATAATAGGTTAAATATTTCTTTAGGGTTTTAAATTAGCTTGAAAAAATGTAGCATATAATCTCTTTGGCCAATGACATACAAATTTCGATAGCTAACCATGACATGTTTTTTGGGTATATTTTTTGATATTATTTTGCCAAAAATTGACCAAGTAAGTCCTCGTTAGTATAGTGTGAAGTGATTCCGCCTGTCATGCGGGAGGCTGGGGTTCAATTCCCCGACGGTGAGTTTTGAACTTTTAATCTATTTTTTTTGCATGCTGTTTCACTTTGTTTCATTGAGATAACAAAAATGCCTTATCTAAATTGAATCGAGGGATTATGTCAACTTGAAAAAAATCTTCCATGTAAGCTTCATGGCCAGTACTACAAGTAGAGTTTACGAGGTCCCCATGACCTGGCTTTAGGTATATTTATCAAAGTAATAAATAGTGATTCAATACACTGCTTGGTTAGAGCAGGAGAAAAGACATTAGAGTGCTATGCATTGCAAGAGTAAAATTATGTTGTCAATATTACTGACTTTTCATTTTCCAAATAATAGGTTTAATATTTCTTTAGGGTTTTAAATTAGCTTGAAAAAATGTAGCATATAATCTCTTTGGCCAATGACATACACATTTCGATAGCTAACCATGACATGTTTTCTGAGAATATTTTTTGATCATATTTTGCCAAAAATTGACCAAGTAAGTCCTCTTTAGTATAGTGTGAAGTATCCCCGCCTGACCTGCGGGAGACCGGGGTTTGATTTCTCGACTGGGAGTTTTGAACGTTCAATCTCTTTTTTTGCATGCTGTTTCACTTTGTTTCATTGAGATAACAAAAATGCCTTATCTAAATTAAATCCAGGGTTTATGTCAACTTGAAAAAATCTTGA
Source organism: Taudactylus pleione (assembly GCA_031769625.1). Classification (NCBI taxonomy): domain Eukaryota; kingdom Metazoa; phylum Chordata; class Amphibia; order Anura; family Myobatrachidae; genus Taudactylus; species Taudactylus pleione. Next base: position 15,494,573 of record JAUIMM010000116.1, on the reverse strand, counting down.
ATGTAAGCTTCATGGCCAGTGCTACAAGTACAATTTGTGAGGTCCCCATGACCTGGTTTTGGGTATATTTATCAAAGTAATAAATAGTGATTCAATACACTGCTTGGTTAGAAAAGGAGAAAAGACTTTAGAGTGCTATGCATTGCAAGAGTAAAATTATGTTGTCAATATTACTGACTTTTCATTTTCCAAATAATAGGTTAAATATTTCTTTAGGGTTTTAAATTAGCTTGAAAAAATGTAGCATATAATCTCTTTGGCCAATGACATACACATTTCGATAGCTAACCATGACATGTTTTTTTGGTATATTTTTTTATATCAAATTTTGCCAAAAATTGAGCAAGTAAGTCCTCGTTATTATAGTGGTGACTATCCCTGCCTGTCACGCGGGAGACCGGGGTTCAATTCCCCGACGGGGAGTTTTGAACTTTTAATCTCTTTTATGTGTGCTGTTTCACGTTGTTTCATTGAGATAACAAAAAGAAATATCCAAATTGAATCCAGCGTTTATGTCAACTTGAAAAAAAGCTTGCATGTAAGCTTCATGGCCAGTGCTACAAGTACAGTTTGCGAGGTCCCCATGGCCTGGCTTTAGGTATATTTATCAAAGTAATAAATAGTTATTCAATACACTGCTTGGTTAGAGCAGGAGAATAGACTTTAGAGTGCTATGCATTGCAAGAGTAAAATTATGTTGTCAAAATTACTGACTTTTCATTTGCCAAATATTATGTTAAATATTTCTTTAGGGTTTTAAATTAGCTTGAAAAAATGTAGCATATAATCTCTTTGGCCAATGACATACACATTTCAATAGCTAACCATGACATGTTTTTTGTGTATATTTTTTGATCATATTTTGCCAAAAATTGACCAAGTAAGTCCTCGTTAGTATAGTGTGAAGTATCCCCGCCTGACCTGCGGGAGACCGGGGTTTGATTTCTCAACTGGGAGTTTTGAACTTTCAATCTCTTTTTTTGCATGCTGTTTCACTTTGTTTCATTGAGATAACAAAAATGCCTTATCTAAATTGAATCCAGGGTTTATGTCAACTTGAAAAAATCTTGCATGTAAGCTTCATGGCCAGTGCTACAAGTACAATTTGTGAGGTCACAATTACCTGGTTTTGGATATATTTATCAAAGTAATAAATAGTGATTCAATACACTGCTTGGTTAGAGCAGGAGAAAAGACTTTAGAGTGCTATGCATTGCAAGAGTAAAATTATGTTGTCAATATTACTGACTTTTCATTTGCCAAATAATAGGTTAAATATTTCTTTAGGGTTTTAAATTAGCTTGAAAAAATGTAGCATATAATCTCTTTGGCCAATGACATACAAATTTCGATAGCTAACCATGACATGTTTTTTGGGTGAATTTTTTGATATTATTTTGCCATTAATTGACCAAGTAAGTCCTCGTTAGTATAGTATGAAGTGTTTCCGATTGTCATGCGGGAGGCTGGGGTTCAATTTCCCGACGGGGAGTTTTGAACTTTTAATCTATTTTTTTTGCATGCTGTTTCACTTTGCTTCATTGAGATAACAAAAATGCCTTATCTAAATTAAGTCCAGGGATTATGTCAACTTGAAAAAAATCTTGCAAGTAAGCTTCATGGCCAGTGCTACAAGTAGAATTTACAAGGTCCCCATGACCTGGCTTTAGGTATATTTATCAAAGTAATAAATAGTGATTCAATACACTGCTTGGTTAGAGCAGGAAAAAAGACTTTAGAGTGCTATGCATTGCAAGAGTAAAATTATGTTGTCAAAATTACTGACTTTTCATTTGCCAAATAATAGGTTAAATATTTCTTTAGGGTTTTAAATTAGCTTGAAAAAATGTAGCATATAATCTCTTTGGCCAATGACATACACATTACGATAGCTAACCATGACATGTTTTTTGGGTATATTTTTTGATCAAATTTTGACAAAAATTGACCTAGTAAGTCCTCGTTAGTATAGTAGTGAGTATCCCCGCCTGTCACATGGGAGACCGGGGTTCAATTCCCCGACGGGGAGTTTTGAACTTTTAATCTCTTTTCTGTGTGCTGTTTCACGTTGTTTCATTGAGATAACAAAAATGCCTTATCCAAATTGAATCCAGGGTTTACGTCAACTTGAAAAAAATCTTGCATGTAAGTTTCATGGCCAGTTCTACAGGTACAGTTTGCGAGGTCCCCATGACCTGGCTTTAGGTATATTTATCAAAGTAAGAAATAGTTATTCAATACACTGCTTGGTTAGAGCAGGAGAATAGACTTTAGAGTGCTATGCATTGCAAGAGTAAAATTATGTAGTCAAAATTACTGACTTTTCATTTGCCAAATAATAGGTTAAATATTTCTTTAGGGTTTTAAATTAGCTTGAAAAAATGTAGCATATAATCTCTTTGGCCAATGACATAAACATTTCAATAGCTAACCATGACATGTTTTTTGTGTATATTTTTTGATCATATTTTGCCAAAAATTGACCAAGTAAGTCCTCGTTAGTATAGTGTGAAGTATCCCCGCCTGACCTGCGGGAGACCGGGGTTTGATTTCTCGACTGGGAGATTTGAACTTTCAATCTCTTTTTTTGCATGCTGTTTCACTTTGTTTCATTGAGATAACAAAAATGCTTTATCTAAATTGAATCCAGGGTTTATGTCAACTTGAAAAAATCTTGCATGTAAGCTTCATGGCCAGTGCTACAAGTACAATTTGTGAGGTCACCATGACCTGGTTTTGGATATATTTATCAAAGTAATAAATAGTGATTCAATACACTGCTTGGTTAGTGCAGGAGAAAAGACTTTAGAGTGCTATGCATTGCAAGAGTAAAATTATGTTGTCAATATTACTGACTTTTCATTTGCCAAATAATAGGTTAAATATTTCTTTAGGGTTTTTAATTTAGCTTGAAAAAATTTAGCATATATTCTCTTTGGCCAATGACATACAAATTTCGATAGCTAACCATGACATGTTTTTTGGGTATATTTTTTGATATTATTTTGCCAAAAATTGACCAAGTAAGTCCTCGTTAGTATAGTGTGAAGTGTTTCCGCCTGTCATGCGGGAGGATGGGGTTCAATTCCCCGACGGGGAGTTTTGAACTTTTAATCTATTTTTTTTGCATGCTGTTTCACTTTGTTTCATTGAGATAACAAAAATGCCTTATCTAAATTGAATCCAGGGATTATGTCAACTTGAAAAAAATCTTCCATGTAAGCTTCATGGCCAGTACTACAAGTAGAGTTTACGAGGTCCCCATGACCTGGCTTTAGGTATATTTATCAAAGTAATAAATAGTGATTCAATACACTGCTTGGTTAGAGCAGGAGAAAAGACTTTAGAGTGCTATGGATTGCAAGAGTAAAATTATGTTGTCAATATTACTGACTTTTCATTTGCCAAATAATAGGTTAAATATTTCTTTAGGGTTTTAAATTAGCTTGAAAAAATGTAGCATATAATCTCTTTGGCCAATGACATACACATTTCGATAGCTAACCATGACATGTTTTTGGGTATATTTTTTGATCAAATTTTGCCAAAAATTGACCAAGTAAGTCCTCGTTAGTATAGTGGTGAGTATCCCCGCCAGTCACGCGGGAGACCGGGGTTCAATTCCCCGATGGTTAGTTTTGAACTTTTAATCTCTTTTATGTGTGCTGTTTCACGTTGTTTCATTGAGATAACAAAAAAAAATATCCAAATTGAATCCAGCATTTATGTCAACTTGAAAAAAAGCTTGCATGTAAGCTTCATGGCCAGTGCTACAAGTACAGATTGCGAGGTCCCCATGGCCTGGCTTTAGGTATATTTATCAAAGTAATAAATAGTTATTCAATACACTGCTTGGTTAGAGCAGGAAAAAAGACTTTAGAGTGCTATGCATTGCAAGAGTAAAATTATGTTGTCAAAATTACTGACTTTTCATTTGCCAAATAATAGGTTAAATATTTCTTTAGGGTTTTAAATTAGCTTGAAAAAATGTAGCATATAATCTCTTTGGCCAATGACATACACATTACGATAGCTAACCATGACATGTTTTTTGGGTATATTTTTTGATCAAATTTTGACAAAAATTGACCTAGTAAGTCCTCGTTAGTATAGTAGTGAGTATCCCCGCCTGTCACATGGGAGACCGGGGTTCAATTCCCCGACGGGGAGTTTTGAACTTTTAATCTCTTTTCTGTGTGCTGTTTCACGTTGTTTCATTGAGATAACAAAAATGCCTTATCCAAATTTAATCCAGGGTTTACGTCAACTTGAAATAAATCTTACATGTAAGTTTCATGGCCAGTTCTACAGGTACAGTTTGCGAGGTCCCCATGACCTGGCTTTAGGTATATTTATCAAAGTAATAAATAGTTATTCAATACACTGCTTGGTTAGAGCAGGAGAATAGACTTTAGAGTGCTATGCATTGCAAGAGTAAAATTATGTAGTCAAAATTACTGACTTTTCATTTGCCAAATAATAGGTTAAATATTTCTTTAGGGTTTTAAATTAGCTTGAAAAAATGTAGCATATAATCTCTTTGGCCAATGACATAAACATTTCAATAGCTAACCATGACATGTTTTTTGTGTATATTTTTTGATCATATTTTGCCAAAAATTGACCAAGTAAGTCCTCGTTAGTATAGTGTGAAGTATCCCCGCCTGACCTGCGGGAGACCGGGGTTTGATTTCTCGACTGGGAGATTTGAACTTTCAATCTCTTTTTTTGCATGCTGTTTCACTTTGTTTCATTGAGATAACAAAAATGCTTTATCTAAATTGAATCCAGGGTTTATGTCAACTTGAAAAAATCTTGCATGTAAGCTTCATGGCCAGTGCTACAAGTACAATTTGTGAGGTCACCATGACCTGGTTTTGGATATATTTATCAAAGTAATAAATAGTGATTCAATACACTGCTTGGTTAGTGCAGGAGAAAAGACTTTAGAGTGCTATGCATTGCAAGAGTAAAATTATGTTGTCAATATTACTGACTTTTCATTTGCCAAATAATAGGTTAAATATTTCTTTAGGGTTTTAAATTAGCTTGAAAAAATTTAGCATATAATCTCTTTGGCCAATGACATACAAATTTCGATAGCTAACCATGACATGTTTTTTGGGTATATTTTTTGATATTATTTTGCCAAAAATTGACCAAATAAGTCCTCGTTAGTATAGTGTGAAGTGTTTCTGCCTGTCATGCGGGAGGATGGGGTTCAATTCCCCGACGGGGAGTTTTGAACTTTTAATCTATTTTTTTTGCATGCTGTTTCACTTTGTTTCATTGAGATAACAAAAATGCCTTATCTAAATTGAATCCAGGGATTATGTCAACTTGAAAAAAATCTTCCATGTAAGCTTCATGGCCAGTACTACAAGTAGAGTTTACGAGGTCCCCATGACCTGGCTTTAGGTATATTTATCAAAGTAATAAATAGTGATTCAATACACTGCTTGGTTAGAGCAGGAGAAAAGACTTTAGAGTGCTATGGATTGCAAGAGTAAAATTATGTTGTCAATATTACTGACTTTTCATTTTCCAAATAATAGGTTAAATATTTCTTTAGGGTTTTAAATTAGCTTGAAAAAATGTAGCATATAATCTCTTTGGCCAATGACATACACATTTCGATAGCTAACCATGACATGTTTTTTGGGTATATTTTTTGATCAAATTTTGCCAAAAATTGACCAAGTAAGTCCTCGTTAGTATAGTGGTGAGTATCCCCGCCAGTCACGCGGGAGACCGGGGTTCAATTCCCTGATGGTTAGTTTTGAACTTTTAATCTCTTTTATGTGTGCTGTTTCACGTTGTTTCATTGAGATAACAAAAAAAAATATCCAAATTGAATCCAGCATTTATGTCAACTTGAAAAAAAAGCTTGCATGTAAGCTTCATGGCCAGTGCTACAAGTACAGTTTGCGAGGTCCCCATGGCCTGGCTTTAGGTATATTTATCAAAGTAATAAATAGTTATTCAATACACTGCTTGGTTAGAGCAGGAGAATAGACTTTAGAGTGCTATGCATTGCAAGAGTAAAATTATGTTGTCAAAATTACTGACTTTTCATTTGCCAAATAATAGGTTCAATATTTCTTTAGGGTTTTAAATTAGCTTGAAAAAATGTAGCATATAATCTCTTTGGCCAATGACATACACATTTCGATCGCTAATTATGACATGTTTTTTGGGTATATTTTTTGATCATATTTTGCCAAAAATTGACCAAGTAAGTCCTCGTTAGTATAGTGTGAAGTATCCCCGCCTGACCTGCAAAGGACCGGGGTTGGATTTCTCGACGGGGAGTTTTGAACATTCAATCGCTATTTTTGCATGCTGTTTCACTTTGTTTCATTGAGATAACAAAAATGCCTTATCTAATTTGAATCCAGGGTTTATGTCAACTTGAAAAAATCTTGCATGTAAGCTTCATGGCCAGTGCTACAAGTAGAATTTACGAGGTCCCCATGACCTGGTTTTGGGTATATTTATCAAAGTAATAAATAGTGATTCAATACACTGCTTGGTTAGAGCAGGAGAAAAGACTTTAGAGTGCTATGCATTGCAAGAGTAAAATTATGTTGTCAAAATTACTGACTTTTCATTTGCCAAATAATAGGTTAAATATTTCTTTAGGGTTTTAAATTAGCTTGAAAAAATGTAGCATATAATCTCTTTGACCAATGACATACACATTTCAATAGCTAACCATGAAATGTTTTTTGTGTATATTTTTTGATCATATTTTGCCAAAAATGGACCAAGTAAGTCCTCGTTATTATAGTGTGAAGTATCCACGCCTGACCTGCGGGAGACCGGGGTTTGATTTCTCGACTGGGAGTTTTGAACTTTCAATCTCTTTTTTTGCATGCTGTTTCACTTTGTTTCATTGAGATAACAAAAATGCCTTACCTAAATTAAATCCAGGGTTTATGTCAACTTGAAAAAATCTTGCATGTAAACTTCATGGCCAGTGCTACAAGTACAATTTGTGAGGTCACCATGACCTGGTTTTGGGTATATTTATCAAAGTAATAAATAGTGATTCAATACACTGCTTGGTTAGAGCAGGAGAAAAGACTTTAGAGTGCTATGCATTGCAAGAGTAAAATTATGTTGTCAATATTACTGACTTTTCATTTTCCAAATAATAGGTTAAATATTTCTTTAGGGTTTTAAATTAGCTTGAAAAAATGTAGCATATAATCTCTTTGGCCAATGACATACAAATTTCGATAGCTAACCATGACATGTTTTTTGGGTATATTTTTTGATATTATTTTGCCAAAAATTGACCAAGTAAGTCCTCGTTAGTATAGTGTGAAGTGATTCCGCCTGTCATGCGGGAGGCTGGGGTTCAATTCCCCGACGGTGAGTTTTGAACTTTTAATCTATTTTTTTTGCATGCTGTTTCACTTTGTTTCATTGAGATAACAAAAATGCCTTATCTAAATTGAATCGAGGGATTATGTCAACTTGAAAAAAATCTTCCATGTAAGCTTCATGGCCAGTACTACAAGTAGAGTTTACGAGGTCCCCATGACCTGGCTTTAGGTATATTTATCAAAGTAATAAATAGTGATTCAATACACTGCTTGGTTAGAGCAGGAGAAAAGACTTTAGAGTGCTATGCATTGCAAGAGTAAAATTATGTTGTCAATATTACTGACTTTTCATTTTCCAAATAATAGGTTTAATATTTCTTTAGGGTTTTAAATTAGCTTGAAAAAATTTAGCATATAATCTCTTTGGCCAATGACATACACATTTCGATAGCTAACCATGACATGTTTTTTGGGAATATTTTTTGATCATATTTTGCCAAAAATTGACCAAGTAAGTCCTCGTTAGTATAGTGTGAAGTATCCCCGCCTGACCTGCGGGAGACCGGGGTTTGATTTCTCGACTGGGAGTTTTGAACTTTCAATCTCTTTTTTTGCATGCTGTTTCACTTTGTTTCATTGAGATAACAAAAATGCCTTATCTAAATTAAATCCAGGGTTTATGTCAACTTGAAAAAATCTTGCATGTAAGCTTCATGGCCAGTGCTACAAGTACAATTTGTGAGGTCCCCATGACCTGGTTTTGGGTATATTTATCAAAGTAATAAATAGTGATTCAATACACTGCTTGGTTAGAAAAGGAGAAAAGACTTTAGAGTGCTATGCATTGCAAGAGTAAAATTATGTTGTCAATATTACTGACTTTTCATTTTCCAAATAATAGGTTAAATATTTCTTTAGGGTTTTAAATTAGCTTGAAAAAATGTAGCATATAATCTCTTTGGCCAATGACATACATATTTCGATAGCTAACCATGACATGTTTTTTGGGTATATTTTTTGATCAAATTTTGCCAAAAATTGAGCAAGTAAGTCCTCGTTATTATAGTGGTGACTATCCCTGCCTGTCACGCGGGAGACCGGGGTTCAATTCCCCGACGGGGAGTTTTGAACTTTTAATCTCTTTTATGTGTGCTGTTTCACGTTGTTTCATTGAGATAACAAAAAAAAATATCCAAATTGAATCCAGCGTTTATGTCAACTTGAAAAAAAGCTTGCATGTAAGCTTCATGGCCAGTGCTACAAGTACAGTTTGCGAGGTCCCCATGGCCTGGCTTTAGGTATATTTATCAAAGTAATAAATAGTTATTCAATACACTGCTTGGTTAGAGCAGGAGAATAGACTTTAGAGTGCTATGCATTGCAAGAGTAAAATTATGTTGTCAAAATTACTGACTTTTCATTTGCCAAATATTATGTTAAATATTTCTTTAGGGTTTTAAATTAGCTTGAAAAAATGTAGCATATAATCTCTTTGGCCAATGACATACACATTTCAATAGCTAACCATGACATGTTTTTTGTGTATATTTTTTGATCATATTTTGCCAAAAATTGACCAAGTAAGTCCTCGTTAGTATAGTGTGAAGTATCCCCGCCTGACCTGCGGGAGACCGGGGTTTGATTTCTCGACTGGGAGTTTTGAACTTTCAATCTCTTTTTTTGCATGCTGTTTCACTTTGTTTCATTGAGATAACAAAAATGCCTTATCTAAATTGAATCCAGGGTTTATGTCAACTTGAAAAAATCTTGCATGTAAGCTTTATGGCCAGTGCTACAAGTACAATTTGTGAGGTCACCATGACCTGGTTTTGGATATATTTATCAAAGTAATAAATAGTGATTCAATACACTGCTTGGTTAGAGCAGGAGAAAAGTCTTTACAGTGCTATGCATTGCAAGAGTAAAATTATGTTGTCAATATTACTGACTTTTCATTTGCCAAATAATAGGTTAAATATTTCTTTAGGGTTTTAAATTAGCTTGAAAAAATGTAGCATATAATCTCTTTGGCCAATGACATACAAATTTCGATAGCTAACCATGACATGTTTTTTGGGTGAATTTTTTGATATTATTTTGCCAAAAATTGACCAAGTAAGTCCTCGTTAGTATAGTGTGAAGTGATTCCGCCTGTCATGCGGGAGGCTGGGGTTCAATTCCCCGACGGTGAGTTTTGAACTTTTAATCTATTTTTTTTGCATGCTGTTTCACTTTGTTTCATTGAGATAACAAAAATGCCTTATCTAAATTGAATCGAGGGATTATGTCAACTTGAAAAAAATCTTCCATGTAAGCTTCATGGCCAGTACTACAAGTAGAGTTTACGAGGTCCCCATGACCTGGCTTTAGGTATATTTATCAAAGTAATAAATAGTGATTCAATACACTGCTTGGTTAGAGCAGGAGAAAAGACATTAGAGTGCTATGCATTGCAAGAGTAAAATTACGTTGTCAATATTACTGACTTTTCATTTTCCAAATAATAGGTTAAATATTTCTTTAGGGTTTTAAATTAGCTTGAAAAAATGTAGCATATAATCTCTTTGGCCAATGACATACACATTTCGATAGCTAACCATGACATGTTTTTTGGGAATATTTTTTGATCATATTTTGCCAAAAATTGACCAAGTAAGTCCTCGTTAGTATAGTGTGAAGTATCCCCGCCTGACCTGCGGGAGACCGGGGTTTGATTTCTCGACTGGGAGTTTTGAACTTTCAATCTCTTTTTTTGCATGCTGTTTCACTTTGTTTCATTGAGATAACAAAAATGCCTTATCTAAATTAAATCCAGGGTTTATGTCAACTTGAAAAAATCTTGCATGTAAGCTTCATGGCCAGTGCTACAAGTACAATTTGTGAGGTCCCCATGACCTGGTTTTGGGTATATTTATCAAAGTAATAAATAGTGATTCAATACACTGCTTGGTTAGAAAAGGAGAAAAGACTTTAGAGTGCTATGCATTGCAAGAGTAAAATTATGTTGTCAATATTACTGACTTTTCATTTTCCAAATAATAGGTTAAATATTTCTTTAGGGTTTTAAATTAGCTTGAAAAAATGTAGCATATAATCTCTTTGGCCAATGACATACACATTTCGATAGCTAACCATGACATGTTTTTTGGGTATATTTTTTGATCAAATTTTGCCAAAAATTGAGCAAGTAAGTCCTCGTTATTATAGTGGTGACTATCCCTGCCTGTCACGCGGGAGACCGGGGTTCAATTCCCCGATGGGGAGTTTTGAACTTTTAATCTCTTTTATGTGTGCTGTTTCACGTTGTTTCATTGAGATAACAAAAAAAAATATCCAAATTGAATCCAGCGTTTATGTCAACTTGAAAAAAAGCTTGCATGTAAGCTTCATGGCCAGTGCTACAAGTACAGTTTGCGAGGTCCCCATGGCCTGGCTTTAGGTATATTTATCAAAGTAATAAATAGTTATTCAATACACTGCTTGGTTAGAGCAGGAGAGTAGACTTTAGAGTGCTATGCATTGCAAGAGTAAAATTATGTTGTCAAAATTACTGACTTTTCATTTGCCAAATATTATGTTAAATATTTCTTTAGGGTTTTAAATTAGCTTGAAAAAATGTAGCATATAATCTCTTTGGCCAATGACATACACATTTCAATAGCTAACCATGACATGTTTTTTGTGTATATTTTTTGATCATATTTTGCCAAAAATTGACCAAGTAAGTCCTCGTTAGTATAGTGTGAAGTATCCCCGCCTGACCTGCGGGAGACCGGGGTTTGATTTCTCGACTGGGAGTTTTGAACTTTCAATCTCTTTTTTTGCATGCTGTTTCACTTTGTTTCATTGAGATAACAAAAATGCCTTATCTAAATTGAATCCAGGGTTTATGTCAACTTGAAAAAATCTTGCATGTAAGCTTCATGGCCAGTGCTACAAGTACAATTTGTGAGGTCACCATGACCTGGTTTTGGATATATTTATCAAAGTAATAAATAGTGATTCAATACACTGCTTGGTTAGAGCAGGAGAAAAGACTTTAGAGTGCTATGCATTGCAAGAGTAAAATTATGTTGTCAATATTACTGACTTTTCATTTTCCAAATAATAGGTTAAATATTTCTTTAGGGTTTTAAATTAGCTTGAAAAAATGTAGCATATAATCTCTTTGGCCAATGACATACAAATTTCGATAGCTAACCATGACATGTTTTTTGGGTATATTTTTTGATATTATTTTGCCAAAAATTGACCAAGTAAGTCCTCGTTAGTATAGTGTGAAGTGATTCCGCCTGTCATGCGGGAGGCTGGGGTTCAATTCCCCGACGGTGAGTTTTGAACTTTTAATCTATTTTTTTTGCATGCTGTTTCACTTTGTTTCATTGAGATAACAAAAATGCCTTATCTAAATTGAATCGAGGGATTATGTCAACTTGAAAAAAATCTTCCATGTAAGCTTCATGGCCAGTACTACAAGTAGAGTTTACGAGGTCCCCATGACCTGGCTTTAGGTATATTTATCAAAGTAATAAATAGTGATTCAATACACTGCTTGGTTAGAGCAGGAGAAAAGACATTAGAGTGCTATGCATTGCAAGAGTAAAATTACGTTGTCAATATTACTGACTTTTCATTTTCCAAATAATAGGTTTAATATTTCTTTAGGTTTTTAAATTAGCTTGAAAAAATGTAGCATATAATCTCTTTGGCCAATGACATACACATTTCGATAGCTAACCATGACATGTTTTTTGGGAATATTTTTTGATCATATTTTGCCAAAAATTGACCAAGTAAGTCCTCGTTAGTATAGTGTGAAGTATCCCCGCCTGACCTGCGGGAGACCGGGGTTTGATTTCTCGACTGGGAGTTTTGAACTTTCAATCTCTTTTTTTGCATGCTGTTTCACTTTGTTTCATTGAGATAACAAAAATGCCTTATCTAAATTAAATCCAGGGTTTATGTCAACTTGAAAAAATCTTGCATGTAAGCTTCATGGCCAGTGCTACAAGTACAATTTGTGAGGTCCCCATGACCTGGTTTTGGGTATATTTATCAAAGTAATAAATAGTGATTCAATACACTGCTTGGTTAGAGCAGGAGAAAAGACTTTAGAGTGCTATGCATTGCAAGAGTAAAATTATGTTGTCAATATTACTGACTTTTCATTTTCCAAATAATAGGTTAAATATTTCTTTAGGGTTTTAAATTAGCTTGAAAAAATGTAGCATATAATCTCTTTGGCCAATGACATACACATTTCGATAGCTAACCATGACATGTTTTTTGGGTATATTTTTTGATCAAATTTTGCCAAAAATTGAGCAAGTAAGTCCTCGTTATTATAGTGGTGACTATCCCTGCCTGTCACGCGGGAGACCGGGGTTCAATTCCCCGACGGGGAGTTTTGAACTTTTAATCTCTTTTATGTGTGCTGTTTCACGTTGTTTCATTGAGATAACAAAAAAAATATCCAAATTGAATCCAGCGTTTATGTCAACTTGAAAAAAAGCTTGCATGTAAGCTTCATGGCCAGTGCTACAAGTACAGTTTGCGAGGTCCCCATGGCCTGGCTTTAGGTATATTTATCAAAGTAATAAATAGTTATTCAATACACTGCTTGGTTAGAGCAGGAGAGTAGACTTTAGAGTGCTATGCATTGCAAGAGTAAAATTATGTTGTCAAAATTACTGACTTTTCATTTGCCAAATATTATGTTAAATATTTCTTTAGGGTTTTAAATTAGCTTGAAAAAATGTAGCATATAATCTCTTTGGCCAATGACATACACATTTCAATAGCTAACCATGACATGTTTTTTGTGTATATTTTTTGATCATATTTTGCCAAAAATTGACCAAGTAAGTCCTCGTTAGTATAGTGTGAAGTATCCCCGCCTGACCTGCGGGAGACCGGGGTTTGATTTCTCGACTGGGAGTTTTGAACTTTCAATCTCTTTTTTTGCATGCTGTTTCACTTTGTTTCATTGAGATAACAAAAATGCCTTATCTAAATTGAATCCAGGGTTTATGTCAACTTGAAAAAATCTTGCATGTAAGCTTCATGGCCAGTGCTACAAGTACAATTTGTGAGGTCACCATGACCTGGTTTTGGATATATTTATCAAAGTAATAAATAGTGATTCAATACACTGCTTGGTTAGAGCAGGAGAAAAGACTTTAGAGTGCTATGCATTGCAAGAGTAAAATTATGTTGTCAATATTACTGACTTTTCATTTTCCAAATAATAGATTAAATATTTCTTTAGGGTTTTAAATTAGCTTGAAAAAATGTAGCATATAATCTCTTTGGCCAATGACATACAAATTTCGATAGCTAACCATGACATGTTTTTTGGGTATATTTTTTGATATTATTTTGCCAAAAATTGACCAAGTAAGTCCTCGTTAGTATAGTGTGAAGTGATTCCGCCTGTCATGCGGGAGGCTGGGGTTCAATTCCCCGACGGTGAGTTTTGAACTTTTAATCTATTTTTTTTGCATGCTGTTTCACTTTGTTTCATTGAGATAACAAAAATGCCTTATCTAAATTGAATCGAGGGATTATGTCAACTTGAAAAAAATCTTCCATGTAAGCTTCATGGCCAGTACTACAAGTAGAGTTTACGAGGTCCCCATGACCTGGCTTTAGGTATATTTATCAAAGTAATAAATAGTGATTCAATACACTGCTTGGTTAGAGCAGGAGAAAAGACATTAGAGTGCTATGCATTGCAAGAGTAAAATTACGTTGTCAATATTACTGACTTTTCATTTTCCAAATAATAGGTTTAATATTTCTTTAGGTTTTTAAATTAGCTTGAAAAAATGTAGCATATAATCTCTTTGGCCAATGACATACACATTTCGATAGCTAACCATGACATGTTTTTTGGGAATATTTTTTGATCATATTTTGCCAAAAATTGACCAAGTAAGTCCTCGTTAGTATAGTGTGAAGTATCCCCGCCTGACCTGCGGGAGACCGGGGTTTGATTTCTCGACTGGGAGTTTTGAACTTTCAATCTCTTTTTTTGCATGCTGTTTCACTTTGTTTCATTGAGATAACAAAAATGCCTTATCTAAATTAAATCCAGGGTTTATGTCAACTTGAAAAAATCTTGCATGTAAGCTTCATGGCCAGTGCTACAAGTACAATTTGTGAGGTCCCCATGACCTGGTTTTGGGTATATTTATCAAAGTAATAAATAGTGATTCAATACACTGCTTGGTTAGAGCAGGAGAAAAGACTTTAGAGTGCTATGCATTGCAAGAGTAAAATTATGTTGTCAATATTACTGACTTTTCATTTTCCAAATAATAGGTTAAATATTTCTTTAGGGTTTTAAATTAGCTTGAAAAAATGTAGCATATAATCTCTTTGGCCAATGACATACACATTTCGATAGCTAACCATGACATGTTTTTTGGGTATATTTTTTGATCAAATTTTGCCAAAAATTGAGCAAGTAAGTCCTCGTTATTATAGTGGTGACTATCCCTGCCTGTCACGCGGGAGACCGGGGTTCAATTCCCCGACGGGGAGTTTTGAACTTTTAATCTCTTTTATGTGTGCTGTTTCACGTTGTTTCATTGAGATAACAAAAAAAATATCCAAATTGAATCCAGCGTTTATGTCAACTTGAAAAAAAGCTTGCATGTAAGCTTCATGGCCAGTGCTACAAGTACAGTTTGCGAGGTCCCCATGGCCTGGCTTTAGGTATATTTATCAAAGTAATAAATAGTTATTCAATACACTGCTTGGTTAGAGCAGGAGAGTAGACTTTAGAGTGCTATGCATTGCAAGAGTAAAATTATGTTGTCAAAATTACTGACTTTTCATTTGCCAAATATTATGTTAAATATTTCTTTAGGGTTTTAAATTAGCTTGAAAAAATGTAGCATATAATCTCTTTGGCCAATGACATACACATTTCAATAGCTAACCATGACATGTTTTTTGTGTATATTTTTTGATCATATTTTGCCAAAAATTGACCAAGTAAGTCCTCGTTAGTATAGTGTGAAGTATCCCCGCCTGACCTGCGGGAGACCGGGGTTTGATTTCTCGACTGGGAGTTTTGAACTTTCAATCTCTTTTTTTGCATGCTGTTTCACTTTGTTTCATTGAGATAACAAAAATGCCTTATCTAAATTGAATCCAGGGTTTATGTCAACTTGAAAAAATCTTGCATGTAAGCTTCATGGCCAGTGCTACAAGTACAATTTGTGAGGTCACCATGACCTGGTTTTGGATATATTTATCAAAGTAATAAATAGTGATTCAATACACTGCTTGGTTAGAGCAGGAGAAAAGACTTTAGAGTGCTATGCATTGCAAGAGTAAAATTATGTTGTCAATATTACTGACTTTTCATTTTCCAAATAATAGATTAAATATTTCTTTAGGGTTTTAAATTAGCTTGAAAAAATGTAGCATATAATCTCTTTGGCCAATGACATACAAATTTCGATAGCTAACCATGACATGTTTTTTGGGTATATTTTTTGATATTATTTTGCCAAAAATTGACCAAGTAAGTCCTCGTTAGTATAGTGTGAAGTGATTCCGCCTGTCATGCGGGAGGCTGGGGTTCAATTCCCCGACGGTGAGTTTTGAACTTTTAATCTATTTTTTTTGCATGCTGTTTCACTTTGTTTCATTGAGATAACAAAAATGCCTTATCTAAATTAAGTCCAGGGATTATGTCAACTTGAAAAAAATCTTGCAAGTAAGCTTCATGGCCAGTGCTACAAGTAGAATTTACAAGGTCCCCATGACCTGGCTTTAGGTATATTTATCAAAGTAATAAATAGTGATTCAATACACTGCTTGGTTAGAGCAGGAAAAAAGACTTTAGAGTGCTATGCATTGCAAGAGTAAAATTATGTTGTCAAAATTACTGACTTTTCATTTGCCAAATAATAGGTTAAATATTTCTTTAGGGTTTTAAATTAGCTTGAAAAAATGTAGCATATAATCTCTTTGGCCAATGACATACACATTACGATAGCTAACCATGACATGTTTTTTGGGTAGATTTTTTGATCATATTTTGCCAAAAATTGACCAAGTAAGTCCTCGTTAGTATAGTATGAAGTATCCCCGCCTGACCTGCGGGAGACCGGGGTTTGATTTCTCGACTGGGAGTTTTGAACTTTCAATCTCTTTTTTTGCATGCTGTTTCACTTTGTTTCATTGAGATAACAAAAATGCCTTACCTAAATTAAATCCAGGGTTTATGTCAACTTGAAAAAATCTTGCATGTAAGCTTCATGGCCAGTGCTACAAGTACAATTTGTGAGGTCACCATGACCTGGTTTTGGATATATTTATCAAAGTAATAAATAGTGATTCAATACACTGCTTGGTTAGAGCAGGAGAAAAGACTTTAGAGTGCTATGCATTGCAAGAGTAAAATTATGTTGTCAATATTACTGACTTTTCATTTTCCAAATAATAGGTTAAATATTTCTTTCGGGTTTTAAATTAGCTTGAAAAAATGTAGCATATAATCTCTTTGGCCAATGACATACAAATATCGATAGCTAACCATGACATGTTTTTTGGGTATATTTTTTGATATTATTTTGCCAAAAATTGACCAAGTAAGTCCTCGTTAGTATAGTGTAAAGTGATTCCGCCTGTCATGCGGGAGGCTGGGGTTCAATTCCCCGACGGGGAGTTTTGAACTTTTAATCTATTTTTTTTGCATGCTGTTTCACTTTGTTTCATTGAGATAACAAAAATGCCTTATCTAAATTGAATCCAGGGATTATGTCAACTTGAAAAAAATCTTCCATGTAAGCTTCATGGCCAGTACTACAAGTAGAATTTATGAGGTCCCCATGACCTGGCTTTAGGTATATTTATCAAAGTAATAAATAGTGATTCAATACAAAGCTTGGTTAGAGCAGGAGAAAAGACGTTAGAGTGCTATGGATTGCAAGAGTAAAATTATGTTGTCAATATTACTGACTTTTCATTTTTCAAATAATAGGTTAAATATTTCTTTAGGGTTTTAAATTAGCTTGAAAAAATGTAGCATATAATCTCTTTGGCCAATGACATACACATTTCGATAGCTAACCATGACATGTTTTTTGGGAATATTTTTTGATCATATTTTGCCAAAAATTGACCAAGTAAGTCCTCGTTAGTATAGTGTGAAGTATCCCCGCCTGACCTGCGGGAGACCGGGGTTTGATTTCTCGACTGGGAGTTTTGAACTTTCAATCTCTTTTTTTGCATGCTGTTTCACTTTGTTTCATTGAGATAACAAAAATGCCATACCTAAATTAAATCCAGGGTTTATGTCAACTTGAAAAAATCTTGCATGTAAGCTTCATGGCCAGTGCTACAAGTACAATTTGTGAGGTCACCATGACCTGGTTTTGGGTATATTTATCAAAGTAATAAATAGTGATTCAATACACTGCTTGGTTAGAGCAGGAGAAAAGACTTTAGAGTGCTATGCATTGCAAGAGTAAAATTATGTTTTCAATATTACTGACTTTTCATTTTCCAAATACTAGGTTAAATATTTCTTTAGGGTTTTAAATTAGCTTGAAAAAATGTAGCATATAATCTCTTTGGCCAATGACATACAAATTTCGATAGCTAACCATGACATGTTTTTTGGGTATATTTTTTGATATTATTTTGCCAAAAATTGACCATGTAAGTCCTCGTTAGTATAGTGTGAAGTGTTTCCGCCTGTCATGTGGGAGGCTGGGGTTCAATTCCCCGACGGGGAGTTTTGAACTTTTAATCTATTTTTTTTGCATGCTGTTTCAATTTGTTTCATTGAGATAACAAAAATGCCTTATCTAAATTGAATCAAGGGATTATGTCAACTTGAAAAAAATCTTGCATGTAAGCTTCATGGCCAGTGCTACAAGTAGAATTTACGAGGTCCCCATGATCTGGTTTTGGGTATATTTATCAAAGTAATAAATAGTGATTCAATACACTGCTTGGTTAGAGCAGGAGAAAAGACATTAGAGTGCTATGCATTGCAAGAGTAAAATTATGTTGTCAATATTACTGACTTTTCATTTTCCAAATAATAGGTTTAATATTTCTTTAGGGTTTTAAATTAGCTTGAAAAAATGTAGCATATAATCTCTTTGGCCAATGACATACACATTTCGATAGCTAACCATGACATGTTTTTTGGGAATATTTTTTGATCATATTTTGCAAAAAATTGACCAAGTAAGTCCTCGTTAGTATAGTGTGAAGTATCCCCGCCTGACCTGCGGGAGACCGGGGTTTGATTTCTCGACTGGGAGTTTTGAACTTTCAATCTCTTTTTTTGCATGCTGTTTCACTTTGTTTCATTGAGATAACAAAAATGCCTTATCTAAATTAAATCCAGGGTTTATGTCAACTTGAAAAAATCTTGCATGTAAGCTTCATGGCCAGTGCTACAAGTACAATTTGTGAGGTCCCCATGACCTGGTTTTAGGTATATTTATCAAAGTAATAAATAGTGATTCAATACACTGCTTGGTTAGAAAAGGAGAAAAGACTTTAGAGTGCTATGCATTGCAAGAGTAAAATTATGTTGTCAATATTACTGACTTTTCATTTTCCAAATAATAGGTTAAATATTTCTTTAGGGTTTTAAATTAGCTTGAAAAAATGTAGCATATAATCTCTTTGGCCAATGACATACATATTTCGATAGCTAACCATGACATGTTTTTTGGGTATATTTTTTGATCAAATTTTGCCAAAAATTGTGCAAGTAAGTCCTCGTTATTATAGTGGTGACTATCCCTGCCTGTCACGCGGGAGACCGGGGTTCAATTCCCCGACGGGGAGTTTTGAACTTTTAATCTCTTTTATGTGTGCTGTTTCACGTTGTTTCATTGAGATAACAAAAAAAAATATCCAAATTGAATCCAGCGTTTATGTCAACTTGAAAAAAAGCTTGCATGTAAGCTTCATGGCCAGTGCTACAAGTACAGTTTGCGAGGTCCCCATGGCCTGGCTTTAGGTATATTTATCAAAGTAATAAATAGTTATTCAATACACTGCTTGGTTAGAGCAGGAGAATAGACTTTAGAGTGCTATGCATTGCAAGAGTAAAATTATGTTGTCAAAATTACTGACTTTTCATTTGCCAAATATTATGTTAAATATTTCTTTAGGGTTTTAAATTAGCTTGAAAAAATGTAGCATATAATCTCTTTGGCCAATGACATACACATTTCAATAGCTAACCATGACATGTTTTTTGTGTATATTTTTTGATCATATTTTGCCAAAAATTGACCAAGTAAGTCCTCGTTAGTATAGTGTGAAGTATCCCCGCCTGACCTGCGGGAGACCGGGGTTTGATTTCTCGACTGGGAGTTTTGAACTTTCAATCTCTTTTTTTGCATGCTGTTTCACTTTTTTTCATTGAGATAACAAAAATGCCTTATCTAAATTGAATCCAGGGTTTATGTCAACTTGAAAAAATCTTGCATGTAAGCTTCATGGCCAGTGCTACAAGTACAATTTGTGAGGTCACCATGACCTGGTTTTGGATATATTTATCAAAGTAATAAATAGTGATTCAATACACTGCTTGGTTAGAGCAGGAGAAAAGACTTTAGAGTGCTATGCATTGCAAGAGTAAAATTATGTTGTCAATATTACTGACTTTTCATTTGCCAAATAATAGGTTAAATATTTCTTTAGGGTTTTAAATTAGCTTGAAAAAATGTAGCATATAATCTCTTTGGCCAATGACATACAAATTTCGATAGCTAACCATGACATGTTTTTTGGGTGAATTTTTTGATATTATTTTGCCAAAAATTGACCAAGTAAGTCCTCGTTAGTATAGTGTGAAGTGATTCCGCCTGTCATGCGGGAGGCTGGGGTTCAATTCCCCGACGGTGAGTTTTGAACTTTTAATCTATTTTTTTTGCATGCTGTTTCACTTTGTTTCATTGAGATAACAAAAATGCCTTATCTAAATTAAGTCCAGGGATTATGTCAACTTGAAAAAAATCTTGCAAGTAAGCTTCATGGCCAGTGCTACAAGTAGAATTTACAAGGTCCCCATGACCTGGCTTTAGGTATATTTATCAAAGTAATAAATAGTGATTCAATACACTGCTTGGTTAGAGCAGGAAAAAAGACTTTAGAGTGCTATGCATTGCAAGAGTAAAATTATGTTGTCAAAATTACTGACTTTTCATTTGCCAAATAATAGGTTAAATATTTCTTTAGGGTTTTAAATTAGCTTGAAAAAATGTAGCATATAATCTCTTTGGCCAATGACATACACATTACGATAGCTAACCATGACATGTTTTTTGGGTAGATTTTTTGATCATATTTTGCCAAAAATTGACCAAGTAAGTCCTCGTTAGTATAGTATGAAGTATCCCCGCCTGACCTGCGGGAGACCGGGGTTTGATTTCTCGACTGGGAGTTTTGAACTTTCAATCTCTTTTTTTGCATGCTGTTTCACTTTGTTTCATTGAGATAACAAAAATGCCTTACCTAAATTAAATCCAGGGTTTATGTCAACTTGAAAAAATCTTGCATGTAAGCTTCATGGCCAGTGCTACAAGTACAATTTGTGAGGTCACCATGACCTGGTTTTGGATATATTTATCAAAGTAATAAATAGTGATTCAATACACTGCTTGGTTAGAGCAGGAGAAAAGACTTTAGAGTGCTATGCATTGCAAGAGTAAAATTATGTTGTCAATATTACTGACTTTTCATTTTCCAAATAATAGGTTAAATATTTCTTTCGGGTTTTAAATTAGCTTGAAAAAATGTAGCATATAATCTCTTTGGCCAATGACATACAAATATCGATAGCTAACCATGACATGTTTTTTGGGTATATTTTTTTATATTATTTTGCCAAAAATTGACCAAGTAAGTCCTCGTTAGTATAGTGTAAAGTGATTCCGCCTGTCATGCGGGAGGCTGGGGTTCAATTCCCCGACGGGGAGTTTTGAACTTTTAATCTATTTTTTTTGCATGCTGTTTCACTTTGTTTCATTGAGATAACAAAAATTCCTTATCTAAATTGAATCCAGGGATTATGTCAACTTGAAAAAAATCTTCCATGTAAGCTTCATGGCCAGTACTACAAGTAGAATTTATGAGGTCCCCATGACCTGGCTTTAGGTATATTTATCAAAGTAATAAATAGTGATTCAATACAAAGCTTGGTTAGAGCAGGAGAAAAGACGTTAGAGTGCTATGGATTGCAAGAGTAAAATTATGTTGTCAATATTACTGACTTTTCATTTTTCAAATAATAGGTTAAATATTTCTTTAGGGTTTTAAATTAGCTTGAAAAAATGTAGCATATAATCTCTTTGGCCAATGACATACACATTTCGATAGCTAACCATGACATGTTTTTTGGGAATATTTTTTGATCATATTTTGCCAAAAATTGACCAAGTAAGTCCTCGTTAGTATAGTGTGAAGTATCCCCGCCTGACCTGCGGGAGACCGGGGTTTGATTTCTCGACTGGGAGTTTTGAACTTTCAATCTCTTTTTTTGCATGCTGTTTCACTTTGTTTCATTGAGATAACAAAAATGCCATACCTAAATTAAATCCAGGGTTTATGTCAACTTGAAAAAATCTTGCATGTAAGCTTCATGGCCAGTGCTACAAGTACAATTTGTGAGGTCACCATGACCTGGTTTTGGGTATATTTATCAAAGTAATAAATAGTGATTCAATACACTGCTTGGTTAGAGCAGGAGAAAAGACTTTAGAGTGCTATGCATTGCAAGAGTAAAATTATGTTTTCAATATTACTGACTTTTCATTTTCCAAATACTAGGTTAAATATTTCTTTAGGGTTTTAAATTAGCTTGAAAAAATGTAGCATATAATCTCTTTGGCCAATGACATACAAATTTCGATAGCTAACCATGACATGTTTTTTGGGTATATTTTTTGATATTATTTTGCCAAAATTGACCATGTAAGTCCTCGTTAGTATAGTGTGAAGTGTTTCCGCCTGTCATGTGGGAGGCTGGGGTTCAATTCCCCGACGGGGAGTTTTGAACTTTTAATCTATTTTTTTTGCATGCTGTTTCAATTTGTTTCATTGAGATAACAAAAATGCCTTATCTAA
The DNA here is from genome assembly GCA_031769625.1 of Taudactylus pleione. Taxonomy (NCBI): domain Eukaryota; kingdom Metazoa; phylum Chordata; class Amphibia; order Anura; family Myobatrachidae; genus Taudactylus; species Taudactylus pleione. The sequence continues at coordinate 15,472,125 of JAUIMM010000116.1, read as the reverse complement.
ATTGAATCAAGGGATTATGTCAACTTGAAAAAAATCTTGCATGTAAGCTTCATGGCCAGTGCTACAAGTAGAATTTACGAGGTCCCCATGATCTGGTTTTGGGTATATTTATCAAAGTAATAAATAGTGATTCAATACACTGCTTGGTTAGAGCAGGAGAAAAGACATTAGAGTGCTATGCATTGCAAGAGTAAAATTATGTTGTCAATATTACTGACTTTTCATTTTCCAAATAATAGGTTTAATATTTCTTTAGGGTTTTAAATTAGCTTGAAAAAATGTAGCATATAATCTCTTTGGCCAATGACATACACATTTCGATAGCTAACCATGACATGTTTTTTGGGAATATTTTTTGATCATATTTTGCCAAAAATTGACCAAGTAAGTCCTCGTTAGTATAGTGTGAAGTATCCCCGCCTGACCTGCGGGAGACCGGGGTTTGATTTCTCGACTGGGAGTTTTGAACTTTCAATCTCTTTTTTTGCATGCTGTTTCACTTTGTTTCATTGAGATAACAAAAATGCCTTATCTAAATTAAATCCAGGGTTTATGTCAACTTGAAAAAATCTTGCATGTAAGCTTCATGGCCAGTGCTACAAGTACAATTTGTGAGGTCCCCATGACCTGGTTTTGGGTATATTTATCAAAGTAATAAATAGTGATTCAATACACTGCTTGGTTAGAAAAGGAGAAAAGACTTTAGAGTGCTATGCATTGCAAGAGTAAAATTATGTTGTCAATATTACTGACTTTTCATTTTCCAAATAATAGGTTAAATATTTCTTTAGGGTTTTAAATTAGCTTGAAAAAATGTAGCATATAATCTCTTTGGCCAATGACATACATATTTCGATAGCTAACCATGACATGTTTTTTGGGTATATTTTTTGATCAAATTTTGCCAAAAATTGAGCAAGTAAGTCCTCGTTATTATAGTGGTGACTATGACTGCCTGTCACGCGGGAGACCGGGGTTCAATTCCCCGACGGGGAGTTTTGAACTTTTAATCTCTTTTATGTGTGCTGTTTCACGTTGTTTCATTGAGATAACAAAAAAAAATATCCAAATTGAATCCAGCGTTTATGTCAACTTGAAAAAAAGCTTGCATGTAAGCTTCATGGCCAGTGCTACAAGTACAGTTTGCGAGGTCCCCATGGCCTGGCTTTAGGTATATTTATCAAAGTAATCAATAGTTATTCAATACACTGCTTGGTTAGAGCAGGAGAATAGACTTTAGAGTGCTATGCATTGCAAGAGTAAAATTATGTTGTCAAAATTACTGACTTTTCATTTGCCAAATATTATGTTAAATATTTCTTTAGGGTTTTAAATTAGCTTGAAAAAATGTAGCATATAATCTCTTTGGCCAATGACATACACATTTCAATAGCTAACCATGACATGTTTTTTGTGTATATTTTTTGATCATATTTTGCCAAAAATTGACCAAGTAAGTCCTCGTTAGTATAGTGTGAAGTATCCCCGCCTGACCTGCGGGAGACCGGGGTTTGATTTCTCGACTGGGAGTTTTGAACTTTCAATCTCTTTTTTTGCATGCTGTTTCACTTTGTTTCATTGAGATAACAAAAATGCCTTATCTAAATTGAATCCAGGGTTTATGTCAACTTGAAAAAATCTTGCATGTAAGCTTCATGGCCAGTGCTACAAGTACAATTTGTGAGGTCACCATGACCTGGTTTTGGATATATTTATCAAAGTAATAAATAGTGATTCAATACACTGCTTGGTTAGAGCAGGAGAAAAGACTTTAGAGTGCTATGCATTGCAAGAGTAAAATTATGTTGTCAATATTACTGACTTTTCATTTGCCAAATAATAGGTTAAATATTTCTTTAGGGTTTTAAATTAGCTTGAAAAAATGTAGCATATAATCTCTTTGGCCAATGACATACAAATTTCGATAGCTAACCATGACATGTTATTTGGGTGAATTTTTTGATATTAGTTTGCCATTAATTGACCAAGTAAGTCCTCATTAGTATAGTATGAAGTGTTTCCGATTGTCATGCGGGAGGCTGGGGTTCAATTTCCCGACGGGGAGTTTTGAACTTTTAATCTATTTTTTTTGCATGCTGTTTCACTTTGTTTCATTGAGATAACAAAAATGCCTTATCTAAATTAAGTCCAGGGATTATGTCAACTTGAAAAAAATCTTGCAAGTAAGCTTCATGGCCAGTGCTACAAGTAGAATTTACAAGGTCCCCATGACCTGGCTTTAGGTATATTTATCAAAGTAATAAATAGTGATTCAATACACTGCTTGGTTAGAGCAGGAAAAAAGACTTTAGAGTGCTATGCATTGCAAGAGTAAAATTATGTTGTCAAAATTACTGACTTTTCATTTGCCAAATAATAGGTTAAATATTTCTTTAGGGTTTTAAATTAGCTTGAAAAAATGTAGCATATAATCTCTTTGGCCAATGACATACACATTACGATAGCTAACCATGACATGTTTTTTGGGTAGATTTTTTGATCATATTTTGCCAAAAATTGACCAAGTAAGTCCTCGTTAGTATAGTATGAAGTATCCCCGCCTGACCTGCGGGAGACCGGGGTTTGATTTCTAGACTGGGAGTTTTGAACTTTCAATCTCTTTTTTTGCATGCTGTTTCACTTTGTTTCATTGAGATAACAAAAATGCCTTACCTAAATTAAATCCAGGGTTTATGTCAACTTGAAAAAATCTTGCATGTAAGCTTCATGGCCAGTGCTACAAGTACAATTTGTGAGGTCACCATGACCTGGTTTTGGATATATTTATCAAAGTAATAAATAGTGATTCAATACACTGCTTGGTTAGAGCAGGAGAAAAGACTTTAGAGTGCTATGCATTGCAAGAGTAAAATTATGTTGTCAATATTACTGACTTTTCATTTTCCAAATAATAGGTTAAATATTTCTTTCGGGTTTTAAATTAGCTTGAAAAAATGTAGCATATAATCTCTTTGGCCAATGACATACAAATTTCGATAGCTAACCATGACATGTTTTTTGGGTATATTTTTTGATATTATTTTGCCAAAAATTGACCAAGTAAGTCCTCGTTAGTATAGTGTAAAGTGATTCCGCCTGTCATGCGGGAGGCTGGGGTTCAATTCCCCGACGGGGAGTTTTGAACTTTTAATCTATTTTTTTTGCATGCTGTTTCACTTTGTTTCATTGAGATAACAAAAATGCCTTATCTAAATTGAATCCAGGGATTATGTCAACTTGAAAAAAATCTTCCATGTAAGCTTCATGGCCAGTACTACAAGTAGAATTTATGAGGTCCCCATGACCTGGCTTTAGGTATATTTATCAAAGTAATAAATAGTGATTCAATACAAAGCTTGGTTAGAGCAGGAGAAAAGACGTTAGAGTGCTATGGATTGCAAGAGTAAAATTATGTTGTCAATATTACTGACTTTTCATTTTTCAAATAATAGGTTAAATATTTCTTTAGGGTTTTAAATTAGCTTGAAAAAATGTAGCATATAATCTCTTTGGCCAATGACATACACATTTCGATAGCTAACCATGACATGTTTTTTGGGAATATTTTTTGATCATATTTTGCCAAAAATTGACCAAGTAAGTCCTCGTTAGTATAGTGTGAAGTATCCCCGCCTGACCTGCGGGAGACCGGGGTTTGATTTCTAGACTGGGAGTTTTGAACTTTCAATCTCTTTTTTTGCATGCTGTTTCACTTTGTTTCATTGAGATAACAAAAATGCCATACCTAAATTAAATCCAGGGTTTATGTCAACTTGAAAAAATCTTGCATGTAAGCTTCATGGCCAGTGCTACAAGTACAATTTGTGAGGTCACCATGACCTGGTTTTGGGTATATTTATCAAAGTAATAAATAGTGATTCAATACACTGCTTGGTTAGAGCAGGAGAAAAGACTTTAGAGTGCTATGCATTGCAAGAGTAAAATTATGTTTTCAATATTACTGACTTTTCATTTTCCAAATAATAGGTTAAATATTTCTTTATTGTTTAAAATAAGCTTGAAAAAATGTAGCATATAATCTCTCTGGCCAATGACATACATATTTCGATAGCTAACCATGAAATGTTTTTTGGGTTTATTTTTTAATCAAATTTTGCCAAAAATTGACCAAGTAAGTCCTCGTTAGTATAGTGGTGAGTATCCCCGCCTGTCACGCGGGAGACCGGGGTTCAATTCCCCGACGGGGAGTTTTGAACTTTTAATCTCTTTGCTGTGTGCTGTTTCACGTTGTTTCATTGAGATAACAAAAATGCCTTATCCAAATTGAATCCAGGGTTTATGTCAACTTGAAAAAAATCTTGCATGTAAGTTTCAAGGCCAGTGATACAAGTACAGTTTGCGAGGTCCCCATGACCTGGCTTTAGGTATATTTATCAAAGTAATAAATAGTTATTCAATACACTGCTTGGTTAGAGCAGGAAAAAAGACTTTAGAGTGCTATGCATTGCAAGAGTAAAATTATGTTGTCAAAATTACTGACTTTTCATTTGCCAAATAATAGTTTAAATATTTCTTTAGGGTTTTAAATTAGCTTGAAAAAATGTAGCATATAATCTCTTTGGCCAATGACATACACATTTCGATAGCTAACCATGACATGTTTTTTGGGTATATTTTTTGATCATATTTTGCCAAAAATTGACCAAGTAAGTCCTCGTTAGTATATTATGAAGTATCCCCGCCTGACCTGCGGGAGACCGGGGTTTGATTTCTCGACTGGGAGTTTTGAACTTTCAATCTCTTTTTTTGCATGCTGTTTCACTTTGTTTCATTGAGATAACAAAAATGCCTTACCTAAATTAAATCCAGGTATTATGTCAACTTGAAAAAATCTTGCATGTAGGCTTCATGGCCAGTGCTACAAGTACAATTTGTGAGGTCACCATGACCTGGTTTTGGGTATATTTATCAAAGTAATAAATAGTGATTCAATACACTGCTTGGTTAGAGCAGGAAAAAAGACTTTAGAGTGCTATGCATTGCAAGAGTAAAATTATGTTGTCAAAATTACTGACTTTTCATTTTCCAAATAATAGGTTAAATATTTCTTTAGGGTTTTAAATTAGCTTGAAAAAATGTAGCATATAATCTCTTTGGCCAATGACATACACATTTCGATAGCTAACCATGACATGTTTTTTGGGAATATTTTTTGATCATATTTTGCCAAAAATTGACCAAGTAAGTCCTCGTTAGTATAGTGTGAAGTATCCCCGCCTGACCTGCGGGAGACCGGGGTTTGATTTCTCGACTGGGAGTTTTGAACTTTCAATCTCTTTTTTTGCATGCTGTTTCACTTTGTTTCATTGAGATAACAAAAATGCCTTATCTAAATTAAATCCAGGGTTTATGTCAACTTGAAAAAATCTTGCATGTAAGCTTCATGGCCAGTGCTACAAGTACAATTTGTGAGGTCACCATGACCTGGTTTTGGGTATATTTATCAAAGTAATAAATAGTGATTCAATACACTGCTTGGTTAGAGCAGGAGAAAAAACTTTAGAGTGCTATGCATTGCAAGAGTAAAATTATGTTTTCAATATTACTGACTTTTCATTTTCCAAATACTAGGTTAAATATTTCTTTAGGGTTTTAAATTAGCTTGAAAAAATGTAGCATATAATCTCTTTGGCCAATGACATACAAATTTCGATAGCTAACCATGACATGTTTTTTGGGTATATTTTTTGATATTATTTTGCCAAAAATTGACCAAGTAAGTCCTCGTTAGTATAGTGTGAAGTGTTTCCGCCTGTCATGTGGGTGGCTGGGGTTCAATTCCCAGACAGGGAGTTTTGAACTTTTAATCTATTTTTTTTGCATGCTGTTTCACTTTGTTTCATTGAGATAACAAAAATGCCTTATCTAAATTGAATCCAGGGATTATGTCAACTTGAAAAAAATCTTGCATGTAAGCTTCATGGCCAGTGCTACAAGTAGAATTTACGAGGTTCCCATGACCTGGTTTTGGGTATATTTATCAAAGTAATAAATAGTGATTCAATACACTGCTTGGTTAGAGCAGGAGAAAAGACTTTAGAGTGCTATGCATTGCAAGAGTAAAATTATGTTGTCAATATTACTGACTTTTCATTTTCCAAATAATAGGTTAAATATTTCTTTAGGGTTTTAAATTAGCTTGAAAAAATGTAGCATATAATCTCTTTGGCCAATGACATACACATTTTGATAGCTAACCATGACATGTTTTTTGGGTATATTTTTTGATCAAATTTTGCAAAAAATTGACCAAGTAAGTCCTCGTTAGTATAGTGGTGAGTATCCCTGCCTGTCATGCGGGAGACCGGGGTTCAATTCCCCGACGGGGAGTTTTGAACTTTTAATCTCTTTTATGTGTGCTGTTTCACGTTGTTTCATTGAGATAACAAAAAAAAATATCCAAATTGAATCCATGGTTTATGTCAACTTGAAAAAAAGCTTGCATGTAAGCTTCATGGCCAGTGCTACAAGTACAGTTTGCGAGGACCCCATGGCCTGGCTTTAGGTATATTTATCAAAGTAATAAATAGTTATTCAATACACTGCTTGGTTAGAGCAGGAGAATAGACTTTAGAGTGCTATGCATTGCAAGAGTAAAATTATGTTGTCAAAATTACTGACTTTTCATTTGCCAAATAATAGGTTCAATATTTCTTTAAGGTTTTAAATTAGCTTGAAAAAATGTAGCATATAATCTCTTTGGCCAATGACATACACATTTCGATCGCTAACCATGACATGTTTTTTGGGTTTTTTTTTTTATCATATTTTGCCAAAAATTGACCAAGTAAGTCCTCGTTAGTATAGTGTGAAGTATCCCCGCCTGACCTGCAGAGGACCGGGGTTTGATTTCTCGACGGGGAGTTTTGAACTTTCAATCGCTTTTTTTGCATGCTGTTTCACTTTGTTTCATTGAGATAACAAAAATGCCTTATCTAAATTGAATCCAGGGTTTATGTCAACTTGAAAAAATCTTGCATGTAAGCTTCATGGCCAGTGCTACAAGTAGAATTTACGAGGTCCCCATGACCTGGTTTTGGGTATATTTATCAAAGTAATAAATAGTGATTCAATACACTGCTTGGTTAGAGCAGGAGAAAAGACTTTAGAGTGCTATGCATTGCAAGAGTAAAATTATGTTGTCAATATTACTGACTTTTCATTTTCCAAATAATAGGTTAAATATTTCTTTATTGTTTAAAATAAGCTTGAAAAAATGTAGCATATAATCTCTTTGGCCAATAACATACAAATTTCGATAGCTAACCATGACATGTTTTTTGGGTATATTTTTGATCAAATTTTGCCAAAAATTTACCAAGTAAGTCCTCGTTAGTATAGTGGTGAGTATCCCCGCCTGTCACGTGGGAGACCGGGGTTCAATTCCCCGACGGGGAGTTTTGAACTTTTAATCTCTTTGCTGTGTGCTGTTTCACGTTGTTTCATTGAGATAACAAAAATGTCTTATCCAAATTGAATCCAGGGTTTATGTCAACTTGAAAAAAATCTTGCATGTAAGTTTCATGGCCAGTGCTACAAGTACAGTTTGCGAGGTCCCCATGACCTGGCTTTAGGTATATTTATCAAAGTAATAAATAGTTATTCAATACACTGCTTTGTTAGAGCAGGAAAAAAGACTTTAGAGTGCTATGCATTGCAAGAGTAAAATTATGTTGTCAAAATTACTGACTTTTCATTTGCCAAATAATAGGTTCAATATTTCTTTAGGGTTTTAAATTAGCTGGAAAAAATGTAGCATATAATCTCTTTGGCCAATGACATACACATTTCGATAGCTAACCATGACATGTTTTTTGGGTATATTTTTTGATCATATTTTGCCAAAAATTGACCAAGTAAGTCCTCGTTAGTATAGTATGAAGTATCCCCGCCTGACCTGCGGGAGACCGGGGTTTGATTTCTCGACTGGGAGTTTTGAACTTTCAATCTCTTTTTTTGCATGCTGTTTCACTTTGTTTCATTGAGATAACAAAAATGCCATACCTAAATTAAATCCAGGTATTATGTCAACTTGAAAAAATCTTGCATGTAGGCTTCATGGCCAGTGCTACAAGTACAATTTGTGAGGTCACCATGACCTGGTTTTGGGTATATTTATCAAAGTAATAAATAGTGATTCAATACACTGCTTGGTTAGAGCAGGAGAAAAGACTTTAGAGTGCTATGCATTGCAAGAGTAAAATAATGTTGTCAATATTACTGACTTTTCATTTGCCAAATAATAGGTTAAATATTTCTTTAGGGTTTTAAATTAGCTTTAAAAAAAGTAGCATATAATCTCTTTGGCCAATGACATACAAATTTCGATAGCTAACCATGACATGTTTTTTGGGTATATTTTTTGATCATATTTTGCCAAAAATGGACCAAGTAAGTCCTCGTTAGTATAGTGTGAAGTATTCCCGCCTGACCTGCGGGAGACCGGGGTTTGATTTCTCGACTGGGAGTTTTGAACTTTCAATCTCTTTTTTTGCATGCTGTTTCACTTTGTTTCATTGAGATAACAAAAATGCCTTATCTAAATTGAATCCAGGGTTTATGTCAACTTGAAAAAATCTTGCATGTAAGCTTCATGGCCAGTTCTACAAGTACAATTTGTGAGGTCACCATGACCTGGTTTTGGATATATTTATCAAAGTAATAAATAGTGATTCAATACACTGCTTGGTTAGAGCAGGAAAAAAGACTTTAGAGTGCTATGCATTGCAAGAGTAAAATTATGTTGTCAAAATTACTAACTTTTCATTTGCCAAATAATAGTTTAAATATTTATTTAGGGTTTTAAATTAGCTTGAAAAAATGTAGCATATAATCTCTTTGGCCAATGACATACACATTTCGATAGCTAACCATGACATGTTTTTTGGGTATATTTTTTGATCATATTTTGCCAAAAATTGATCAGGTAAGTCCTCGTTAGTATAGTATGAAGTATCCCCGCCTGACCTGCGGGAGACCGGGGTTTGATTTCTCGACTGGGAGTTTTGAACTTTCAATCTCTTTTTTTGCATGCTGTTTCACTTTGTTTCATTGAGATAACAAAAATGCCATACCTAAATTAAATCCAGGGTTTATGTCAACTTGAAAAAATCTTGCATGTAAGCTTCATGGCCAGTGCTACAAGTACAATTTGTGAGGTCACCATGACCTGGTTTTGGGTATATTTATCAAAGTAATAAATAGTGATTCAATACACTGCTTGGTTAGAGCAGGAGAAAAGACTTTAGAGTGCTATGCATTGCAAGAGTAAAATTATGTTGTCAATATTACTGACTTTTCATTTTCCAAATAATAGGTTAAATATTTCTTTAGGTTTTTAAATTAGCTTGAAAAAATGTAGCATATAATCTCTTTGGCCAATGACATACAAATTTCGATAGCTAACCATGACATGTTTTTTGGGTATATTTTTTTATATTATTTTGCCAAAAATTGACCAAGTAAGTCCTCGTTAGTATAGTGTGAAGTGATTCCGCCTGTCATGCGGGAGCCTGGGGTTCAATTCCCCGACGGGGAGTTTTGAACTTTTAATCTATTTTTTTTGCATGCTGTTTCACTTTGTTTCATTGAGATAACAAAAATGCCTTATCTAAATTGAATCCAGGATTTATGTCAACTTGAAAAAATCTTGCATGTAAGCTTCATGGCCAGTGCTACAAGTACAATTTGTGAGGTCACCATGACCTGGTTTTGGGTATATTTATCAAAGTAATAAATAGTGATTCAATACACTGCTTGGTTAGAGCAGGAGAAAAAACTTTAGAGTGCTATGCATTGCAAGAGTAAAATTATGTTTTCAATATTACTGACTTTTCATTTTCCAAATACTAGGTTAAATATTTCTTTAGGGTTTTAAATTAGCTTGAAAAAATGTAGCATATAATCTCTTTGGCCAATGACATACAAATTTCGATAGCTAACCATGACGTTTTTTGGGTATATTTTTTGATATTATTTTGCCAAAAATTGACCAAGTAAGTCCTCGTTAGTATAGTGTGAAGTGTTTCCGCTTGTCATGTGGGAGGCTGGGGTTCAATTCCCAGACGGGGAGTTTTGAACTTTTAATCTATTTTTTTTGCATGCTGTTTCACTTTGTTTCATTGAGATAACAAAAATGCCTTATCTAAATTGAATCCAGGGATTATGTCAACTTGAAAAAAATCTTGCATGTAAACTTCATGGCCAGTGCTACAAGTAGAATTTACGAGGTTCCCATGACCTGGTTTTGGGTATATTTATCAAAGTAATAAATAGTGATTCAATACACTGCTTGGTTAGAGCAGGAGAAAAGACTTTAGAGTGCTATGCATTGCAAGAGTAAAATTATGTTGTCAATATTACTGACTTTTCATTTTCCAAATAATAGGTTAAATATTTCTTTAGGGTTTTAAATTAGCTTGAAAAAATGTAGCATATAATCTCTTTGGCCAATGACATACACATTTTGATAGCTAACCATGACATGTTTTTTGGGTATATTTTTTGATCAAATTTTGCAAAAAATTGACCAAGTAAGTCCTCATTAGTATAGTGGTGAGTATCCCCGCCTGTCACGCGGGAGACCGGGGTTCAATTCCCCAACGGGGAGTTTTGAACTTTTAATCTCTTTTATGTGTGCTGTTTCACGTTGTTTCATTGAGATAACAAAAAAAAATATCCAAATTGAATCCAGGGTTTATGTCAACTTGAAAAAAAGCTTGCATGTAAGCTTCATGGCCAGAGCTACAAGTACAGTTTGCGAGGACCCCATGGCCTGGCTTTAGGTATATTTATCAAAGTAATAAATAGTTATTCAATACACTGCTTGGTTAGAGCAGGAGAATAGACTTTAGAGTGCTATGCATTGCAAGAGTAAAATTATGTTGTCAAAATTACTGACTTTTCATTTGCCAAATAATAGGTTCAATATTTCTTTAGGGTTTTAAATTAGCTTGAAAAAATGTAGCATATAATCTCTTTGGCCAATGACATACACATTTCGATCGCTAACCATGACATGTTTTTTGGGTATATTTTTTGATCATATTTTGCCAAAAATTGACCAAGTAAGTCCTCGTTAGTATAGTGTGAAGTATCCCCGCCTGACCTGCAGAGGACCGGGGTTTGATTTCTCGATGGGGAGTTTTGAACTTTCAATCGCTTTTTTTGCATGCTGTTTCACTTTGTTTCATTGAGATAACAAAAATGCCTTATCTAAATTGAATCCAGGGTTTATGTCAACTTGAAAAAATCTTGCATGTAAGCTTCATGGCCAGTGCTACAAGTAGAATTTACGAGGTCCCCATGACCTGGTTTTGGGTATATTTATCAAAGTAATAAATAGTGATTCAATACACTGCTTGGTTAGAGCAGGAAAAAAGACTTTAGAGTGCTATGCATTGCAAGAGTAAAATTATGTTGTCAAAATTACTGACTTTTCATTTGCCAAATAATAGGTTAAATATTTCTTTAGGGTTTTAAATTAGCTTGAAAAAATGTAGCATATAATCTCTTTGGCCAATGACATACACATTTCGATAGCTAACCATGACATGTTTTTTGGGTATATTTTTTGATCATATTTTGCCAAAAATTGACCAAGTAAGTCCTCGTTAGTATAGTATGAAGTATCCCCGCCTGACCTGCGGGAGACCGGGGTTTGATTTCTCGACTGGGAGTTTTGAACTTTCAATCTCTTTTTTTGCATGCTGTTTCACTTTGTTTCATTGAGATAACAAAAATGCCTTACCTAAATTAAATCCAGGGTTTATGTCAACTTGAAAAAATCTTGCATGTAAGCTTAATGGCCAGTGCTACAAGTACAATTTGTGAGGTCACCATGACCTGGTTTTGGGTATATTTATCAAAGTAATAAATAGTGATTCAATACACTGCTGGGTTAGAGCAGGAGAAAAGACTTTAGAGTGCTAAGCATTGCAAGAGTAAAATTATGTTGTCAATATTACTGACTTTTCATTTTCCAAATAATAGGTTAAATATTTCTTTAGGGTTTTAAATTAGCTTGAAAAAATGTAGCATATAATCTCTTTGGCCAATGACATACAAATTTCGATAGCTAACCATGACTTGTTTTTTGGGTATATTTTTTTATATTATTTTGCCAAAAATTGACCAAGTAAGTCCTCGTTAGTATAGTGTGAAGTGATTCCGCCTGTCATGCGGGAGCCTGGGGTTCAATTCCCCGACGGGGAGTTTTGAACTTTTAATCTATTTTTTTTGCATGCTGTTTCACTTTGTTTCATTGAGATAACAAAAATGCCTTATCTAAATTGAATCCAGGGATTATGTCAACTTGAAAAAAATCTTCCATGTAAGAATCATGGCCAGTACTACAAGTAGAATTTACGAGGTCCCCATGACCAGGCTTTAGGTATATTTATCAAAGTAATAAATAGTGATTCAATACACTGCTTGGTTAGAGCAGGAGAAAATACTTTAGAGTGCTATGGATTGCAAGAGTAAAATTATGTTGTCAAAATTACTGACTTTTCATTTGCCAAATAATAGGTTAAATATTTCTTTAGGGTTTTAAATTAGCTTGAAAAAATGTAGCATATAATCTCTTTGGCCAATGACATACACATTTCAATAGCTAACCATGACATGTTTTTTGTGTATATTTTTTGATCATATTTTGCCAAAAATTGACCAAGTAAGTCCTCGTTAGTATAGTGTGAAGTATACCGCCTGACCTGCGGGAGACCGGGGTTTGATTTCTCGACTGGGAGTTTTGAACTTTCAATCTCTTTTTTTGCATGCTGTTTCACTTTGTTTCATTGAGATAACAAAAATGCCTTATCTAAATTGAATCCAGGGTTTATGTCAACTTGAAAAAATCTTGCATGTAAGCTTCATGGCCAGTTCTACAAGTACAATTTGTGAGGTCACCATGACCTGGTTTTGGATATATTTATCAAAGTAATAAATAGTGATTCAATACACTGCTTGGTTAGAGCAGGAGAAAAGACTTTAGAGTGCTATGCATTGCAAGAGTAAAATTATGTTGTCAAAATTACTGACTTTTCATTTGCCAAATAATAGGTTCAATATTTCTTTAGGGTTTTAAATTAGCTGGAAAAAATGTAGCATATAATCTCTTTGGCCAATGACATACACATTTCGATAGCTAACCATGACATGTTTTTTGGGTATATTTTTTGAACATATTTTGCCAAAAATTGACCAAGTAAGTCCTCGTTAGTATAGTATGAAGTATCCCCGCCTGACATGCTGGAGACCGGTGTTTGATTTCTCGACTGGGAGTTTTGAACTTTCAATCTCTTTTTTTGCATGCTGTTTCACTTTATTTCATTGAGATAACAAAAATGCCTTATCTAAATTAAATCCAGGGTTTATGTCAACTTGAAAAAATCTTGCATGTAAGCTTCATGGCCAGTGCTACAAGTACAAATTGTGAGGTCACCATGACCTGGTTTTGGGTATATTTATCAAAGTAATAAATAGTGATTCAATACACTGCTTGGTTAGAGCAGGAGAAAAGACTTTAGAGTGCTATGCATTGCAAGAGTAAAATTATGTTGTCAATATTACTGACTTTTCATTTTCCAAATAATAGGTTAAATATTTCTTTAGGGTTTTAAATTAGATTGAAAAAATGTAGCATATAATCTCTTTGGCCAATGACATACAAATTTCGATAGCAAACCATGACATGTTTTTTGTGTATATTTTTTGATCATATTTTGCCAAAAATGGACCAAGTAAGTCCTCGTTAGTATAGTGTGAAGTATTCCCGCCTGACCTGCGGGAGACCGGGGTTTGATTTCTCGACTGGGAGTTTTGAACTTTCAATCTCTTTTTTTGCATGCTGTTTCACTTTGTTTCATTGAGATAACAAAAATGCCTTATCTAAATTGAATCCAGGGTTTATGTCAACTTGAAAAAATCTTGCATGTAAGCTTCATGGCCAGTTCTACAAGTACAATTTGTGAGGTCACCATGACCTGGTTTTGGATATATTTATCAAAGTAATAAATAGTGATTCTATACACTGCTTGGTTAGAGCAGGAGAAAAGACTTTAGAGTGCTATGCATTGCAAGAGTAAAATTATGTTGTCAAAATTACTGACTTTTCATTTGCCAAATAATAGGTTAAATATTTCTTTAGGGTTTTAAATTAGCTTGAAAAAATGTAGCATATAATCTCTTTGGCCAATGACATACAAATTTCGATAGCTAACCATGACATGTTTTTTGTGTATATTTTTTGATCATATTTTGCCAAAAATGGACCAAGTAAGTCCTCGTTAGTATAGTGTGAAGTATTCCCGCCTGACCTGCGGGAGACCGGGGTTTGATTTCTCGACTGGGAGTTTTGAACTTTCAATCTCTTTTTTTGCATGCTGTTTCACTTTGTTTCATTGAGATAACAAAAATGCCTTATCTAAATTGAATCCAGGGTTTATGTCAACTTGAAAAAATCTTGCATGTAAGCTTCATGGCCAGTTCTACAAGTACAATTTGTGAGGTCACCATGACCTGGTTTTGGATATATTTATCAAAGTAATAAATAGTGATTCAATACACTGCTTGGTTAGAGCAGGAAAAAAGACTTTAGAGTGCTATGCATTGCAAGAGTAAAATTATGTTGTCAAAATTACTGACTTTTCATTTGCCAAATAATAGTTTAAATATTTCTTTAGGGTTTTAAATTAGCTTGAAAAAATGTAGCATATAATCTCTTTGGCCAATGACATACAAATTTCGATAGCTAACCATGACTTGTTTTTTGGGTATATTTTTTGATATTATTTTGCCAAAAATTGACAAAGTAAGTCCTCGTTAGTATAGTGTGAAGTGATTCCGCCTGTCATGCAGGAGCCTGGGGTTCAATTCCCCGACGGGGAGTTTTGAACTTTTAATCTATTTTTTTGCATGCTGTTTCACTTTGTTTCATTGAGATAACAAAAATGCCTTATCTAAATTGAATCCAGGGATTATGTCAACTTGAAAAAAATCTTCCATGTAAGAATCATGGCCAGTACTACAAGTAGAATTTACGAGGTCCCCATGACCTGGCTTTAGGTATATTTATCAAAGTAATAAATAGTGATTCAATACACTGCTTGGTTAGAGCAGGAGAAAATACTTTAGAGTGCTATGGATTGCAAGAGTAAAATTATGTTGTCAAAATTACTGACTTTTCATTTGCCAAATAATAGGTTAAATATTTCTTTAGGGTTTTAAATTAGCTTGAAAAAATGTAGCATATAATCTCTTTGGCCAATGACATACACATTTCAATAGCTAACCATGACATGTTTTTTGTGTATATTTTTTGATCATATTTTGCCAAAAATTGACCAAGTAAGTCCTCGTTAGTATAGTGTGAAGTATACCGCCTGACCTGCGGGAGATCGGGGTTTGATTTCTCGACTGGGAGTTTTGAACTTTCAATGTCTTTTTTTGCATGCTGTTTCACTTTGTTTCATTGAGATAACAAAAATGCCTTATCTAAATTGAATCCAGGGTTTATGTCAACTTGAAAAAATCTTGCATGTAAGCTTCATGGCCAGTTCTACAAGTACAATTTGTGAGGTCACCATGACCTGGTTTTGGATATATTTATCAAAGTAATAAATAGTGATTCAATACACTGCTTGGTTAGAGCAGGAGAAAAGACTTTAGAGTGCTATGCATTGCAAGAGTAAAATTATGTTGTCAAAATTACTGACTTTTCATTTGCCAAATAATAGGTTAAATATTTCTTTAGGGTTTTAAATTAGCTTGAAAAAATGTAGCATATAATCTCTTTGGCCAATGACATACACATTTCGATAGCTAACCATGACATGTTTTTTGGGTATATTTTTTGAACATATTTTGCCAAAAATTGACCAAGTAAGTCCTCGTTAGTATAGTATGAAGTATCCCCGCCTGACATGCTGGAGACCGGGGTTTGATTCCTCGACTGGGAGTTTTGAACTTTCAATCTCTTTTTTTGCATGCTGTTTCACTTTGTTTCATTGAGATAACAAAAATGCCTTATCTAAATTAAATCCAGGGTTTATGTCAACTTGAAAAAATCTTGCATGTAAGCTTCATGGCCAGTGCTACAAGTACAATTTGTGAGGTCACCATGACCTGGTTTTGGGTATATTTATCAAAGTAATAAATAGTGATTCAATACACTGCTTGGTTAGAGCAGGAGAAAAGACTTTAGAGTGCTATGCATTGCAAGAGTAAAATTATGTTGTCAATATTACTGACTTTTCATTTTCCAAATAATAGGTTAAATATTTCTTTAGGGTTTTAAATTAGATTGAAAAAATGTAGCATATAATCTCTTTGGCCAATGACATACAAATTTCGATAGCAAACCATGACATGTTTTTTGTGTATATTTTTTGATCATATTTTGCCAAAAATGGACCAAGTAAGTCCTCGTTAGTATAGTGTGAAGTATTCCCGCCTGACCTGCGGGAGACCGGGGTTTGATTTCTCGACTGGGAGTTTTGAACTTTCAATCTCTTTTTTTGCATGCTGTTTCACTTTGTTTCATTGAGATAACAAAAATGCCTTATCTAAATTGAATCCAGGGTTTATGTCAACTTGAAAAAATCTTGCATGTAAGCTTCATGGCCAGTTCTACAAGTACAATTTGTGAGGACACCATGACCTGGTTTTGGATATATTTATCAAAGTAATAAATAGTGATCCAATACACTGCTTGGTTAGAGCAGGAAAAAAGACTTTAGAGTGCTATGCATTGCAAGAGTAAAATTATGTTGTCAAAATTACTGACTTTTCATTTGCCAAATAATAGTTTAAATATTTCTTTAGGGTTTTAAATTAGTTTGAAAAAATGTAGCATATAATCTCTTTGGCCAATGACATACACATTTCGATAGCTAACCATGACATGTTTTTTGGGTATATTTTTTGATCATATTTTGCCAAAAATTGACCAAGTAAGTCCTCGTTAGTATAGTATGAAGTATCCCCGCCTGACCTGCGGGAGACCGGGGTTTGATTTCTCGACTGGGAGTTTTGAACTTTCAATCTCTTTTTTTGCATGCTGTTTCACTTTGTTTCATTGAGATAACAAAAATGCCTTACCTAAATTAAATCCAGGGTTTATGTCAACTTGAAAAAATCTTGCATGTAAGCTTCATGGCCAGTGCTACAAGTACAATTTGTGAGGTCACCATGACCTGGTTTTGGGTATATTTATCAAAGTAATAAATAGTGATTCAATACACTGCTTGGTTAGAGCAGGAGAAAATACTTTAGAGTGCTATGCATTGCAAGAGTAAAATTATGTTTTCAATATTACTGACTTTTCATTTTCCAAATACTAGGTTAAATATTTCTTTAGGGTTTTAAATTAGCTTGAAAAAATGTAGCATATAATCTCTTTGGCCAATGACATACAAATTTCGATAGCTAACCATGACATGATTTTTGGGTATATTTTTTGATATTATTTTGCCAAAAATTGACCAAGTAAGTCCTCGTTAGTATAGTGTGAAGTGTTTCCGCCTGTCATGTGGGAGGCTGGGGTTCAATTCCCCGACGGGGAGTTTTGAACTTTTAATCTATTTTTTTTGCATGCTGTTTCACTTTGTTTCATTGAGATAACAAAAATGCCTTATCTAAATTGAATCCAGGGATTATGTCAACTTGAAAAAAATCTTGCATGTAAGCTTCATGGCCAGTGCTACAAGTAGAATTTACGAGGTCCCCATGACCTGGTTTTGGGTATATTTATCAAAGTAATAAATAGTGATTCAATACACTGCTTGGTTAGAGCAGGAGAAAAGACTTTAGAGTGCTATGCATTGCAAGAGTAAAATTATGTTGTCAATATTACTGACTTTTCATTTTCCAAATAATAGGTTAAATATTTCTTTAGGGTTTTAAATTAGCTTGAAAAAATGTACCATATAATCTCTTTGGCCAATGACATACACATTTCGATAGCTAACCATGACATGTTTTTTGGGTATATTTTTTGATCAAATTTTGCCAAAAATTGACCAAGTAAGTCCTCGTTAGTATAGTGGTGAGTATCCCCACCTGTCACGCGGGAGACCAGGGTTCAATTCCCCGACGGGGAGTTTTGAACTTTTAATCTCTTTTATGTGTGCTGTTTCACGTTGTTTCATTGAGATAACAAAAAAAAATATCCAAATTGAATCCAGTGTTTATGTCAACTTGAAAAAAAGCTTGCATGTAAGCTTCATGGCCAGTGCCACAAGTACAGTTTGCGAGGACCCCATGGCCTGGCTTTAGGTATATTTATCAAAGTAATAAATAGTTATTCAATACACTGCTTGGTTAGAGCAGGAGAATAGACTTTAGAGTGCTATGCATTGCAAGAGTAAAATTATGTTGTCAAAATTACTGACTTTTCATTTGCCAAATAATAGGTTCAATATTTCTTTAGGGTTTTAAATTAGCTTGAAAAAATGTAGCATATAATCTCTTTGGCCAATGACATACACATTTCGATCGCTAACCATGACATGTTTTTTGGGTATATTTTTTGATCATATTTTGCCAAAAATTGACCACGTAAGTCCTCGTTAGTATAGTGTGAAGTATCCCCGCCTGACCTGCAGAGGACCGGGGTTTGATTTCTCGACGGGGAGTTTTGAACTTTCAATCGCTTTTTTTGCATGCTGTTTCATTTTGTTTCATTGAGATAACAAAAATGCCTTATCTAAATTGAATCCAGGGTTTATGTCAACTTGAAAAAATCTTGCATGTAAGCTCCATGGCCAGTGCTACAAGTAGAATTTACGAGGTCCCCATGACCTGGTTTTGGGTATATTTATCAAAGTAATAAATAGTGATTCAATACACTGCTTGGTTAGAGCAGGAGAAAAGACTTTAGAGTGCTATGCATTGCAAGAGTAAAATTATGTTGTCAATATTACTGACTTTTCATTTTCCAAATAATAGGTTAAATATTTCTTTATTGTTTAAAATAAGCTTGAAAAAATGTAGAATATAATCTCTTTGGCCAATGACATACATATTTTGATAGCTAACCATGACATGTTTTTTGGGTTTATTTTTTGATCAAATTTTGCCAAAAATTGACCAAGTAAGTCCTCGTTAGTATAGTGTGAAGTATCCCTGCCTGACCTGCGGGAGACCGGGGTTTGATTTCTCGACTGGGAGTTTTGAACTTTCAATCTCTTTTTTTGCATGCTGTTTCACTTTGTTTCATTGAGATAACAAAAATGCCTTATCTAAATTAAATCCAGGGTTTATGTCAACTTGAAAAAATCTTGCATGAAAGCTTCATGGCCGTTGCTACAAGTACAATTTGTGAGGTCACCATGACCTGGTTTTGGGTATATTTATCAAAGTAATAAATAGTGATTCAATACACTGCTTGGTTAGAGCAGGAGAAAATACTTTAGAGTGCTATGCATTGCAAGAGTAAAATTATGTTTTCAATATTACTGACTTTTCATTTTCCAAATACTAGGTTAAATATTTCTTTAGGGTTTTAAATTAGCTTGAAAAAATGTAGCATATAATCTCTTTGGCCAATGACATACAAATTTCGATAGCTAACCATGACATGTTTTTTGGGTATATTTTTTGATATTATTTTGCCAAAAATTGACCAAGTAAGTCCTCGTTAGTATAGTGTGAAGTGTTTCCGCCTGTTATGTGGGAGGCTGGGGTTCAATTCCCCGACGGGGAGTTTTGAACTTTTAATCTATTTTATTGCATGCTGTTTCACTTTGTTTCATTGAGATAACAAAAATGCCTTATCTAAATTGAATCCAGGGATTATGTCAACTTGAAAAAAATCTTGCATGTAAGCTTCATGGCCAGTGCTACAAGTAGAATTTACGAGGTCCCCATGACCTGGTTTTGGGTATATTTATCAAAGTAATAAATAGTGATTCAATACACTGCTTGGTTAGAGCAGGAGAAAAGACTTTATAGTGCTATGCATTGCAAGAGTAAAATTATGTTGTCAATATTACTGACTTTTCATTTTCCAAATAATAGGTTAAATATTTCTTTAGGGTTTTAAATTAGCTTGAAAAAATGTAGCATATAATCTCTTTGGCCAATGTCATACACATTTCGATAGCTAACCATGACATGTTTTTTGGGTATATTTTTTGATCAAATTTTGCCAAAAATTGACCAAGTAAGTCCTTGTAAGTATAGTGGTGAGTATCCCCACCTGTCACGCGGGAGACCGGGGTTCAATTCCCCGACGGGGAGTTTTGAACTTTTAATCTCTTTTCTGTGTGCTGTTTCACGTTGTTTCATTGAGATTACAAAAATGCCTTATCCAAATTGAATCCAGGGTTTATGTCAACTTGAAAAAAATCTTGCATGTAAGTTTCATGGCCAGTGCTACAAGTACAGTTTGTGAGGTCCCCATGACCTGGCTTTAGGTATATTTATCAAAGTAATAAATAGTTATTCAATACACTGCTTGGTTAGAGGAGGAGAATAGACTTTAGAGTGCTATGCATTGCAAGAGTAAAATTATGTTGTCAAAATTACTGACTTTTCATTTGCCAAATAATAGTTTAAATATTTCTTTAAGGTTTTAAATTAGCTTGAAAAAATGTAGCATATAATCTCTTTGGTCAATGACATACACATTTCGATAGCTAACCATGACATGTTTTTTGGGTATATTTTTTGATCATATTTTGCCAAAAATTGACCAAGTAAGTCCTCGTTAGTATAGTGTGAAGTATCCCCGCCTGACCTGCGGGAGACCGGGGTTTGATTTCTCGACTGGGAGTTTTGAACTTTCAATCTCTTTTTTTGCATGCTGTTTCACTTTGTTTCATTGAGATAACAAAAATGCCTTATCTAAATTAAATCCAGGGTTTATGTCAACTTGAAAAAATCTTGCATGTAAGCTTCATGGCCAGTGCTACAAGTACAATTTGTGAGGTCACCATGACCTGGTTTTGGGTATATTTATCAAAGTATTAAATAGTGATTCAATACACTGCTTGGTTAGAGCAGGAGAAAATACTTTAGAGTGCTATGCATTGCAAGAGTAAAATTATGTTTTCAATATTACTGACTTTTCATTTTCCAAATACTAGGTTAAATATTTCTTTAGGGTTTTAAATTAGCTTGAAAAAATGTAGCATATAATCTCTTTGGCCAATGACATACAAATTTCGATAGCTAACCATGACATGTTTTTTAGGTATATTTTTTGATATTATTTTGCCAAAAATTGACCAAGTAAGTCCTCGTTAGAATAGTGTGAAGTGTTTCCGCCTGTCATGTGGGAGGCTGGGGTTCAATTCCCCGACGGGGAGTTTTGAACTTTTAATCTATTTTTTTGCATGCTGTTTCACTTTGTTTCATTGAGATAACAAAAATGCCTTATCTAAATTGAATCCAGGGATTATGTCAACTTGAAAAAAATCTTCCATGTAAGAATCATGGCCAGTACTACAAGTAGAATTTACGAGGTCCCCATGACCTGGCTTTAGGTATATTTATCAAAGTAATAAATAGTGATTCAATACACTGCTTGGTTAGAGCAGGAGAAAATACTTTAGAGTGCTATGGATTGCAAGAGTAAAATTATGTTGTCAAAATTACTGACTTTTCATTTGCCAAATAATAGGTTAAATATTTCTTTAGGGTTTTAAATTAGCTTGAAAAAATGTAGCATATAATCTCTTTGGCCAATGACATACACATTTCAATAGCTAACCATGACATGTTTTTTGTGTATATTTTTTGATCATATTTTGCCAAAAATTGACCAAGTAAGTCCTCGTTAGTATAGTGTGAAGTATACCGCCTGACCTGCGGGAGACCGGGGTTTGATTTCTCGACTGGGAGTTTTGAACTTTCAATGTCTTTTTTTGCATGCTGTTTCACTTTGTTTCATTGAGATAACAAAAATGCCTTATCTAAATTGAATCCAGGGTTTATGTCAACTTGAAAAAATCTTGCATGTAAGCTTCATGGCCAGTTCTACAAGTACAATTTGTGAGGTCACCATGACCTGGTTTTGGATATATTTATCAAAGTAATAAATAGTAATTCAATACACTGCTTGGTTAGAGCAGGAGAAAAGACTTTAGAGTGCTATGCATTGCAAGAGTAAAATTATGTTGTCAAAATTACTGACTTTTCATTTGCCAAATAATAGGTTAAATATTTCGTTAGGGTTTTAAATTAGCTTGAAAAAATGTAGCATATAATCTCTTTGGCCAATGACATACACATTTCGATAGCTAACCATGACATGTTTTTTGGGTATATTTTTTGAACATATTTTGCCAAAAATTGACCAAGTAAGTCCTCGTTAGTATAGTATGAAGTATCCCCGCCTGACATGCTGGAGACCGGGGTTTGATTCCTCGACTGGGAGTTTTGAACTTTCAATCTCTTTTTTTGCATGCTGTTTCACTTTGTTTCATTGAGATAACAAAAATGCCTTATCTAAATTAAATCCAGGGTTTATGTCAACTTGAAAAAATCTTGCATGTAAGCTTCATGGCCAGTGCTACAAGTACAATTTGTGAGGTCACCATGACCTGGTTTTGGGTATATTTATCAAAGTAATAAATAGTGATTCAATACACTGCTTGGTTAGAGCAGGAGAAAAGACTTTAGAGTGCTATGCATTGCAAGAGTAAAATTATGTTGTCAATATTACTGACTTTTCATTTTCCAAATAATAGGTTAAATATTTCTTTAGGGTTTTAAATTAGATTGAAAAAATGTAGCATATAATCTCTTTGGCCAATGACATACAAATTTCGATAGCAAACCATGACATGTTTTTTGTGTATATTTTTTGATCATATTTTGCCAAAAATGGACCAAGTAAGTCCTCGTTAGTATAGTGTGAAGTATTCCCGCCTGACCTGCGGGAGACCGGGGTTTGATTTCTCGACTGGGAGTTTTGAACTTTCAATCTCTTTTTTTGCATGCTGTTTCACTTTGTTTCATTGAGATAACAAAAATGCCTTATCTAAATTGAATCCAGGGTTTATGTCAACTTGAAAAAATCTTGCATGTAAGCTTCATGGCCAGTTCTACAAGTACAATTTGTGAGGACACCATGACCTGGTTTTGGATATATTTATCAAAGTAATAAATAGTGATCCAATACACTGCTTGGTTAGAGCAGGAAAAAAGACTTTAGAGTGCTATGCATTGCAAGAGTAAAATTATGTTGTCAAAATTACTGACTTTTCATTTGCCAAATAGTAGTTTAAATATTTCTTTAGGGTTTTAAATTAGTTTGAAAAAATGTAGCATATAATCTCTTTGGCCAATGACATACACATTTCGATAGCTAACCATGACATGTTTTTTGGGTATATTTTTTGATCATATTTTGCCAAAAATTGACCAAGTAAGTCCTCGTTAGTATAGTATGAAGTATCCCCGCCTGACCTGCGGGAGACCGGGGTTTGATTTCTCGACTGGGAGTTTTGAACTTTCAATCTCTTTTTTTGCATGCTGTTTCACTTTGTTTCATTGAGATAACAAAAATGCCTTACCTAAATTAAATCCAGGGTTTATGTCAACTTGAAAAAATCTTGCATGTAAGCTTCATGGCCAGTGCTACAAGTACAATTTGTGAGGTCACCATGACCTGGTTTTGGGTATATTTATCAAAGTAATAAATAGTGATTCAATACACTGCTTGGTTAGAGCAGGAGAAAATACTTTAGAGTGCTATGCATTGCAAGAGTAAAATTATGTTTTCAATATTACTGACTTTTCATTTTCCAAATACTAGGTTAAATATTTCTTTAGGGTTTTAAATTAGCTTGAAAAAATGTAGCATATAATCTCTTTGGCCAATGACATACAAATTTCGATAGCTAACCATGACATGTTTTTTGGGTATATTTTTTGATATTATTTTGCCAAAAATTGACCAAGTAAGTCCTCGTTAGTATAGTGTGAAGTGTTTCCGCCTGTCATGTGGGAGGCTGGGGTTCAATTCCCCGACGGGGAGTTTTGAACTTTTAATCTCTTTTTTTTGCATGCTGTTTCACTTTGTTTCATTGAGATAACAAAAATGCCTTATCTAAATTGAATCCAGGGATTATGTCAACTTGAAAAAAATCTTGCATGTAAGCTTCATGGCCAGTGCTACAAGTAGAATTTACGAGGTCCCCATGACCTGGTTTTGGGTATATTTATCAAAGTAATAAATAGTGATTCAATACACTGCTTGGTTAGAGCAGGAGAAAAGACTTTAGAGTGCTATGCATTGCAAGAGTAAAATTATGTTGTCAATATTACTGACTTTTCATTTTCCAAATAATAGGTTAAATATTTCTTTAGGGTTTTAAATTAGCTTGAAAAAATGTACCATATAATCTCTTTGGCCAATGACATACACATTTCGATAGCTAACCATGACATGTTTTTTGGGTATATTTTTTGATCAAATTTTGCCAAAAATTGACCAAGTAAGTCCTCGTTAGTATAGTGGTGAGTATCCCCACCTGTCACGCGGGAGACCAGGGTTCAATTCCCCGACGGGGAGTTTTGAACTTTTAATCTCTTTTATGTGTGCTGTTTCACGTTGTTTCATTGAGATAACAAAAAAAAATATCCAAATTGAATCCAGTGTTTATGTCAACTTGAAAAAAAGCTTGCATGTAAGCTTCATGGCCAGTGCCACAAGTACAGTTTGCGAGGACCCCATGGCCTGGCTTTAGGTATATTTATCAAAGTAATAAATAGTTATTCAATACACTGCTTGGTTAGAGCAGGAGAATAGACTTTAGAGTGCTATGCATTGCAAGAGTAAAATTATGTTGTCAAAATTACTGACTTTTCATTTGCCAAATAATAGGTTCAATATTTCTTTAGGGTTTTAAATTAGCTTGAAAAAATGTAGCATATAATCTCTTTGGCCAATGACATACACATTTCGATCGCTAACCATGACATGTTTTTTGGGTATATTTTTTGATCATATTTTGCCAAAAATTGACCACGTAAGTCCTCGTTAGTATAGTGTGAAGTATCCCCGCCTGACCTGCAGAGGACCGGGGTTTGATTTCTCGACGGGGAGTTTTGAACTTTCAATCGCTTTTTTTGCATGCTGTTTCATTTTGTTTCATTGAGATAACAAAAATGCCTTATCTAAATTGAATCCAGGGTTTATGTCAACTTGAAAAAATCTTGCATGTAAGCTTCATGGCCAGTGCTACAAGTAGAATTTACGAGGTCCCCATGACCTGGTTTTGGGTATATTTATCAAAGTAATAAATAGTGATTCAATACACTGCTTGGTTAGAGCAGGAGAAAAGACTTTAGAGTGCTATGCATTGCAAGAGTAAAATTATGTTGTCAATATTACTGACTTTTCATTTTCCAAATAATAGGTTAAATATTTCTTTATTGTTTAAAATAAGCTTGAAAAAATGTAGAATATAATCTCTTTGGCCAATGACATACATATTTTGATAGCTAACCATGACATGTTTTTTGGGTTTATTTTTTGATCAAATTTTGCCAAAAATTGACCAAGTAAGTCCTCGTTAGTATAGTGTGAAGTATCCCTGCCTGACCTGCGGGAGACCGGGGTTTGATTTCTCGACTGGGAGTTTTGAACTTTCAATCTCTTTTTTTGCATGCTGTTTCACTTTGTTTCATTGAGATAACAAAAATGCCTTATCTAAATTAAATCCAGGGTTTATGTCAACTTGAAAAAATCTTGCATGAAAGCTTCATGGCCGTTGCTACAAGTACAATTTGTGAGGTCACCATGACCTGGTTTTGGGTATATTTATCAAAGTAATAAATAGTGATTCAATACACTGCTTGGTTAGAGCAGGAGAAAATACTTTAGAGTGCTATGCATTGCAAGAGTAAAATTATGTTTTCAATATTACTGACTTTTCATTTTCCAAATACTAGGTTAAATATTTCTTTAGGGTTTTAAATTAGCTTGAAAAAATGTAGCATATAATCTCTTTGGCCAATGACATACAAATTTCGATAGCTAACCATGACATGTTTTTTGGGTATATTTTTTGATATTATTTTGCCAAAAATTGACCAAGTAAGTCCTCGTTAGTATAGTGTGAAGTGTTTCCGCCTGTTATGTGGGAGGCTGGGGTTCAATTCCCCGACGGGGAGTTTTGAACTTTTAATCTATTTTATTGCATGCTGTTTCACTTTGTTTCATTGAGATAACAAAAATGCCTTATCTAAATTGAATCCAGGGATTATGTCAACTTGAAAAAAATCTTGCATGTAAGCTTCATGGCCAGTGCTACAAGTAGAATTTACGAGGTCCCCATGACCTGGTTTTGGGTATATTTATCAAAGTAATAAATAGTGATTCAATACACTGCTTGGTTAGAGCAGGAGAAAAGACTTTATAGTGCTATGCATTGCAAGAGTAAAATTATGTTGTCAATATTACTGACTTTTCATTTTCCAAATAATAGGTTAAATATTTCTTTAGGGTTTTAAATTAGCTTGAAAAAATGTAGCATATAATCTCTTTGGCCAATGTCATACACATTTCGATAGCTAACCATGACATGTTTTTTGGGTATATTTTTTGATCAAATTTTGCCAAAAATTGACCAAGTAAGTCCTTGTAAGTATAGTGGTGAGTATCCCCACCTGTCACGCGGGAGACCGGGGTTCAATTCCCCGACGGGGAGTTTTGAACTTTTAATCTCTTTTCTGTGTGCTGTTTCACGTTGTTTCATTGAGATTACAAAAATGCCTTATCCAAATTGAATCCAGGGTTTATGTCAACTTGAAAAAAATCTTGCATGTAAGTTTCATGGCCAGTGCTACAAGTACAGTTTGTGAGGTCCCCATGACCTGGCTTTAGGTATATTTATCAAAGTAATAAATAGTTATTCAATACACTGCTTGGTTAGAGGAGGAGAATAGACTTTAGAGTGCTATGCATTGCAAGAGTAAAATTATGTTGTCAAAATTACTGACTTTTCATTTGCCAAATAATAGTTTAAATATTTCTTTAAGGTTTTAAATTAGCTTGAAAAAATGTAGCATATAATCTCTTTGGTCAATGACATACACATTTCGATAGCTAACCATGACATGTTTTTTGGGTATATTTTTTGATCATATTTTGCCAAAAATTGACCAAGTAAGTCCTCGTTAGTATAGTGTGAAGTATCCCCGCCTGACCTGCGGGAGACCGGGGTTTGATTTCTCGACTGGGAGTTTTGAACTTTCAATCTCTTTTTTTGCATGCTGTTTCACTTTGTTTCATTGAGATAACAAAAATGCCTTATCTAAATTAAATCCAGGGTTTATGTCAACTTGAAAAAATCTTGCATGTAAGCTTCATGGCCAGTGCTACAAGTACAATTTGTGAGGTCACCATGACCTGGTTTTGGGTATATTTATCAAAGTATTAAATAGTGATTCAATACACTGCTTGGTTAGAGCAGGAGAAAATACTTTAGAGTGCTATGCATTGCAAGAGTAAAATTATGTTTTCAATATTACTGACTTTTCATTTTCCAAATACTAGGTTAAATATTTCTTTAGGGTTTTAAATTAGCTTGAAAAAATGTAGCATATAATCTCTTTGGCCAATGACATACAAATTTCGATAGCTAACCATGACATGTTTTTTAGGTATATTTTTTGATATTATTTTGCCAAAAATTGACCAAGTAAGTCCTCGTTAGAATAGTGTGAAGTGTTTCCGCCTGTCATGTGGGAGGCTGGGGTTCAATTCCCCGACGGGGAGTTTTGAACTTTTAATCTATTTTTTTTGCATGCTGTTTCACTTTGTTTCATTGAGATAACAAAAATGCCTTATCTAAATTGAATCCAGGGATTATGTCAACTTGAAAAAAATCTTGCATGTAAGCTTCATGGCCAGTGCTACAAGTAGAATTTACGAGGTCCCCATGACCTGGTTTTGGGTATATTTATCAAAGTAATAAATAGTGATTCAATACACTGCTTGGTTAGAGCAGGAGAAAAGACTTTAGAGTGCTATGCATTGCAAGAGTAAAATTATGTTGTCAATATTACTGACTTTTCATTTTCCAAATAATAGGTTAAATATTTCTTTAGGGTTTTAAATTAGCTTGAAAAAATGTAGCATATAATCTCTTTGGCCAATGACATACACATTTCGATAGCTAACCATGACATGTTTTTTGGGTATATTTTTTGATCAAATTTTGCCAAAAATTGACCAAGTAAGTCCTCGTTAGTATAGTGGAGAGTATCCCCACCTGTCACGCGGGAGACCGGGGTTCAATTCCCCGACGGGGAGTTTTGAACTTTTAATCTCTTTTATGTGTGCTGTTTCACGTTGTTTCATTGAGATAACAAAAAAAAATATCCAAATTGAATCCAGGGTTTATGTCAACTTGAAAAAAAGCTTGCATGTAAGCTTCATGGCCAGTGCTACAAGTACAGTTTGCGAGGACCCCATGGCCTGGCTTTAGGTATATTTATCAAAGTAATAAATAGTTATTCAATACACTGCTTGGTTAGAGCAGGAGAATAGACTTTAGAGTGCTATGCATTGCAAGAGTAAAATTATGTTGTCAAAATTACTGACTTTTCATTTGCCAAATAATAGGTTCAATATTTCTTTAGGGTTTTAAATTAGCTTGAAAAAATGTAGCATATAATCTCTTTGGCCAATGACATACACATTTCGATCGCTAACCATGACATGTTTTTTGGGTATATTTTTTGATCATATTTTGCCAAAAATTGACCAAGTAAGTCCTCGTTAGTATAGTGTGAAGTATCCCCGCCTGACCTGCAGAGGACCGGGGTTTGATTTCTCGACGGGGAGTTTTGAACTTTCAATCGCTTTTTTTGCATGCTGTTTCACTTTGTTTCATTGAGATAACAAAAATGCCTTATCTAAATTGAATCCAGGGTTTATGTCAACTTGAAAAAATCTTGCATGTAAGCTTCATGGCCAGTGCTACAAGTAGAATTTACGAGGTCCCCATGACCTGGTTTTGGGTATATTTATCAAAGTAATAAATAGTGATTCAATACACTGCTTGGTTAGAGCAGGAGAAAAGACTTTAGAGTGCTATGCATTGCAAGAGTAAAATTATGTTGTCAATATTACTGACTTTTCATTTTCCAAATAATAGGTTAAATATGTCTTTATTGTTTAAAATAAGCTTGAAAAAATGTAGCATATAATCTCTTTGGCCAATGACATACATATTTCGATAGCTAACCATGACATGTTTTTTGGGTTTATTTTTTGATCAAATTTTGCCAAAAATTGACCAAGTAAGTCCTCGTTAGTATAGTGGTGAGTATCCCCGCCTGTCACGCGGGAGACCGGGATTCAATTCCCCGACGGGGAGTTTTGAACTTTTAATCTCTTTTCTGTGTGCTGTTTCACGTTGTTTCATTGAGATTACAAAAATGCCTTATCCAAATTGAATCCAGGGTTTATGTCAACTTGAAAAAAATCTTGCATGTAAGTTTCATGGCCAGTGCTACAAGTACAGTTTGTGAGGTCCCCATGACCTGGCTTTAGGTATATTTATCAAAGTAATAAATAGTTATTCAATACACTGCTTGGTTAGAGGAGGAGAATAGACTTTAGAGTGCTATGCATTGCAAGAGTAAAATTATGTTGTCAAAATTACTGACTTTTCATTTGCCAAATAATAGTTTAAATATTTCTTTAAGGTTTTAAATTAGCTTGAAAAAATGTAGCATATAATCTCTTTGGCCAATGACATACACATTTCGATAGCTAACCATGACATGTTTTTTGGGTATATTTTTTGATCATATTTTGCCAAAAATTGACCAAGTAAGTCCTCGTTAGTATAGTGTGAAGTATCCCCGCCTGACCTGCGGGAGACCGGGGTTTGATTTCTCGACTGGGAGTTTTGAACTTTCAATCTCTTTTTTTGCATGCTGTTTCACTTTGTTTCATTGAGATAACAAAAATGCCTTATCTAAATTAAATCCAGGGTTTATGTCAACTTGAAAAAATCTTGCATGTAAGCTTCATGGCCAGTGCTACAAGTACAATTTGTGAGGTCACCATGACCTGGTTTTGGGTATATTTATCAAAGTATTAAATAGTGATTCAATACACTGCTTGGTTAGAGCAGGAGAAAATACTTTAGAGTGCTATGCATTGCAAGAGTAAAATTATGTTTTCAATATTACTGACTTTTCATTTTCCAAATACTAGGTTAAATATTTCTTTAGGGTTTTAAATTAGCTTGAAAAAATGTAGCATATAATCTCTTTGGCCAATGACATACAAATTTCGATAGCTAACCATGAAATGTTTTTTGGGTATATTTTTTGATATTATTTTGCCAAAAATTGACCAAGTAAGTCCTCGTTAGTATATTGTGAAGTGTTTCCGCCTGTCATGTGGGAGGCTGGGGTTCAATTCCCCGACGGGGAGTTTTGAACTTTTAATCTATTTTTTTTGCATGCTGTTTCACTTTGTTTCATTGAGATAACAAAAATGCCTTATCTAAATTAAATCCAGGGTTTATGTCAACTTGAAAAAATCTTGCATGTAAGCTTCATGGCCAGTGCTACAAGTACAATTTGTGAGGTCACCATGACCTGGTTTTGGGTATATTTATCAAAGTAATAAATAGTGATTCAATACACTGCTTGGTTAGAGCAGGAGAAAAGACTTTAGAGTGCTATGCATTGCAAGAGTAAAATTATGTTGTCAATATTACTGACTTTTCATTTTCCAAATAATAGGTTAAATATTTCTTTAGGGTTTTAAATTAGATTGAAAAAATGTAGCATATAATCTCTTTGGCCAATGACATACAAATTTCGATAGCAAACCATGACATGTTTTTTGTGTATATTTTTTGATCATATTTTGCCAAAAATGGACCAAGTAAGTCCTCGTTAGTATAGTGTGAAGTATTCCCGCCTGACCTGCGGGAGACCGGGGTTTGATTTCTCGACTGGGAGTTTTGAACTTTCAATCTCTTTTTTTGCATGCTGTTTCACTTTGTTTCATTGAGATAACAAAAATGCCTTATCTAAATTGAATCCAGGGTTTATGTCAACTTGAAAAAATCTTGCATGTAAGCTTCATGGCCAGTTCTACAAGTACAATTTGTGAGGACACCATGACCTGGTTTTGGATATATTTATCAAAGTAATAAATAGTGATCCAATACACTGCTTGGTTAGAGCAGGAAAAAAGACTTTAGAGTGCTATGCATTGCAAGAGTAAAATTATGTTGTCAAAATTACTGACTTTTCATTTGCCAAATAGTAGTTTAAATATTTCTTTAGGGTTTTAAATTAGTTTGAAAAAATGTAGCATATAATCTCTTTGGCCAATGACATACACATTTCGATAGCTAACCATGACATGTTTTTTGGGTATATTTTTTGATCATATTTTGCCAAAAATTGACCAAGTAAGTCCTCGTTAGTATAGTATGAAGTATCCCCGCCTGACCTGCGGGAGACCGGGGTTTGATTTCTCGACTGGGAGTTTTGAACTTTCAATCTCTTTTTTTGCATGCTGTTTCACTTTGTTTCATTGAGATAACAAAAATGCCTTACCTAAATTAAATCCAGGGTTTATGTCAACTTGAAAAAATCTTGCATGTAAGCTTCATGGCCAGTGCTACAAGTACAATTTGTGAGGTCACCATGACCTGGTTTTGGGTATATTTATCAAAGTAATAAATAGTGATTCAATACACTGCTTGGTTAGAGCAGGAGAAAATACTTTAGAGTGCTATGCATTGCAAGAGTAAAATTATGTTTTCAATATTACTGACTTTTCATTTTCCAAATACTAGGTTAAATATTTCTTTAGGGTTTTAAATTAGCTTGAAAAAATGTAGCATATAATCTCTTTGGCCAATGACATACAAATTTCGATAGCTAACCATGACATGTTTTTTGGGTATATTTTTTTATATTATTTTGCCAAAAATTGACCAAGTAAGTCCTCGTTAGTATAGTGTGAAGTGTTTCCGCCTGTCATGTGGGAGGCTGGGGTTCAATTCCCCGACGGGGAGTTTTGAACTTTTAATCTATTTTTTTTGCATGCTGTTTCACTTTGTTTCATTGAGATAACAAAAATGCCTTATCTAAATTGAATCCAGGGATTATGTCAACTTGAAAAAAATCTTGCATGTAAGCTTCATGGCCAGTGCTACAAGTAGAATTTACGAGGTCCCCATGACCTGGTTTTGGGTATATTTATCAAAGTAATAAATAGTGATTCAATACACTGCTTGGTTAGAGCAGGAGAAAAGACTTTAGAGTGCTATGCATTGCAAGAGTAAAATTATGTTGTCAATATTACTGACTTTTCATTTTCCAAATAATAGGTTAAATATTTCTTTAGGGTTTTAAATTAGCTTGAAAAAATGTACCATATAATCTCTTTGGCCAATGACATACACATTTCGATAGCTAACCATGACATGTTTTTTGGGTATATTTTTTGATCAAATTTTGCCAAAAATTGACCAAGTAAGTCCTCGTTAGTATAGTGGTGAGTATCCCCACCTGTCACGCGGGAGACCAGGGTTCAATTCCCCGACGGGGAGTTTTGAACTTTTAATCTCTTTTATGTGTGCTGTTTCACGTTGTTTCATTGAGATAACAAAAAAAAATATCCAAATTGAATCCAGTGTTTATGTCAACTTGAAAAAAAGCTTGCATGTAAGCTTCATGGCCAGTGCCACAAGTACAGTTTGCGAGGACCCCATGGCCTGGCTTTAGGTATATTTATCAAAGTAATAAATAGTTATTCAATACACTGCTTGGTTAGAGCAGGAGAATAGACTTTAGAGTGCTATGCATTGCAAGAGTAAAATTATGTTGTCAAAATTACTGACTTTTCATTTGCCAAATAATAGGTTCAATATTTCTTTAGGGTTTTAAATTAGCTTGAAAAAATGTAGCATATAATCTCTTTGGCCAATGACATACACATTTCGATCGCTAACCATGACATGTTTTTTGGGTATATTTTTTGATCATATTTTGCCAAAAATTGACCACGTAAGTCCTCGTTAGTATAGTGTGAAGTATCCCCGCCTGACCTGCAGAGGACCGGGGTTTGATTTCTCGACGGGGAGTTTTGAACTTTCAATCGTTTTTTTTGCATGCTGTTTCATTTTGTTTCATTGAGATAACAAAAATGCCTTATCTAAATTGAATCCAGGGTTTATGTCAACTTGAAAAAATCTTGCATGTAAGCTTCATGGCCAGTGCTACAAGTAGAATTTACGAGGTCCCCATGACCTGGTTTTGGGTATATTTATCAAAGTAATAAATAGTGATTCAATACACTGCTTGGTTAGAGCAGGAGAAAAGACTTTAGAGTGCTATGCATTGCAAGAGTAAAATTATGTTGTCAATATTACTGACTTTTCATTTTCCAAATAATAGGTTAAATATTTCTTTATTGTTTAAAATAAGCTTGAAAAAATGTAGAATATAATCTCTTTGGCCAATGACATACATATTTTGATAGCTAACCATGACATGTTTTTTGGGTTTATTTTTTGATCAAATTTTGCCAAAAATTGACCAAGTAAGTCCTCGTTAGTATAGTGTGAAGTATCCCTGCCTGACCTGCGGGAGACCGGGGTTTGATTTCTCGACTGGGAGTTTTGAACTTTCAATCTCTTTTTTTGCATGCTGTTTCACTTTGTTTCATTGAGATAACAAAAATGCCTTATCTAAATTAAATCCAGGGTTTATGTCAACTTGAAAAAATCTTGCATGAAAGCTTCATGGCCGTTGCTACAAGTACAATTTGTGAGGTCACCATGACCTGGTTTTGGGTATATTTATCAAAGTAATAAATAGTGATTCAATACACTGCTTGGTTAGAGCAGGAGAAAATACTTTAGAGTGCTATGCATTGCAAGAGTAAAATTATGTTTTCAATATTACTGACTTTTCATTTTCCAAATACTAGGTTAAATATTTCTTTAGGGTTTTAAATTAGCTTGAAAAAATGTAGCATATAATCTCTTTGGCCAATGACATACAAATTTCGATAGCTAACCATGACATGTTTTTTGGGTATATTTTTTGATATTATTTTGCCAAAAATTGACCAAGTAAGTCCTCGTTAGTATAGTGTGAAGTGTTTCCGCCTGTTATGTGGGAGGCTGGGGTTCAATTCCCCGACGGGGAGTTTTGAACTTTTAATCTATTTTATTGCATGCTGTTTCACTTTGTTTCATTGAGATAACAAAAATGCCTTATCTAAATTGAATCCAGGGATTATGTCAACTTGAAAAAAATCTTGCATGTAAGCTTCATGGCCAGTGCTACAAGTAGAATTTACGAGGTCCCCATGACCTGGTTTTGGGTATATTTATCAAAGTAATAAATAGTGATTCAATACACTGCTTGGTTAGAGCAGGAGAAAAGACTTTATAGTGCTATGCATTGCAAGAGTAAAATTATGTTGTCAATATTACTGACTTTTCATTTTCCAAATAATAGGTTAAATATTTCTTTAGGGTTTTAAATTAGCTTGAAAAAATGTAGCATATAATCTCTTTGGCCAATGTCATACACATTTCGATAGCTAACCATGACATGTTTTTTGGGTATATTTTTTGATCAAATTTTGCCAAAAATTGACCAAGTAAGTCCTTGTAAGTATAGTGGTGAGTATCCCCACCTGTCACGCGGGAGACCGGGGTTCAATTCCCCGACGGGGAGTTTTGAACTTTTAATCTCTTTTCTGTGTGCTGTTTCACGTTGTTTCATTGAGATTACAAAAATGCCTTATCCAAATTGAATCCAGGGTTTATGTCAACTTGAAAAAAATCTTGCATGTAAGTTTCATGGCCAGTGCTACAAGTACAGTTTGTGAGGTCCCCATGACCTGGCTTTAGGTATATTTATCAAAGTAATAAATAGTTATTCAATACACTGCTTGGTTAGAGGAGGAGAATAGACTTTAGAGTGCTATGCATTGCAAGAGTAAAATTATGTTGTCAAAATTACTGACTTTTCATTTGCCAAATAATAGTTTAAATATTTCTTTAAGGTTTTAAATTAGCTTGAAAAAATGTAGCATATAATCTCTTTGGTCAATGACATACACATTTCGATAGCTAACCATGACATGTTTTTTGGGTATATTTTTTGATCATATTTTGCCAAAAATTGACCAAGTAAGTCCTCGTTAGTATAGTGTGAAGTATCCCCGCCTGACCTGCGGGAGACCGGGGTTTGATTTCTCGACTGGGAGTTTTGAACTTTCAATCTCTTTTTTTGCATGCTGTTTCACTTTGTTTCATTGAGATAACAAAAATGCCTTATCTAAATTAAATCCAGGGTTTATGTCAACTTGAAAAAATCTTGCATGTAAGCTTCATGGCCAGTGCTACAAGTACAATTTGTGAGGTCACCATGACCTGGTTTTGGGTATATTTATCAAAGTATTAAATAGTGATTCAATACACTGCTTGGTTAGAGCAGGAGAAAATACTTTAGAGTGCTATGCATTGCAAGAGTAAAATTATGTTTTCAATATTACTGACTTTTCATTTTCCAAATACTAGGTTAAATATTTCTTTAGGGTTTTAAATTAGCTTGAAAAAATGTAGCATATAATCTCTTTGGCCAATGACATACAAATTTCGATAGCTAACCATGACATGTTTTTTAGGTATATTTTTTGATATTATTTTGCCAAAACTTGACCAAGTAAGTCCTCGTTAGAATAGTGTGAAGTGTTTCCGCCTGTCATGTGGGAGGCTGGGGTTCAATTCCCCGACGGGGAGTTTTGAACTTTTAATCTATTTTTTTTGCATGCTGTTTCACTTTGTTTCATTGAGATAACAAAAATGCCTTATCTAAATTGAATCCAGGGATTATGTCAACTTGAAAAAAATCTTGCATGTAAGCTTCATGGCCAGTGCTACAAGTAGAATTTACGAGGTCCCCATGACCTGGTTTTGGGTATATTTATCAAAGTAATAAATAGTGATTCAATACACTGCTTGGTTAGAGCAGGAGAAAAGACTTTAGAGTGCTATGCATTGCAAGAGTAAAATTATGTTGTCAATATTAATGACTTTTCATTTTCCAAATAATAGGTTAAATATTTCTTTAGGGTTTTAAATTAGCTTGAAAAAATGTAGCATATAATCTCTTTGGCCA
This sequence comes from Taudactylus pleione, assembly GCA_031769625.1. Classification (NCBI taxonomy): domain Eukaryota; kingdom Metazoa; phylum Chordata; class Amphibia; order Anura; family Myobatrachidae; genus Taudactylus; species Taudactylus pleione. Next base: position 15,435,963 of record JAUIMM010000116.1, on the reverse strand, counting down.
ATGACATACACATTTCGATAGCTAACCATGACATGTTTTTTGGGTATATTTTTTGATCAAATTTTGCCAAAAATTGACCAAGTAAGTCCTCGTTAGTATAGTGGAGAGTATCCCCACCTGTCACGCGGGAGACCGGGGTTCAATTCCCCGACGGGGAGTTTTGAACTTTTAATCTCTTTTATGTGTGCTGTTTCACGTTGTTTCATTGAGATAACAAAAAAAAATATCCAAATTGAATCCAGGGTTTATGTCAACTTGAAAAAAAGCTTGCATGTAAGCTTCATGGCCAGTGCTACAAGTACAGTTTGCGAGGACCCCATGGCCTGGCTTTAGGTATATTTATCAAAGTAATAAATAGTTATTCAATACACTGCTTGGTTAGAGCAGGAGAATAGACTTTAGAGTGCTATGCATTGCAAGAGTAAAATTATGTTGTCAAAATTACTGACTTTTCATTTGCCAAATAATAGGTTCAATATTTCTTTAGGGTTTTAAATTAGCTTGAAAAAATGTAGCATATAATCTCTTTGGCCAATGACATACACATTTCGATCGCTAACCATGACATGTTTTTTGGGTATATTTTTTGATCATATTTTGCCAAAAATTGACCAAGTAAGTCCTCGTTAGTATAGTGTGAAGTATCCCCGCCTGACCTGCAGAGGACCGGGGTTTGATTTCTCGACGGGGAGTTTTGAACTTTCAATCGCTTTTTTTGCATGCTGTTTCACTTTGTTTCATTGAGATAACAAAAATGCCTTATCTAAATTGAATCCAGGGTTTATGTCAACTTGAAAAAATCTTGCATGTAAGCTTCATGGCCAGTGCTACAAGTAGAATTTACGAGGTCCCCATGACCTGGTTTTGGGTATATTTATCAAAGTAATAAATAGTGATTCAATACACTGCTTGGTTAGAGCAGGAGAAAAGACTTTAGAGTGCTATGCATTGCAAGAGTAAAATTATGTTGTCAATATTACTGACTTTTCATTTTCCAAATAATAGGTTAAATATGTCTTTATTGTTTAAAATAAGCTTGAAAAAATGTAGCATATAATCTCTTTGGCCAATGACATACATATTTCGATAGCTAACCATGACATGTTTTTTGGGTTTATTTTTTGATCAAATTTTGCCAAAAATTGACCAAGTAAGTCCTCGTTAGTATAGTGGTGAGTATCCCCGCCTGTCACGCGGGAGACCGGGATTCAATTCCCCGACGGGGAGTTTTGAACTTTTAATCTCTTTTCTGTGTGCTGTTTCACGTTGTTTCATTGAGATTACAAAAATGCCTTATCCAAATTGAATCCAGGGTTTATGTCAACTTGAAAAAAATCTTGCATGTAAGTTTCATGGCCAGTGCTACAAGTACAGTTTGTGAGGTCCCCATGACCTGGCTTTAGGTATATTTATCAAAGTAATAAATAGTTATTCAATACACTGCTTGGTTAGAGGAGGAGAATAGACTTTAGAGTGCTATGCATTGCAAGAGTAAAATTATGTTGTCAAAATTACTGACTTTTCATTTGCCAAATAATAGTTTAAATATTTCTTTAAGGTTTTAAATTAGCTTGAAAAAATGTAGCATATAATCTCTTTGGCCAATGACATACACATTTCGATAGCTAACCATGACATGTTTTTTGGGTATATTTTTTGATCATATTTTGCCAAAAATTGACCAAGTAAGTCCTCGTTAGTATAGTGTGAAGTATCCCCGCCTGACCTGCGGGAGACCGGGGTTTGATTTCTCGACTGGGAGTTTTGAACTTTCAATCTCTTTTTTGCATGCTGTTTCACTTTGTTTCATTGAGATAACAAAAATGCCTTATCTAAATTAAATCCAGGGTTTATGTCAACTTGAAAAAATCTTGCATGTAAGCTTCATGGCCAGTGCTACAAGTACAATTTGTGAGGTCACCATGACCTGGTTTTGGGTATATTTATCAAAGTATTAAATAGTGATTCAATACACTGCTTGGTTAGAGCAGGAGAAAATACTTTAGAGTGCTATGCATTGCAAGAGTAAAATTATGTTTTCAATATTACTGACTTTTCATTTTCCAAATACTAGGTTAAATATTTCTTTAGGGTTTTAAATTAGCTTGAAAAAATGTAGCATATAATCTCTTTGGCCAATGACATACAAATTTCGATAGCTAACCATGAAATGTTTTTTGGGTATATTTTTTGATATTATTTTGCCAAAAATTGACCAAGTAAGTCCTCGTTAGTATATTGTGAAGTGTTTCCGCCTGTCATGTGGGAGGCTGGGGTTCAATTCCCCGACGGGGAGTTTTGAACTTTTAATCTATTTTTTTTGCATGCTGTTTCACTTTGTTTCATTGAGATAACAAAAATGCCTTATCTAAATTGAATCCAGGGATTATGTCAACTTGAAAAAAATCTTGCATGTAAGCTTCATGGCCAGTGCTACAAGTAGAATTTACAAGGTCCCCATGACCTGGTTTTGGGTATATTTATCAAAGTAATAAATAGTGATTCAATACACTGCTTGGTTAGAGCAGGAGAAAAGACTTTAGAGTGCTATGCATTGCAAGAGTAAAATTATGTTGTCAATATTACTGACTTTTCATTTTCCAAATAATAGGTTAAATATTTCTTTAGGGTTTTAAATTAGCTTGAAAAAATGTAGCATATAATCTCTTTGGCCAATGACATACATATTTCGATAGCTAACCATGACATGTTTTTTGGGTTTATTTTTTGATCAAATTTTGCCAAAAATTGACCAAGTAAGTCCTCGTTAGTATAGTGGTGAGTATCCCCGCCTGTCACGCGGGAGACCGGGATTCAATTCCCCGACGGGGAGTTTTGAACTTTTAATCTCTTTTCTGTGTGCTGTTTCACGTTGTTTCATTGAGATTACAAAAATGCCTTATCCAAATTGAATCCAGGGTTTATGTCAACTTGAAAAAAATCTTGCATGTAAGTTTCATGGCCAGTGCTACAAGTACAGTTTGTGAGGTCCCCATGACCTGGCTTTAGGTATATTTATCAAAGTAATAAATAGTTATTCAATACACTGCTTGGTTAGAGGAGGAGAATAGACTTTAGAGTGCTATGCATTGCAAGAGTAAAATTATGTTGTCAAAATTACTGACTTTTCATTTGCCAAATAATAGTTTAAATATTTCTTTAAGGTTTTAAATTAGCTTGAAAAAATGTAGCATATAATCTCTTTGGCCAATGACATACACATTTCGATAGCTAACCATGACATGTTTTTTGGGTATATTTTTTGATCATATTTTGCCAAAAATTGACCAAGTAAGTCCTCGTTAGTATAGTGTGAAGTATCCCCGCCTGACCTGCGGGAGACCGGGGTTTGATTTCTCGACTGGGAGTTTTGAACTTTCAATCTCTTTTTTTGCATGCTGTTTCACTTTGTTTCATTGAGATAACAAAAATGCCTTATCTAAATTAAATCCAGGGTTTATGTCAACTTGAAAAAATCTTGCATGTAAGCTTCATGGCCAGTGCTACAAGTACAATTTGTGAGGTCACCATGACCTGGTTTTGGGTATATTTATCAAAGTATTAAATAGTGATTCAATACACTGCTTGGTTAGAGCAGGAGAAAATACTTTAGAGTGCTATGCATTGCAAGAGTAAAATTATGTTTTCAATATTACTGACTTTTCATTTTCCAAATACTAGGTTAAATATTTCTTTAGGGTTTTAAATTAGCTTGAAAAAATTTAGCATATAATCTCTTTGGCCAATGACATACAAATTTCGATAGCTAACCATGACATGTTTTTTGGGTATATTTTTTGATATTATTTTGCCAAAAATTGACAAAGTAAGTCCTCGTTAGTATATTGTGAAGTGTTTCCGCCTGTCATGTGGGAGGCTGGGGTTCAATTCCCCGACGGGGAGTTTTGAACTTTTAATCTATTTTTTTTGCATGCTGTTTCACTTTGTTTCATTGAGATAACAAAAATGCCTTATCTAAATTGAATCCAGGGATTATGTCAACTTGAAAAAAATCTTGCATGTAAGCTTCATGGCCAGTGCTACAAGTAGAATTTACGAGGACCCCATGACCTGGTTTTGGGTATATTTATCAAAGTAATAAATAGTGATTCAATACACTGCTTGGTTAGAGCAGGAGAAAAGACTTTAGAGTGCTATGCATTGCAAGAGTAAAATTATGTTGTCAATATTACTGACTTTTCATTTTCCAAATAATAGGTTAAATATTTCTTTAGGGTTTTAAATTAGCTTGAAAAAATGTAGCATATAATCTCTTTGGCCAATGACATACATATTTCGATAGCTAACCATGACATGTTTTTTGGGTTTATTTTTTGATCAAATTTTGCCAAAAATTGACCAAGTAAGTCCTCGTTAGTATAGTGGTGAGTATCCCCGCCTGTCACGCGGGAGACCGGGATTCAATTCCCCGACGGGGAGTTTTGAACTTTTAATCTCTTTTCTGTGTGCTGTTTCACGTTGTTTCATTGAGATTACAAAAATGCCTTATCCAAATTGAATCCAGGGTTTATGTCAACTTGAAAAAAATCTTGCATGTAAGTTTCATGGCCAGTGCTACAAGTACAGTTTGTGAGGTCCCCATGACCTGGCTTTAGGTATATTTATCAAAGTAATAAATAGTTATTCAATACACTGCTTGGTTAGAGGAGGAGAATAGACTTTAGAGTGCTATGCATTGCAAGAGTAAAATTATGTTGTCAAAATTACTGACTTTTCATTTGCCAAATAATAGTTTAAATATTTCTTTAAGGTTTTAAATTAGCTTGAAAAAATGTAGCATATAATCTCTTTGGCCAATGACATACACATTTCGATAGCTAACCATGACATGTTTTTTGGGTATATTTTTTGATCATATTTTGCCAAAAATTGACCAAGTAAGTCCTCGTTAGTATAGTGTGAAGTATCCCCGCCTGACCTGCGGGAGACCGGGGTTTGATTTCTCGACTGGGAGTTTTGAACTTTCAATCTCTTTTTTTGCATGCTGTTTCACTTTGTTTCATTGAGATAACAAAAATGCCTTATCTAAATTAAATCCAGGGTTTATGTCAACTTGAAAAAATCTTGCATGTAAGCTTCATGGCCAGTGCTACAAGTACAATTTGTGAGGTCACCATGACCTGGTTTTGGGTATATTTATCAAAGTATTAAATAGTGATTCAATACACTGCTTGGTTAGAGCAGGAGAAAATACTTTAGAGTGCTATGCATTGCAAGAGTAAAATTATGTTTTCAATATTACTGACTTTTCATTTTCCAAATACTAGGTTAAATATTTCTTTAGGGTTTTAAATTAGCTTGAAAAAATGTAGCATATAATCTCTTTGGCCAATGACATACAAATTTCGATAGCTAACCATGACATGTTTTTTGGGTATATTTTTTGATATTATTTTGCCAAAAATTGACCAAGTAAGTCCTCGTTAGTATATTGTGAAGTGTTTCCGCCTGTCATGTGGGAGGCTGGGGTTCAATTCCCCGACGGGGAGTTTTGAACTTTTAATCTATTTTTTTTGCATGCTGTTTCACTTTGTTTCATTGAGATAACAAAAATGCCTTATCTAAATTGAATCCAGGGATTATGTCAACTTGAAAAAAATCTTGCATGTAAGCTTCATGGCCAGTGCTACAAGTAGAATTTACGAGGTCCCCATGACCTGGTTTTGGGTATATTTATCAAAGTAATAAATAGTGATTCAATACACTGCTTGGTTAGAGCAGGAGAAAAGACTTTAGAGTGCTATGCATTGCAAGAGTAAAATTATGTTGTCAATATTACTGACTTTTCATTTTCCAAATAATAGGTTAAATATTTCTTTAGGGTTTTAAATTAGCTTGAAAAAATGTAGCATATAATCTCTTTGGCCAATGACATACACATTTCGATAGCTAACCATGACATGTTTTTTGGGTATATTTTTTGATCAAATTTTGCCAAAAATTGACCATGTAAGTCCTCGTTAGTATAGTGGTGAGTATCCCCACCTGTCACGCGGGAGACCGGGGTTCAATTCCCCGACGGGGAGTTTTGAACTTTTAATCTCTTTTATGTGTGCTGTTTCACGTTGTTTCATTGAGATAACAAAAAAAAATATCCAAATTGAATCCAGGGTTTATGTCAACTTGAAAAAAAGCTTGCATGTAAGCTTCATGGCCAGTGCTACAAGTACAGTTTGCGAGGACCCCATGGCCTGGCTTTAGGTATATTTATCAAAGTAATAAATAGTTATTCAATACACTGCTTGGTTAGAGCAGGAGAATAGACTTTAGAGTGCTATGCATTGCAAGAGTAAAATTATGTTGTCAAAATTACTGACTTTTCATTTGCCAAATAATAGGTTCAATATTTCTTTAGGGTTTTAAATTAGCTTGAAAAAATGTAGCATATAATCTCTTTGGCCAATGACATACACATTTCGATCGCTAACCATGACATGTTTTTTGGGTATATTTTTTGATCATATTTTGCCAAAAATTTACCAAGTAAGTCCTCGTTAGTATAGTGTGAAGTATCCCCGCCTGACCTGTAGAGGACCGGGTTTTGATTTCACGACGGGGAGTTTTGAACTTTCAATCGCTTTTTTTGCATGCTGTTTCACTTTGTTTCATTGAGATAACAAAAATGCCTTATCTAAATTGAATCCAGGGTTTATGTCAACTTGAAAAAATCTTGCATGTAAGCTTCATGGCCAGTGCTACAAGTAGAATTTACGAGGTCCCCATGACCTGGTTTTGGGTATATTTATCAAAGTAATAAATAGTGATTCAATACACTGCTTGGTTAGAGCAGGACAAAAGACTTTAGAGTGCTATGCATTGCAAGAGTAAAATTATGTTGTCAATATTACTGACTTTTCATTTTCCAAATAATAGGTTAAATATTTCTTTATTGTTTAAAATAAGCTTGAAAAAATGTAGCATATAATCTCTTTGGCCAATGACATACATATTTCGATAGATAACCATGACATGTTTTTTGGGTTTATTTTTTGATCAAATTTTGCCAAAAATTGACCAAGTAAGTCCTCGTTAGTATAGTGGTGAGTATCCCCACCTGTCACGCGGGAGACCGGGGTTCAATTCCCCGACGGGGAGTTTTGAACTTTTAATCTCTTTTCTGTGTGCTGTTTCACGTTGTTTCATTGAGATTACAAAAATGCCTTATCCAAATTGAATCCAGGGTTTATGTCAACTTGAAAAAAATCTTGCATGTAAGTTTCATGGCCAGTGCTACAAGTACAGTTTGTGAGGTCCCCATGACCTGGCTTTAGGTATATTTATCAAAGTAATAAATAGTTATTCAATACACTGCTTGGTTAGAGGAGGAGAATAGACTTTAGAGTGCTATGCATTGCAAGAGTAAAATTATGTTGTCAAAATTACTGACTTTTCATTTGCCAAATAATAGTTTAAATATTTCTTTAAGGTTTTAAATTAGCTTGAAAAAATGTAGCATATAATCTCTTTGGCCAATGACATACACATTTCGATAGCTAACCATGACATGTTTTTTGGGTATATTTTTTGATCATATTTTGCCAAAAATTGACCAAGTAAGTCCTCGTTAGTATAGTGTGAAGTATCCCCGCCTGACCTGCGGGAGACCGGGGTTTGATTTCTCGACTGGGAGTTTTGAACTTTCAATCTCTTTTTTTGCATGCTGTTTCACTTTGTTTCATTGAGATAACAAAAATGCCTTATCTAAATTAAATCCAGGGTTTATGTCAACTTGAAAAAATCTTGCATGTAAGCTTCATGGCCAGTGCTACAAGTACAATTTGTGAGGTCACCATGACCTGGTTTTGGGTATATTTATCAAAGTATTAAATAGTGATTCAATACACTGCTTGGTTAGAGCAGGAGAAAATACTTTAGAGTGCTATGCATTGCAAGAGTAAAATTATGTTTTCAATATTACTGACTTTTCATTTTCCAAATACTAGGTTAAATATTTCTTTAGGGTTTTAAATTAGCTTGAAAAAATGTAGCATATAATCTCTTTGGCCAATGACATACAAATTTCGATAGCTAACCATGACATGTTTTTTGGGTATATTTTTTGATATTATTTTGCCAAAAATTGACCAAGTAAGTCCTCGTTAGTATAGTGTGAAGTGTTTCCGCCTGTCATGTGGGAGGCTGGGGTTCAATTCCCCGACGGGGAGTTTTGAACTTTTAATCTATTTTTTTTGCATGCTGTTTCACTTTGTTTCATTGAGATAACAAAAATGCCTTATCTAAATTGAATCCAGGGATTATGTCAACTTGAAAAAAATCTTGCATGTAAGCTTCATGGCCAGTGCTACAAGTAGAATTTACGAGGTCCCCATGACCTGGTTTTGGGTATATTTATCAAAGTAATAAATAGTGATTCAATACACTGCTTGGTTAGAGCAGGAGAAAAGACTTTAGAGTGCTATGCATTGCAAGAGTAAAATTATGTTGTCAATATTACTGACTTTTCATTTTCCAAATAATAGGTTAAATATTTCTTTAGGGTTTTAAATTAGCTTGAAAAAATGTAGCATATAATCTCTTTGGCCAATGACATACACATTTCGATAGCTAACCATGACATGTTTTTTGGGTATATTTTTTGATCAAATTTTGCCAAAAATTGACCAAGTAAGTCCTCGTTAGTATAGTGGTGAGTATCCCCACCTCTCACGCGGGAGACCGGGGTTCAATTCCCCGACAGGGAGTTTTGAACTTTTAATCTCTTTTATGTGTGCTGTTTCACGTTGTTTCATTGAGATAACAAAAAAAAATATCCAAATTGAATCCAGGGTTTATGTCAACTTGAAAAAAAGCTTGCATGTACGCTTCATGGCCAGTGCTACAAGTACAGTTTGCGAGGACCCCATGGCCTGGCTTTAGGTATATTTATCAAAGTAATAAATAGTTATTCAATACACTGCTTGGTTAGAGCAGGAGAATAGACTTTAGAGTGCTATGCATTGCAAGAGTAAAATTATGTTGTCAAAATTACTGACTTTTCATTTGCCAAATAATAGGTTCAATATTTCTTTAGGGTTTTAAATTAGCTTGAAAAAATGTAGCATATAATCTCTTTGGCCAATGACATACACATTTCGATCGCTAACCATGACATGTTTTTTGGGTATATTTTTAGATCATATTTTGCCAAAAATTTACCAAGTAAGTCCTCGTTAGTATAGTGTGAAGTATCCCCGCCTGACCTGTAGAGGACCGGGTTTTGATTTCACGACGGGGAGTTTTGAACTTTCAATCGCTTTTTTTGCATGCTGTTTCACTTTGTTTCATTGAGATAACAAAAATGCCTTACCTAAATTGAATCCAGGGTTTATGTCAACTTGAAAAAATGTTGCATGTAAGCTTCATGGCCAGTGCTACAAGTAGAATTTACGAGGTCCCCATGACCTGGTTTTGGGTATATTTATCAAAGTAATAAATAGTGATTCAATACACTGCTTGGTTAGAGCAGGAGAAAAGACTTTAGAGTGCTATGCATTGCAAGAGTAAAATTATGTTGTCAATATTACTGACTTTTCATTTTCCAAATAATAGGTTAAATATTTCTTTATTGTTTAAAATAAGCTTGAAAAAATGTAGCATATAATCTCTTTGGCCAATGACATACATATTTCGATAGATAACCATGACATGTTTTTTGGGTTTATTTTTTGATCAAATTTTGCCAAAAATTGACCAAGTAAGTCCTCGTTAGTATAGTGGTGAGTATCCCCGCCTGTCACGCGGGAGACCGGGGTTCAATTCCCCGACGGGGAGTTTTGAACTTTTAATCTCTTTTCTGTGTGCTGTTTCACGTTGTTTCATTGAGATTACAAAAATGCCTTATCCAAATTGAATCCAGGGTTTATGTCAACTTGAAAAAAATCTTGCATGTAAGTTTCATGGCCAGTGCTACAAGTACAGTTTGTGAGGTCCCCATGACCTGGCTTTAGGTATATTTATCAAAGTAATAAATAGTTATTCAATACACTGCTTGGTTAGAGGAGGAGAATAGACTTTAGAGTGCTATGCATTGCAAGAGTAAAATTATGTTGTCAAAATTACTGACTTTTCATTTGCCAAATAATAGTTTAAATATTTCTTTAAGGTTTTAAATTAGCTTGAAAAAATGTAGCATATAATCTCTTTGGCCAATGACATACACATTTCGATAGCTAACCATGACATGTTTTTTGGGTATATTTTTTGATCATATTTTGCCAAAAATTGACCAAGTAAGTCCTCGTTAGTATAGTGTGAAGTATCCCCGCCTGACCTGCGGGAGACCGGGGTTTGATTTCTCGACTGGGAGTTTTGAACTTTCAATCTCTTTTTTTGCATGCTGTTTCACTTTGTTTCATTGAGATAACAAAAATGCCTTATCTAAATTAAATCCAGGGTTTATGTCAACTTGAAAAAATCTTGCATGTAAGCTTCATGGCCAGTGCTACAAGTACAATTTGTGAGGTCACCATGACCTGGTTTTGGGTATATTTATCAAAGTATTAAATAGTGATTCAATACACTGCTTGGTTAGAGCAGGAGAAAATACTTTAGAGTGCTATGCATTGCAAGAGTAAAATTATGTTTTCAATATTACTGACTTTTCATTTTCCAAATACTAGGTTAAATATTTCTTTAGGGTTTTAAATTAGCTTGAAAAAATGTAGCATATAATCTCTTTGGCCAATGACATACAAATTTCGATAGCTAACCATGACATGTTTTTTGGGTATATTTTTTGATATTATTTTGCCAAAAATTGACCAAGTAAGTCCTCGTTAGTATAGTGTGAAGTGTTTCCGCCTGTCATGTGGGAGGCTGGGGTTCAATTCCCCGACGGGGAGTTTTGAACTTTTAATCTATTTTTTTTGCATGCTGTTTCACTTTGTTTCATTGAGATAACAAAAATGCCTTATCTAAATTGAATCCAGGGATTATGTCAACTTGAAAAAAATCTTGCATGTAAGCTTCATGGCCAGTGCTACAAGTAGAATTTACGAGGTCCCCATGACCTGGTTTTGGGTATATTTATCAAAGTAATAAATAGTGATTCAATACACTGCTTGGTTAGAGCAGGAGAAAAGACTTTAGAGTGCTATGCATTGCAAGAGTAAAATTATGTTGTCAATATTACTGACTTTTCATTTTCCAAATAATAGGTTAAATATTTCTTTAGGGTTTTAAATTAGCTTGAAAAAATGTAGCATATAATCTCTTTGGCCAATGACATACACATTTCGATAGCTAACCATGACATGTTTTTTGGGTATATTTTTTGATCAAATTTTGCCAAAAATTGACCAAGTAAGTCCTCGTTAGTATAGTGGTGAGTATCCCCACCTGTCACGCGGGAGACCGGGGTTCAATTCCCCGACGGGGAGTTTTGAACTTTTAATCTCTTTTATGTGTGCTGTTTCACGTTGTTTCATTGAGATAACAAAAAAAAATATCCAAATTGAATCCAGGGTTTATGTCAACTTGAAAAAAAGCTTGCATGTACGCTTCATGGCCAGTGCTACAAGTACAGTTTGCGAGGACCCCATGGCCTGGCTTTAGGTATATTTATCAAAGTAATAAATAGTTATTCAATACACTGCTTGGTTAGAGCAGGAGAATAGACTTTAGAGTGCTATGCATTGCAAGAGTAAAATTATGTTGTCAAAATTACTGACTTTTCATTTGCCAAATAATAGGTTCAATATTTCTTTAGGGTTTTAAATTAGCTTGAAAAAATGTAGCATATAATCTCTTTGGCCAATGACATACACATTTCGATCGCTAACCATGACATGTTTTTTGGGTATATTTTTTGATCATATTTTGCCAAAAATTTACCAAGTAAGTCCTCGTTAGTATAGTGTGAAGTATCCCCGCCTGACCTGTAGAGGACCGGGGTTTGATTTCACGACGGGGAGTTTTGAACTTTCAATTGCTTTTTTTGCATGCTGTTTCACTTTGTTTCATTGAGATAACAAAAATGCCTTATCTAAATTAAATCCAGGGTTTATGTCAACTTGAAAAAATCTTGCATGTAAGCTTCATGGCCAGTGCTACAAGTACAATTTGTGAGGTCACCATGACCTGGTTTTGGGTATATTTATCAAAGTATTAAATAGTGATTCAATACACTGCTTGGTTAGAGCAGGAGAAAATACTTTAGAGTGCTATGCATTGCAAGAGTAAAATTATGTTTTCAATATTACTGACTGTTCATTTTCCAAATACTAGGTTAAATATTTCTTTAGGGTTTTAAATTAGCTTGAAAAAATGTAGCATATAATCTCTTTGGCCAATGACATACAAATTTCGATAGCTAACCATGAAATGTTTTTTGGGTATATTTTTTGATATTATTTTGCCAAAAATTGACCAAGTAAGTCCTCGTTAGTATATTGTGAAGTGTTTCCGCCTGTCATGTGGGAGGCTGGGGTTCAATTCCCCGACGGGGAGTTTTGAACTTTTAATCTATTTTTTTTGCATGCTGTTTCACTTTGTTTCATTGAGATAACAAAAATGCCTTATCTAAATTGAATCCAGGGATTATGTCAACTTGAAAAAAATCTTGCATGTAAGCTTCATGGCCAGTGCTACAAGTAGAATTTACGAGGTCCCCATTACCTGGTTTTGGGTATATTTATCGAAGTAATAAATAGTGATTCAATACACTGCTTGGTTAGAGCAGGAGAAAAGACTTTAGAGTGCTATGCATTGCAAGAGTAAAATTATGTTGTCAATATTACTGACTTTTCATTTTCCAAATAATAGGTTAAATATTTCTTTAGGGTTTTAAATTAGCTTGAAAAAATGTAGCATATAATCTCTTTGGCCAATGACATACACATTTCGATAGCTAACCATGACATGTTTTTTGGGTATATTTTTTTATCAAATTTTGCCAAAAATTGACCAAGTAAGTCCTCGTTAGTATAGTGGTGAGTATCCCCACCTGTCACGCGGGAGACCGGGGTTCAATTCCCCGACGGGGAGTTTTGAACTTTTAATCTCTTTTATGTGTGCTGTTTCACGTTGTTTCATTGAGATAACAAAAAAAAATATCCAAATTGAATCCAGGGTTTATGTCAACTTGAAAAAAAGCTTGCATGTAAGCTTCATGGCCAGTGCTACAAGTACAGTTTGCGAGGACCCCATGGCCTGGCTTTAGGTATATTTATCAAAGTAATAAATAGTTATTCAATACACTGCTTGGTTAGAGCAGGAGAATAGACTTTAGAGTGCTATGCATTGCAAGAGTAAAATTATGTTGTCAAAATTACTGACTTTTCATTTGCCAAATAATAGGTTCAATATTTCTTTAGGGTTTTAAATTAGCTTGAAAAAATGTAGCATATAATCTCTTTGGCCAATGACATACACATTTCGATCGCTAACCATGACATGTTTTTTGGGTATATTTTTTGATCATATTTTGCCAAAAATTGACCAAGTAAGTCCTCGTTAGTATAGTGTGAAGTATCCCCGCCTGACCTGCGGGAGACCGGGGTTTGATTTCTCGACTGGGAGTTTTGAACTTTCAATCTCTTTTTTTGCATGCTGTTTCACTTTGTTTCATTGAGATAACAAAAATGCCTTATCTAAATTAAATCCAGGGTTTATGTCAACTTGAAAAAATCTTGCATGTAAGCTTCATGGCCAGTGCTACAAGTACAATTTGTGAGGTCACCATGACCTGGTTTTGGGTATATTTATCAAAGTATTAAATAGTGATTCAATACACTGCTTGGTTAGAGCAGGAGAAAATACTTTAGAGTGCTATGCATTGCAAGAGTAAAATTATGTTTTCAATATTACTGACTTTTCATTTTCCAAATACTAGGTTAAATATTTCTTTAGGGTTTTAAATTAGCTTGAAAAAATGTAGCATATAATCTCTTTGGCCAATGACATACAAATTTCGATAGCTAACCATGACATGTTTTTTGGGTATATTTTTTGATATTATTTTGCCAAAAATTGACCAAGTAAGTCCTCGTTAGTATATTGTGAAGTGTTTCCGCCTGTCATGTGGGAGGCTGGGGTTCAATTCCCCGACGGGGAGTTTTGAACTTTTAATCTATTTTTTTTGCATGCTGTTTCACTTTGTTTCATTGAGATAACAAAAATGCCTTATCTAAATTGAATCCAGGGATTATGTCAACTTGAAAAAAATCTTGCATGTAAGCTTCATGGCCAGTGCTACAAGTAGAATTTACGAGGTCCCCATGACCTGGTTTTGGGTATATTTATCAAAGTAATAAATAGTGATTCAATACACTGCTTGGTTAGAGCAGGAGAAAAGACTTTAGAGTGCTATGCATTGCAAGAGTAAAATTATGTTGTCAATATTACTGACTTTTCATTTTCCAAATAATAGGTTAAATATTTCTTTAGGGTTTTAAATTAGCTTGAAAAAATGTAGCATATAATCTCTTTGGCCAATGACATACACATTTCGATAGCTAACCATGACATGTTTTTTGGGTATATTTTTTGATCAAATTTTGCCAAAAATTGACCATGTAAGTCCTCGTTAGTATAGTGGTGAGTATCCCCACCTGTCACGCGGGAGACCGGGGTTCAATTCCCCGACGGGGAGTTTTGAACTTTTAATCTCTTTTATGTGTGCTGTTTCACGTTGTTTCATTGAGATAACAAAAAAAAATATCCAAATTGAATCCAGGGTTTATGTCAACTTGAAAAAAAGCTTGCATGTAAGCTTCATGGCCAGTGCTACAAGTACAGTTTGCGAGGACCCCATGGCCTGGCTTTAGGTATATTTATCAAAGTAATAAATAGTTATTCAATACACTGCTTGGTTAGAGCAGGAGAATAGACTTTAGAGTGCTATGCATTGCAAGAGTAAAATTATGTTGTCAAAATTACTGACTTTTCATTTGCCAAATAATAGGTTCAATATTTCTTTAGGGTTTTAAATTAGCTTGAAAAAATGTAGCATATAATCTCTTTGGCCAATGACATACACATTTCGATCGCTAACCATGACATGTTTTTTGGGTATATTTTTTGATCATATTTTGCCAAAAATTTACCAAGTAAGTCCTCGTTAGTATAGTGTGAAGTATCCCCGCCTGACCTGTAGAGGACCGGGTTTTGATTTCACGACGGGGAGTTTTGAACTTTCAATCGCTTTTTTTGCATGCTGTTTCACTTTGTTTCATTGAGATAACAAAAATGCCTTATCTAAATTGAATCCAGGGTTTATGTCAACTTGAAAAAATCTTGCATGTAAGCTTCATGGCCAGTGCTACAAGTAGAATTTACGAGGTCCCCATGACCTGGTTTTGGGTATATTTAT
Source organism: Taudactylus pleione (assembly GCA_031769625.1). Classification (NCBI taxonomy): domain Eukaryota; kingdom Metazoa; phylum Chordata; class Amphibia; order Anura; family Myobatrachidae; genus Taudactylus; species Taudactylus pleione. The sequence continues at coordinate 15,420,632 of JAUIMM010000116.1, read as the reverse complement.
CAAAGTAATAAATAGTGATTCAATACACTGCTTGGTTAGAGCAGGAGAAAAGACTTTAGAGTGCTATGCATTGCAAGAGTAAAATTATGTTGTCAATATTACTGACTTTTCATTTTCCAAATAATAGGTTAAATATTTCTTTATTGTTTAAAATAAGCTTGAAAAAATGTAGCATATAATCTCTTTGGCCAATGACATACATATTTCGATAGATAACCATGACATGTTTTTTGGGTTTATTTTTTGATCAAATTTTGCCAAAAATTGACCAAGTAAGTCCTCGTTAGTATAGTGGTGAGTATCCCCACCTGTCACGCGGGAGACCGGGGTTCAATTCCCCGACGGGGAGTTTTGAACTTTTAATCTCTTTTCTGTGTGCTGTTTCACGTTGTTTCATTGAGATTACAAAAATGCCTTATCCAAATTGAATCCAGGGTTTATGTCAACTTGAAAAAAAGCTTGCATGTAAGTTTCATGGCCAGTGCTACAAGTACAGTTTGTGAGGTCCCCATGACCTGGCTTTAGGTATATTTATCAAAGTAATAAATAGTTATTCAATACACTGCTTGGTTAGAGGAGGAGAATAGACTTTAGAGTGCTATGCATTGCAAGAGTAAAATTATGTTGTCAAAATTACTGACTTTTCATTTGCCAAATAATAGTTTAAATATTTCTTTAAGGTTTTAAATTAGCTTGAAAAAATGTAGCATATAATCTCTTTGGCCAATGACATACACATTTCGATAGCTAACCATGACATGTTTTTTGGGTATATTTTTTGATCATATTTTGCCAAAAATTGACCAAGTAAGTCCTCGTTAGTATAGTGTGAAGTATCCCCGCCTGACCTGCGGGAGACCGGGGTTTGATTTCTCGACTGGGAGTTTTGAACTTTCAATCTCTTTTTTTGCATGCTGTTTCACTTTGTTTCATTGAGATAACAAAAATGCCTTATCTAAATTAAATCCAGGGTTTATGTCAACTTGAAAAAATCTTGCATGTAAGCTTCATGGCCAGTGCTACAAGTACAATTTGTGAGGTCACCATGACCTGGTTTTGGGTATATTTATCAAAGTATTAAATAGTGATTCAATACACTGCTTGGTTAGAGCAGGAGAAAATACTTTAGAGTGCTATGCATTGCAAGAGTAAAATTATGTTTTCAATATTACTGACTTTTCATTTTCCAAATACTAGGTTAAATATTTCTTTAGGGTTTTAAATTAGCTTGAAAAAATGTAGCATATAATCTCTTTGGCCAATGACATACAAATTTCGATAGCTAACCATGACATGTTTTTTGGGTATATTTTTTGATATTATTTTGCCAAAAATTGACCAAGTAAGTCCTCGTTAGTATAGTGTGAAGTGTTTCCGCCTGTCATGTGGGAGGCTGGGGTTCAATTCCCCGACGGGGAGTTTTGAACTTTTAATCTATTTTTTTTGCATGCTGTTTCACTTTGTTTCATTGAGATAACAAAAATGCCTTATCTAAATTGAATCCAGGGATTATGTCAACTTGAAAAAAATCTTGCATGTAAGCTTCATGGCCAGTGCTACAAATAGAATTTACGAGGTCCCCATGACCTGGTTTTGGGTATATTTATCAAAGTAATAAATAGTGATTCAATACACTGCTTGGTTAGAGCAGGAGAAAAGACTTTAGAGTGCTATGCATTGCAAGAGTAAAATTATGTTGTCAATATTACTGACTTTTCATTTTCCAAATAATAGGTTAAATATTTCTTTAGGGTTTTAAATTAGCTTGAAAAAATGTAGCATATAATCTCTTTGGCCAATGACATACACATTTCGATAGCTAACCATGACATGTTTTTTGGGTATATTTTTTGATCAAATTTTGCCAAAAATTGACCAAGTAAGTCCTCGTTAGTATAGTGGTGAGTATCCCCACCTGTCACGCGGGAGACCGGGGTTCAATTCCCCGACGGGGAGTTTTGAACTTTTAATCTCTTTTATGTGTGCTGTTTCACGTTGTTTCATTGAGATAACAAAAAAAAATATCCAAATTGAATCCAGGGTTTATGTCAACTTGAAAAAAAGCTTGCATGTACGCTTCATGGCCAGTGCTACAAGTACAGTTTGCGAGGACCCCATGGCCTGGCTTTAGGTATATTTATCAAAGTAATAAATAGTTATTCAATACACTGCTTGGTTAGAGCAGGAGAATAGACTTTAGAGTGCTATGCATTGCAAGAGTAAAATTATGTTGTCAAAATTACTGACTTTTCATTTGCCAAATAATAGGTTCAATATTTCTTTAGGGTTTTAAATTAGCTTGAAAAAATGTAGCATATAATCTCTTTGGCCAATGACATACACATTTCGATCGCTAACCATGACATGTTTTTTGGGTATATTTTTAGATCATATTTTGCCAAAAATTTACCAAGTAAGTCCTCGTTAGTATAGTGTGAAGTATCCCCGCCTGACCTGTAGAGGACCGGGTTTTGATTTCACGACGGGGAGTTTTGAACTTTCAATCGCTTTTTTTGCATGCTGTTTCACTTTGTTTCATTGAGATAACAAAAATGCCTTACCTAAATTGAATCCAGGGTTTATGTCAACTTGAAAAAATGTTGCATGTAAGCTTCATGGCCAGTGCTACAAGTAGAATTTACGAGGTCCCCATGACCTGGTTTTGGGTATATTTATCAAAGTAATAAATAGTGATTCAATACACTGCTTGGTTAGAGCAGGAGAAAAGACTTTAGAGTGCTATGCATTGCAAGAGTAAAATTATGTTGTCAATATTACTGACTTTTCATTTTCCAAATAATAGGTTAAATATTTCTTTATTGTTTAAAATAAGCTTGAAAAAATGTAGCATATAATCTCTTTGGCCAATGACATACATATTTCGATAGATAACCATGACATGTTTTTTGGGTTTATTTTTTGTTCAAATTTTGCCAAAAATTGACCAAGTAAGTCCTCGTTAGTATAGTGGTGAGTATCCCCGCCTGTCACGCGGGAGACCGGGGTTCAATTCCCCAACGGGGAGTTTTGAACTTTTAATCTCTTTTCTGTGTGCTGTTTCACGTTGTTTCATTGAGATTACAAAAATGCCTTATCCAAATTGAATCCAGGGTTTATGTCAACTTGAAAAAAATCTTGCATGTAAGTTTCATGGCCAGTGCTACAAGTACAGTTTGTTAGGTCCCCATGACCTGGCTTTAGGTATATTTATCAAAGTAATAAATAGTTATTCAATACACTGCTTGGTTAGAGGAGGAGAATAGACTTTAGAGTGCTATGCATTGCAAGAGTAAAATTATGTTGTCAAAATTACTGACTTTTCATTTGCCAAATAATAGTTTAAATATTTCTTTAAGGTTTTAAATTAGCTTGAAAAAATGTAGCATATAATCTCTTTGGCCAATGACATACACATTTCGATAGCTAACCATGACATGTTTTTTGGGTATATTTTTTGATCATATTTTGCCAAAAATTGACCAAGTAAGTCCTCGTTAGTATAGTGTGAAGTATCCCCGCCTGACCTGCGGGAGACCGGGGTTTGATTTCTCGACTGGGAGTTTTGAACTTTCAATCTCTTTTTTTGCATGCTGTTTCACTTTGTTTCATTGAGATAACAAAAATGCCTTATCTAAATTAAATCCAGGGTTTATGTCAACTTGAAAAAATCTTGCATGTAAGCTTCATGGCCAGTGCTACAAGTACAATTTGTGAGGTCACCATGACCTGGTTTTGGGTATATTTATCAAAGTATTAAATAGTGATTCAATACACTGCTTGGTTAGAGCAGGAGAAAATACTTTAGAGTGCTATGCATTGCAAGAGTAAAATTATGTTTTCAATATTACTGACTTTTCATTTTCCAAATACTAGGTTAAATATTTCTTTAGGGTTTTAAATTAGCTTGAAAAAATGTAGCATATAATCTCTTTGGCCAATGACATACAAATTTCGATAGCTAACCATGACATGTTTTTTGGGTATATTTTTTGATATTATTTTGCCAAAAATTGACCAAGTAAGTCCTCGTTAGTATAGTGTGAAGTGTTTCCGCCTGTCATGTGGGAGGCTGGGGTTCAATTCCCCGACGGGGAGTTTTGAACTTTTAATCTATTTTTTTTGCATGCTGTTTCACTTTGTTTCATTGAGATAACAAAAATGCCTTATCTAAATTGAATCCAGGGATTATGTCAACTTGAAAAAAATCTTGCATGTAAGCTTCATGGCCAGTGCTACAAGTAGAATTTACGAGGTCCCCATGACCTGGTTTTGGGTATATTTATCAAAGTAATAAATAGTGATTCAATACACTGCTTGGTTAGAGCAGGAGAAAAGACTTTAGAGTGCTATGCATTGCAAGAGTAAAATTATGTTGTCAATATTACTGACTTTTCATTTTCCAAATAATAGGTTAAATATTTCTTTAGGGTTTTAAATTAGCTTGAAAAAATGTAGCATATAATCTCTTTGGCCAATGACATACACATTTCGATAGCTAACCATGACATGTTTTTTGGGTATATTTTTTGATCAAATTTTGCCAAAAATTGGCCAAGTAAGTCCTCGTTAGTATAGTGGTGAGTATCCCCACCTGTCACGCGGGAGACCGGGGTTCAATTCCCCGACGGGGAGTTTTGAACTTTTAATCTCTTTCATGTGTGCTGTTTCACGTTGTTTCATTGAGATAACAAAAAAAAATATCCAAATTGAATCCAGGGTTTATGTCAACTTGAAAAAAAGCTTGCATGTACGCTTCATGGCCAGTGCTACAAGTACAGTTTGCGAGGACCCCATGGCCTGGCTTTAGGTATATTTATCAAAGTAATAAATAGTTATTCAATACACTGCTTGGTTAGAGCAGGAGAATAGACTTTAGAGTGCTATGCATTGCAAGAGTAAAATTATGTTGTCAAAATTACTGACTTTTCATTTGCCAAATAATAGGTTCAATATTTCTTTAGGGTTTTAAATTAGCTTGAAAAAATGTAGCATATAATCTCTTTGGCCAATGACATACACATTTCGATCGCTAACCATGACATGTTTTTTGGGTATATTTTTTGATCATATTTTGCCAAAAATTTACCAAGTAAGTCCTCGTTAGTATAGTGTGAAGTATCCCCGCCTGACCTGTAGAGGACCGGGTTTTGATTTCACGACGGGGAGTTTTGAACTTTCAATTGCTTTTTTTGCATGCTGTTTCACTTTGTTTCATTGAGATAACAAAAATGCCTTATCTAAATTGAATCCAGGGTTTATGTCAACTTGAAAAAATCTTGCATGTAAGCTTCATGGCCAGTGCTACAAGTAGAATTTACGAGGTCCCCATGACCTGGTTTTGGGTATATTTATCAAAGTAATAAATAGTGATTCAATACACTGCTTGGTTAGAGCAGGAGAAAAGACTTTAGAGTGCTATGCATTGCAAGAGTAAAATTATGTTGTCAATATTACTGACTTTTCATTTTCCAAATAATAGGTTAAATATTTCTTTATTGTTTAAAATAAGCTTGAAAAAATGTAGCATATAATCTCTTTGGCCAATGACATACATATTTCGATAGATAACCATGACATGTTTTTTGGGTTTATTTTTTGATCAAATTTTGCCAAAAATTGACCAAGTAAGTCCTCGTTAGTATAGTGGTGAGTATCCCCGCCTGTCACGCGGGAGACCGGGGTTCAATTCCCCGACGGGGAGTTTTGAACTTTTAATCTCTTTTCTGTGTGCTGTTTCACGTTGTTTCATTGAGATTACAAAAATGCCTTATCCAAATTGAATCCAGGGTTTATGTCAACTTGAAAAAAATCTTGCATGTAAGTTTCATGGCCAGTGCTACAAGTACAGTTTGTGAGGTCCCCATGACCTGGCTTTAGGTATATTTATCAAAGTAATAAATAGTTATTCAATACACTGCTTGGTTAGAGGAGGAGAATAGACTTTAGAGTGCTATGCATTGCAAGAGTAAAATTATGTTGTCAAAATTACTGACTTTTCATTTGCCAAATAATAGTTTAAATATTTCTTTAAGGTTTTAAATTAGCTTGAAAAAATGTAGCATATAATCTCTTTGGCCAATGACATACACATTTCGATAGCTAACCATGACATGTTTTTTGGGTATATTTTTTGATCATATTTTGCCAAAAATTGACCAAGTAAGTCCTCGTTAGTATAGTGTGAAGTATCCCCGCCTGACCTGCGGGAGACCGGGGTTTGATTTCTCGACTGGGAGTTTTGAACTTTCAATCTCTTTTTTTGCATGCTGTTTCACTTTGTTTCATTGAGATAACAAAAATGCCTTATCTAAATTAAATCCAGGGTTTATGTCAACTTGAAAAAATCTTGCATGTAAGCTTCATGGCCAGTGCTACAAGTACAATTTGTGAGGTCACCATGACCTGGTTTTGGGTATATTTATCAAAGTATTAAATAGTGATTCAATACACTGCTTGGTTAGAGCAGGAGAAAATACTTTAGAGTGCTATGCATTGCAAGAGTAAAATTATGTTTTCAATATTACTGACTTTTCATTTTCCAAATACTAGGTTAAATATTTCTTTAGGGTTTTAAATTAGCTTGAAAAAATGTAGCATATAATCTCTTTGGCCAATGACATACAAATTTCGATAGCTAACCATGACATGTTTTTTGGGTATATTTTTTGATATTATTTTGCCAAAAATTGACCAAGTAAGTCCTCGTTAGTATAGTGTGAAGTGTTTCCGCCTGTCATGTGGGAGGCTGGGGTTCAATTCCCCGACGGGGAGTTTTGAACTTTTAATCTATTTTTTTTGCATGCTGTTTCACTTTGTTTCATTGAGATAACAAAAATGCCTTATCTAAATTGAATCCAGGGATTATGTCAACTTGAAAAAAATCTTGCATGTAAGCTTCATGGCCAGTGCTACAAGTAGAATTTACGAGGTCCCCATGACCTGGTTTTGGGTATATTTATCAAAGTAATAAATAGTGATTCAATACACTGCTTGGTTAGAGCAGGAGAAAAGACTTTAGAGTGCTATGCATTGCAAGAGTAAAATTATGTTGTCAATATTACTGACTTTTCATTTTCCAAATAATAGGTTAAATATTTCTTTAGGGTTTTAAATTAGCTTGAAAAAATGTAGCATATAATCTCTTTGGCCAATGACATACACATTTCGATAGCTAACCATGACATGTTTTTTGGGTATATTTTTTGATCAAATTTTGCCAAAAATTGACCAAGTAAGTCCTCGTTAGTATAGTGGTGAGTATCCCCACCTGTCACGCGGGAGACCGGGGTTCAATTCCCCGACGGGGAGTTTTGAACTTTTAATCTCTTTTATGTGTGCTGTTTCACGTTGTTTCATTGAGATAACAAAAAAAAATATCCAAATTGAATCCAGGGTTTATGTCAACTTGAAAAAAAGCTTGCATGTACGCTTCATGGCCAGTGCTACAAGTACAGTTTGCGAGGACCCCATGGCCTGGCTTTAGGTATATTTATCAAAGTAATAAATAGTTATTCAATACACTGCTTGGTTAGAGCAGGAGAATAGACTTTAGAGTGCTATGCATTGCAAGAGTAAAATTATGTTGTCAAAATTACTGACTTTTCATTTGCCAAATAATAGGTTCAATATTTCTTTAGGGTTTTAAATTAGCTTGAAAAAATGTAGCATATAATCTCTTTGGCCAATGACATACACATTTCGATCGCTAACCATGACATGTTTTTTGGGTATATTTTTTGATCATATTTTGCCAAAAATTTACCAAGTAAGTCCTCGTTAGTATAGTGTGAAGTATCCCCGCCTGACCTGTAGAGGACCGGGTTTTGATTTCACGACGGGGAGTTTTGAACTTTCAATTGCTTTTTTTGCATGCTGTTTCACTTTGTTTCATTGAGATAACAAAAATGCCTTATCTAAATTGAATCCAGGGTTTATGTCAACTTGAAAAAATCTTGCATGTAAGCTTCATGGCCAGTGCTACAAGTAGAATTTACGAGGTCCCCATGACCTGGTTTTGGGTATATTTATCAAAGTAATAAATAGTGATTCAATACACTGCTTGGTTAGAGCAGGAGAAAAGACTTTAGAGTGCTATGCATTGCAAGAGTAAAATTATGTTGTCAATATTACTGACTTTTCATTTTCCAAATAATAGGTTAAATATTTCTTTATTGTTTAAAATAAGCTTGAAAAAATTTAGCATATAATCTCTTTGGCCAATGACATACATATTTCGATAGATAACCATGACATGTTTTTTGGGTTTATTTTTTGATCAAATTTTGCCAAAAATTAACCAAGTAAGTCCTCGTTAGTATAGTGGTGAGTATCCCCGCCTGTCACGCGGGAGACCGGGGTTCAATTCCACGACGGGGAGTTTTGAACTTTTAATCTCTTTTCTGTGTGCTGTTTCACGTTGTTTCATTGAGATTACAAAAATGCCTTATCCAAATTGAATCCAGGGTTTATGTCAACTTGAAAAAAATCTTGCATGTAAGTTTCATGGCCAGTGCTACAAGTACAGTTTGTGAGGTCCCCATGACCTGGCTTTAGGTATATTTATCAAAGTAATAAATAGTTATTCAATACACTGCTTGGTTAGAGGAGGAGAATAGACTTTAGAGTGCTATGCATTGCAAGAGTAAAATTATGTTGTCAAAATTACTGACTTTTCATTTGCCAATTAATAGTTTAAATATTTCTTTAAGGTTTTAAATTAGCTTGAAAAAATGTAGCATATAATCTCTTTGGCCAATGACATACACATTTCGATAGCTAACCATGACATGTTTTTTGGGTATATTTTTTGATCATATTTTGCCAAAAATTGACCAAGTAAGTCCTCGTTAGTATAGTGTGAAGTATCCCCGCCTGACCTGCGGGAGACCGGGGTTTGATTTCTCGACTGGGAGTTTTGAACTTTCAATCTCTTTTTTTGCATGCTGTTTCACTTTGTTTCATTGAGATAACAAAAATGCCTTATCTAAATTAAATCCAGGGTTTATGTCAACTTGAAAAAATCTTGCATGTAAGCTTCATGGCCAGTGCTACAAGTACAATTTGTGAGGTCACCATGACCTGGTTTTGGGTATATTTATCAAAGCTTTAAATAGTGATTCAATACACTGCTTGGTTAGAGCAGGAGAAAATACTTTAGAGTGCTATGCATTGCAAGAGTAAAATTATGTTTTCAATATTACTGACTTTTCATTTTCCAAATACTAGGTTAAATATTTCTTTAGGGTTTTAAATTAGCTTGAAAAAATGTAGCATATAATCTCTTTGGCCAATGACATACAAATTTCGATAGCTAACCATGACATGTTTTTTGGGTATATTTTTTGATATTATTTTGCCAAAAATTGACCAAGTAAGTCCTCGTTAGTATAGTGTGAAGTGTTTCCGCCTGTCATGTGGGACGCTGGGGTTCAATTCCCCGACGGGGAGTTTTGAACTTTTAATCTATTTTTTTTGCATGCTGTTTCACTTTGTTTCATTGAGATAACAAAAATGCCTTATCTAAATTGAATCCAGGGATTATGTCAACTTGAAAAAAATCTTGCATGTAAGCTTCATGGCCAGTGCTACAAGTAGAATTTACGAGGTCCCCATGACCTGGTTTTGGGTATATTTATCAAAGTAATAAATAGTGATTCAATACACTGCTTGGTTAGAGCAGGAGAAAAGACTTTAGAGTGCTATGCATTGCAAGAGTAAAATTATGTTGTCAATATTACTGACTTTTCATTTTCCAAATAATAGGTTAAATATTTCTTTAGGGTTTTAAATTAGCTTGAAAAAATGTAGCATATAATCTCTTTGGCCAATGACATACACATTTCGATAGCTAACCATGACATGTTTTTTGGGTATATTTTTTGATCAAATTTTGCCAAAAATTGACCAAGTAAGTCCTCGTTAGTATAGTGGTGAGTATCCCCACCTGTCACGCGGGAGACCGGGGTTCAATTCCCCGACGGGGAGTTTTGAACTTTTAATCTCTTTTATGTGTGCTGTTTCACGTTGTTTCATTGAGATAACAAAAAAAAATATCCAAATTGAATCCAGGGTTTATGTCAACTTGAAAAAAAGCTTGCATGTAAGCTTCATGGCCAGTGCTACAAGTACAGTTTGCGAGGACCCCATGGCCTGGCTTTAGGTATATTTATCAAAGTAATAAATAGTTATTCAATACACTGCTTGGTTAGAGCAGGAGAATAGACTTTAGAGTGCTATGCATTGCAAGAGTAAAATTATGTTGTCAAAATTACTGACTTTTCATTTGCCAAATAATAGGTTCAATATTTCTTTAGGGTTTTAAATTAGCTTGAAAAAATGTAGCATATAATCTCTTTGGCCAATGACATACACATTTCGATCGCTAACCATGACATGTTTTTTGGGTATATTTTTTGATCATATTTTGCCAAAAATTGACCAAGTAAGTCCTCGTTAGTATAGTGTGAAGTATCCCCGCCTGACCTGCAGAGGACCGGGGTTTGATTTCTCGACGGGGAGTTTTGAACTTTCAATCGCTTTTTTTGCATGCTGTTTCACTTTGTTTCATTGAGATAACAAAAATGCCTTATCTAAATTGAATCCAGGGTTTATGTCAACTTGAAAAAATCTTGCATGTAAGCTTCATGGCCAGTGCTACAAGTAGAATTTGCGAGGTCCCCATGACCTGGTTTTGGGTATATTTATCAAAGTAATAAATAGTGATTCAATACACTGCTTGGTTAGAGCAGGAGAAAAGACTTTAGAGTGCTATGCATTGCAAGAGTTAAATTATGTTGTCAATATTACTGACTTTTCATTTTCCAAATAATAGGTTAAATATTTCTTTATTGTTTAAAATAAGCTTGAAAAAATGTAGCATATAATCTCTTTGGCCAATGACATACATATTTCGATAGCTAACCATGACATGATTTTTGGGTATATTTTTTGATCATATTTTGCCAAAAATTGACCAAGTAAGTCCTCGTTAGTATAGTATGAAGTATCCCCGCCTGACCTGTGGGAGACCGGGGTTTGATTTCTCGACTGGGAGTTTTGAACTTTCAATCTCCTTTTTTGCATGCTGTTTCACTTTGTTTCATTGAGATAACAAAAATGCCTTACCTAAATTAAATCCAGGGTTTATGTCAACTTGAAAAAATCTTGCATGTAAGCTTCATGGCCAGTGCTACAAGTAGAATTTGTGAGGTCACCATGACCTGGTTTTGGGTATATTTATCAAAGTAATAAATAGTGATTCAATACACTGCTTGGTTAGAGCAGGAGAAAAGACTTTAGAGTGCTATGCATTGCAAGAGTAAAATTATGTTGTCAATATTACTGACTTTTCATTTTCCAAATAATAGGTTAAATATTTCTTTAGGGTTTTAAATTAGCTTGAAAAAATGTAGCATATAATCTCTTTGGCCAATGACATACAAATTTCGATAGCTAACCATGACATGTTTTTTGGGTATATTTTTTGATATTATTTTGCCAAAAATTGACCAAGTAAGTCCTCGTTAGTATAGTGTGAAGTGATTCCGCCTGTCATGCGGGAGGCTGGGGTTCAATTCCCCGACGGGGAGTTTTGAACTTTTAATCTATTTTTTTTGCATGCTGTTTCACTTTGTTTCATTGAGATAACAAAAATGCCTTATCTAAATTGAATCCAGGGATTATGTCAACTTGAAAAAAATCTTCCATGTAAGCTTCATGGCCAGTACTACAAGTAGAATTTACGAGGACCCCATGACCTGGCTTTAGGTATATTTATCAAAGTAATAAATAGTGATTCAATACACTGCTTGGTTAGAGCAGGAGAAAATACTTTAGAGTGCAATGGATTGCAAGAGTAAAATTATGTTGTCAATATTACTGACTTTTCATTTTCCAAATAATAGGTTAAATATTTCTTTAGGGTTTTAAATTAGCTTGAAAAAATGTAGCATATAATCTCTTTGGCCAATGACATACACATTTCGATAGCTAACCATGACATGTTTTTTGGGAATATTTTTTGATCATATTTTGCCAAAAATTGACCAAGTAAGTCCTCGTTAGTATAGTGTGAAGTATCCCCGCCTGACCTGCGGGAGACCGGGGTTTGATTTCTCGACTGGGAGTTTTGAACTTTCAATCTCTTTTTTTGCATGCTGTTTCACTTTGTTTCATTGAGATAACAAAAATGCCTTATCTAAATTAAATCCAGGGTTTATGTCAACTTGAAAAAATCTTGCATGTAAGCTTCATGGCCAGTGCTACAAGTACAATTTGTGAGGTCACCATGACCTGGTTTTGGGTATATTTATCAAAGTAATAAATAGTGATTCAATACACTGCTTGGTTAGTGCAGGAGAAAAGACTTTAGAGTGCTATGCATTGCAAGAGTAAAATTATGTTGTCAATATTACTGACTTTTCATTTGCCAAATAATAGGTTCAATATTTCTTTATGGTATTAAATTAGCTTGAAAAAATGTAGCATATAGTCTCTTTGGCCAATGACATACACATTTCGATCGCTAACCATGACATGTTTTTTGGGTATATTTTTTTATCATATTTTGCCAAAAATTGACCAAGTAAGTCCTCGTTAGTATAGTGTGAAGTATCCCCGCCTGACCTGCAGAGGACCTGGGTTTGATTTCTCGACGGGGAGTTTTGAACTTTCAATCGCTTTTTTTGCATGCTGTTTCACTTTGTTTCATTGAGATAACAAAAATGCCTTATCTAAATTGAATCCAGGGTTTATGTCAACTTGAAAAAATCTTGCATGTAAGCTTCATGGCCAGTGCTACAAGTAGAATTTACGAGGTCCCCATGACCTGGTTTTGGGTATATTTATCAAAGTAATAAATAGTGATTCAATACACTGCTTGGTTAGAGCAGGAGAAAAGACTTTAGAGTGCTATGCATTGCAAGAGTAAAATTATGTTGTCAATATTACTGACTTTTCATTTTCCAAATAATAGGTTAAATATTTCTTTAGGGTTTAAAATAAGCTTGAAAAAATGTAGCATATAATCTCTTTGGCCAATGACATACACATTTCGATAGCTAACCATGACATGTTTTTTGGGTTTATTTTTTGATCAAATTTTGCCAAAAATTGACCAAGTGAGTCCTCGTTAGTATAGTGGTGAGTATCCCCGCCTGTCACGCGGGAGACCGGGGTTCAATTCCCCGACGGGGAGTTTTGAACTTTTAATCTCTTTTCTGTGTGCTGTTTCACGTTGTTTCATTGAGATTACAAAAATGCCTTATCCAAATTGAATCCAGGGTTTATGTCAACTTGAAAAAAATCTTGCATGTAAGTTTCATGGCCAGTGCTACAAGTACAGTTTGTGAGGTCCCCATGACCTGGCTTTAGGTATATTTATCAAAGTAATAAACAGTTATTCAATACACTGCTTGGTTAGCGGAGGAGAATAGACTTTAGAGTGCTATGCATTGCAAGAGTAAAATTATGTTGTCAAAATTACTGACTTTTCATTTGCCAAATAATAGTTTAAATATTTCTTTAAGGTTTTAAATTAGCTTGAAAAAATGTATCATATAATCTCTTTGGCCAATGACATACACATTTCGATAGCTAACCATGACATGTTTTTTGGGTATATTTTTTGATCATATTTTGCCATAAATTGACCAAGTAAGTCCTCGTTAGTATAGTGTGAAGTATCCCCGCCTGACCTGCGGGAGACCGGGGTTTGATTTCTCGACTGGGAGTTTTGAACTTTCAATCTCTTTTTTTGCATGCTGTTTCACTTTGTTTCATTGAGATAACAAAAATGCCTTATCTAAATTGAATCCAGGGTTTATGTCAACTTGAAAAAATCTTGCATGTAAGCTTCATGGCCAGTGCTACAAGTACAATTTGTGAGGTCACCATGACCTGGTTTTGGATATATTTATCAAAGTAATAAATAGTGATTCAATACACTGCTTGGTTAGTGCAGGAGAAAAGACTTTAGAGTGCTATGCATTGCAAGAGTAAAATTATGTTGTCAATATTACTGACTTTTCATTTGCCAAATAATAGGTTAAATATTTCTTTAGGGTTTTAAATTAGCTTGAAAAAATTTAGCATATAATCTCTTTGGCCAATGACATACAAATTTCGATAGCTAACCATGACATGTTTTTTGTGTATATTTTTTGATCAAATTTTGCCAAAAATTGACAAATTAAGTCCTCGTTAGTATAGTGGTGAGTATCCCCGCCTGTCACGTGGGAGACCGGGGTTCAATTCCCCGACGGGGAGTTTTGAACTTTTAATCTCTTTTCTGTGTGCTGTTTCACGTTGTTTCATTGAGATAACAAAAATGCCTTATCCAAATTGAATCCAGGGTTTATGTCAACTTGAAAAAAATCTTACATGTAAGTTTCATGGCCAGTGCTACAAGTACAGTTTGCGAGGTCCCCATGACCTGGCTTTAGGTATATTTATCAAAGTAATAAATAGTGATTCAATACACTGCTTGGTTAGAGCAGGAGAAAAGACTTTAGAGTGCTATGCATTGCAAGAGTAAAATTATGTTGTCAATATTACTGACTTTTCATTTTCCAAATACTAGGTTAAATATTTCTTTAGGGTTTTAAATTAGATTGAAAAAATGTAGCATATAATCTCTTTGGCCAATGACATACACATTTCGATAGCTAACCATGACATGTTTTTTGGGTATATTTTTTGATATTATTTTGCCAAAAATTGTCCAAGTAAGTCCTCGTTAGTATAGTGTGAAGTGTTTCTGCCTGTCATGCGGGAGGCTGGGGTTCAATTCCCCGACGGGGAGTTTTGAACTTTTAATCTATTTTTTTTGCATGCTGTTTCACTTTGTTTCATTGAGATAACAAAAATGCCTTATCTAAATTGAATCCAGGGATTATGTCAACTTGAAAAAAATCTTGCATGTAAACTTCATGGCCAGTGCTACAAGTAGAATTTACGAGGTCCCCATGACCTGGTTTTGGGTATATTTATCAAAGTAATAAATAGTGATTCAATACACTGCTTGGTTAGAGGAGGAGAAAAGACTTTAGAGTGCTATGCATTGCAAGAGTAAAATTATGTTGTCAAAATTACTTACTTTTCATTTGACAAATAATAGTTTAAATATTTCTTTAGGGTTTAAAATTAGCTTGAAAAAATGTAGCATATAATCTCTTTGGCCAATGACATACACATTTCGATAGCTAACCATGACATGTTTTTTGTGTATATTTTTTGATCATATTTTGCCAAAAATTGACCAAGTAAGTCCTCATTAGTATAGTGTGAAGTATCCCCGCCTGACCTGCGGGAGACCGGGGTTTGATTTCTCGACTGGGAGTTTTGAACTTTCAATCTCTTTTTTTGCATGCTGTTTCACTTTGTTTTATTGAGATAACAAAAATGCCTTATCTAAATTGAATCCAGGGTTTCTGTCA
The DNA here is from genome assembly GCA_031769625.1 of Taudactylus pleione. Lineage (NCBI taxonomy): Eukaryota > Metazoa > Chordata > Amphibia > Anura > Myobatrachidae > Taudactylus > Taudactylus pleione. The sequence continues at coordinate 15,405,198 of JAUIMM010000116.1, read as the reverse complement.
ACTTGAAAAAATCTTGCATGTAAGCTTCATGGCCAGTGCTACAAGTACAATTTGTGAGGTCACCATGACCTGGTTTTGGATATATTTATCAAAGTAATAAATAGTGATTCAATACACTGCTTGGTTAGTGCAGGAGAAAAGACTTTAGAGTGCTATGCATTGCAAGAGTAAAATTATGTTGTCAATATTACTGACTTTTCATTTGCCAAATAATAGGTTCAATATTTCTTTATGGTATTAAATTAGCTTGAAAAAATGTAGCATATAATCTCTTTGGCCAATGACATACACATTTCGATCGCTAACCATGACATGTTTTTTGGGTATATTTTTTTATCATATTTTGCCAAAAATTGACCAAGTAAGTCCTCGTTAGTATAGTGTGAAGTATCCCCGCCTGACCTGCAGAGGACCTGGGTTTGATTTCTCGACGGGGAGTTTTGAACTTTCAATCGCTTTTTTTGCATGCTGTTTCACTTTGTTTCATTGAGATAACAAAAATGCCTTATCTAAATTGAATCCAGGGTTTATGTCAACTTGAAAAAATCTTGCATGTAAGCTTCATGGCCAGTGCTACAAGTAGAATTTACGAGGTCCCCATGACCTGGTTTTGGGTATATTTATCAAAGTAATAAATAGTGATTCAATACACTGCTTGGTTAGAGCAGGAGAAAAGACTTTAGAGTGCTATGCATTGCAAGAGTAAAATTATGTTGTCAATATTACTGACTTTTCATTTTCCAAATAATACGTTAAATATTTCTTTAGGGTTTAAAATAAGCTTGAAAAAATGTAGCATATAATCTCTTTGGCCAATGACATACACATTTCGATAGCTAACCATGACATGTTTTTTGGGTTTATTTTTTGATCAAATTTTGCCAAAAATTGACCAAGTGAGTCCTCGTTAGTATAGTGGTGAGTATCCCCGCCTGTCACGCGGGAGACCGGGGTTCAATTCCCCGACGGGGAGTTTTGAACTTTTAATCTCTTTTCTGTGTGCTGTTTCACGTTGTTTCATTGAGATTACAAAAATGCCTTATCCAAATTGAATCCAGGGTTTATGTCAACTTGAAAAAAATCTTGCATGTAAGTTTCATGGCCAGTGCTACAAGTACAGTTTGTGAGGTCCCCATGACCTGGCTTTAGGTATATTTATCAAAGTAATAAACAGTTATTCAATACACTGCTTGGTTAGCGGAGGAGAATAGACTTTAGAGTGCTATGCATTGCAAGAGTAAAATTATGTTGTCAAAATTACTGACTTTTCATTTGCCAAATAATAGTTTAAATATTTCTTTAAGGTTTTAAATTAGCTTGAAAAAATGTAGCATATAATCTCTTTGGCCAATGACATACACATTTCGATAGCTAACCATGACATGTTTTTTGGGTATATTTTTTGATCATATTTTGCCATAAATTGACCAAGTAAATCCTCGTTAGTATAGTGTGAAGTATCCCCGCCTGACCTGCGGGAGACCGGGGTTTGATTTCTCGACTGGGAGTTTTGAACTTTCAATCTCTTTTTTTGCATGCTGTTTCACTTTGTTTCATTGAGATAACAAAAATGCCTTATCTAAATTGAATCCAGGGTTTATGTCAACTTGAAAAAATCTTGCATGTAAGCTTCATGGCCAGTGCTACAAGTACAATTTGTGAGGTCACCATGACCTGGTTTTGGATATATTTATCAAAGTAATAAATAGTGATTCAATACACTGCTTGGTTAGTGCAGGAGAAAAGACTTTAGAGTGCTATGCATTGCAAGAGTAAAATTATGTTGTCAATATTACTGACTTTTCATTTGCCAAATAATAGGTTAAATATTTCTTTAGGGTTTTAAATTAGCTTGAAAAAATTTAGCATATAATCTCTTTGGCCAATGACATACAAATTTCGATAGCTAACCATGACATGTTTTTTGTGTATATTTTTTGATCAAATTTTGCCAAAAATTGACAAATTAAGTCCTCGTTAGTATAGTGGTGAGTATCCCCGCCTGTCACGTGGGAGACCGGGGTTCAATTCCCCGACGGGGAGTTTTGAACTTTTAATCTCTTTTCTGTGTGCTGTTTCACGTTGTTTCATTGAGATAACAAAAATGCCTTATCCAAATTGAATCCAGGGTTTATGTCAACTTGAAAAAAATCTTACATGTAAGTTTCATGGCCAGTGCTACAAGTACAGTTTGCGAGGTCCCCATGACCTGGCTTTAGGTATATTTATCAAAGTAATAAATAGTGATTCAATACACTGCTTGGTTAGAGCAGGAGAAAAGACTTTAGAGTGCTATGCATTGCAAGAGTAAAATTATGTTGTCAATATTACTGACTTTTCATTTTCCAAATACTAGGTTAAATATTTCTTTAGGGTTTTAAATTAGATTGAAAAAATGTAGCATATAATCTCTTTGGCCAATGACATACACATTTCGATAGCTAACCATGACATATTTTTTGGGTATATTTTTTGATATTATTTTGCCAAAAATTGTCCAAGTAAGTCCTCGTTAGTATAGTGTGAAGTGTTTCTGCCTGTCATGCGGGAGGCTGGGGTTCAATTCCCCGACGGGGAGTTTTGAACTTTTAATCTATTTTTTTTGCATGCTGTTTCACTTTGTTTCATTGAGATAACAAAAATGCCTTATCTAAATTGAATCCAGGGATTATGTCAACTTGAAAAAAATCTTGCATGTAAACTTCATGGCCAGTGCTACAAGTAGAATTTACGAGGTCCCCATGACCTGGTTTTGGGTATATTTATCAAAGTAATAAATAGTGATTCAATACACTGCTTGGTTAGAGGAGGAGAAAAGACTTTAGAGTGCTATGCATTGCAAGAGTAAAATTATGTTGTCAAAATTACTTACTTTTCATTTGACAAATAATAGTTTAAATATTTCTTTAGGGTTTAAAATTAGCTTGAAAAAATGTAGCATATAATCTCTTTGGCCAATGACATACACATTTCGATAGCTAACCATGACATGTTTTTTGTGTATATTTTTTGATCATATTTTGCCAAAAATTGACCAAGTAAGTCCTCATTAGTATAGTGTGAAGTATCCCCGCCTGACCTGCGGGAGACCGGGGTTTGATTTCTCGACTGGGAGTTTTGAACTTTCAATCTCTTTTTTTGCATGCTGTTTCACTTTGTTTTATTGAGATAACAAAAATGCCTTATCTAAATTGAATCCAGGGTTTCTGTCAACTTGAAAAAATCTTGCATGTAAGCTTCATGGCCAGTGCTACAAGTACAATTTGTGAGGTCACCATGACCTGGTTTTGGGTATATTTATCAAAGTAATAAATAGTGATTCAATACACTGCTTGGTAAGAGCAGGAGTAAAGACTTTAGAGTGCTATGCATTGCAAGAGTAAAATTATGTTGTCAATATTACTGACTTTTCATTTGCCAAATAATAGGTTAAATATTTCTTTAGGGTTTTAAATTAGCTTGAAAAAATGTAGCATATAATCTCTTTGGCCAATGACATACAAATTTCGATAGCTAACCATGACATGTTTTTTGGGTATATTTTTTGATCATATTTTACCAAAAATTGACCAAGTAAGTCCTCGTTAGTATAGTGTGAAGTGTCTCCTCCTGTCATGCGGGAGCTGGGGTTCAATTCCCCGATGGGGAGTTTTTAACTTTTAATCTCTTTTTTTGCATGCTGTTTCACTTTGTTTCATTGAGATAACAAAAATGCCTTATCTAAATTGAATCCAGGGATTATGTCAACTTGAAAAAAATCTTGTATGTAAGCTTCATGGCCAGTGCTACAAGTACAGTTTGCGAGGTCCCCATGACCTGGCTTTAGGTATATTTATCAAAGTAATAAATAGTTATTCAATACACTGCTTGGTTAGAGCAGGAGAATAGACTTTAGAGTGCTATGCATTGCAAGAGTAAAATTATGTTGTCAAAATTACTGACTTTTCATTTGCCAAATAATAGGTTAAATATTTCTTTAGGGTTTTAAATTAGCTTGAAAAAATGTAGCATATAATCTCTTTGGCCAATGACATAAACATTTCAATAGCTAACCATGACATGTTTTTTGGGTATATTTTTTGATCATATTTTGCCAAAAATTGACCAAGTAAGTCCTCGTTAGTATAGTGTGAAGTATCCCCGCCTGACCTGCGGGAGACCGGGGTTTGATTTCTCGACTGGGAGTTTTGAACTTTCAATCTCTTTTTTTGCATGCTGTTTCACTTTGTTTCATTGAGATAACAAAAATGCCTTATCTAAATTGAATCCAGGGTTTCTGTCAACTTGAAAAAATCTTGCATGTAAGCTTCATGGCCAGTGCTACAAGTAGAATTTGTGAGGTCACCATGACCTGGTTTTGGGTATATTTATCAAAGTAATAAATAGTGATTCAATACACTGCTTGGTTAGAGCAGGAGAAAAGACTTTAGAGTGCTATGCATTGCAAGAGTAAAATTATGTTGTCAATATTACTGACTTTTCATTTTCCAAATAATAGGTTAAATATTTCTTTAGGGTTTTAAATTAGCTTGAAAAAATGTAGCATATAATCTCTTTGGCCAATGACATACAAATTTCGATAGCTAACCATGACATGTTTTTTGGGTATATTTTTTGATATTATTTTGCCAAAAATTGACCAAGTAAGTCCTCGTTAGTATAGTGTGAAGTGATTCCGCCTGTCATGCGGGAGGCTGGGGTTCAATTCCCCGACGGGGAGTTTTGAACTTTTAATCTATTTTTTTTGCATGCTGTTTCACTTTGTTTCATTGAGATAACAAAAATGCCTTATCTAAATTGAATCCAGGGATTATGTCAACTTGAAAAAAATCTTCCATGTAAGCTTCATGGCCAGTACTACAAGTAGAATTTACGAGGACCCCATGACCTGGCTTTAGGTATATTTATCAAAGTAATAAATAGTGATTCAATACACTGCTTGGTTAGAGCAGGAGAAAATACTTTAGAGTGCAATGGATTGCAAGAGTAAAATTATGTTGTCAATATTACTGACTTTTCATTTTCCAAATAATAGGTTAAATATTTCTTTAGGGTTTTAAATTAGCTTGAAAAAATGTAGCATATAATCTCTTTGGCCAATGACATACACATTTCGATAGCTAACCATGACATGTTTTTTGGGAATATTTTTTGATCATATTTTGCCAAAAATTGACCAAGTAAGTCCTCGTTAGTATAGTGTGAAGTATCCCCGCCTGACCTGAGGGAGACCGGGGTTTGATTTCTCGACTGGGAGTTTTGAACTTTCAATCTCTTTTTTTGCATGCTGTTTCACTTTGTTTCATTGAGATAACAAAAATGCCTTATCTAAATTAAATCCAGGGTTTATGTCAACTTGAAAAAATCTTGCATGTAAGCTTCATGGCCAGTGCTACAAGTACAATTTGTGAGGTCACCATGACCTGGTTTTGGGTATATTTATCAAAGTAATAAATAGTGATTCAATACACTGCTTGGTTAGAGCAGGAGAAAAGACTTTAGAGTGCTATGCATTGCAAGAGTAAAATTATGTTTTCAATATTACTGACTTTTCATTTTCCAAATACTAGGTTAAATATTTCTTTAGGGTTTTAAATTAGCTTGAAAAAATGTAGCATATAATCTCTTTGGCCAATGACATACAAATTTCGATAGCTAACCATGACATGTTTTTTGGGTATATTTTTTGATATTATTTTGCCAAAAATTGACCAAGTAAGTCCTCGTTAGTATAGTGTGAAGTGTTTCCGCCTGTCATGTGGGAGGCTGGGGTTCAATTCCCCGACGGGGAGTTTTGAACGTTTAATCTATTTTTTTTGCATGCTGTTTCACTTTGTTTCATTGAGATAACAAAAATGCTTTATCTAAATTGAATCCAGGGTTTATGTCAATTTGAAAAAATCTTGCATGTAAGCTTCATGGCCAGTGCTTCAAGTACAATTTGTGAGGTCACCATTACCTGGTTTTGGATATATTTATCAAAGTAATAAATAGTGATTCAATACACTGCTTGGTTAGTGCAGGAGAAAAGACTTTAGAGTGCTATGCATTGCAAGAGTAAAATTATGTTGTCAATATTACTGACTTTTCATTTGCCAAATAATAGGTTCAATATTTCTTTATGGTATTAAATTAGCTTGAAAAAATGTAGCATATAATCTCTTTGGCCAATGACATACACATTTCGATCGCTAACCATGACATGTTTTTTGGGTATATTTTTTTATCATATTTTGCCAAAAATTGACCAAGTAAGTCCTCGTTAGTATAGTGTGAAGTATCCCCGCCTGACCTGCAGAGGACCTGGGTTTGATTTCTCGACGGGGAGTTTTGAACTTTCAATCGCTTTTTTTGCATGCTGTTTCACTTTGTTTCATTGAGATAACAAAAATGCCTTATCTAAATTGAATCCAGGGTTTATGTCAACTTGAAAAAATCTTGCATGTAAGCTTCATGGCCAGTGCTACAAGTAGAATTTACGAGGTCCCCATGACCTGGTTTTGGGTATATTTATCAAAGTAATAAATAGTGATTCAATACACTGCTTGGTTAGAGCAGGAGAAAAGACTTTAGAGTGCTATGCATTGCAAGAGTAAAATTATGTTGTCAATATTACTGACTTTTCATTTTCCAAATAATAGGTTAAATATTTCTTTAGGGTTTAAAATAAGCTTGAAAAAATGTAGCATATAATCTCTTTGGCCAATGACATACACATTTCGATAGCTAACCATGACATGTTTTTTGGGTTTATTTTTTGATCAAATTTTGCCAAAAATTGACCAAGTGAGTCCTCGTTAGTATAGTGGTGAGTATCCCCGCCTGTCACGCGGGAGACCGGGGTTCAATTCCCCGACGGGGAGTTTTGAACTTTTAATCTCTTTTCTGTGTGCTGTTTCACGTTGTTTCATTGAGATTACAAAAATGCCTTATCCAAATTGAATCCAGGGTTTATGTCAACTTGAAAAAAATCTTGCATGTAAGTTTCATGGCCAGTGCTACAAGTACAGTTTGTGAGGTCCCCATGACCTGGCTTTAGGTATATTTATCAAAGTAATAAACAGTTATTCAATACACTGCTTGGTTAGCGGAGGAGAATAGACTTTAGAGTGCTATGCATTGCAAGAGTAAAATTATGTTGTCAAAATTACTGACTTTTCATTTGCCAAATAATAGTTTAAATATTTCTTTAAGGTTTTAAATTAGCTTGAAAAAATGTAGCATATAATCTCTTTGGCCAATGACATACACATTTCGATAGCTAACCATGACATGTTTTTTGGGTATATTTTTTGATCATATTTTGCCATAAATTGACCAAGTAAGTCCTCGTTAGTATAGTGTGAAGTATCCCCGCCTGACCTGCGGGAGACCGGGGTTTGATTTCTCGACTGGGAGTTTTGAACTTTCAATCTCTTTTTTTGCATGCTGTTTCACTTTGTTTCATTGAGATAACAAAAATGCCTTATCTAAATTGAATCCAGGGTTTATGTCAACTTGAAAAAATCTTGCATGTAAGCTTCATGGCCAGTGCTACAAGTACAATTTGTGAGGTCACCATGACCTGGTTTTGGATATATTTATCAAAGTAATAAATAGTGATTCAATACACTGCTTGGTTAGTGCAGGAGAAAAGACTTTAGAGTGCTATGCATTGCAAGAGTAAAATTATGTTGTCAATATTACTGACTTTTCATTTGCCAAATAATAGGTTAAATATTTCTTTAGGGTTTTAAATTAGCTTGAAAAAATTTAGCATATAATCTCTTTGGCCAATGACATACAAATTTCGATAGCTAACCATGACATGTTTTTTGTGTATATTTTTTGATCAAATTTTGCCAAAAATTGACAAATTAAGTCCTCGTTAGTATAGTGGTGAGTATCCCCGCCTGTCACGTGGGAGACCGGGGTTCAATTCCCCGACGGGGAGTTTTGAACTTTTAATCTCTTTTCTGTGTGCTGTTTCACGTTGTTTCATTGAGATAACAAAAATGCCTTATCCAAATTGAATCCAGGGTTTATGTCAACTTGAAAAAAATCTTACATGTAATTTTCATGGCCAGTGCTACAAGTACAGTTTGCGAGGTCCCCATGACCTGGCTTTAGGTATATTTATCAAAGTAATAAATAGTGATTCAATACACTGCTTGGTTAGAGCAGGAGAAAAGACTTTAGAGTGCTATGCATTGCAAGAGTAAAATTATGTTGTCAATATTACTGACTTTTCATTTTCCAAATACTAGGTTAAATATTTCTTTAGGGTTTTAAATTAGATTGAAAAAATGTAGCATATAATCTCTTTGGCCAATGACATACACATTTCGATAGCTAACCATGACATGTTTTTTGGGTATATTTTTTGATATTATTTTGCCAAAAATTGTCCAAGTAAGTCCTCGTTAGTATAGTGTGAAGTGTTTCTGCCTGTCATGCGGGAGGCTGGGGTTCAATTCCCCGACGGGGAGTTTTGAACTTTTAATCTATTTTTTTTGCATGCTGTTTCACTTTGTTTCATTGAGATAACAAAAATACCTTATCTAAATTGAATCCAGGGATTATGTCAACTTGAAAAAAATCTTGCATGTAAACTTCATGGCCAGTGTTACAAGTAGAATTTACGAGGTCCCCATGACCTGGTTTTGGGTATATTTATCAAAGTAATAAATAGTGATTCAATACACTGCTTGGTTAGAGCAGGAGAAAATACTTTAGAGTGCAATGGATTGCAAGAGTAAAATTATGTTGTCAATATTACTGACTTTTCATTTTCCAAATAATAGGTTAAATATTTCTTTAGGGTTTTAAATTAGCTTGAAAAAATGTAGCATATAATCTCTTTGGCCAATGACATACACATTTCGATAGCTAACCATGACATGTTTTTTGGGAATATTTTTTGATCATATTTTGCCAAAAATTGACCAAGTAAGTCCTCGTTAGTATAGTGTGAAGTATCCCCGCCTGACCTGCGGGAGACCGGGGTTTGATTTCTCGACTGGGAGTTTTGAACTTTCAATCTCTTTTTTTGCATGCTGTTTCACTTTGTTTCATTGAGATAACAAAAATGCCTTATCTAAATTAAATCCAGGGTTTATGTCAACTTGAAAAAATCTTGCATGTAAGCTTCATGGCCAGTGCTACAAGTACAATTTGTGAGGTCACCATGACCTGGTTTTGGGTATATTTATCAAAGTAATAAATAGTGATTCAATACACTGCTTGGTTAGAGCAGGAGAAAAGACTTTAGAGTGCTATGCATTGCAAGAGTAAAATTATGTTTTCAATATTACTGACTTTTCATTTTCCAAATACTAGGTTAAATATTTCTTTAGGGTTTTAAATTAGCTTGAAAAAATGTAGCATATAATCTCTTTGGCCAATGACATACAAATTTCGATAGCTAACCATGACATGTTTTTTGGGTATATTTTTTGATATTATTTTGCCAAAAATTGACCAAGTAAGTCCTCGTTAGTATAGTGTGAAGTGTTTCCGCCTGTCATGTGGGAGGCTGGGGTTCAATTCCCCGACGGGGAGTTTTGAACGTTTAATCTATTTTTTTTGCATGCTGTTTCACTTTGTTTCATTGAGATAACAAAAATGCTTTATCTAAATTGAATCCAGGGTTTATGTCAATTTGAAAAAATCTTGCATGTAAGCTTCATGGCCAGTGCTTCAAGTACAATTTGTGAGGTCACCATGACCTGGTTTTGGATATATTTATCAAAGTAATAAATAGTGATTCAATACACTGCTTGGTTAGTGCAGGAGAAAAGACTTTAGAGTGCTATGCATTGCAAGAGTAAAATTATGTTGTCAATATTACTGACTTTTCATTTGCCAAATAATAGGTTCAATATTTCTTTATGGTATTAAATTAGCTTGAAAAAATGTAGCATATAATCTCTTTGGCCAATGACATACACATTTCGATCGCTAACCATGACATGTTTTTTGGGTATATTTTTTTATCATATTTTGCCAAAAATTGACCAAGTAAGTCCTCGTTAGTATAGTGTGAAGTATCCCCGCCTGACCTGCAGAGGACCTGGGTTTGATTTCTCGACGGGGAGTTTTGAACTTTCAATCGCTTTTTTTGCATGCTGTTTCACTTTGTTTCATTGAGATAACAGAAATGCCTTATCTAAATTGAATCCAGGGTTTATGTCAACTTGAAAAAATCTTGCATGTAAGCTTCATGGCCAGTGCTACAAGTACAGTTTGCGAGGTCCCCATGACCTGGCTTTAGGTATATTTATCAAAGTAATAAATAGTTATTCAATACACTGCTTGGTTAGAGCAGGAGAATAGACTTTAGAGTGCTATGCATTGCAAGAGTAAAATTATGTTGTCAAAATTACTGACTTTTCATTTGCCAAATAATAGGTTAAATATTTCTTTAGGGTTTTAAATTAGCTTGAAAAAATGTAGCATATAATCTCTTTGGCCAATGACATAAACATTTCAATAGCTAACCATGACATGTTTTTTGGGTATATTTTTTGATCATATTTTGCCAAAAATTGACCAAGTAAGTCCTCGTTAGTATAGTGTGAAGTATCCCCGCCTGACCTGCGGGAGACCGGGGTTTGATTTCTCGACTGGGAGTTTTGAACTTTCAATCTCTTTTTTTGCATGCTGTTTCACTTTGTTTCATTGAGATAACAAAAATGCCTTATCTAAATTGAATCCAGGGTTTCTGTCAACTTGAAAAAATATTGCATGTAAGCTTCATGGCCAGTGCTACAAGTACAATTTGTGAGGTCACCATGACCTGGTTTTGGATATATTTATCAAAGTAATAAATAGTGATTCAATACACTGCTTGGTTAGAGCAGGAGAAAAGACTTTAGAGTGCTATGCATTGCAAGAGTAAAATTATGTTGTCAATATTACTGACTTTTCATTTGCCAAATAATAGGTTAAATATTTCTTTAGGGTTTTAAATTAGCTTGAAAAAATGTTAGCATATAATCTCTTTGGCCAATGACATACAAATTTCGATAGCTAACCATGACATGTTTTTTGTGTATATTTTTTTATCAAATTTTGCCAAAAATTGAACTAGTAAGTCCTCGTTAGTATAGTGGTGAGTATCCCCGCCTGTCACGTGGGAGACCGGGGTTCAATTCCCCGACGGGGAGTTTTGAACTTTTAATCTCTTTTCTGTGTGCTGTTTCACGTTGTTTCATTGAGATAACAAAAATGCCTTATCCAAATTGAATCCAGGGTTTATGTCAACTTGAAAAAAATCTTACATTTAAGTTTCATGGCCAGTGCTACAAGTACAGTTTGCGACGTCCCCATGACCTGGTTTTGGGTATATTTATCAAAGTAATAAATAGTGATTCATTACACTGCTTGGTTAGAGCAGGAGAAAAGACTTTAGAGTGCTATGCATTGCAAGAGTAAAATTATGTTTTCAATATTACTGACTTTTCATTTTCCAAATACTTGGTTAAATATTTCTTTAGGGTTTTAAATTAGCTTGAATAAATGTAGCATATAATCTCTTTGGCCAATGACATACAAATTTCGATAGCTAACCATGACATGTTTTTTGGGTATATTTTTTGATCATATTTTGCCAAAAATTGACCAAGTAAATCTTCGTTAGTATAGTGTGAAGTATCCCCGCCTGACCTGCGGGAGACCGGGGTTTGATTTCTCGACTGGGAGTTTTGAACTTTCAATCTCTTTTTTTGCATGCTGTTTCACTTTGTTTCATTGAGATAACAAAAATGCCTTATCTAAATTGAATCCAGGGTTTATGTCAACTTGAAAAAATCTTGCATGTAAGCTTCATGGCCAGTGCTACAAGTACAATTTGTGAGGTCACCATGACCTGGTTTTGGATATATTTATCAAAGTTATAAATAGTGATTCAATACACTGCTTGGTTAGAGCAGGAGAAAAGACTTTAGAGTGCTATGCATTGCAAGAGTAAAATTATGTTGTCAATATTACTGACTTTTCATTTGCCAAATAATAGGTTAAATATTTCTTTAGGGTTTTAAATTAGCTTGAAAAAATGTAGCATATAATCTCTTTGGCCAATGACATACAAATTTCGATAGCTAACCATGACATGTTTTTTGGGTATATTTTTTGATATTATTTTGCCAAAAATTGACCAAGTAAGTCCTCGTTAGTATAGTGTGAAGAGTTTCCGCCTGTCATGCGGGAGGATGGGGTTCAATTCCCCGACGGGGAGTTTTGAACTTTTAATCTATTTTTTTTGCATGCTGTTTCACTTTGTTTCATTGAGATAACAAAAATGCCTTATCTAAATTGAATCCAGGGATTATGTCAACTTGAAAAAAATCTTCCATGTAAGCTTCATGGCCAGTACTAAAAGTAGAGTTTACGAGGTCCCCATGACCTGGCTTTAGGTATATTTATCAAAGTAATAAATAGTGATTCAATACACTGCTTGGTTAGAGCAGGAGAAAAGACTTTAGAGTGCTATGGATTGCAAGAGTAAAATTATGTTGTCAATATTACTGACTTTTCATTTTCCAAATAATAGGTTAAATATTTCTTTAGGGTTTTAAATTAGCTTGAAAAAATGTAGCATATAATCTCTTTGGCCAATGACATACACATTTCGATAGCTAACCATGACATGTTTTTTGGGTATATTTTTTGATCAAATTTTGCTAAAAATTGACCAAGTAAGTCCTTGTTAGTATAGTGGTGAGTATCCCCGCCTGTCACGCGGGAGACCGGGTTTCAATTCCCCGACGGGGAGTTTTGAACTTTTAATCTCTTTTCTGTGTGCTGTTTCACGTTGTTTCATTGAGATTACAAAAATGCCTTATCCAAATTGAATCCAGGGTTTATGTCAACTTGAAAAAAATCTTACATGTAAGTTTCATGGCCAGTGCTACAAGTACAGTTTGTGAGGTCCCCATGACCTGGCTTTAGGTATATTTATCAAAGTAATAAATAGTTATTCAATACACTGCTTGGTTAGAGGAGGAGAATAGACTTTAGAATGCTATGCATTGCAAGAGTAAAATTATGTTGTCAAAATTACTGACTTTTCATTTGCCAAATAATAGTTTAAATATTTCTTTAAGGTTTTAAATTAGCTTGAAAAAATGTAGCATATAATCTCTTTGGCCAATGACATACACATTTCGATAGCTAACCATGACATGTTTTTTGGGTATATTTTTTGATCATATTTTGCCAAAAATTGACCAAGTAAGTCCTCGTTAGTATAGTGTGAAGTGTTTCCGCCTGTCATGTGGGAGGCTGGGGTTCAATTCCCCGACGGGGAGTTTTGAACTTTTAATCTATTTTTTTGCATGCTGTTTCACTTTGTTTCATTGAGATAACAAAAATGCCTTATCTAAATTGAATCCAGGGATTATGTCAACTTGATAAAAATCTTGCATGTAAGCTTCATGGCCAGTGCTACAAGTAGAATTTACGAGGTCCCCATGACCTGGTTTTGGGTATATTTATCAAAGTAATAAATAGTGATTCAATACACTGCTTGGTTAGAGCAGGAGAAAAGACTTTAGAGTGCTATGCATTGCAAGAGTAAAATTATGTTGTCAATATTACTGACTTTTCATTTTCCAAATAATAGGTTAAATATTTCTTTAGGGTTTTAAATTAGCTTGAAAAAATGTAGCATATAATCTCTTTGGCCAATGACATACACATTTCGATAGCTAACCATGACATGTTTTTTGGGTATATTTTTTGATCAAATTTTGCCAAAAATTGACCAAGTAAGTCCTCGTTAGTATAGTGGTGAGTATCCCCGCCTGTCACGCGGGAGACCGGGGTTCAATTCCCTGACGGGGAGTTTTGAACTTTTAATCTCTTTTATGTGTGCTGTTTCACGTTGTTTCATTGAGAAAACAAAAAAAAATATCCAAATTGAATCCAGGGTTTATGTCAACTTGAAAAAAAGCTTGCATGTAAGCTTCATGGCCAGTGCTACAAGTACAGTTTGCGAGGTCCCCATGGCCTGGCTTTAGGTATATTTATCAAAGTAATAAATAGTTATTCAATACACTGTTTGGTTAGAGCAGGAGAATAGACTTTAGAGTGCTATGCATTGCAAGAGTAAAATTATGTTGTCAAAATTACTGACTTTTCATTTTCCAAATAATAGGTTCAATATTTCTTTAGGGTTTTAAATTAGCTTGAAAAAATGTAGCATATAATCTCTTTGGCCAATGACATACACATTTCGATCGCTAACCATGACATGTTTTTTGGGTATATTTTTTGATCATATTTTGCCAAAAATTGACCAAGTAAGTCCTCGTTAGTATAGTGTGAAGTATCCCCGCCTGACCTGCAGAGGACCTGGGTTTGATTTCTCGACGGGGAGTTTTGAACTTTCAATCGCTTTTTTTGCATGCTGTTTCACTTTGCTTCATTGAGATAACAAAAATGCCTTATCTAAATTGAATCCAGGGTTTATGTCAACTTGAAAAAATCTTGCATGTAAGCTTCATGGCCAGTGCTTCAAGTACAATTTGTGAGGTCACCATGACCTGGTTTTGGATATATTTATCAAAGTAATAAATAGTGATTCAATACACTGCTTGGTTAGTGCAGGAGAAAAGACTTTAGAGTGCTATGCATTGCAAGAGTAAAATTATGTTGTCAATATTACTGACTTTTCATTTGCCAAATAATAGGTTCAATATTTCTTTATGGTATTAAATTAGCTTGAAAAAATGTAGCATATAATCTCTTTGGCCAATGACATACACATTTCGATCGCTAACCATGACATGTTTTTTGGGTATATTTTTTGATCATATTTTGCCAAAAATTGACCAAGTAAGTCCTCGTTAGTATAGTGTGAAGTATCCCCGCCTGACCTGCAGAGGACCTGGGTTTGATTTCTCGACGGGGAGTTTTGAACTTTCAATCGCTTTTTTTGCATGCTGTTTCACTTTGTTTCATTGAGATAACAAAAATGCCTTATCTAAATTGAATCCAGGGTTTATGTCAACTTGAAAAAATCTTGCATGTAAGCTTCATGGCCAGTGCTACAAGTAGAATTTACGAGGTCCCCATGACATGGTTTTGGGTATATTTATCAAAGTAATAAATAGTGATTCAATACACTGCTTGGTTAGAGCAGGAGAAAAGACTTTAGAGTGCTATGCATTGCAAGAGTAAAATTATGTTGTCAATATTACTGACTTTTCATTTTCCAAATAATAGGTTAAATATTTCTTTAGGGTTTAAAATAAGCTTGAAAAAATGTAGCATATAATCTCTTTGGCCAATGACATACACATTTCGATAGCTAACCATGACATGTTTTTTGGGTTTATTTTTTGATCAAATTTTGCCAAAAATTGACCAAGTGAGTCCTCGTTAGTATAGTGGTGAGTATCCCCGCCTGTCACGCGGGAGACCGGGGTTCAATTCCCCGACGGGGAGTTTTGAACTTTTAATCTCTTTTCTGTGTGCTGTTTCACGTTGTTTCATTGAGATTACAAAAATGCCTTATCCAAATTGAATCCAGGGTTTATGTCAACTTGAAAAAAATCTTGCATGTAAGTTTCATGGCCAGTGCTACAAGTACAGTTTGTGAGGTCCCCATGACCTGGCTTTAGGTATATTTATCAAAGTAATAAACAGTTATTCAATACACTGCTTGGTTAGTGGAGGAGAATAGACTTTAGAGTGCTATGCATTGCAAGAGTAAAATTATGTTGTCAAAATTACTGACTTTTCATTTGCCAAATAATAGTTTAAATATTTCTTTAATGTTTTAAATTAGCTTGAAAAAATGTAGCATATAATCTCTTTGGCCAATGACATACACATTTCGATAGCTAACCATGACATGTTTTTTGGGTATATTTTTTGATCATATTTTGCCATAAATTGACCAAGTAAGTCCTCGTTAGTATAGTGTGAAGTATCCCCGCCTGACCTGCGGGAGACCGGGGTTTGATTTCTCGACTGGGAGTTTTGAACTTTCAATCTCTTTTTTTGCATGCTGTTTCACTTTGTTTCATTGAGATAACAAAAATGACTTATCTAAATTAAATCCAGGGTTTATGTCAACTTGAAAAAATCTTGCATGTAAGCTTCATGGCCAGTGCTACAAGTACAATTTGTGAGGTCACCATGACCTGGTTTTGGGTATATTTATCAAAGTAATAAATAGTTATTCAATACACTGCTTGGTTAGAGCAGGAGAATAGACTTTAGAGTGCTATGCATTGCAAGAGTAAAATTATGTTGTCAAAATTACTGACTTTTCATTTGCCAAATAATAGGTTCAATATTTCTTTAGGGTTTTAAATTAGCTTGAAAAAATGTAGCATATAATCTCTTTGGCAAATGACATACACATTTCGATCGCTAACCATGACATGTTTTTTGGGTATATTTTTTGATCATATTTTGCCAAAAATTGACCAAGTAAGTCCTCGTTAGTATAGTGTGAAGTATCCCCGCCTGAGCTGCAGAGGACCGGGGTTTGATTTCTCGACGGGGAGTTTTGAACTTTCAATCTCTTTTTTTGCATGCTGTTTCACTTTGTTTCATTGAGATAACAAAAATGCCTTATCTAAATTGAATCCAGGGTTTATGTCAACTTGAAAAAATCTTGCATGTAAGCTTCATGGCCAGTGCTACAAGTACAATTTGTGAGGTCACCATGACCTGGTTTTGGATATATTTATCAAAGTAATAAATAGTGATTCAATACACTGCTTGGTTAGTGCAGGAGAAAAGACTTTAGAGTGCTATGCATTGCAAGAGTAAAATTATGTTGTCAATATTACTGACTTTTCATTTGCCAAATAATAGGTTAAATATTTCTTTAGGGTTTTAAATTAGCTTGAAAAAATTTAGCATATAATCTCTTTGGCCAATGACATACAAATTTCGATAGCTAACCATGACATGTTTTTTGTGTATATTTTTTGATCAAATTTTGCCAAAAATTGACAAATTAAGTCCTCGTTAGTATAGTGGTGAGTATCCCCGCCTGTCACGTGGGAGACCGGGGTTCAATTCCCCGACGGGGAGTTTTGAACTTTTAATCTCTTTTCTGTGTGCTGTTTCACGTTGTTTCATTGAGATAACAAAAATGCCTTATCCAAATTGAATCCAGGGTTTATGTCAACTTGAAAAAAATCTTACATGTAAGTTTCATGGCCAGTGCTACAAGCACAGTTTGCGAGGTCCCCATGACCTGGCTTTAGGTATATTTATCAAAGTAATAAATAGTGATTCAATACACTGCTTGGTTAGAGCAGGAGAAAAGACTTTAGAGTGCTATGCATTGCAAGAGTAAAATTATGTTGTCAATATTACTGACTTTTCATTTTCCAAATACTAGGTTAAATATTTCTTTAGGGTTTTAAATTAGATTGAAAAAATGTAGCATATAATCTCTTTGGCCAATGACATACAAATTTCGATAGCTAACCATGACATGTTTTTTGGGTATATTTTTTGATATTATTTTGCCAAAAATTGTCCAAGTAAGTCCTCGTTAGTATAGTGTGAAGTGTTTCTGCCTGTCATGCGGGAGGCTGGGGTTCAATTCCCCGACGGGGAGTTTTGAACTTTTAATCTATTTTTTTTGCATGCTGTTTCACTTTGTTTCATTGAGATAACAAAAATGCCTTATCTAAATTGAATCCAGGGATTATGTCAACTTGAAAAAAATCTTGCATGTAAGCTTCATGGCCAGTGCTACAAGTAGAATTTACGAGGTCCCCATGACCTGGTTTTGGGTATATTTATCAAAGTAATAAATAGTGATTCAATACACTGCTTGGTTAGAGGAGGAGAAAAGACTTTAGAGTGCTATGCATTGCAAGAGTAAAATTATGTTGTCAAAATTACTGACTTTTCATTTGCCAAATAATAGTTTAAATATTTCTTTAGGGTTTTAAATTAGCTTGAAAAAATGTAGCATATAATCTCTTTGGCCAATGACATACACATTTCGATAGCTAACCATGACATGTTTTTTGTGTATATTTTTTGATCATATTTTGCCAAAAATTGACCAAGTAAGTCCTCATTAGTATAGTGTGAAGTATCCCCGCCTGACCTGCGGGAGACCGGGGTTTGATTTCTCGACTGGGAGTTTTGAACTTTCAATCTCTTTTTTTGCATGCTGTTTCACTTTGTTTTATTGAGATAACAAAAATGCCTTATCTAAATTGAATCCAGGGTTTCTGTCAACTTGAAAAAATCTTGCATGTAAGCTTCATGGCCAGTGCTACAAGTACAATTTGTGAGGTCACCATGACCTGGTTTTGGGTATATTTATCAAAGTAATAAATAGTGATTCAATACACTGCTTGGTAAGAGCAGGAGAAAAGACTTTAGAGTGCTATGCATTGCAAGAGTAAAATTATGTTGTCAATATTACTGACTTTTCATTTGCCAAATAATAGGTTAAATATTTCTTTAGGGTTTTAAATTAGCTTGAAAAAATGTAGCATATAATCTCTTTGGCCAATGACATACAAATTTCGATAGCTAACCATGACATGTTTTTTGGGTATATTTTTTGATCATATTTTACCAAAAATTGACCAAGTAAGTCCTCGTTAGTATAGTGTGAAGTGTCTCCTCCTGTCATGCGGGAGCTGGGGTTCAATTCCCCGATGGGGAGTTTTTAACTTTTAATCTCTTTTTTTGCATGCTGTTTCACTTTGTTTCATTGAGATAACAAAAATGCCTTATCTAAATTGAATCCAGGGATTATGTCAACTTGAAAAAAATCTTGTATGTAAGCTTCATGGCCAGTGCTACAAGTACAGTTTGCGAGGTCCCCATGACCTGGCTTTAGGTATATTTATCAAAGTAATAAATAGTAATTCAATACACTGCTTGGTTAGAGCAGGAGAATAGACTTTAGAGTGCTATGCATTGCAAGAGTAAAATTATGTTGTCAAAATTACTGACTTTTCATTTGCCAAATAATAGGTTAAATATTTCTTTAGGGTTTTAAATTAGCTTGAAAAAATGTAGCATATAATCTCTTTGGCCAATGACATAAACATTTCAATAGCTAACCATGACATGTTTTTTGGGTATATTTTTTGATCATATTTTGCCAAAAATTGACCAAGTAAGTCCTCGTTAGTATAGTGTGAAGTATCCCCACCTGACCTGCGGGAGACCGGGGTTTGATTTCACGACTGGGAGTTTTGAACTTTCAATCTCTTTTTTTGCATGCTGTTTCACTTTGTTTCATTGAGATAACAAAAATGCCTTATCTAAATTGAATCCAGGGTTTATGTCAACTTGAAAAAATATTGCATGTAAGCTTCATGGCCAGTGCTACAAGTACAATTTGTGAGGTCACCATGACCTGGTTTTGGATATATTTATCAAAGTAATAAATAGTGATTCAATACACTGCTTGGTTAGAGCAGGAGAAAAGACTTTAGAGTGCTATGCATTGCAAGAGTAAAATTATGTTGTCAATATTACTGACTTTTCATTTGCCAAATAATAGGTTAAATATTTCTTTAGGGTTTTAAATTAGCTTGAAAAAATTTAGCATATAATCTCTTTGGCCAATGACATACAAATTTCGATAGCTAACCATGACATGTTTTTTGTGTATATTTTTTTATCAAATTTTGCCAAAAATTGAACTAGTAAGTCCTCGTTAGTATAGTGGTGAGCATCCCCGCCTGTCATGTGGGAGACCGGGGTTCAATTCCCCGACGGGGAGTTTTGAACTTTTAATCTCTTTTCTGTGTGCTGTTTCACGTTGTTTCATTGAGATAACAAAAATGCCTTATCCAAATTGAATCCAGGGTTTATGTCAACTTGAAAAAAATCTTGCATTTAAGTTTCATGGCCAGTGCTACAAGTACAGTTTGCGAGGTCCCCATGACCTGGTTTTGGGTATATTTATCAAAGTAATAAATAGTGATTCATTACACTGCTTGGTTAGAGCAGGAGAAAAGACTTTAGAGTGCTATGCATTGCAAGAGTAAAATTATGTTTTCAATATTACTGACTTTTCATTTTCCAAATACTTGGTTAAATATTTCTTTAGGGTTTTAAATTAGCTTGAAAAAATGTAGCATATAATCTCTTTGGCCAATGACATACAAATTTCGATAGCTAACCATGACATGTTTTTTGGGTATATTTTTTGATCATATTTTGCCAAAAATTGACCAAGTAAATCTTCGTTAGTATAGTGTGAAGTATCCCCGCCTGACCTGCGGGAGACCAGGGTTTGATTTCTCGACTGGGAGTTTTGAACTTTCAATCTCTTTTTTTGCATGCTGTTTCACTTTGTTTCATTGAGATAACAAAAATGCCTTATCTAAATTGAATCCAGGGTTTCTGTCAACTTGAAAAAATCTTGCATGTAAGCTTCATGGCCAGTGCTACAAGTACAATTTGTGAGGTCACCATGACCTGGTTTTGGATATATTTATCAAAGTAATAAATAGTGATTCAATACACTGCTTGGTTAGAGCAGGAGAAAAGACTTTAGAGTGCTATGCATTGCAAGAGTAAAATTATGTTGTCAATATTACTGACTTTTCATTTGCCAAATAATAGGTTAAATATTTCTTTAGGGTTTTAAATTAGCTTGAAAAAATTTAGCATATAATCTCTTTGGCCAATGACATACAAATTTCGATAGCTAACCATGACATGTTTTTTGTGTATATTTTTTTATCAAATTTTGCCAAAAATTGAACTAGTAAGTCCTCGTTAGTATAGTGGTGAGTATCCCCGCCTGTCACGTGGGAGACCGGGGTTCAATTCCCCGACGGGGTGTTTTGAACTTTTAATCTCTTTTCTGTGTGCTGTTTCACGTTGTTTCATTGAGATAACAAAAATGCCTTATCCAAATTGAATCCAGGGTTTATGTCAACTTGAAAAAAATCTTGCATTTAAGTTTCATGGCCAGTGCTACAAGTACAGTTTGCGAGGTCCCCATGACCTGGTTTTGGGTATATTTATCAAAGTAATAAATAGTGATTCATTACACTGCTTGGTTAGAGCAGGAGAAAAGACTTTAGAGTGCTATGCATTGCAAGAGTAAAATTATGTTTTCAATATTACTGACTTTTCATTTTCCAAATACTTGGTTAAATATTTCTTTAGGGTTTTAAATTAGCTTGAAAAAATGTAGCATATAATCTCTTTGGCCAATGACATACAAATTTCGATAGCTAACCATGACATGTTTTTTGGGTATATTTTTTGATCATATTTTGCCAAAAATTGACCAAGTAAATCTTCGTTAGTATAGTGTGAAGTATCCCCGCCTGACCTGCGGGAGACCGGGGTTTGATTTCTCGACTGGGAGTTTTGAACTTTCAATCTCTTTTTTTGCATGCTGTTTCACTTTGTTTCATTGAGATAACAAAAATGCCTTATCTAAATTGAATCCAGGGTTTATGTCAACTTGAAAAAATCTTGCATGTAAGCTTCATGGCCAGTGCTACAAGTACAATTTGTGAGGTCACCATGACCTGGTTTTGGATATATTTATCAAAGTTATAAATAGTGATTCAATACACTGCTTGGTTAGAGCAGGAGAAAAGACTTTAGAGTGCTATGCATTGCAAGAGTAAAATTATGTTGTCAATATTACTGACTTTTCATTTGCCAAATAATAGGTTAAATATTTCTTTAGGGTTTTAAATTAGCTTGAAAAAATGTAGCATATAATCTCTTTGGCCAATGACATACAAATTTCGATAGCTAACCATGACATGTTTTTTGGGTATATTTTTTTATATTATTTTGCTAAAAATTGACCAAGTAAGTCCTCGTTAGTATAGTGTGAAGTGTTTCCGCCTGTCATGCGGGAGGATGGGGTTCAATTCCCCGACTGGGAGTTTTGAACTTTTAATCTATTTTTTTTGCATGCTGTTTCACTTTGTTTCATTGAGATAACAAAAATGCCTTATCTAAATTGAATCCAGGGATTATGTCAACTTGAAAAAAATCTTCCATGTAAGCTTCATGGCCAGTACTACAAGTAGAGTTTACGAGGTCCCCATGACCTGGCTTTAGGTATATTTATCAAAGTAATAAATAGTGATTCAATACACTGCTTGGTTAGAGCAGGAGAAAAGACTTTAGAGTGCTATGGATTGCAAGAGTAAAATTATGTTGTCAATATTACTGACTTTTCATTTTCCAAATAATAGGTTAAATATTTCTTTAGGGTTTTAAATTAGCTTGAAAAAATGTAGCATATAATCTCTTTGGCCAATGACATACACATTTCGATAGCTAACCATGACATGTTTTTTGGGTATATTTTTTGATCAAATTTTGCTAAAAATTGACCAAGTAAGTCCTCGATAGTATAGTGGTGAGTATCCCCGCCTGTCACGCGGGAGACCGGGGTTCAATTCCCTGACGGGGAGTTTTGAACTTTTAATCTCTTTTATGTGTGCTGTTTCACGTTGTTTCATTGAGAAAACAAAAAAAAATATCCAAATTGAATCCAGGGTTTATGTCAACTTGAAAAAAAGCTTGCATGTAAGCTTCATGGCCAGTGCTACAAGTACAGTTTGCGAGGTCCCCATGGCCTGGCTTTAGGTATATTTATCAAAGTAATAAATAGTTATTCAATACACTGCTTGGTTAGAGCAGGAGAATAGACTTTAGAGTGCTATGCATTGCAAGAGTAAAATTATGTTGTCAAAATTACTGACTTTTCATTTGCCAAATAATAGGTTCAATATTTCTTTAGGGTTTTAAATTAGCTTGAAAAAATGTAGCATATAATCTCTTTGGCCAATGACATACACATTTCGATCGCTAACCATGACATGTTTTTTGGGTATATTTTTTGATCATATTTTGCCAAAAATTGACCAAGTAAGTCCTCGTTAGTATAGTGTGAAGTATCCCCGCCTGACCTGCAGAGGACCGGGGTTTGATTTCTCGACGGGGAGTTTTGAACTTTCAATCTCTTTTTTTGCATGCTGTTTCACTTTGTTTCATTGAGATAACAAAAATGCTTTATCTAAATTGAATCCAGGGTTTATGTCAATTTGAAAAAATCTTGCATGTAAGCTTCATGGCCAGTGCTACAAGTACAATTTGTGAGGTCACCATGACCTGGTTTTGGATATATTTATCAAAGTAATAAATAGTGATTCAATACACTGCTTGGTTAGTGCAGGAGAAAAGACTTTAGAGTGCTATGCATTGCAAGAGTAAAATTATGTTGTCAATATTACTGACTTTTCATTTGCCAAATAATAGGTTCAATATTTCTTTATGGTTTTAAATTAGCTTGAAAAAATGTAGCATATAATCTCTTTGGCCAATGACATACACATTTCGATCGCTAACCATGACATGTTTTTTGGGTATATTTTTTGATCATATTTTGCCAAAAATTGACCAAGTAAGTCCTCATTAGTATAGTGTGAAGTATCCCCGCCTGACCTGCAGAGGACAGGGGTTTGATTTCTCGACGGGGAGTTTTGAACTTTCAATCGCTTTTTTTGCATGCTGTTTCACTTTGTTTCATTGAGATAACAAAAATGCCTTATCTAAATTGAATCCAGGGTTTATGTCAACTTGAAAAAATCTTGCATGTAAGCTTCATGGCCAGTGCTACAAGTAGAATTTACGAGGTCCCCATGACCTGGTTTTGGGTATATTTATCAAAGTAATAAATAGTGATTCAATACACTGCTTGGTTAGAGCAGGAGAAAAGACTTTAGAGTGCTATGCATTGCAAGAGTAAAATTATGTTGTCAATATTACTGACTTTTCATTTTCCAAATAATAGGTTAAATATTTCTTTAGGGTTTAAAATAAGCTTGAAAAAATGTAGCATATAATCTCTTTGGCCAATGACATACACATTTCGATAGCTAACCATGACATGTTTTTTGGGTTTATTTTTTGATCAAATTTTGCCAAAAATTGACCAAGTGAGTCCTCGTTAGTATAGTGGTGAGTATCCCCGCCTGTCATGCGGAGACCGGGGTTCAATTCCCCGACGGGGAGTTTTGAACTTTTAATCTCTTTTCTGTGTGCTGTTTCACGTTGTTTCATTGAGATTACAAAAATGCCTTATCCAAATTGAATCCAGGGTTTATGTCAACTTGAAAAAAATCTTGCATGTAAGTTTCATGGCCAGTGCTACAAGTACAGTTTGCGAGGTCCCCATGACCTGGATTTGGGTATATTTATCAAAGTAATAAATAGTGATTCATTACACTGCTTGGTTAGAGCAGGAGAAAAGACTTTAGAGTGCTATGCATTGCAAGAGTAAAATTATGTTTTCAATATTACTGACTTTTCATTTTCCAAATACTTGGTTAAATATTTCTTTAGGGTTTTAAATTAGCTTGAAAAAATGTAGCATATAATCTCTTTGGCCAATGACATACAAATTTCGATAGCTAACCATGACATGTTTTTTGGGTATATTTTTTGATCATATTTTGCCAAAAATTGACCAAGTAAATCTTCGTTAGTATAGTGTGAAGTATCCCCGCCTGACCTGCGGGAGACCGGGGTTTGATTTCTCGACTGGGAGTTTTGAACTTTCAATCTCTTTTTTTGCATGCTGTTTCACTTTGTTTCATTGAGATAACAAAAATGCCTTATCTAAATTGAATCCAGGGTTTATGTCAACTTGAAAAAATCTTGCATGTAAGCTTCATGGCCAGTGCTACAAGTACAATTTGTGAGGTCACCATGACCTGGTTTTGGATATATTTATCAAAGTTATAAATAGTGATTCAATACACTGCTTGGTTAGAGCAGGAGAAAAGAATTTAGAGTGCTATGCATTGCAAGAGTAAAATTATGTTGTCAATATTACTGACTTTTCATTTGCCAAATAATAGGTTAAATATTTCTTTAGGGTTTTAAATTAGCTTGAAAAAATGTAGCATATAATCTCTTTGGCCAATGACATACAAATTTCGATAGCTAACCATGACATGTTTTTTGGGTATATTTTTTGATATTATTTTGCCAAAAATTGACCAAGTAAGTCCTCGTTAGTATAGTGTGAAGTGTTTCCGCCTGTCATGCGGGAGGATGGGGTTCAATTCCCCGACGGGGAGTTTTGAACTTTTAATCTATTTTTTTTGCATGCTGTTTCACTTTGTTTCATTGAGATAACAAAAATGCCTTATCTAAATTGAATCCAGGGATTATGTCAACTTGAAAAAAATCTTCCATGTAAGCTTCATGGCCAGTACTACAAGTAGAGTTTACGAGGTCCCCATGACCTGGCTTTAGGTATATTTATCAAAGTAATAAATAGTGATTCAATACACTGCTTGGTTAGAGCAGGAGAAAAGACTTTACAGTGCTATGGATTGCAAGAGTAAAATTATGTTGTCAATATTACTGACTTTTCATTTTCCAAATAATAGGTTAAATATTTCTTTAGGGTTTTAAATTAGCTTGAAAAAATGTAGCATATAATCTCTTTGGCCAATGACATACACATTTCGATAGCTAACCATGACATGTTTTTTGGGTATATTTTTTGATCAAATTTTGCCAAAAATTGACCAAGTAAGTCCTCGTTAGTATAGTGGTGAGTATCCCCGCCTGTCACGCGGGAGACCGGGGTTCAATTCCCTGATGGGGAGTTTTGAACTTTTAATCTCTTTTATGTGTGCTGTTTCACGTTGTTTCATTGAGATAACAAAAAAAAATATCCAAATTGAATCCAGCGTTTATGTCAACTTGAAAAAAATCTTGCATGTATGCTTCATGGCCAGTGCTACAAGTACAGTTTGCGAGGTCCCCATGGCCTGGCTTTAGGTATATTTATCAAAGTAATAAATAGTTATTCAATACACTGCTTGGTTAGAGCAGGAGAATAGACTTTAGAGTGCTATGCATTGCAAGAGTAAAATTATGTTGTCAAAATTACTGACTTTTCATTTGCCAAATAATAGGTTCAATATTTCTTTAGGGTTTTAAATTAGCTTGAAAAATGTAGCATATAATCTCTTTGGCCAATGACATACACATTTCGATCGATAACCATGACATGTTTTTTGGGTATATTTTTTGATCATATTTTGCCAAAAATTGACCAAGTAAGTCCTCGTTAGTATAGTGTGAAGTATCCCCGCCTGACCTGCAGAGGACCGGGGTTTGATTTCTCGACGGGGAGTTTTGAACTTTCAATCGCTATTTTTGCATGCTGTTTCACTTTGATTCATTGAGATAACAAAAATGCCTTATCTAAATTGAATCCAGGGTTTATGTCAACTTGAAAAAATCTTGCATGTAAGCTTCATGGCCAGTGCTACAAGTAGAATTTACGAGGTCCCCATGACCTGGTTTTGGGTATATTTATCAAAGAAATAAATAGTTATTCAATACACTGCTTGGTTAGAGCAGGAGAATAGACTTTAGAGTGCTATGCATTGCAAGAGTAAAATTATGTTGTCAAAATTACTGACTTTTCATTTGCCAAATAATAGGTTCAATATTTCTTTAGTGTTTTAAATTAGCTTGAAAAATGTAGCATATAATCTCTTTGGCCAATGACATACAAATTTCGATCGCTAACCATGACATGTTTTTTGGGAATATTTTTTGATCATATTTTGCCAAAAATTGACCAAGTAAGTCCTCGTTAGTATAGTGTGAAGTATCCCCGCCTGACCTGCGCGAGACCGGGGTTTGATTTCTCGACTGGGAGTTTTGAACTTTCAATCTCTTTTTTTGCATGCTGTTTCACTTTGTTTCATTGAGATAACAAAAATGCCTTATCTAGATTAAATCCAGGGTTTATGTCAACTTGAAAAAATCTTGCATGTAAGCTTCATGGCCAGTGCTACAAGTACAATTTGTGAGGTCACCATGACCTGGTTTTGGGTATATTTATCAAAGTAATAAATAGTGATTCAATACACTGCTTGGTTAGAGCAGGAGAAAAGACTTTAGAGTGCTATGCATTGCAAGAGTAAAATTATGTTGTCAATATTACTGACTTTTCATTTTCCAAATAATAGGTTAAATATTTCTTTAGGGTTTTAAATTAGCTTGAAAAAATGTAGCATATAATCTCTTTGGCCAATGACATACAAATTTCGAAAGCTAACCATGACATGTTTTTTGGGTATATTTTTTGATATTATTTTGCCAAAAATTGACCAAGTAAGTCCTCGTTAGTATAGTGTGAAGTGATTCCGCCTGTCATGCGGGAGGCTGGGGTTCAATTCCCCGACGGGGAGTTTTGAACTTTTAATCTATTTTTTTTGCATGCTGTTTCACTTTGTTTCATTGAGATAACAAAAATGCCTTATCAAAATTGATTCGAGGGATTATGTCAACTTGAAAAAAATCTTCCATGTAAGCTTCATGGCCAGTGCTACAAGTACAGTTTGTGAGGTCCCCATGACCTGGCTTTAGGTATATTTATCAAAGTAATAAATAGTTATTCAATACACTGCTTGGTTAGAGGAGGAGAATAGACTTTAGTGTGCTATGCATTGCAAGAGTAAAATTATGTTGTCAAAATTACTGACCTTTCATTTGCCAAATAATAGTTTAAATATTTCTTTAGGGTTTTAAATTAGCTTGAAAAAATGTAGCATATGAACTTTCAATCTCTTTTTTTGCATGCTGTTTCACTTTGTTTCATTGAGATAACAAAAATGCCTTATCTAAATTGAATCCAGGGTTTCTGTCAACTTGAAAAAATCTTGCATGTAAGCTTCATGGCCAGTGCTACAAGTACAATTTGTGAGGTCACCATGACCTGGTTTTGGTTATATTTATCAAAGTAATAAATAGTGATTCAATACACTGCTTGGTTAGAGCAGGAGAAAAGACTTTAGAGTGCTATGCATTACAAGAGTAAAATTATGTTGTCAATATTACTGACTTTTCATTTGCCAAATAATAGGTTAAATATTTCTTTAGGGTTTTAAATTAGCTTGAAAAAATGTAGCATATAATCTCTTTGGCCAATGACATACAAATTTCGATAGCTAACCATGACATGTTTTTTGGGTATATTTTTTGATCAAATTTTGCCAAAAATTTACCAAGTAAGTCCTCGTTAGTATAGTGGTGAGTATCCCCACCTGTCACGCGGGAGACCGGGGTTCAATTCCCCGATGGGGAGTTTTGAACTTTTAATCTCTTTTCTGTGTGCTGTTTCACGTTGTTTCATTGAGATAACAAAAATTCCTTATCCAAATTGAATCCAGGGTTTATGTCAACTTGAAAAAAATCTTGCATGTAAGTTTCATGGCCAGTGCTACAAGTACAGTTTGTGAGGTCCCCATGACCTGGCTTTAGGTATATTTATCAAAGTAATAAATAGTTATTCAATACACTGCTTGGTTAGAGCAGGAGAATAGACTTTAGAGTGCTATGCATTGCAAGAGTAAAATTATGTTGTCAAAATTACTGACTTTTCATTTGCCAAATATTATGTTAAATATTTCTTTAGGGTTTTAAATTAGCTTGAAAAAATGTAGCATATAATCTCTTTGGCCAATGACATACACATTTCAATAGCTAACCATGACATGTTTTTTGTGTATATTTTTTGATCATATTTTGCCAAAAATGGACCAAGTAAGTCCTCGTTAGTATAGTGTGAAGCATCCCCGCCTGACCTGCGGGAGACCGGGGTTTGATTTCTCGACTGGGAGTTTTGAACTTTCAATCTCTTTTTTTGCATGCTGTTTCACTTTGTTTCATTGAGATAACAAAAATGCCTTATCTAAATTGAATCCAGGGTTTATGTCAACTTGAAAAAATCTTGCATGTAAGCTTCATGGCCAGTGCTACAAGTACAATTTGTGTGGTCACCATGACCTGGTTTTGGATATATTTATCAAAGTAATAAATAGTGATTCAATACACTGCTTGGTTAGAGCAGGAGAAAAGACTTTAGAGTGCTATGCATTGCAAGAGTAAAATTATGTTGTCAATATTACTGACTTTTCATTTGCCAAATAATAGGTTAAATATTTCTTTAGGGTTTTAAATTAGCTTGAAAAAATGTAGCATATAATCTCTTTGGCCAATGACATACAAATTTCGATAGCTAACCATGACATGTTTTTTGGGTGAATTTTTTGATATTATTTTGCCAAAAATTGACCAAGTAAGTCCTCATTAGTATAGTATGAAGTGTTTCCGATTGTCATGCGGGAGGCTGGGGTTCAATTTCCCGACAGGGAGTTTTGAACTTTTAATCTATTTTTTTTGCATGCTGTTTCACTTTGTTTCATTGAGATAACAAAAATGCCTTATCTAAATTAAGTCCAGGGATTATGTCAACTTGAAAAAAATCTTGCATGTAAGCTTCATGGCCAGTGCTACAAGTAGAATTTACGAGGTCCCCATGACCTGGCTTTAGGTATATTTATCAAAGTAATAAATAGTGATTCAATACACTGCTTGGTTAGAGCAGGAAAAAAGACTTTAGAGTGCTATGCATTGCAAGAGTAAAATTATGTTGTCAAAATTACTGACTTTTCATTTGCCAAATAATAGGTTAAATATTTCTTTAGGGTTTTAAATTAGCTTGAAAAAATGTAGCAT
Organism: Taudactylus pleione; assembly: GCA_031769625.1. Lineage (NCBI taxonomy): Eukaryota > Metazoa > Chordata > Amphibia > Anura > Myobatrachidae > Taudactylus > Taudactylus pleione. Next base: position 15,375,669 of record JAUIMM010000116.1, on the reverse strand, counting down.
ATAATCTCTTTGGCCAATGACATACACATTTCGATAGCTAACCATGACATGTTTTTTGGGTATATTTTTTGATCATATTTTGCCAAAAATTGACCAAGTAAGTCCTCGTTAGTATAGTATGAAGTATCCCCGCCTGACCTGCGGGAGACCAGGGTTTGATTTCTCGACGGGGAGTTTTGAACTTTCAATCTCTTTTTTTGCATGCTGTTTCACTTTGTTTCATTGAGATAACAAAAATGCCTTACCTAAATTAAATCCAGGGTTTATGTCAACTTGAAAAAATCTTGCATGTAAGCTTCATGGCCAGTGCTACAAGTACAATTTGTGAGGTCACCATGACCTGGTTTTGGGTATATTTATCAAAGTAATAAATAGTGATTCAATACACTGCTTGGTTAGAGCAGGAGAAAAGACTTTAGAGTGCTATGCATTGCAAGAGTAAAATTATGTTGTCAATATTACTGACTTTTCATTTTCCAAATAATAGGTTAAATATTTCTTTCGGGTTTTAAATTAGCTTGAAAAAATGTAGCATATAATCTCTTTGGCCAATGACATACAAATTTCGATAGCTAACCATGACATGTTTTTTGGGTATATTTTTTGATATTATTTTGCCAAAAATTGACCAAGTAAGTCCTCGTTAGTATAGTGTGAAGTGATTCCGCCTGTCATGCGGGAGGCTGGGGTTCAATTCCCCGACGGGGAGTTTTGAACTTTTAATCTCTTTTATGTGTGCTGTTTCACGTTGTTTCATTGAGATAACAAAAAAAAATATCCAAATTGAATCCAGCGTTTATGTCAACTTGAAAAAAAGCTTGCATGTAAGCTTCATGGCCAGTGCTACAAGTACAGTTTGCGAGGTCCCCATGGCCTGGCTTTAGGTATATTTATCAAAGTAATAAATAGTTATTCAATACACTGCTTGGTTAGAGCAGGAGAATAGACTTTAGAGTGCTATGCATTGCAAGAGTAAAATTATGTTGTCAAAATTACTGACTTTTCATTTGCCAAATAATAGGTTCAATATTTCTTTAGGGTTTTAAATTAGCTTGAAAAAATGTAGCATATAATCTCTTTGGCCAATGACATACACATTTCGATCGCTAACCATGACATGTTTTTTGGGTATATTTTTTGATCATATTTTGCCAAAAATTGACCAAGTAAGTCCTCGTTAGTATAGTGTGAAGTATCCCCGCCTGACCTGCAGAGGACCGGGGTTTGATTTCTCGACGGGGAGTTTTGAACTTTCAATCGCTATTTTTGCATGCTGTTTCACTTTGTTTCATTGAGATAACAAAAATGCCTTATCTAAATTGAATCCAGGGTTTATGTCAACTTGAAAAAATCTTGCATGTAAGCTTCATGGCCAGTGCTACAAGTAGAATTTACGAGGTCCCCATGACCTGGTTTTGGGTATATTTATCAAAGTAATAAATAGTGATTCAATACACTGCTTGGTTAGAGCAGGAGAAAAGACTTTAGAGTGCTATGCATTGCAAGAGTAAAATTATGTTGTCAAAATTACTGACTTTTCATTTGCCAAATAATAGGTTAAATATTTCTTTAGGGTTTTAAATTAGCTTGAAAAAATGTAGCATATAATCTCTTTGGCCAATGACATACACATTTCAATAGCTAACCATGACATGTTTTTTGTGTATATTTTTTGATCATATTTTGCCAAAAATGGACCAAGTAAGTCCTCGTTAGTATAGTGTGAAGTATCCCCGCCTGACCTGCGGGAGACCGGGGTTTGATTTCTCGACTGGGAGTTTTGAACTTTCAATCTCTTTTTTTGCATGCTGTTTCACTTTGTTTCACTGAGATAACAAAAATGCCTTATCTAAATTAAATCCAGGGTTTATGTCAACTTGAAAAAATCTTGCATGTAAGCTTCATGGCCAGTGCTACAAGTACAATTTGTGAGGTCCCCATGACCTGGTTTTGGGTATATTTATCAAAGTAATAAATAGTGATTCAATACACTGCTTGGTTAGAGCAGGAGAAAAGACTTTAGAGTGCTATGCATTGCAAGATTAAAATTATGTTGTCAATATTACTGACTTTTCATTTTCCAAATAATAGGTTAAATATTTCTTTAGGGTTTTAAATTAGCTTGAAAAAATGTAGCATATAATCTCTTTGGCCAATGACATACACATTTCGATAGCTAACCATGACATGTTTTTTGGGTATATTTTTTGATCAAATTTTGCCAAAAATTGACCAAGTAAGTCCTCGTTATTATAGTGGTGACTATCCCTGCCTGTCACGCGGGAGACCGGGGTTCAATTCCCCGACGGGGAGTTTTGAACTTTTAATCTCTTTTATGTGTGCTGTTTCACGTTGTTTCATTGAGATAACAAAAAAAAATATCCAAATTGAATCCAGCGTTTATGTCAACTTGAAAAAAATCTTGCATGTAAGCTTCATGGCCAGTGCTACAAGTACAGTTTGCGAGGTCCCCATGGCCTGGCTTTAGGTATATTTATCAAAGTAATAAATAGTTATTCAATACACTGCTTGGTTAGAGCAGGAGAATAGACTTTAGAGTGCTATGCATTGCAAGAGTAAAATTATGTTGTCAAAATTACTGACTTTTCATTTGTCAAATAATAGGTTCAATATTTCTTTAGGGTTTTAAATTAGCTTGAAAAATGTAGCATATAATCTCTTTGGCCAATGACATACACATTTCGATCGATAACCATGACATGTTTTTTGGGTATATTTTTTGATCATATTTTGCCAAAAATTGACCAAGTAAGTCCTCGTTAGTATAGTGTGAAGTATCCCCGCCTGACCTGCAGAGGACCGGGGTTTGATTTCTCGACGGGGAGTTTTGAACTTTCAATCGCTATTTTTGCATGCTGTTTCACTTTGTTTCATTGAGATAACAAAAATGCCTTATCTAAATTGAATCCAGGGTTTATGTCAACTTGAAAAAATCTTGCATGTAAGCTTCAAGGCCAGTGCTACAAGTAGAATTTACGAGGTCCCCATGACCTGGTTTTGGGTATATTTATCAAAGTAATAAATAGTGATTCAATACACTGCTTGGTTAGAGCAGGAGAAAAGACTTTAGAGTGCTATGCATTGCAAGAGTAAAATTATGTTGTCAAAATTACTGACTTTTCATTTGCCAAATAATAGGTTAAATATTTCTTTAGGGTTTTAAATTAGCTTGAAAAAATGTAGCATATAATCTCTTTGGCCAATGACATACACATTTCAATAGCTAACCATGACATGTTTTTTGTGTATATTTTTTGATCATATTTTGCCAAAAATGGACCAAGTAAGTCCTCGTTAGTATAGTGTGAAGTGATTCCACCTGTCATGCGGGAGGCTGGGGTTCAATTCCCCGACGGGGAGTTTTGAACTTTTAATCTATTTTTTTTGCATGCTGTTTCACTTTGTTTCATTGAGATAACAAAAATGCCTTATCTAAATTGAATCGAGGGATTATGTCAACTTGAAAAAAATCTTCCATGTAAGCTTCATGGCCAGTACTACAAGTAGAGTTTACGAGGTCCCCATGACCTGGCTTTAGGTATATTTATCAAAGTAATAAATAGTGATTCAATACACTGCTTGGTTAGAGCAGGAGAAAAGACTTTAGAGTGCTATGGATTGCAAGAGTAAAATTATGTTGTCAATATTACTGACTTTTCATTTTCCAAATAATAGGTTAAATATTTCTTTAGGGTTTTAAATTAGCTTGAAAAAATGTAGCATATAATCTCTTTGGCCAATGACATACACATTTCAATAGCTAACCATGACATGTTTTTTGTGTATATTTTTTGATCATATTTTGCCAAAAATGGACCAAGTAAGTCCTCGTTAGTATAGTGTGAAGTATCCCCGCCTGACCTGCGGGAAACCGGGGTTTGATTTCTCGACTGGGAGTTTTGAACTTTCAATCTCTTTTTTTGCATGCTGTTTCACTTTGTTTCACTGAGATAACAAAAATGCCTTATCTAAATTAAATCCAGGGATTATGTCAACTTGAAAAAATCTTGCATGTAAGCTTCATGGCCAGTGCTACAAGTACAATTTGTGAGGTCCCCATGACCTGGTTTTGGGTATATTTATCAAAGTAATAAATAGTGATTCAATACACTGCTTGGTTAGAGCAGGAGAAAAGACTTTAGAGTGCTATGCATTGCAAGATTAAAATTATGTTGTCAATATTACTGACTTTTCATTTTCCAAATAATAGGTTAAATATTTCTTTAGGGTTTTAAATTATCTTGAAAAAATGTAGCATATAATCTCTTTGGCCAATGACATACACATTTCGATAGCTAACCATGACATGTTTTTTGGGTATATTTTTTGATCAAATTTTGCCAAAAATTGACCAAGTAAGTCCTCGTTATTATAGTGGTGACTATCCCTGCCTGTCACGCGGGAGACCGGGGTTCAATTCCCCGACGGGGAGTTTTGAACTTTTAATCTCTTTTATGTGTGCTGTTTCACGTTGTTTCATTGAGATAACAAAAAAAAATATCCAAATTGAATCCAGCGTTTATGTCAACTTGAAAAAAAGCTTGCATGTAAGCTTCATGGCCAGTGCTACAAGTACAGTTTGCGAGGTCCCCATGGCCTGGCTTTAGGTATATTTATCAAAGTAATAAATAGTTATTCAATACACTGCTTGGTTAGAGCAGGAGAATAGACTTTAGAGTGCTATGCATTGCAAGAGTAAAATTATGTTGTCAAAATTACTGACTTTTCATTTGCCAAATAATAGGTTCAATATTTCTTTAGGGTTTTAAATTAGCTTGAAAAATGTAGCATATAATCTCTTTGGCCAATGACATACACATTTCGATCGATAACCATGACATGTTTTTTGGGTATATTTTTTGATCATATTTTGCCAAAAATTGACCAAGTAAGTCCTCGTTAGTATAGTGTGAAGTATCCCCGCCTGACCTGCAGAGGACCGGGGTTTGATTTCTCGGCGGGGAGTTTTGAACTTTCAATCGCTATTTTTGCATGCTGTTTCACTTTGTTTCATTGAGATAACAAAAATGCCTTATCTAAATTGAATCCAGGGTTTATGTCAACTTGAAAAAATCTTGCATGTAAGCTTCATGGCCAGTGCTACAAGTAGAATTTACGAGGTCCCCATGACCTGGTTTTGGGTATATTTATCAAAGTAATAAATAGTGATTCAATACACTGCTTGGTTAGAGCAGGAGAAAAGACTGTAGAGTGCTATGCATTGCAAGAGTAAAATTATGTTGTCAAAATTACTGACTTTTCATTTGCCAAATAATAGGTTAAATATTTCTTTAGGGTTTTAAATTAGCTTGAAAAAATGTAGCATATAATCTCTTTGGCCAATGACATACACATTTCAATAGCTAACCATGACATGTTTTTTGTGTATATTTTTTGATCATATTTTGCCAAAAATGGACCAAGTAAGTCCTCGTTAGTATAGTGTGAAGTGATTCCACCTGTCATGCGGGAGGCTGGGGTTCAATTCCCCGACGGGGAGTTTTGAACTTTTAATCTATTTTTTTTGCATGCTGTTTCACTTTGTTTCATTGAGATAACAAAAATGCCTTATCTAAATTGAATCGAGGGATTATGTCAACTTGAAAAAAATCTTCCATGTAAGCTTCATGGCCAGTACTACAAGTAGAGTTTACGAGGTCCCCATGACCTGGTTTTGGGTATATTTATCAAAGTAATAAATAGTGATTCAATACACTGCTTGGTTAGAGCAGGAGAAAAGACTTTAGAGTGCTATGCATTGCAAGAGTAAAATTATGTTGTCAAAATTACTGACTTTTCATTTGCCAAATAATAGGTTAAATATTTCTTTAGGGTTTTAAATTAGCTTGAAAAAATGTAGCATATAATCTCTTTGGCCAATGACATACACATTTCAATAGCTAACCATGACATGTTTTTTGTGTATATTTTTTGATCATATTTTGCCAAAAATGAACCAAGTAAGTCCTCGTTAGTATAGTGTGAAGTATCCCCGCCTGACCTGCGGGAGACCGGGGTTTGATTTCTCGACTGGGAGTTTTGAACTTTCAATCTCTTTTTTTGCATGCTGTTTCACTTTGTTTCACTGAGATAACAAAAATGCCTTATCTAAATTAAATCCAGGGTTTATGTCAACTTGAAAAAATCTTGCATGTAAGCTTCATGGCCAGTGCTACAAGTACAATTTGTGAGGTCCCCATGACCTGGTTTTGGGTATATTTATCAAAGTAATAAATAGTGATTCAATACACTGCTTGGTTAGAGCAGGAGAAAAGACTTTAGAGTGCTATGCATTGCAAGATTAAAATTATGTTGTCAATATTACTGACTTTTCATTTTCCAAATAATAGGTTAAATATTTCTTTAGGGTTTTAAATTAGCTTGAAAAAATGTAGCATATAATCTCTTTGGCCAATGACATACACATTTCGATAGCTAACCATGACATGTTTTTTGGGTATATTTTTTGATCAAATTTTGCCAAAAATTGACCAAGTAAGTCCTCGTTATTATAGTGGTGACTATCCCTGCCTGTCACGCGGGAGACCGGGGTTCAATTCCCCGACGGGGAGTTTTGAACTTTTAATCTCTTTTATGTGTGCTGTTTCACGTTGTTTCATTGAGATAACAAAAAAAAATATCCAAATTGAATCCAGCGTTTATGTCAACTTGAAAAAAAGCTTGCATGTAAGCTTCATGGCCAGTGCTACAAGTACAGTTTGCGAGGTCCCCATGGCCTGGCTTTAGGTATATTTATCAAAGTAATAAATAGTTATTCAATACACTGCTTGGTTAGAGCAGGATAATAGACTTTAGAGTGCTATGCATTGCAAGAGTAAAATTATGTTGTCAAAATTACTGACTTTTCATTTGTCAAATAATAGGTTCAATATTTCTTTAGGGTTTTAAATTAGCTTGAAAAATGTATCATATAATCTCTTTGGCCAATGACATACACATTTCGATCGATAACCATGACATGTTTTTTGGGTATATTTTTTGATCATATTTTGCCAAAAATTGACCAAGTAAGTCCTCGTTAGTATAGTGTGAAGTATCCCCGCCTGACCTGCAGAGGACCGGGGTTTGATTTCTCGACGGGGAGTTTTGAACTTTCAATCGCTATTTTTGCATGCTGTTTCACTTTGTTTCATTGAGATAACAAAAATGCCTTATCTAAATTGAATCCAGGGTTTATGTCAACTTGAAAAAATCTTGCATGTAAGCTTCATGGCCAGTGCTACAAGTAGAATTTACGAGGTCCCCATGACCTGGTTTTGGGTATATTTATCAAAGTAATAAATAGTGATTCAATACACTGCTTGGTTAGAGCAGGAGAAAAGACTTTAGAGTGCTATGCATTGCAAGAGTAAAATTATGTTGTCAAAATTACTGACTTTTCATTTGCCAAATAATAGGTTAAATATTTCTTTAGGGTTTTAAATTAGCTTGAAAAAATGTAGCATATAATCTCTTTGGCCAATGACATACACATTTCAATAGCTAACCATGACATGTTTTTTGTGTATATTTTTTGATCATATTTTGCCAAAAATGGACCAAGTAAGTCCTCGTTAGTATAGTGTGAAGTGATTCCACCTGTCATGCGGGAGGCTGGGGTTCAATTCCCCGACGGGGAGTTTTGAACTTTTAATCTATTTTTTTTGCATGCTGTTTCACTTTGTTTCATTGAGATAACAAAAATGCCTTATCTAAATTGAATCGAGGGATTATGTCAACTTGAAAAAAATCTTCCATGTAAGCTTCATGGCCAGTACTACAAGTAGAGTTTACGAGGTCCCCATGACCTGGCTTTAGGTATATTTATCAAAGTAATAAATAGTGATTCAATACACTGCTTGGTTAGAGCAGGAGAAAAGACTTTAGAGTGCTATGGATTGCAAGAGTAAAATTATGTTGTCAATATTACTGACTTTTCATTTTCCAAATAATAGGTTAAATATTTCTTTAGGGTTTTAAATTAGCTTGAAAAAATGTAGCATATAATCTCTTTGGCCAATGACATACACATTTCAATAGCTAACCATGACATGTTTTTTGTGTATATTTTTTGATCATATTTTGCCAAAAATGGACCAAGTAAGTCCTCGTTAGTATAGTGTGAAGTATCCCCGCCTGACCTGCGGGAGACCGGGGTTTGATTTCTCGACTGGGAGTTTTGAACTTTCAATCTCTTTTTTTGCATGCTGTTTCACTTTGTTTCACTGAGATAACAAAAATGCCTTATCTAAATTAAATCCAGGGTTTATGTCAACTTGAAAAAATCTTGCATGTAAGCTTCATGGCCAGTGCTACAAGTACAATTTGTGAGGTCCCCATGACCTGGTTTTGGGTATATTTATCAAAGTAATAAATAGTGATTCAATACACTGCTTGGTTAGAGCAGGAGAAAAGACTTTAGAGTGCTATGCATTGCAAGATTAAAATTATGTTGTCAATATTACTGACTTTTCATTTTCCAAATAATAGGTTAAATATTTCTTTAGGGTTTTAAATTATCTTGAAAAAATGTAGCATATAATCTCTTTGGCCAATGACATACACATTTCGATAGCTAACCATGACATGTTTTTTGGGTATATTTTTTGATCAAATTTTGCCAAAAATTGACCAAGTAAGTCCTCGTTATTATAGTGGTGACTATCCCTGCCTGTCACGCGGGAGACCGGGGTTCAATTCCCCGACGGGGAGTTTTGAACTTTTAATCTCTTTTATGTGTGCTGTTTCACGTTGTTTCATTGAGATAACAAAAAAAAATATCCAAATTGAATCCAGCGTTTATGTCAACTTGAAAAAAAGCTTGCATGTAAGCTTCATGGCCAGTGCTACAAGTACAGTTTGCGAGGTCCCCATGGCCTGGCTTTAGGTATATTTATCAAAGTAATAAATAGTTATTCAATACACTGCTTGGTTAGAGCAGGAGAATAGACTTTAGAGTGCTATGCATTGCAAGAGTAAAATTATGTTGTCAAAATTACTGACTTTTCATTTGCCAAATAATAGGTTCAATATTTCTTTAGGGTTTTAAATTAGCTTGAAAAATGTAGCATATAATCTCTTTGGCCAATGACATACACATTTCGATCGATAACCATGACATGTTTTTTGGGTATATTTTTTGATCATATTTTGCCAAAAATTGACCAAGTAAGTCCTCGTTAGTATAGTGTGAAGTATCCCCGCCTGACCTGCAGAGGACCGGGGTTTGATTTCTCGACGGGGAGTTTTGAACTTTCAATCGCTATTTTTGCATGCTGTTTCACTTTGTTTCATTGAGATAACAAAAATGCCTTATCTAAATTGAATCCAGGGTTTATGTCAACTTGAAAAAATCTTGCATGTAAGCTTCATGGCCAGTGCTACAAGTAGAATTTACGAGGTCCCCATGACCTGGTTTTGGGTATATTTATCAAAGTAATAAATAGTGATTCAATACACTGCTTGGTTAGAGCAGGAGAAAAGACTGTAGAGTGCTATGCATTGCAAGAGTAAAATTATGTTGTCAAAATTACTGACTTTTCATTTGCCAAATAATAGGTTAAATATTTCTTTAGGGTTTTAAATTAGCTTGAAAAAATGTAGCATATAATCTCTTTGGCCAATGACATACACATTTCAATAGCTAACCATGACATGTTTTTTGTGTATATTTTTTGATCATATTTTGCCAAAAATGGACCAAGTAAGTCCTCGTTAGTATAGTGTGAAGTGATTCCACCTGTCATGCGGGAGGCTGGGGTTCAATTCCCCGACGGGGAGTTTTGAACTTTTAATCTATTTTTTTTGCATGCTGTTTCACTTTGTTTCATTGAGATAACAAAAATGCCTTATCTAAATTGAATCGAGGGATTATGTCAACTTGAAAAAAATCTTCCATGTAAGCTTCATGGCCAGTACTACAAGTAGAGTTTACGAGGTCCCCATGACCTGGCTTTAGGTATATTTATCAAAGTAATAAATAGTGATTCAATACACTGCTTGGTTAGAGCAGGAGAAAAGACTTTAGAGTGCTATGGATTGCAAGAGTAAAATTATGTTGTCAATATTACTGACTTTTCATTTTCCAAATAATAGGTTAAATATTTCTTTAGGGTTTTAAATTAGCTTGAAAAAATGTAGCATATAATCTCTTTGGCCAATGACATACACATTTCAATAGCTAACCATGACATGTTTTTTGTGTATATTTTTTGATCATATTTTGCCAAAAATGGACCAAGTAAGTCCTCGTTAGTATAGTGTGAAGTATCCCCGCCTGACCTGCGGGAGACCGGGGTTTGATTTCTCGACTGGGAGTTTTGAACTTTCAATCTCTTTTTTTGCATGCTGTTTCACTTTGTTTCACTGAGATAACAAAAATGCCTTATCTAAATTAAATCCAGGGTTTATGTCAACTTGAAAAAATCTTGCATGTAAGCTTCATGGCCAGTGCTACAAGTACAATTTGTGAGGTCCCCATGACCTGGTTTTGGGTATATTTATCAAAGTAATAAATAGTGATTCAATACACTGCTTGGTTAGAGCAGGAGAAAAGACTTTAGAGTGCTATGCATTGCAAGATTAAAATTATGTTGTCAATATTACTGACTTTTCATTTTCCAAATAATAGGTTAAATATTTCTTTAGGGTTTTAAATTAGCTTGAAAAAATGTAGCATATAATCTCTTTGGCCAATGACATACACATTTCGATAGCTAACCATGACATGTTTTTTGGGTATATTTTTTGATCAAATTTTGCCAAAAATTGACCAAGTAAGTCCTCGTTATTATAGTGGTGACTATCCCTGCCTGTCACGCGGGAGACCGGGGTTCAATTCCCCGACGGGGAGTTTTGAACTTTTAATCTCTTTTATGTGTGCTGTTTCACGTTGTTTCATTGAGATAACAAAAAAAAATATCCAAATAGAATCCAGCGTTTATGTCAACTTGAAAAAAAGCTTGCATGTAAGCTTCATGGCCAGTGCTACAAGTACAGTTTGCGAGGTCCCCATGGCCTGGCTTTAGGTTTATTTATCAAAGTAATAAATAGTTATTCAATACACTGCTTGGTTAGAGCAGGAGAATAGACTTTAGAGTGCTATGCATTGCAAGAGTAAAATTATGTTGTCAAAATTACTGACTTTTCATTTGCCAAATAATAGGTTCAATATTTCTTTAGGGTTTTAAATTAGCTTGAAAAATGTAGCATATAATCTCTTTGGCCAATGACATACACATTTCGATCGATAACCATGACATGTTTTTTAGGTATATTTTTTGATCATATTTTGCCAAAAATTGACCAAGTAAGTCCTCGTTAGTATAGTGTGAAGTATCCCCGCCTGACCTGCAGAGGACCGGGGTTTGATTTCTCGACGGGGAGTTTTGAACTTTCAATCGCTATTTTTGCATGCTGTTTCACTTTGTTTCATTGAGATAACAAAAATGCCTTATCTAAATTGAATCGAGGGATTATGTCAACTTGAAAAAAATCTTCCATGTAAGCTTCATGGCCAGTACTACAAGTAGAGTTTACGAGGTCCCCATGACCTGGCTTTAGGTATATTTATCAAAGTAATAAATAGTGATTCAATACACTGCTTGGTTAGAGCAGGAGAAAAGACTTTAGAGTGCTATGGATTGCAAGAGTAAAATTATGTTGTCAATATTACTGACTTTTCATTTTCCAAATAATAGGTTAAATATTTCTTTAGGGTTTTAAATTAGCTTGAAAAAATGTAGCATATAATCTCTTTGGCCAATGACATACACATTTCGATAGCTAACCATGACATGTTTTTTGTGTATATTTTTTGATCATATTTTGCCAAAAATGGACCAAGTAAGTCCTCGTTAGTATAGTGTGAAGTGATTCCACCTGTCATGCGGGAGGCTGGGGTTCAATTCCCCGACGGGGAGTTTTGAACTTTTAATCTATTTTTTTTGCATGCTGTTTCACTTTGTTTCATTGAGATAACAAAAATGCCTTATCTAAATTGAATCGAGGGATTATGTCAACTTGAAAAAAATCTTCCATGTAAGCTTCATGGCCAGTACTACAAGTAGAGTTTACGAGGTCCCCATGACCTGGCTTTAGGTATATTTATCAAAGTAATAAATAGTGATTCAATACACTGCTTGGTTAGAGCAGGAAAAAAGACTTTAGAGTGCTATGCATTGCAAGAGTAAAATTATGTTGTCAAAATTACTGACTTTTCATTTGCCAAATAATAGGTTAAATATTTCTTTAGGGTTTTAAATTAGCTTGAAAAAATGTAGCATATAATCTCTTTGGCCAATGACATACACATTTCGATAGCTAACCATGACATGTTTTTTGGGAATATTTTTTGATCATATTTTGCCAAAAATTGACCAAGTAAGTCCTCGTTAGTATAGTGTGAAGTATCCCCGCCTGACCTGCGGGAGACCGGGGTTTGATTTCTCGACTGGGAGTTTTGAACTTTCAATCTCTTTTTTTGCATGCTGTTTCACTTTGTTTCATTGAGATAACAAAAATGCCTTATCTAAATTAAATCCAGGGTTTATGTCAACTTGAAAAAATCTTGCATGTAAGCTTCATGGCCAGTGCTACAAGTACAATTTGTGAGGTCCCCATGACCTGGTTTTGGGTATATTTATCAAAGTAATAAATAGTGATTTAATACACTGCTTGGTTAGAGCAGGAGAAAAGACTTTAGAGTGCTATGCATTGCAAGAGTAAAATTATGTTGTCAATATTACTGACTTTTCATTTTCCAAATAATAGGTTAAATATTTCTTTAGGGTTTTAAATTAGCTTGAAAAAATGTAGCATATAATCTCTTTGGCCAATGACATACACATTTCGATAGCTAACCATGACATGTTTTTTGTGTATATTTTTTGATATTATTTTGCCAAAAATTGACCAAGTAAGTCCTCGTTAGTATAGTGTGAAGTGATTCCGCCTGTCATGCGGGAGGCTGGGGTTCAATTCCCCGACGGTGAGTTTTGAACTTTTAATCTATTTTTTTTGCATGCTGTTTCACTTTGTTTCATTGAGATAACAAAAATGCCTTATCTAAATTGAATCGAGGGATTATGTCAAGTTTAAAAAAATCTTCCATGTAAGCTTCATGGCCAGTACTACAAGTAGAGTTTACGAGGTCCCCATGACCTGGCTTTAGGTATATTTATCAAAGTAATAAATAGTGATTCAATACACTGCTTGGTTAGAGCAGGAGAAAAGACTTTAGAGTGCTATGCATTGCAAGAGTAAAATTATGTTGTCAAAATTACTGACTTTTCATTTGCCAAATAATAGGTTCAATATTTCTTTAGGGTTTTAAATTAGCTTTAAAAAATGTAGCATATAATCTCTTTGGCCAATGACATACACATTTCGATCGCTAACCATGACATGTTTTTTGGGTATATTTTTTGATCATATTTTGCCAAAAATTGACCAAGTAAGTCCTCGTTAGTATAGTGTGAAGTATCCCCGCCTGACCTGCAGAGGACCGGGGTTTGATTTCTCGATGGGGAGTTTTGAACTTTCAATCGCTATTTTTGCATGCTGTTTCACTTTGTTTCATTGAGATAACAAAAATGCCTTAACTAATTTGAATCCAGGGTTTATGTCAACTTGAAAAAATCTTGCATGTAAGCTTCATGGCCAGTGCTACAAGTAGAATTTACGAGGTCCCCATGACCTGGTTTTGGGTATATTTATCAAAGTAATAAATAGTGATTCAATACACTGCTTGGTTAGAGCAGGAGAAAAGACTTTAGAGTGCTATGCATTGCAAGAGTAAAATTATGTTGTCAAAATTACTGACTTTTCATTTGCCAAATAATAGGTTAAATATTTCTTTAGGGTTTTAAATTAGCTTGAAAAAATGTAGCATATAATCTCTTTGGCCAATGACATACACATTTCAATAGCTAACCATGACATGTTTTTTGTGTATATTTTTTGATCATATTTTGCCAAAAATGGACCAAGTAAGTCCTCGTTAGTATAGTGTGAAGTGATTCCACCTGTCATGCGGGAGGCTGGGGTTCAATTCCCCGACGGGGAGTTTTGAACTTTTAATCTATTTTTTTTGCATGCTGTTTCACTTTGTTTCATTGAGATAACAAAAATGCCTTATCTAAATTGAATCGAGGGATTATGTCAACTTGAAAAAAATCTTCCATGTAAGCTTCATGGCCAGTACTACAAGTAGAGTTTACGAGGTCCCCATGACCTGGCTTTAGGTATATTTATCAAAGTAATAAATAGTTATTCAATACACTGCTTGGTTAGAGCAGGAGAAAAGACTTTAGAGTGCTATGGATTGCAAGAGTAAAATTATGTTGTCAATATTACTGACTTTTCATTTTCCAAATAATAGGTTAAATATTTCTTTAGGGTTTTAAATTAGCTTGAAAAAATGTAGCATATAATCTCTTTGGCCAATGACATACACATTTCGATAGCTAACCATGACATGTTTTTTGTGTATATTTTTTGATCATATTTTTCCAAAAATGGACCAAGTAAGTCCTTGTTAGTATAGTGTGAAGTGATTCCACCTGTCATGCGGGAGGCTGGGGTTCAATTCCCTGACGGGGAGTTTTGAACTTTTAATTTTTTTTTTTTGCATGCTGTTTCACTTTGTTTCATTGAGATAACAAAAATGCCTTATCTAAATTGAATCGAGGGATTATGTCAACTTGAAAAAAATCTTCCATGTAAGCTTCATGGCCAGTACTACAAGTAGAGTTTACGAGGTCCCCATGACCTGGCTTTAGGTATATTTATCAAAGTAATAAATAGTGATTCAATACACTGCTTGGTTAGAGCAGGAGAAAAGACTTTAGAGTGCTATGGATTGCAAGAGTAAAATTATGTTGTCAATATTACTGACTTTTCATTTTCCAAATAATAGGTTAAATATTTCTTTAGGGTTTTAAATTAGCTTGAAAAAATGTAGCATATAATCTCTTTGGCCAATGACATACACATTTCGATAGCTAACCATGACATGTTTTTTGGGAATATTTTTTGATCATATTTTGCCAAAAATTGACCAAGTAAGTCCTCGTTAGTATAGTGTGAAGTATCCCCGCCTGACCTGCGGGAGACCGGGGTTTGATTTCTCGACTGGGAGTTTTGAACTTTCAATCTCTTTTTTTGCATGCTGTTTCACTTTGTTTCATTGAGATAACAAAAATGCCTTATCTAAATTAAATCCAGGGTTTATGTCAACTTGAAAAAATCTTGCATGTAAGCTTCATGGCCAGTGCTACAAGTACAATTTGTGAGGTCACCATGACCTGGTTTTGGGTATATTTATCAAAGTAATAAATAGTGATTCAATACACTGCTTGGTTAGAGCAGGAGAAAAGACTTTAGAGTGCTATGCATTGCAAGAGTAAAATTATGTTGTCAATATTACTGACTTTTCATTTTCCAAATAATAGGTTAAATATTTCTTTAGGGTTTTAAATTAGCTTGAAAAAATGTAGCATATAATCTCTTTGGCCAATGACATACACATTTCGATAGCTAACCATGACATGTTTTTTGGGTATATTTTTTGATCAAATTTTGCCAAAAATTGACCAAGTAAGTCCTCGTTAGTATAGTGGTGAGTATCCCCGCCTGTCACGCGGGAGACCGGGGTTCAATTCCCCGACGGGGAGTTTTGAACTTTTAATCTCTTTTATGTGTGCTGTTTCACGTTGTTTCATTGAGATAACAAAAAAAAATATCCAAATTGAATACAGCGTTTATGTCAACTTGAAAAAAAGCTTGCATGTAAGCTTCATGGCCAGTGCTACAAGTACAGTTTGCGAGGTCCCCATGGCCTGGCTTTAGGTATATTTATCAAAGTAATAAATAGTTATTCAATACACTGCTTGGTTAGAGCAGGAGAATAGACTTTAGAGTGCTATGCATTGCAAGAATAAAATTATGTTGTCAAAATTACTGACTTTTCATTTGCCAAATAATAGGTTCAATATTTCTTTAGGGTTTTAAATTAGCTTGAAAAAATGCAGCATATAATCTCTTTGGCCAATGACATACACATTTCGATCGCTAACCATGACATGTTTTTTGGGTATATTTTTTGATCATATTTTGCCAAAAATTGACCAAGTAAGTCCTCGTTAGTATAGTGTGAAGAATCCCCGCCTGACCTGCAGAGGACCGGGGTTTGATTTCTCGACGGGGAGTTTTGAACTTTCAATCGCTATTTTTGCATGCTGTTTCACTTTGTTTCATTGAGATAACAAAAATGCCTTATCTAATTTGAATCCAGGGTTTATGTCAACTTGAAAAAATCTTGCATGTAAGCTTCATGGCCAGTGCTACAAGTAGAATTTACGAGGTCCCCATGACCTGGTTTTGGGTATATTTATCAAAGTAATAAATAGTGATTCAATACACTGCTTGGTTAGAGCAGGAGAAAAGACTTTAGAGTGCTATGCATTGCAAGAGTAAAATTATGTTGTCAAAATTACTGACTTTTCATTTGCCAAATAATAGGTTAAATATTTCTTTAGGGTTTTAAATTAGCTTGAAAAAATGTAGCATATAATCTCTTTGGCCAATGACATACAGATTTCAATAGCTAACCATGACATGTTTTTTGTGTATATTTTTTGATCATATTTTGCCAAAAATGGACCAAGTAAGTCCTCGTTAGTATAGTGTGAAGTATCCATGCCTGACCTGCGGGAGACCGGGGTTTGATTTCTCGACTGGGAGTTTTGAACTTTCAATCTCTTTTTTTGCATGCTGTTTCACTTTGTTTCATTGAGATAACAAAAATGCCTTACCTAAATTAAATCCAGGGTTTATGTCAACTTGAAAAAATCTTGCATGTAAGCTTCATGGCCAGTGCTACAAGTACAATTTGTGAGGTCACCATGACCTGGTTTTGGGTATATTTATCAAAGTAATAAATAGTGATTCAATACACTGCTTGGTTAGAGCAGGAGAAAAGACTTTAGAGTGCTATGCATTGCAAGAGTAAAATTATGTTGTCAATATTACTGACTTTTCATTTTCCAAATAATAGGTTAAATATTTCTTTAGGATTTTAAATTAGCTTGAAAAAATGTAGCATATAATCTCTTTGGCCAATGACATACAAATTTCGATAGCTAACCATGACATGTTTTTTGGGTATATTTTTTGATATTATTTTGCCAAAAATTGACCAAGTAAGTCCTCGTTAGTATAGTGTGAAGTGATTCTGCCTGTCATGCGGGAGGCTGGGGTTCAATTCCCCGACGGTGAGTTTTGAACTTTTAATCTATTTTTTTTGCATGCTGTTTCACTTTGTTTCATTGAGATAACAAAAATGCCTTATCTAAATTGAATCGAGGGATTATGTCAAGTTTAAAAAAATCTTCCATGTAAGCTTCATGGCCAGTACTACAAGTAGAGTTTACGAGGTCCCCATGACCTGGCTTTAGGTATATTTATCAAAGTAATAAATAGTGATTCAATACACTGCTTGGTTAGAGCAGGAGAAAAGACTTTAGAGTGCTATGCATTGCAAGAGTAAAATTATGTTGTCAATTTTACTGACTTTTCATTTTCCAAATAATAGGTTAAATATTTCTTTAGGGTTTTAAATTAGCTTGAAAAAATGTAGCATATAATCTCTTTGGCCAATGACATACACATTTCGATAGCTAACCATGACGTTTTTTGGGAATATTTTTTTATCATATTTTGCCAAAAATTGACCAAGTAAGTCCTCGTTAGTATAGTGTGAAGTATCCCCGCCTGACCTGCGGGAGACCGGGGTTTGATTTCTCGACTGGGAGTTTTGAACTTTCAATCTCTTTTTTTGCATGCTGTTTCACTTTGTTTCATTGAGATAACAAAAATGCCTTATCTAAATTAAATCCAGGGTTTATGTCAACTTGAAAAAATCTTGCATGTAAGCTTCATGGCCAGTGCTACAAGTACAATTTGTGAGGTCCCCATGACCTGGTTTTGGGTATATTTATCAAAGTAATAAATAGTGATTCAATACACTGCTTGGTTAGAGCAGGAGAAAAGACTTTAGAGTGCTATGCATTGCAAGAGTAAAATTATGTTGTCAATATTACTGACTTTTCATTTTCCAAATAATAGGTTAAATATTTCTTTAAGGTTTTAAATTAGCTTGAAAAAATGTAGCATATAATCTCTTTGGCCAATGACATACACATTTCGATAGCTAACCATGACATGTTTTTTGGGTATATTTTTTGATCACATTTTGCCAAAAATTGACCAAGTAAGTCCTCGTTATTATAGTGGTGACTATCCCTGCCTGTCACGCGGGAGACCGGGGTTCAATTCCCCGACGGGGAGTTTTGAACTTTTAATCTCTTTTATGTGTGCTGTTTCACGTTGTTTCATTGAGATAACAAAAAAAAATATCCAAATTGAATCCAGCGTTTATGTCAACTTGAAAAAAAGCTTGCATGTAAGCTTCATTGCCAGTGCTACAAGTACAGTTTGCGAGGTCCCCATGGCCTGGCTTTAGGTATATTTATCAAAGTAATAAATAGTTATTCAATACACTGCTTGGTTAGAGCAGGAGAATAGACTTTAGAGTGCTATGCATTGCAAGAGTAAAATTATGTTGTCAAAATTACTGACTTTTCATTTGCCAAATAATAGGTTCAATATTTCTTTAGGGTTTTAAATTAGCTTGAAAAATGTAGCATATAATCTCTTTGGCCATTGACATACACATTTCGATCGCTAACCATGACATGTTTTTTGGGTATATTTTTTGATCATATTTTGCCAGAAATTGACCAAGTAAGTCCTCGTTAGTATAGTGTGAAGTATCCCCGCCTGACCTGCAGAGGACCGGGGTTTGATTTCTCGACGGGGAGTTTTGAACTTTCAATCGCTATTTTTGCATGCTGTTTCACTTTGTTTCATTGAGATAACAAAAATGCCTTATCTAAATTGAATCCAGGGTTTATGTCAACTTGAAAAAATCTTGCATGTAAGCTTCATGGCCAGTGCTACAAGTAGAATTTACGAGGTCCCCATGACCTGGTTTTGGGTATATTTATCAAAGTAATAAATAGTGATTCAATACACTGCTTGGTTAGAGCAGGAGAAAAGACTTTAGAGTGCTATGCATTGCAAGTGTAAAATTATGTTGTCAAAATTACTGACTTTTCATTTGCCAAATAATAGGTTAAATATTTCTTTAGGGTTTTAAATTAGCTTGAAAAAATGTAGCATATAATCTCTTTGGCCAATGACATACACATTTCAATAGCTAACCATGACATGTTTTTTGTGTATATTTTTTGATCATATTTTGCCAAAAATTGACCAAGTAAGTCCTCGTTAGTATAGTGTGAAGTATCCCCGCCTGACCTGCGGGAGACCGGGGTTTGATTTCTCGACTGGGAGTTTTGAACTTTCAATCTCTTTTTTTGCATGCTGTTTCACTTTGTTTCATTGAGATAACAAAAATGCCTTATCTAAATTAAATCCAGGGTTTATGTCAACTTGAAAAAATCTTGCATGTAAGCTTCATGGCCAGTGCTACAAGTACAATTTGTGAGGTCCCCATGACCTGGTTTTGGGTATATTTATCAAAGTAATAAATAGTGATTCAATACACTGCTTGGTTAGAGCAGGAGAAAAGACTTTAGAGTGCTATGCATTGCAAGAGAAAAATTATGTTGTCAATATTACTGACTTTTCATTTTCCAAATAATAGGTTAAATATTTCTTTAGGGTTTTAAATTAGCTTGAAAAAATGTAGCATATAATCTCTTTGGCCAATGACATACAAATTTTGAAAGCTAACCATGACATGTTTTTTGGGTATATTTTTTTATATTATTTTGCCAAAAATTGACCAAGTAAGTCCTCGTTAGTATAGTGTGAAGTGATTCCGCATGTCATGCGGGAGGTTTGGGGTTCAATTCCCCGACGGGGAGTTTTGAACTTTTAATCTATTTTTTTTGCATGCTGTTTCACTTTGTTTCATTGAGATAACAAAAATGCCTTATCTAAATTGAATCGAGGGATTATGTCAACTTGAAAAAAATCTTCCATGTAAGCTTCATGGCCAGTGCTACAAGTACAGTTTGTGAGGTCCCCATGACCTGGCTTTAGGTATATTTATCAAAGTAATAAATAGTTATTCAATACACTGCTTGGTTAGAGGAGGAGAATAGACTTTAGAGTGCTATGCATTGCAAGAGTAAAATTATGTTGTCAAAATTACTGACTTTTCATTTGCCAAATAATAGTTTTAAATATTTCTTTACGGTTTTAAATTAGCTTGAAAAAATGTAGCATATAATCTCTTTGGCCAATGACATACACATTTCGATAGCTAACCATGACATGTTTTTTGGGTATATTTTTTGATCATATTTTGCCAAAAATTGACCAAGTAAGTCCTCGTTAGTATAGTGTGAAGTATCCCCGCCTGACCTGCGGGAGACCGGGGTTTTATTTCTCGACTGGGAGTTTTGAACTTTCAATCTCTTTTTTTGCATGCTGTTTCACTTTGTTTCATTGAGATAACAAAAATGCCTTATCTAAATTGAATCCAGGGTTTCTGTCAACTTGAAAAAATCTTGCATGTAAGCTTCATGGCCAGTGCTACAAGTACAATTTGTGAGGTCACCATGACCTGGTTTTGGTTATATTTATCAAAGTAATAAATAGTGATTCAATACACTGCTTGGTTAGAGCAGGAGAAAAGACTTTAGAGTGCTATGCATTACAAGAGTAAAATTATGTTGTCAATATTACTGACTTTTCATTTGCCAAATAATAGGTTAAATATTTCTTTAGGGTTTTAAATTAGCTTGAAAAAATGTAGCATATAATCTCTTTGGCCAATGACATACAAATTTCGATAGCTAACCATGACATGTTTTTTGTGTATATTTTTTGATCATATTTTGCCAAAAATTGACCAAGTAAGTCCTCGTTAGTATATTGTGAAGTATCCCCGCCTGACCTGCGGGAGACCGGGGTTTGATTTCTCGACTGGGAGTTTTGAACTTTCAATCTCTTTTTTTGCATGCTGTTTCACTTTGTTTCATTGAGATAACAAAAATGCCTTATCTAAATTAAATCCAGGGTTTATGTCAACTTGAAAAAATCTTGCATGTAAGCTTCATGGCCAGTGCTACAAGTACAATTTGTGAGGTCACCATGACCTGGTTTTGGATATATTTATCAAAGTAATAAATAGTGATTCAATACACTGCTTGGTTAGAGCAGGAGAAAAGACTTTAGAGTGCTATGCATTGCAAGAGTAAAATAATGTTGTCAATATTACTGACTTTCATTTGCCAAATAATAGGTTAAATATTTCTTTAGGGTTTTAAATTAGCTTGAAAAAATGTAGCATATAATCTCTTTGGCCAATGACATACAAATTTCGATAGCTAACCATGACATGTTTTTTGGGTATATTTTTTGATATTATTTTGCCAAAAATTGACCAAGTAAGTCCTCGTTAGTATAGTGTGAAGTGTTTCCGCCTGTCATGCGGGAGGTTGGGGTTCAATTTCCCGACGGGGAGTTTTGAACTTTTAATCTATTTTTTTTGCATGCTGTTTCACTTTGTTTCATTGAGATAATAAAAATGCCTTATCTAAATTGAGTCCAGGGATTATGTCAACTTGAAAAAAATCTTGCATGTAAGCTTCATGGCCAGTGCTACAAGTAGAATTTACGAGGTCCCCATGACCTGGCTTTAGGTATATTTATCAAAGTAATAAATAGTGATTCAATACACTGCTTGGTTAGAGCAGGAGAAAAGACTTTAGAGTGCTATGGATTGCAAGAGTAAAATTATGTTGTCAATATTACTGACTTTCATTTGCCAAATAATAGGTTAAATATTTCTTTAGGGTTTTAAATTAGCTTGAAAAAATGGAGCATATAATCTCTTTGGCCAATGACATACACATTTCGATAGCTAACCATGACATGTTTTTTGGGTATATTTTTTGATCATATTTTGCCAAAAATTGACCAAGTAAGTCCTCGTTAGTATAGTGTGAAGTATCCTCGCCTGACCTGCGGGAGACCGGGGTTTTATTTCTCGACTGGGAGTTTTGAACTTTCAATCTCTTTTTTTGCATGCTGTTTCACTTTGTTTCATTGAGATAACAAAAATGCCTTATCTAAATTGAATCCAGGGTTTCTGTCAACTAGAAAAAATCTTGCATGTAAGCTTCATGGCCAGTGCTACAAGTACAATTTGTGAGGTCACCATGACCTGGTTTTGGGTATATTTATCAAAGTAATAAATAGTGATTCAATACACTGCTTGGTTAGAGCAGGAGAAAAGACTTTAGAGTGTTATGCATTACAAGAGTAAAATTATGTTGTCCATATTACTGACTTTTCATTTGCCAAATAATAGGTTAAATATTTCTTTAGGGTTTTAAATTAGCTTGAAAAAATGTAGCATATAATCTCTTTGGCCAATGACATACAAATTTCGATAGCTAACCATGACATGTTTTTTGGGTATATTTTTTGATCAAATTTTGCCAAAAACTTACCAAGTAAGTCCTCGTTAGTATAGTGGTGAGTATCCCCGCCTGTCACGTGGGAGACCGGGGTTCAATTCCCCGACGTGGAGTTTTGAACTTTTATACTCTTTTCTGTGTGCTGTTTCACGTTGTTTCATTGAGATAACAAAAATGCCTTATCCAAATTGAATCCAGGGTTTATGTCAACTTGAAAAAAATCTTGCATGTAAGTTTCATGGCCAGTGCTACAAGTACAGTTTGCGAGGTCCCCATGACCTGGCTTTAGGTATATTTATCAAAGTAATAAATAGTGATTCAATACACTGCTTGGTTAGAGCAGGAGAAAAGACTTTAGAGTGCTATGGATTGCAAGAGTAAAATTATGTTGTCAATATTACTGACTTTTCATTTTCCAAATAATAGGTTAAATATTTCTTTAGGGTTTTAAATTAGCTTGAAAAAATGTAGCATATAATCTCTTTGGCCAATGACATACACATTTCGATAGCTAACCATGACATGTTTTTTGTGTATATTTTTTGATCATATTTTGCCAAAAATGGACCAAGTAAGTCCTTGTTAGTATAGTGTGAAGTGATTCCACCTGTCATGCGGGAGGCTGGGGTTCAATTCCCTGACGGGGAGTTTTGAACTTTTAATTTTTTTTTTTTGCATGCTGTTTCACTTTGTTTCATTGAGATAACAAAAATGCCTTATCTAAATTGAATCGAGGGATTATGTCAACTTGAAAAAAATCTTCCATGTAAGCTTCATGGCCAGTACTACAAGTAGAGTTTACGAGGTCCCCATGACCTGGCTTTAGGTATATTTATCAAAGTAATAAATAGTGATTCAATACACTGCTTGGTTAGAGCAGGAGAAAAGACTTTAGAGTGCTATGGATTGCAAGAGTAAAATTATGTTGTCAATATTACTGACTTTTCATTTTCCAAATAATAGGTTAAATATTTCTTTAGGGTTTTAAATTAGCTTGAAAAAATGTAGCATATAATCTCTTTGGCCAATGACATACACATTTCGATAGCTAACCATGACATGTTTTTTGGGAATATTTTTTGATCATATTTTGCCAAAAATTGACCAAGTAAGTCCTCGTTAGTATAGTGTGAAGTATCCCCGCCTGACCTGCGGGAGACCGGGGTTTGATTTCTCGACTGGGAGTTTTGAACTTTCAATCTCTTTTTTTGCATGCTGTTTCACTTTGTTTCATTGAGATAACAAAAATGCCTTATCTAAATTAAATCCAGGGTTTATGTCAACTTGAAAAAATCTTGCATGTAAGCTTCATGGCCAGTGCTACAAGTACAATTTGTGAGGTCACCATGACCTGGTTTTGGGTATATTTATCAAAGTAATAAATAGTGATTCAATACACTGCTTGGTTAGAGCAGGAGAAAAGACTTTAGAGTGCTATGCATTGCAAGAGTAAAATTATGTTGTCAATATTACTGACTTTTCATTTTCCAAATAATAGGTTAAATATTTCTTTAGGGTTTTAAATTAGCTTGAAAAAATGTAGCATATAATCTCTTTGGCCAATGACATACACATTTCGATAGCTAACCATGACATGTTTTTTGGGTATATTTTTTGATCAAATTTTGCCAAAAATTGACCAAGTAAGTCCTCGTTAGTATAGTGGTGAGTATCCCCGCCTGTCACGCGGGAGACCGGGGTTCAATTCCCCGACGGGGAGTTTTGAACTTTTAATCTCTTTTATGTGTGCTGTTTCACGTTGTTTCATTGAGATAACAAAAAAAAATATCCAAATTGAATACAGCGTTTATGTCAACTTGAAAAAAAGCTTGCATGTAAGCTTCATGGCCAGTGCTACAAGTACAGTTTGCGAGGTCCCCATGGCCTGGCTTTAGGTATATTTATCAAAGTAATAAATAGTTATTCAATACACTGCTTGGTTAGAGCAGGAGAATAGACTTTAGAGTGCTATGCATTGCAAGAGTAAAATTATGTTGTCAAAATTACTGACTTTTCATTTGCCAAATAATAGGTTCAATATTTCTTTAGGGTTTTAAATTAGCTTGAAAAAATGCAGCATATAATCTCTTTGGCCAATGACATACACATTTCGATCGCTAACCATGACATGTTTTTTGGGTATATTTTTTGATCATATTTTGCCAAAAATTGACCAAGTAAGTCCTCGTTAGTATAGTGTGAAGAATCCCCGCCTGACCTGCAGAGGACCGGGGTTTGATTTCTCGACGGGGAGTTTTGAACTTTCAATCGCTATTTTTGCATGCTGTTTCACTTTGTTTCATTGAGATAACAAAAATGCCTTATCTAATTTGAATCCAGGGTTTATGTCAACTTGAAAAAATCTTGCATGTAAGCTTCATGGCCAGTGCTACAAGTAGAATTTACGAGGTCCCCATGACCTGGTTTTGGGTATATTTATCAAAGTAATAAATAGTGATTCAATACACTGCTTGGTTAGAGCAGGAGAAAAGACTTTAGAGTGCTATGCATTGCAAGAGTAAAATTATGTTGTCAAAATTACTGACTTTTCATTTGCCAAATAATAGGTTAAATATTTCTTTAGGGTTTTAAATTAGCTTGAAAAAATGTAGCATATAATCTCTTTGGCCAATGACATACAGATTTCGATCGCTAACCATGACATGTTTTTTGGGTATATTTTTTGATCATATTTTGCCAAAAATTGACCAAGTAAGTCCTCGTTAGTATAGTGTGAAGTATCCCCGCCTGACCTGCAGAGGACCGGGGTTTGATTTCTCGACGGGGAGTTTTGAACTTTCAATCGCTATTTTTGCATGCTGTTTCACTTTGTTTCATTGAGATAACAAAAATGCCTTAACTAATTTGAATCCAGGGTTTATGTCAACTTGAAAAAATCTTGCATGTAAGCTTCATGGCCAGTGCTACAAGTAGAATTTACGAGGTCCCCATGACCTGGTTTTGGGTATATTTATCAAAGTAATAAATAGTGATTCAATACACTGCTTGGTTAGAGCAGGAGAAAAGACTTTAGAGTGCTATGCATTGCAAGAGTAAAATTATGTTGTCAAAATTACTGACTTTTCATTTGCCAAATAATAGGTTAAATATTTCTTTAGGGTTTTAAATTAGCTTGAAAAAATGTAGCATATAATCTCTTTGGCCAATGACATACACATTTCAATAGCTAACCATGACATGTTTTTTGTGTATATTTTTTGATCATATTTTGCCAAAAATGGACCAAGTAAGTCCTCGTTAGTATAGTGTGAAGTGATTCCACCTGTCATGCGGGAGGCTGGGGTTCAATTCCCCGACGGGGAGTTTTGAACTTTTAATCTATTTTTTTTGCATGCTGTTTCACTTTGTTTCATTGAGATAACAAAAATGCCTTATCTAAATTGAATCGAGGGATTATGTCAACTTGAAAAAAATCTTCCATGTAAGCTTCATGGCCAGTACTACAAGTAGAGTTTACGAGGTCCCCATGACCTGGCTTTAGGTATATTTATCAAAGTAATAAATAGTGATTCAATACACTGCTTGGTTAGAGCAGGAGAAAAGACTTTAGAGTGCTATGGATTGCAAGAGTAAAATTATGTTGTCAATATTACTGACTTTTCATTTTCCAAATAATACGTTAAATATTTCTTTAGGGTTTTAAATTAGCTTGAAAAAATGTAGCATATAATCTCTTTGGCCAATGACATACACATTTCGATAGCTAACCATGACATGTTTTTTGTGTATATTTTTTGATCATATTTTGCCAAAAATGGACCAAGTAAGTCCTCGTTAGTATAGTGTGAAGTGATTCCACCTGTCATGCGGGAGGCTGGGGTTCAATTCCCCGACGGGGAGTTTTGAACTTTTAATCTATTTTTTTTGCATGCTGTTTCACTTTGTTTCATTGAGATAACAAAAATGCCTTATCTAAATTGAATCGAGGGATTATGTCAACTTGAAAAAAATCTTCCATGTAAGCTTCATGGCCAGTACTACAAGTAGAGTTTACGAGGTCCCCATGACCTGGCTTTAGGTATATTTATCAAAGTAATAAATAGAGATTCAATACACTGCTTGGTTAGAGCAGGAGAAAAGACTTTAGAGTGCTATGGATTGCAAGAGTAAAATTATGTTGTCAATATTACTGACTTTTCATTTTCCAAATAATAGGTTAAATATTTCTTTAGGGTTTTAAATTAGCTTGAAAAAATGTAGCATATAATCTCTTTGGCCAATGACATACACATTTCGATAGCTAACCATGACATGTTTTTTGGGAATATTTTTTGATCATATTTTGCCAAAAATTGACCAAGTAAGTCCTCGTTAGTATAGTGTGAAGTATCCATGCCTGACCTGCGGGAGACCGGGGTTTGATTTCTCGACTGGGAGTTTTGAACTTTCAATCTCTTTTTTTGCATGCTGTTTCACTTTGTTTCATTGAGATAACAAAAATGCCTTACCTAAATTAAATCCAGGGTTTATGTCAACTTGAAAAAATCTTGCATGTAAGCTTCATGGCCAGTGCTACAAGTACAATTTGTGAGGTCACCATGACCTGGTTTTGGGTATATTTATCAAAGTAATAAATAGTGATTCAATACACTGCTTGGTTAGAGCAGGAGAAAAGACTTTAGAGTGCTATGCATTGCAAGAGTAAAATTATGTTGTCAATATTACTGACTTTTCATTTTCCAAATAATAGGTTAAATATTTCTTTAGGATTTTAAATTAGCTTGAAAAAATGTAGCATATAATCTCTTTGGCCAATGACATACAAATTTCGATAGCTAACCATGACATGTTTTTTGGGTATATTTTTTGATATTATTTTGCCAAAAATTGACCAAGTAAGTCCTCGTTAGTATAGTGTGAAGTGATTCTGCCTGTCATGCGGGAGGCTGGGGTTCAATTCCCCGACGGTGAGTTTTGAACTTTTAATCTATTTTTTTTGCATGCTGTTTCACTTTGTTTCATTGAGATAACAAAAATGCCTTATCTAAATTGAATCGAGGGATTATGTCAAGTTTAAAAAAATCTTCCATGTAAGCTTCATGGCCAGTACTACAAGTAGAGTTTACGAGGTCCCCATGACCTGGCTTTAGGTATATTTATCAAAGTAATAAATAGTGATTCAATACACTGCTTGGTTAGAGCAGGAGAAAAGACTTTAGAGTGCTATGCATTGCAAGAGTAAAATTATGTTGTCAATATTACTGACTTTTCATTTTCCAAATAATAGGTTAAATATTTCTTTAGGGTTTTAAATTAGCTTGAAAAAATGTAGCATATAATCTCTTTGGCCAATGACATACACATTTCGATAGCTAACCATGACGTTTTTTGGGAATATTTTTTTATCATATTTTGCCAAAAATTGACCAAGTAAGTCCTCGTTAGTATAGTGTGAAGTATCCCCGCCTGACCTGCGGGAGACCGGGGTTTGATTTCTCGACTGGGAGTTTTGAACTTTCAATCTCTTTTTTTGCATGCTGTTTCACTTTGTTTCATTGAGATAACAAAAATGCCTTATCTAAATTAAATCCAGGGTTTATGTCAACTTGAAAAAATCTTGCATGTAAGCTTCATGGCCAGTGCTACAAGTACAATTTGTGAGGTCCCCATGACCTGGTTTTGGGTATATTTATCAAAGTAATAAATAGTGATTCAATACACTGCTTGGTTAGAGCAGGAGAAAAGACTTTAGAGTGCTATGCATTGCAAGAGTAAAA
Organism: Taudactylus pleione; assembly: GCA_031769625.1. Taxonomy (NCBI): domain Eukaryota; kingdom Metazoa; phylum Chordata; class Amphibia; order Anura; family Myobatrachidae; genus Taudactylus; species Taudactylus pleione. Next base: position 15,347,393 of record JAUIMM010000116.1, on the reverse strand, counting down.
TTATGTTGTCAATATTACTGACTTTTCATTTTCCAAATAATAGGTTAAATATTTCTTTAAGGTTTTAAATTAGCTTGAAAAAATGTAGCATATAATCTCTTTGGCCAATGACATACACATTTCGATAGCTAACCATGACATGTTTTTTGAGTATATTTTTTGATCAAATTTTGCCAAAAATTGACCAAGTAAGTCCTCGTTATTATAGTGGTGACTATCCCTGCCTGTCACGCGGGAGACCGGGGTTCAATTCCCCGACGGGGAGTTTTGAACTTTTAATCTCTTTTATGTGTGCTGTTTCACGTTGTTTCATTGAGATAACAAAAAAAAATATCCAAATTGAATCCAGCGTTTATGTCAACTTGAAAAAAAGCTTGCATGTAAGCTTCATGGCCAGTGCTACAAGTACAGTTTGCGAGGTCCCCATGGCCTGGCTTTAGGTATATTTATCAAAGTAATAAATAGTTATTCAATACACTGCTTGGTTAGAGCAGGAGAATAGACTTTAGAGTGCTATGCATTGCAAGAGTAAAATTATGTTGTCAAAATTACTGACTTTTCATTTGCCAAATAATAGGTTCAATATTTCTTTAGGGTTTTAAATTAGCTTGAAAAATGTAGCATATAATCTCTTTGGCCAATGACATACACATTTCGATCGCTAACCATGACATGTTTTTTGGGTATATTTTTTGATCATATTTTGCCAGAAATTGACCAAGTAAGTCCTCGTTAGTATAGTGTGAAGTATCCCCGCCTGACCTGCAGAGGACCGGGGTTTGATTTCTCGACGGGGAGTTTTGAACTTTCAATCGCTATTTTTGCATGCTGTTTCACTTTGTTTCATTGAGATAACAAAAATGCCTTATCTAAATTGAATCCAGGGTTTATGTCAACTTGAAAAAATCTTGCATGTAAGCTTCATGGCCAGTGCTACAAGTAGAATTTACGAGGTCCCCATGACCTGGTTTTGGGTATATTTATCAAAGTAATAAATAGTGATTCAATACACTGCTTGGTTAGAGCAGGAGAAAAGACTTTAGAGTGCTATGCATTGCAAGAGTAAAATTATGTTGTCAAAATTACTGACTTTTCATTTGCCAAATAATAGGTTAAATATTTCTTTAGGGTTTTAAATTAGCTTGAAAAAATGTAGCATATAATCTCTTTGGCCAATGACATACACATTTCAATAGCTAACCATGACATGTTTTTTGTGTATATTTTTTGATCATATTTTGCCAAAAATTGACCAAGTAAGTCCTCGTTAGTATAGTGTGAAGTATCCCCGCCTGACCTGCGGGAGACCGGGGTTTGATTTCTCGACTGGGAGTTTTGAACTTTCAATCTCTTTTTTTGCATGCTGTTTCACTTTGTTTCATTGAGATAACAAAAATGCCTTATCTAAATTGAATCCAGGGTTTCTGTCAACTTGAAAAAATCTTGCATGAAAGCTTCATGGCCAGTGCTACAAGTACAATTTGTGAGGTCACCATGACCTGGTTTTGGGTATATTTATCAAAGTAATAAATAGTGATTCAATACACTGCTTGGTTAGAGCAGGAGAAAAGACTTTAGAGTGCTATGCATTACAAGAGTAAAATTATGTTGTCAATATTACTGACTTTTCATTTGCCAAATAATAGGTTAAATATTTCTTTAGGGTTTTAAATTAGCTTGAAAAAATGTAGCATATAATCTCTTTGGCCAATGACATACAAATTTCGATAGCTAACCATGACATGTTTTTTGGGTATATTTTTTGATCAAATTTTGCCAAAAACTTACAAAGTAAGTCCTCGTTAGTATAGTGGTGAGTATCCCCGCCTGTCACGTGGGAGACCGGGGTTCAATTCCCCGACGTGGAGTTTTGAACTTTTAATCTCTTTTCTGTGTGCTGTTTCACGTTGTTTCATTGAGATAACAAAAATGCCTTATCCAAATTGAATCCAGGGTTTATGTCAACTTGAAAAAAATCTTGCATGTAAGTTTCATGGCCAGTGCTACAAGTACAGTTTGCGAGGTCCCCATGACCTGGCTTTAAGTATATTTATCAAGGTAATAAATAGTTATTCAATACACTGCTTGGTTAGAGCAGGAGAATAGACTTTAGAGTGCTATGCATTGCAAGAGTAAAATTATGTTGTCAAAATTACTGACTTTTCATTTGCCAAATAATATGTTAAATATTTCTTTAGGGTTTTAAATTAGCTTGAAAAAATGTAGCATATAATCTCTTTGGCCAATGACATACACATTTCAATAGCTAACCATGACATGTTTTTTGTGTATATTTTTTGATCATATTTTGCCAAAAATTGACCAAGTAAGTCCTCGTTAGTATATTGTGAAGTATCCCCGCCTGACCTGCGGGAGACCGGGGTTTGATTTCTCGACTGGGAGTTTTGAACTTTCAATCTCTTTTTTTGCATGCTGTTTCACTTTGTTTCATTGAGATAACAAAAATGCCTTATCTAAATTGAATCCAGGGTTTATGTCAACTTGAAAAAAATCTTGCATGTAAGCTTCATGGCCAGTGCTACAAGTAGAATTTACGAGGTCCCCATGACCTGGCTTTAGGTATATTTATCAAAGTAATAAATAGTGATTCAATACACTGCTTGGTTAGAGCAGGAGAAAAGACTTTAGAGTGCTATGGATTGCAAGAGTAAAATTATGTTGTCAATATTACTGACTTTTCATTTTCCAAATAATAGGTTAAATATTTCTTTAGGGTTTTAAATTAGCTTGAAAAAATGGAGCATATAATCTCTTTGGCCAATGACATACACATTTCTATAGCTAACCATGACATGTTTTTTGGGTATATTTTTTGATCATATTTTGCCAAAAATTGACCAAGTAAGTCCTCGTTAGTATAGTGTGAAGTATCCCCGCCTGACCTGCGGGAGACCGGGATTTGATTTATCGACTGGGAGTTTTGAACTTTCAATCTCTTTTTTTGCATGCTGTTTCACTTTGTTTCATTGAGATAACAAAAATGCCTTATCTAAATTAAATCCAGGGTTTATGTCAACTTGAAAAAATCTTGCATGTAAGCTTCATGGCCAGTGCTACAAGTACAATTTGTGAGGTCACCATGACCTGGTTTTGGATATATTTATCAAAGTAATAAATAGTGATTCAATACACTGCTTGGTTAGAGCAGGAGAAAAGACTTTAGAGTGCTATGCATTGCAAGAGTAAAATAATGTTGTCAATATTACTGACTTTCATTTGCCAAATAATAGGTTAAATATTTCTTTAGGGTTTTAAATTAGCTTGAAAAAATGTAGCATATAATCTCTTTGGCCAATGACATACAAATTTCGATAGCTAACCATGACATGTTTTTTGGGTATATTTTTTGATATTATTTTGCCAAAAATTGACCAAGTAAGTCCTCGTTAGTATAGTGTGAAGTGTTTCCGCCTGTCATGCGGGAGGTTGGGGTTCAATTTCCCGACGGGGAGTTTTGAACTTTTAATCTATTTTTTTTGCATGCTGTTTCACTTTGTTTCATTGAGATAACAAAAATGCCTTATCTAAATTGAGTCCAGGGATTATGTCAACTTGAAAAAAATCTTGCATGTAAGCTTCATGGCCAGTGCTACAAGTAGAATTTACGAGGTCCCCATGACCTGGCTTTAGGTATATTTATCAAAGTAATAAATAGTGATTCAATACACTGCTTGGTTAGAGCAGGAGAAAAGACTTTAGAGTGCTATGGATTGCAAGAGTAAAATTATGTTGTCAATATTACTGACTTTTCATTTTCCAAATAATAGGTTAAATATTTCTTTAGGGTTTTAAATTAGCTTGAAAAAATGGAGCATATAATCTCTTTGGCCAATGACATACACATTTCGATAGCTAACCATGACATGTTTTTTGGGTATATTTTTTGATCATATTTTGCCAAAAATTGACCAAGTAAGTCCTCGTTAGTATAGTGTGAAGTATCCTCGCCTGACCTGCGGGAGACCGGGGTTTTATTTCTCGACTGGGAGTTTTGAACTTTCAATCTCTTTTTTTGCATGCTGTTTCACTTTGTTTCATTGAGATAACAAAAATGCCTTATCTAAATTGAATCCAGGGTTTCTGTCAACTTGAAAAAATCTTGCATGTAAGCTTCATGGCCAGTGCTACAAGTACAATTTGTGAGGTCACCATGACCTGGTTTTGGGTATATTTATCAAAGTAATAAATAGTGATTCAATACACTGCTTGGTTAGAGCAGGAGAAAAGACTTTAGAGTGTTATGCATTACAAGAGTAAAATTATGTTGTCCATATTACTGACTTTTCATTTGCCAAATAATAGGTTAAATATTTCTTTAGGGTTTTAAATTAGCTTGAAAAAATGTAGCATATAATCTCTTTGGCCAATGACATACAAATTTCGATAGCTAACCATGATATGTTTTTTGGGTATATTTTTTGATCAAATTTTGCCAAAAACTTACCAAGTAAGTCCTCGTTAGTATAGTGGTGAGTATCCCCGCCTGTCACGTGGGAGACCGGGGTTCAATTCCCCGACGTGGAGTTTTGAACTTTTATACTCTTTTCTGTGTGCTGTTTCACGTTGTTTCATTGAGATAACAAAAATGCCTTATCCAAATTGAATCCAGGGTTTATGTCAACTTGAAAAAAATCTTGCATGTAAGTTTCATGGCCAGTGCTACAAGTACAGTTTGCGAGGTCCCCATGACCTGGCTTTAGGTATATTTATCAAGGTAATAAATAGTTATTCAATACACTGCTTGGTTAGAGCAGGAGAATAGACTTTAGAGTGCTATGCATTGCAAGAGTAAAATTATGTTGTCAAAATTACTGACTTTTCATTTGCCAAATAATATGTTAAATATTTCTTTAGGGTTTTAAATTAGCTTGAAAAAATGTAGCATATAATCTCTTTGGCCAATGACATACACATTTCAATAGCTAACCATGACATGTTTTTTGTGTATATTTTTTGATCATATTTTGCCAAAAATTGACCAAGTATGTCCTCGTTAGTATATTGTGAAGTATCCCCGCCCGACCTGCGGGAGACCGGGGTTTGATTTCTCAACTGGGAGTTTTGAACTTTCAATCTCTTTTTTTGCATGCTGTTTCACTTTGTTTCATTGAGATAACAAAAATGCCTTATCTAAATTGAATCCAGGGTTTATGTCAACTTGAAAAAATCTTGCATGTAAGCTTCATGGCCAGTGCTACAAGTACAATTTGTGAGGTCACCATGACCTGGTTTTGGATATATTTATCAAAGTAATAAATAGTGATTCAATACACTGCTTGGTTAGAGCAGGAGAAAAGACTTTAGAGTGCTATGCATTGCAAGAGTAAAATAATGTTGTCAATATTACTGACTTTTCATTTGCCAAATAATAGGTTAAATATTTCTTTAGGGTTTTAAATTAGCTTGAAAAAATGTAGCATATAATCTCTTTGGCCAATGACATACAAATTTCGATAGCTAACCATGACATGTTTTTTGGGTATATTTTTTGATCAAATTTTGCCAAAAATTAACCAAGTAAGTCCTCGTTAGTATAGTGGTGAGTATCCCCGCCTGTCACGCAGGAGACCGTGGTTCAATTCCCCGAGGGGGAGTTTTGAACTTTCAATCTCTTTTTTTGCATGCTGTTTCACTTTGTTTCATTGAGATAACAAAAATGCCTTATCTAAATTGAATCCAGGGATTATGTCAACTTGAAAAAAATCTTGCATGTAAGCTTCATGGCCAGTGCTACAAGTAGAATTTACGAGGTCCCCATGACCTGGCTTTAGGTATATTTATCAAAGTAATAAATAGTGATTCAATACACTGCTTGGTTAGAGCAGGAGAAAAGACTTTAGAGTGCTATGGATTGCAAGAGTAAAATTATGTTGTCAATATTACTGACTTTTCATTTTCCAAATAATAGGTTAAATATTTCTTTAGGGTTTTAAATTAGCTTGAAAAAATGGAGCATATAATCTCTTTGGCCAATGACATACACACTTCTATAGCTAACCATGACATGTTTTTTGGGTATATTTTTTGATCATATTTTGCCAAAAATTGACCAAGTAAGTCCTCGTTAGTATAGTGTGAAGTATCCCCGCCTGACCTGCGGGAGACCGGGATTTGATTTATCGACTGGGAGTTTTGAACTTTCAATCTCTTTTTTTGCATGCTGTTTCACTTTGTTTCATTGAGATAACAAAAATGCCTTATCTAAATTAAATCCAGGGTTTATGTCAACTTGAAAAAATCTTGCATGTAAGCTTCATGGCCAGTGCTACAAGTACAATTTGTGAGGTCACCATGACCTGGTTTTGGATATATTTATCAAAGTAATAAATAGTGATTCAATACACTGCTTGGTTAGTGCAGGAGAAAAGACTTTAGAGTGCTATGCATTGCAAGAGTAAAATTATGTTGTCAATATTACTGACTTTCATTTGCCAAATAATAGGTTAAATATTTCTTTAGGGTTTTAAATTAGCTTGAAAAAATGTAGCATATAATCTCTTTGGCCAATGACATACAAATTTCGATAGCTAACCATGACATGTTTTTTGGGTATATTTTTTGATATTATTTTGCCAAAAATTGACCAAGTAAGTCCTCGTTAGTATAGTGTGAAGTGTTTCCGCCTGTCATGCGGGAGGCTGGGGTTCAATTTCCCGACGGGGAGTTTTGAACTTTTAATCTATTTTTTTTGCATGCTGTTTCACTTTGTTTCATTGAGATAACAAAAATGCCTTATCTAAATTGAGTCCAGGGATTATGTCAACTTGAAAAAAATCTTCCATGTAAGCTTCATGGCCAGTGCTACAAGTACAGTTTGTGAGGTCCCCATGACCTGGCTTTAGGTATATTTATCAAAGTAATAAATAGTTATTCAATACACTGCTTGGTTAGAGGAGGAGAATAGACTTTAGAGTGCTATGCATTGCAAGAGTAAAATTATGTTGTCAAAATTACTGACTTTTCATTTGCCAAATAATAGTTTAAATATTTCTTTACGGTTTTAAATTAGCTTGAAAAAATGTAGCATATAATCTCTTTGGCCAATGACATACACATTTCGATAGCTAACCATGACATGTTTTTTGGGTATATTTTTTGATCATATTTTGCCAAAAATTGACCAAGTAAGTCCTCGTTAGTATAGTGGTGAGTATCCCCGCCTGTCACGTGGGAGACCGGGGTTCAATTCCCCGACGGGGAGTTTTGAACTTTTAATCTCTTTTATGTGTGCTGTTTCACGTTGTTTCATTGAGATAACAAAAAAAAATATCCAAATTGAATCCAGCGTTTATGTCAACTTGAAAAAAAGCTTGCATGTAAGCTTCATGGCCAGTGCTACAAGTACAGTTTGCGAGGTCCCCATGGCCTGGCTTTAGGTATATTTATCAAAGTAATAAATAGTTATTCAATACACTGCTTGGTTAGAGCAGGAGAATAGACTTTAGAGTGCTATGCATTGCAAGAGTAAAATTATGTTGTCAAAATTACTGACTTTTCATTTGCCAAATAATAGGTTCAATATTTCTTTAGGGTTTTAAATTAGCTTGAAAAAATGTAGCATATAATCTCTTTGGCCAATGACATACACATTTCGATCGCTAACCATGACATGTTTTTTGGGTATATTTTTTGATCATATTTTGCCAAAAATTGACCAAGTAAGTCCTCGTTAGTATAGTGTGAAGAATCCCCGCCTGACCTGCAGAGGACCGGGGTTTGATTTCTCGACGGGGAGTTTTGAACTTTCAATCGCTATTTTTGCATGCTGTTTCACTTTGTTTCATTGAGATAACAAAAATGCCTTATCTAATTTGAATCCAGGGTTTATGTCAACTTGAAAAAATCTTGCATGTAAGCTTCATGGCCAGTGCTACAAGTAGAATTTACGAGGTCCCCATGACCTGGTTTTGGGTATATTTATCAAAGTAATAAATAGTGATTCAATACACTGCTTGGTTAGAGCAGGAGAAAAGACTTTAGAGTGCTATGCATTGCAAGAGTAAAATTATGTTGTCAAAATTACTGACTTTTCATTTTCCAAATAATAGGTTAAATATTTCTTTAGGGTTTTAAATTAGCTTGAAAAAATGTAGCATATAATCTCTTTGGCCAATGACATACAGATTTCAATAGCTAACCATGACATGTTTTTTGTGTATATTTTTTGATCATATTTTGCCAAAAATGGACCAAGTAAGTCCTCGTTAGTATAGTGTGAAGTATCCATGCCTGACCTGCGGGAGACCGGGGTTTGATTTCTCGACTGGGAGTTTTGAACTTTCAATCTCTTTTTTTGCATGCTGTTTCACTTTGTTTCATTGAGATAACAAAAATGCCTTACCTAAATTAAATCCAGGGTTTATGTCAACTTGAAAAAATCTTGCATGTAAGCTTCATGGCCTGTGCTACAAGTACAATTTGTGAGGTCACCATGACCTGGTTTTGGGTATATTTATCAAAGTAATAAATAGTGATTCAATACACTGCTTGGTTAGAGCAGGAGAAAAGACTTTAGAGTGCTATGCATTGCAAGAGTAAAATTATGTTGTCAATATTACTGACTTTTCATTTTCCAAATAATAGGTTAAATATTTCTTTAGGATTTTAAATTAGCTTGAAAAAATGTAGCATATAATCTCTTTGGCCAATGACATACAAATTTCGATAGCTAACCATGACATGTTTTTTGGGTATATTTTTTGATCAAATTTTGCCATAAATTGACCAAGTAAGTCCTCGTTAGTATAGTGTGAAGTGATTTTGCCTGTCATGCGGGAGGCTGGGGTTCAATTCCCCGACGGTGAGTTTTGAACTTTTAATCTATTTTTTTTGCATGCTGTTTCACTTTGTTTCATTGAGATAACAAAAATGCCTTATCTAAATTGAATCGAGGGATTATGTCAAGTTTAAAAAAATCTTCCATGTAAGCTTCATGGCCAGTACTACAAGTAGAGTTTACGAGGTCCCCATGACCTGGCTTTAGGTATATTTATCAAAGTAATAAATAGTGATTCAATACACTGCTTGGTTAGAGCAGGAGAAAAGACTTTAGAGTGCTATGCATTGCAAGAGTAAAATTATGTTGTCAATATTACTGACTTTTCATTTTCCAAATAATAGGTTAAATATTTCTTTAGGGTTTTAAATTAGCTTGAAAAAATGTAGCATATAATCTCTTTGGCCAATGACATACACATTTCGATAGCTAACCATGACGTTTTTAGGAATATTTTTTTATCATATTTTGCCAAAAATTGACCAAGTAAGTCCTCGTTAGTATAGTGTGAAGTATCCCCGCCTGACCTGCGGGAGACCGGGGTTTGATTTCTCGACTGGGAGTTTTGAACTTTCAATCTCTTTTTTTGCATGCTGTTTCACTTTGTTTCATTGAGATAACAAAAATGCCTTATCTAAATTAAATCCAGGGTTTATGTCAACTTGAAAAAATCTTGCATGTAAGCTTCATGGCCAGTGCTACAAGTACAATTTGTGAGGTCCCCATGACCTGGTTTTGGGTATATTTATCAAAGTAATAAATAGTGATTCAATACACTGCTTGGTTAGAGCAGGAGAAAAGACTTTAGAGTGCTATGCATTGCAAGAGTAAAATTATGTTGTCAATATTACTGACTTTTCATTTTCCAAATAATAGGTTAAATATTTCTTTAAGGTTTTAAATTAGCTTGAAAAAATGTAGCATATAATCTCTTTGGCCAATGACATACACATTTCGATAGCTAACCATGACATGTTTTTTGGGTATATTTTTTGATCAAATTTTGCCAAAAATTGACCAAGTAAGTCCTCGTTATTATAGTGGTGACTATCCCTGCCTGTCACGCGGGAGACCGGGGTTCAATTCCCCGACGGGGAGTTTTGAACTTTTAATCTCTTTTATGTGTGCTGTTTCACGTTGTTTCATTGAGATAACAAAAAAAAATATCCAAATTGAATCCAGCGTTTATGTCAACTTGAAAAAAAGCTTGCATGTAAGCTTCATGGCCAGTGCTACAAGTACAGTTTGCGAGGTCCCCATGGCCTGGCTTTAGGTATATTTATCAAAGTAATAAATAGTTATTCAATACACTGCTTGGTTAGAGCAGGAGAATAGACTTTAGAGTGCTATGCATTGCAAGAGTAAAATTATGTTGTCAAAATTACTGACTTTTCATTTGCCAAATAATAGGTTCAATATTTCTTTAGGGTTTTAAATTAGCTTGAAAAATGTAGCATATAATCTCTTTGGCCAATGAAATACACATTTCGATCGCTAACCATGACATGTTTTTTGGGTATATTTTTTGATCATATTTTGCCAGAAATTGACCAAGTAAGTCCTCGTTAGTATAGTGTGAAGTATCCCCGCCTGACCTGCAGAGGACCGGGGTTTGATTTCTCGACGGGGAGTTTTGAACTTTCAATCGCTATTTTTGCATGCTGTTTCACTTTGTTTCATTGAGATAACAAAAATGCCTTATCTAAATTGAATCCAGGGTTTATGTCAACTTGAAAAAATCTTGCATGTAAGCTTCATGGCCAGTGCTACAAGTAGAATTTACGAGGTCCCCATGACCTGGTTTTGGGTATATTTATCAAAGTAATAAATAGTGATTCAATACACTGCTTTGTTAGAGCAGGAGAAAAGACTTTAGAGTGCTATGCATTGCAAGAGTAAAATTATGTTGTCAAAATTACTGACTTTTCATTTGCCAAATAATAGGTTAAATATTTCTTTAGGGTTTTAAATTAGCTTGAAAAAATGTAGCATATAATCTCTTTGGCCAATGACATACACATTTCAATAGCTAACCATGACATGTTTTTTGTGTATATTTTTTGATCATATTTTGCCAAAAATTGACCAAGTAAGTCCTCGTTAGTATAGTGTGAAGTATCCCCGCCTGACCTGCGGGAGACCGGGGTTTGATTTCTCGACTGGGAGTTTTGAACTTTCAATCTCTTTTTTTGCATGCTGTTTCACTTTGTTTCATTGAGATAACAAAAATGCCTTATCTAAATTAAATCCAGGGTTTATGTCAACTTGAAAAAATCTTGCATGTAAGCTTCATGGCCAGTGCTACAAGTACAATTTGTGAGGTCCCCATGACCTGGTTTTGGGTATATTTATCAAAGTAATAAATAGTGATTCAATACACTGCTTGGTTAGAGCAGGAGAAAAGACTTTAGAGTGCTATGCATTGCAAGAGAAAAATTATGTTGTCAATATTACTGACTTTTCATTTTCCAAATAATAGGTTAAATATTTCTTTAGGGTTTTAAATTAGCTTGAAAAAATGTAGCATATAATCTCTTTGGCCAATGACATACAAATTTCGAAAGCTAACCATGACATGTTTTTTGGGTATATTATTTGATATTATTTTGCCAAAAATTGACCAAGTAAGTCCTCGTTAGTATAGTGTGAAGTGATTCCGCATGTCATGCGGGAGGCTGGGGTTCAATTCCCCGACGGGGAGTTTTGAACTTTTAATCTATTTTTTTTGCATGCTGTTTCACTTTGTTTCATTGAGATAACAATAATGCCTTATCTAAATTGAATCGAGGGATTATGTCAACTTGAAAAAAATCTTCCATGTAAGCTTCATGGCCAGTGCTACAAGTACAGTTTGTGAGGTCCCCATGACCTGGCTTTAGGTATATGTATCAAAGTAATAAATAGTTATTCAATACACTGCTTGGTTAGAGCAGGAGAATAGACTTTAGAGTGCTATGCATTGCAAGAGTAAAATTATGTTGTCAAAATTACTGACTTTTCATTTGCCAAATAATAGTTTAAATATTTCTTTACGGTTTTAAATTAGCTTGAAAAAATGTAGCATATAATCTCTTTGGCCAATGACATACACATTTCGATAGCTAACCATGACATGTTTTTTGGGTATATTTTTTGATCATATTTTGCCAAAAATTGACCAAGTAAGTCCTCGTTAGTATAGTGTGAAGTATCCCCGCCTGACCTGCGGGAGACCGGGGTTTTATTTCTCGACTGGGAGTTTTGAACTTTCAATCTCTTTTTTTGCATGCTGTTTCACTTTGTTTCATTGAGATAACAAAAATGCCTTATCTAAATTGAATCCAGGGTTTCTGTCAACTTGAAAAAATCTTGCATGTAAGCTTCATGGCCAGTGCTACAAGTACAATTTGTGAGGTCACCATGACCTGGTTTTGGTTATATTTATCAAAGTAATAAATAGTGATTCAATACACTGCTTGGTTAGAGCAGGAGAAAAGACTTTAGAGTGCTATGCATTACAAGAGTAAAATTATGTTGTCAATATTACTGACTTTTCATTTGCCAAATAATAGGTTAAATATTTCTTTAGGGTTTTAAATTAGCTTGAAAAAATGTAGCATATAATCTCTTTGGCCAATGACATACAAATTTCGATAGCTAACCATGACATGTTTTTTGGGTATATTTTTTGATCATAGTTTGCCAAAAATTGACCAAGTAAGTCCTCGTTAGTATAGTGTGAAGTATCCTCGCCTGACCTGCGGGAGACCGGGGTTTTATTTCTCGACTGGGAGTTTTGAACTTTCAATCTCTTTTTTTGCATGCTGTTTCACTTTGTTTCATTGAGATAACAAAAATGCCTTATCTAAATTAAATCCAGGGTTTATGTCAACTTGAAAAAATCTTGCATGTAAGCTTCATGGCCAGTGCTACAAGTACAGTTTGCGAGGTCCCCATGACCTGGCTTTAGGTATATTTATCAAGGTAATAAATAGTTATTCAATACACTGCTTGGTTAGAGCAGGAGAATAGACTTTAGAGTGCTATGCATTGCAAGAGTAAAATTATGTTGTCAAAATTACTGACTTTTCATTTGCCAAATAATATGTTAAATATTTCTTTAGGGTTTTAAATTAGCTTGAAAAAATGTAGCATATAATCTCTTTGGCCAATGACATACACATTTCAATAGCTAACCATGACATGTTTTTTGTGTATATGTTTTGATCATATTTTGCCAAAAATTGACCAAGTAAGTCCTCGTTAGTATAGTGTGAAGTATCCTCGCCTGACCTGCGGGAGACCGGGGTTTTATTTCTCGACTGGGAGTTTTGAACTTTCAATCTCTTTTTTTGCATGCTGTTTCACTTTGTTTCATTGAGATAACAAAAATGCCTTATCCAAATTGAATCCAGGGTTTATGTCAACTTGAAAAAAATCTTGCATGTAAGTTTCATGGCCAGTGCTACAAGTACAGTTTGCGAGGTCCCCATGACCTGGCTTTAGGTATATTTATCAAGGTAATAAATAGTTATTCAATACACTGCTTGGTTAGAGCAGGAGAATAGACTTTAGAGTGCTATGCATTGCAAGAGTAAAATTATGTTGTCAAAATTACTGACTTTTCATTTGCCAAATAATATGTTAAATATTTCTTTAGGGTTTTAAATTAGCTTGAAAAAATGTAGCATATAATCTCTTTGGCCAATGACATACACATTTCAATAGCTAACCATGACATGTTTTTTGTGTATATGTTTTGATCATATTTTGCCAAAAATTGACCAAGTAAGTCCTCGTTAGTATATTGTGAAGTATCCCCGCCTGACCTGCGGGAGACCGGGGTTTGATTTCTCGACTGGGAGTTTTGAACTTTCAATCTCTTTTTTTGCATGCTGTTTCACTTTGTTTCATTGAGATAACAAAAATGCCTTATCTAAATTGAATCCAGGGATTATGTCAACTTGAAAAAAATCTTGCATGTAAGCTTCATGGCCAGTGCTACAAGTAGAATTTACGAGGTCCCCATGACCTGGCTTTAGGTATATTTATCAAAGTAATAAATAGTGATTCAATACACTGCTTGGTTAGAGCAGGAGAAAAGACTTTAGAGTGCTATGGATTGCAAGAGTAAAATTATGTTGTCAATATTACTGACTTTTCATTTTCCAAATAATAGGTTAAATATTTCTTTAGGGTTTTAAATTAGCTTGAAAAAATGGAGCATATAATCTCTTTGGCCAATGACATACACATTTCTATAGCTAACCATGACATGTTTTTTGGGTATATTTTTTGATCATATTTTGCCAAAAATTGACCAAGTAAGTCCTCGTTAGTATAGTGTGAAGTATCCCCGCCTGACCTGCGGGAGACCGGGATTTGATTTATCGACTGGGAGTTTTGAACTTTCAATCTCTTTTTTTGCATGCTGTTTCACTTTGTTTCATTGAGATAACAAAAATGCCTTATCTAAATTAAATCCAGGGTTTATGTCAACTTGAAAAAATCTTGCATGTAAGCTTCATGGCCAGTGCTACAAGTACAATTTGTGAGGTCACCATGACCTGGTTTTGGATATATTTATCAAAGTAATAAATAGTGATTCAATACACTGCTTGGTTAGAGCAGGAGAAAAGACTTTAGAGTGCTATGCATTGCAAGAGTAAAATAATGTTGTCAATATTACTGACTTTCATTTGCCAAATAATAGGTTAAATATTTCTTTAGGGTTTTAAATTAGCTTGAAAAAATGTAGCATATAATCTCTTTGGCCAATGACATACAAATTTCGATAGCTAACCATGCCATGTTTTTTGGGTATATTTTTTGATATTATTTTGCCAAAAATTGACCAAGTAAGTCCTCGTTAGTATAGTGTGAAGTGTTTCCGCCTGTCATGCGGGAGGCTGGGGTTCAATTTCCCGACGGGGAGTTTTGAACTTTTAATCTATTTTTTTTGCATGCTGTTTCACTTTGTTTCATTGAGATAACAAAAATGCCTTATCTAAATTGAGTCCAGGGATTATGTCAACTTGAAAAAAATCTTGCATGTAAGCTTCATGGCCAGTGCTACAAGTAGAATTTACGAGGTCCCCATGACCTGGCTTTAGGTATATTTATCAAAGTAATAAATAGTGATTCAATACACTGCTTGGTTAGAGCAGGAGAAAAGACTTTAGAGTGCTATGGATTGCAAGAGTAAAATTATGTTGTCAATATTACTGACTTTTCATTTTCCAAATAATAGGTTAAATATTTCTTTAGGGTTTTAAATTAGCTTGAAAAAATGGAGCATATAATCTCTTTGGCCAATGACATACACATTTCGATAGCTAACCATGACATGTTTTTTGGGTATATTTTTTGATCATATTTTGCCAAAAATTGACCAAGTAAGTCCTCGTTAGTATAGTGTGAAGTATCCTCGCCTGACCTGCGGGAGACCGGGGTTTTATTTCTCGACTGGGAGTTTTGAACTTTCAATCTCTTTTTTTGCATGCTGTTTCACTTTGTTTCATTGAGATAACAAAAATGCCTTATCTAAATTGAATCCAGGGTTTCTGTCAACTTGAAAAAATCTTGCATGTAAGCTTCATGGCCAGTGCTACAAGTACAATTTGTGAGGTCACCATGACCTGGTTTTGGGTATATTTATCAAAGTAATAAATAGTGATTCAATACACTGCTTGGTTAGAGCAGGAGAAAAGACTTTAGAGTGTTATGCATTACAAGAGTAAAATTATGTTGTCCATATTACTGACTTTTCATTTGCCAAATAATATGTTAAATATTTCTTTAGGGTTTTAAATTAGCTTGAAAAAATGTAGCATATAATCTCTTTGGCCAATGACATACACATTTCAATAGCTAACCATGACATGTTTTTTGTGTATATGTTTTGATCATATTTTGCCAAAAATTGACCAAGTAAGTCCTCGTTAGTATATTGTGAAGTATCCCCGCCTGACCTGCGGGAGACCGGGGTTTGATTTCTCGACTGGGAGTTTTGAACTTTCAATCTCTTTTTTTGCATGCTGTTTCACTTTGTTTCATTGAGATAACAAAAATGCCTTATCTAAATTGAATCCAGGGATTATGTCAACTTGAAAAAAATCTTGCATGTAAGCTTCATGGCCAGTGCTACAAGTAGAATTTACGAGGTCCCCATGACCTGGCTTTAGGTATATTTATCAAAGTAATAAATAGTGATTCAATACACTGCTTGGTTAGAGCAGGAGAAAAGACTTTAGAGTGCTATGCATTGCAAGAGTAAAATAATGTTGTCAATATTACTGACTTTCATTTGCCAAATAATAGGTTAAATATTTCTTTAGGGTTTTAAATTAGCTTGAAAAAATGTAGCATATAATCTCTTTGGCCAATGACATACAAATTTCGATAGCTAACCATGCCATGTTTTTTGGGTATATTTTTTGATATTATTTTGCCAAAAATTGACCAAGTAAGTCCTCGTTAGTATAGTGTGAAGTGTTTCCGCCTGTCATGCGGGAGGCTGGGGTTCAATTTCCCGACGGGGAGTTTTGAACTTTTAATCTATTTTTTTTGCATGCTGTTTCACTTTGTTTCATTGAGATAACAAAAATGCCTTATCTAAATTGAGTCCAGGGATTATGTCAACTTGAAAAAAATCTTGCATGTAAGCTTCATGGCCAGTGCTACAAGTAGAATTTACGAGGTCCCCATGACCTGGCTTTAGGTATATTTATCAAAGTAATAAATAGTGATTCAATACACTGCTTGGTTAGAGCAGGAGAAAAGACTTTAGAGTGCTATGGATTGCAAGAGTAAAATTATGTTGTCAATATTACTGACTTTTCATTTTCCAAATAATAGGTTAAATATTTCTTTAGGGTTTTAAATTAGCTTGAAAAAATGGAGCATATAATCTCTTTGGCCAATGACATACACATTTCGATAGCTAACCATGACATGTTTTTTGGGTATATTTTTTGATCATATTTTGCCAAAAATTGACCAAGTAAGTCCTCGTTAGTATAGTGTGAAGTATCCTCGCCTGACCTGCGGGAGACCGGGGTTTTATTTCTCGACTGGGAGTTTTGAACTTTCAATCTCTTTTTTTGCATGCTGTTTCACTTTGTTTCATTGAGATAACAAAAATGCCTTATCTAAATTGAATCCAGGGTTTCTGTCAACTTGAAAAAATCTTGCATGTAAGCTTCATGGCCAGTGCTACAAGTACAATTTGTGAGGTCACCATGACCTGGTTTTGGGTATATTTATCAAAGTAATAAATAGTGATTCAATACACTGCTTGGTTAGAGCAGGAGAAAAGACTTTAGAGTGTTATGCATTACAAGAGTAAAATTATGTTGTCCATATTACTGACTTTTCATTTGCCAAATAATATGTTAAATATTTCTTTAGGGTTTTAAATTAGCTTGAAAAAATGTAGCATATAATCTCTTTGGCCAATGACATACACATTTCAATAGCTAACCATGACATGTTTTTTGTGTATATTTTTTGATCATATTTTGCCAAAAATTGACCAAGTAAGTCCTCGTTAGTATAGTGTGAAGTATCCTCGCCTGACCTGCGGGAGACCGGGGTTTTATTTCTCGACTGGGAGTTTTGAACTTTCAATCTCTTTTTTTGCATGCTGTTTCACTTTGTTTCATTGAGATAACAAAAATGCCTTATCTAAATTGAATCCAGGGTTTCTGTCAACTTGAAAAAATCTTGCATGTAAGCTTCATGGCCAGTGCTACAAGTACAATTTGTGAGGTCACCATGACCTGGTTTTGGGTATATTTATCAAAGTAAAAAATAGTGATTCAATACACTGCTTGGTTAGAGCAGGAGAAAAGACTTTAGAGTGTTATGCATTACAAGAGTAAAATTATGTTGTCCATATTACTGACTTTTCATTTGCCAAATAATAGGTTAAATATTTCTTTAGGGTTTTAAATTAGCTTGAAAAAATGTAGCATATAATCTCTTTGGCCAATGACATACAAATTTCGATAGCTAACCATGACATGTTTTTTGGGTATATTTTTTGATCAAATTTTGCCAAAAACTTACCAAGTAAGTCCTCGTTAGTATAGTGCTGAGTATCCCCGCCTGTCACGTGGGAGACCGGGGTTCAATTCCCCGACGTGGAGTTTTGAACTTTTATACTCTTTTCTGTGTGCTGTTTCACGTTGTTTCATTGAGATAACAAAAATGCCTTATCCAAATTGAATCCAGGGTTTATGTCAACTTGAAAAAAATCTTGCATGTAAGTTTCATGGCCAGTGCTACAAGTACAGTTTGCGAGGTCCCCATGACCTGGCTTTAGGTATATTTATCAAGGTAATAAATAGTTATTCAATACACTGCTTGGTTAGAGCAGGAGAATAGACTTTAGAGTGCTATGCATTGCAAGAGTAAAATTATGTTGTCAAAATTACTGACTTTTCATTTGCCAAATAATATGTTAAATATTTCTTTAGGGTTTTAAATTAGCTTGAAAAAATGTAGCATATAATCTCTTTGGCCAATGACATACACATTTCAATAGCTAACCATGACATGTTTTTTGTGTATATTTTTTGATCATATTTTGCCAAAAATTGACCAAGTATGTCCTCGTTAGTATATTGTGAAGTATCCCCGCCCGACCTGCGGGAGACCGGGGTTTGATTTCTCAACTGGGAGTTTTGAACTTTCAATCTCTTTTTTTGCATGCTGTTTCACTTTGTTTCATTGAGATAACAAACATGCCTTATCTAAATTGAATCCAGGGTTTATGTCAACTTGAAAAAATCTTGCATGTAAGCTTCATGGCCAGTGCTACAAGTACAATTTGTGAGGTCACCATGACCTGGTTTTGGATATATTTATCAAAGTAATAAATAGTGATTCAATACACTGCTTGGTTAGAGCAGGAGAAAAGACTTTAGAGTGCTATGCATTGCAAGAGTAAAAAAATGTTGTCAATATTACTGACTTTTCATTTGCCAAATAATAGGTTAAATATTTCTTTAGGGTTTTAAATTAGCTTGAAAAAATGTAGCATATAATCTCTTTGGCCAATGACATACAAATTTCGATAGCTAACCATGACATGTTTTTTGGGTATATTTTTTGATCAAATTTTGCCAAAAATTGACCAAGTAAGTCCTCGTTAGTATAGTGGTGAGTATCCCCGCCTGTCACGCAGGAGACCGTGGTTCAATTCCCCGAGGGGGAGTTTTGAACTTTCAATCTCTTTTTTTGCATGCTGTTTCACTTTGTTTCATTGAGATAACAAAAATGCCTTATCTAAATTGAATCCAGGGATTATGTCAACTTGAAAAAAATCTTGCATGTAAGCTTCATGGCCAGTGCTACAAGTACAATTTGTGAGGTCACCATGACCTGGTTTTGGATATATTTATCAAAGTAATAAATAGTGATTCAATACACTGCTTGGTTAGAGCAGGAGAAAAGACTTTAGAGTGCTATGCATTGCAAGAGTAAAATAATGTTGTCAATATTACTGACTTTCATTTGCCAAATAATAGGTTAAATATTTCTTTAGGGTTTTAAATTAGCTTGAAAAAATGTAGCATATAATCTCTTTGGCCAATGACATACAAATTTCGATAGCTAACCATGACATGTTTTTTGGGTATATTTTTTGATATTATTTTGCCAAAAATTGACCAAGTAAGTCCTCGTTAGTATAGTGTGAAGTGTTTCCGCCTGTCATGCGGGAGGCTGGGGTTCAATTTCCCGACGGGGAGTTTTGAACTTTTAATCTATTTTTTTTGCATGCTGTTTCACTTTGTTTCATTGAGATAACAAAAATGCCTTATCTAAATTGAGTCCAGGGATTATGTCAACTTGAAAAAAATCTTGCATGTAAGCTTCATGGCCAGTGCTACAAGTAGAATTTACGAGGTCCCCATGACCTGGCTTTAGGTATATTTATCAAAGTAATAAATAGTGATTCAATACACTGCTTGGTTAGAGCAGGAGAAAAGACTTTAGAGTGCTATGGATTGCAAGAGTAAAATTATGTTGTCAATATTACTGACTTTTCATTTTCCAAATAATAGGTTAAATATTTCTTTAGGGTTTTAAATTAGCTTGAAAAAATGGAGCATATAATCTCTTTGGCCAATGACATACACATTTCGATAGCTAACCATGACATGTTTTTTGGGTATATTTTTTGATCATATTTTGCCAAAAATTGACCAAGTAAGTCCTCGTTAGTATAGTGTGAAGTATCCTCACCTGACCTGCGGGAGACCGGGGTTTTATTTCTCGACTGGGAGTTTTGAACTTTCAATCTCTTTTTTTGCATGCTGTTTCACTTTGTTTAATTGAGATAACAAAAATGCCTTATCTAAATTGAATCCAGGGTTTCTGTCAACTTGAAAAAATCTTGCATGTAAGCTTCATGGCCAGTGCTACAAGTACAATTTGTGAGGTCACCATGACCTGGTTTTGGGTATATTTATCAAAGTAATAAATAGTGATTCAATACACTGCTTGGTTAGAGCAGGAGAAAAGACTTTAGAGTGTTATGCATTACAAGAGTAAAATTATGTTGTCCATATTACTGACTTTTCATTTGCCAAATAATAGGTTAAATATTTCTTTAGGGTTTTAAATTAGCTTGAAAAAATGTAGCATATAATCTCTTTGGCCAATGACATACAAATTTCGATAGCTAACCATGACATGTTTTTTGGGTATATTTTTTGATCAAATTTTGCCAAAAACTTACCAAGTAAGTCCTCGTTAGTATAGTGCTGAGTATCCCCGCCTGTCACGTGGGAGACCGGGGTTCAATTCCCCGACGTGGAGTTTTGAACTTTTATACTCTTTTCTGTGTGCTGTTTCACGTTGTTTCATTGAGATAACAAAAATGCCTTATCCAAATTGAATCCAGGGTTTATGTCAACTTGAAAAAAATCTTGCATGTAAGTTTCATGGCCAGTGCTACAAGTACAGTTTGCGAGGTCCCCATGACCTGGCTTTAGGTATATTTATCAAGGTAATAAATAGTTATTCAATACACTGCTTGGTTAGAGCAGGAGAATAGACTTTAGAGTGCTATGCATTGCAAGAGTAAAATTATGTTGTCAAAATTACTGACTTTTCATTTGCCAAATAATATGTTAAATATTTCTTTAGGGTTTTAAATTAGCTTGAAAAAATGTAGCATATAATCTCTTTGGCCAATGACATACACATTTCAATAGCTAACCATGACATGTTTTTTGTGTATATTTTTTGATCATATTTTGCCAAAAATTGACCAAGTATGTCCTCGTTAGTATATTGTGAAGTATCCCCGCCCGACCTGCGGGAGACCGGGGTTTGATTTCTCAACTGGGAGTTTTGAACTTTCAATCTCTTTTTTTGCATGCTGTTTCACTTTGTTTCATTGAGATAACAAACATGCCTTATCTAAATTGAATCCAGGGTTTATGTCAACTTGAAAAAATCTTGCATGTAAGCTTCATGGCCAGTGCTACAAGTACAATTTGTGAGGTCACCATGACCTGGTTTTGGATATATTTATCAAAGTAATAAATAGTGATTCAATACACTGCTTGGTTAGAGCAGGAGAAAAGACTTTAGAGTGCTATGCATTGCAAGAGTAAAATAATGTTGTCAATATTACTGACTTTTCATTTGCCAAATAATAGGTTAAATATTTCTTTAGGGTTTTAAATTAGCTTGAAAAAATGTAGCATATAATCTCTTTGGCCAATGACATACAAATTTCGATAGCTAACCATGACATGTTTTTTGGGTATATTTTTTGATCAAATTTTGCCAAAAATTGACCAAGTAAGTCCTCGTTAGTATAGTGGTGAGTATCCCCGCCTGTCACGCAGGAGACCGTGGTTCAATTCCCCGAGGGGGAGTTTTGAACTTTCAATCTCTTTTTTTGCATGCTGTTTCACTTTGTTTCATTGAGATAACAAAAATGCCTTATCTAAATTGAATCCAGGGATTATGTCAACTTGAAAAAAATCTTGCATGTAAGCTTCATGGCCAGTGCTACAAGTAGAATTTACGAGGTCCCCATGACCTGGCTTTAGGTATATTTATCAAAGTAATAAATAGTGATTCAATACACTGCTTGGTTAGAGCAGGAGAAAAGACTTTAGAGTGCTATGGATTGCAAGAGTAAAATTATGTTGTCAATATTACTGACTTTTCATTTTCCAAATAATAGGTTAAATATTTCTTTAGGGTTTTAAATTAGCTTGAAAAAATGGAGCATATAATCTCTTTGGCCAATGACATACACATTTCTATAGCTAACCATGACATGTTTTTTGGGTATATTTTTTGATCATATTTTGCCAAAAATTTACCAAGTAAGTCCTCGTTAGTATAGTGTGAAGTATCCCCGCCTGACCTGCGGGAGACCGGGATTTGATTTATCGACTGGGAGTTTTGAACTTTCAATCTCTTTTTTTGCATGCTGTTTCACTTTGTTTCATTGAGATAACAAAAATGCCTTATCTAAATTGAGTCCAGGGTTTATGTCAACTTGAAAAAATCTTGCATGTAAGCTTCATGGCCAGTGCTACAAGTACAATTTGTGAGGTCACCATGACCTGGTTTTGGATATATTTATCAAAGTAATAAATAGTGATTCAATACACTGCTTGGTTAGAGCAGGAGAAAAGACTTTAGAGTGCTATGCATTGCAAGAGTAAAATAATGTTGTCAATATTACTGACTTTCATTTGCCAAATAATAGGTTAAATATTTCTTTAGGGTTTTAAATTAGCTTGAAAAAATGTAGCATATAATCTCTTTGGCCAATGACATACAAATTTCGATAGCTAACCATGACATGTTTTTTGGGTATATTTTTTGATATTATTTTGCCAAAAATTGACCAAGTAAGTCCTCGTTAGTATAGTGTGAAGTGTTTCCGGCTGTCATGCGGGAGGCTGGGGTTCAATTTCCCGACGGGGAGTTTTGAACTTTTAATCTATTTTTTTTGCATGCTGTTTCACTTTGTTTCATTGAGATAACAAAAATGCCTTATCTAAATTGAGTCCAGGGATTATGTCAACTTGAAAAAAATCTTGCATGTAAGCTTCATGGCCAGTGCTACAAGTAGAATTTACGAGGTCCCCATGACCTGGCTTTAGGTATATTTATCAAAGTAATAAATAGTGATTCAATACACTGCTTGGTTAGAGCAGGAGAAAAGACTTTAGAGTGCTATGGATTGCAAGAGTAAAATTTTGTTGTCAATATTACTGACTTTTCATTTTCCAAATAATAGGTTAAATATTTCTTTAGGGTTTTAAATTAGCTTGAAAAAATGGAGCATATAATCTCTTTGGCCAATGACATACACATTTCGATAGCTAACCATGACATGTTTTTTGGGTATATTTTTTGATCATATTTTGCCAAAAATTGACCAAGTAAGTCCTCGTTAGTATAGTGTGAAGTATCCTCGCCTGACCTGCGGGAGACCGGGGTTTTATTTCTCGACTGGGAGTTTTGAACTTTCAATCTCTTTTTTTGCATGCTGTTTCACTTTGTTTCATTGAGATAACAAAAATGCCTTATCTAAATTGAATCCAGGGTTTCTGTCAACTTGAAAAAATCTTGCATGTAAGCTTCATGGCCAGTGCTACAAGTACAATTTGTGAGGTCACCATGACCTGGTTTTGGGTATATTTATCAAAGTAATAAATAGTGATTCAATACACTGCTTGGTTAGAGCAGGAGAAAAGACTTTAGAGTGTTATGCATTACAAGAGTAAAATTATGTTGTCCATATTACTGACTTTTCATTTGCCAAATAATATGTTAAATATTTCTTTAGGGTTTTAAATTAGCTTGAAAAAATGTAGCATATAATCTCTTTGGCCAATGACATACACATTTCAATAGCTAACCATGACATGTTTTTTGTGTATATTTTTTGATCATATTTTGCCAAAAATTTACCAAGTAAGTCCTCGTTAGTATAGTGTGAAGTATCCTCACCTGACCTGCGGGAGACCGGGGTTTTATTTCTCGACTGGGAGTTTTGAACTTTCAATCTCTTTTTTTGCATGCTGTTTCACTTTGTTTCATTGAGATAACAAAAATGCCTTATCTAAATTGAATCCAGGGTTTCTGTCAACTTGAAAAAATCTTGCATGTAAGCTTCATGGCCAGTGCTACAAGTACAATTTGTGAGGTCACCATGACCTGGTTTTGGGTATATTTATCAAAGTAATAAATAGTGATTCAATACACTGCTTGGTTAGAGCAGGAGAAAAGACTTTAGAGTGTTATGCATTACAAGAGTAAAATTATGTTGTCCATATTACTGACTTTTCATTTGCCAAATAATAGGTTAAATATTTCTTTAGGGTTTTAAATTAGCTTGAAAAAATGTAGCATATAATCTCTTTGGCCAATGACATACAAATTTCGATAGCTAACCATGACATGTTTTTTGGGTATATTTTTTGATCAAATTTTGCCAAAAACTTACCAAGTAAGTCCTCGTTAGTATAGTGCTGAGTATCCCCGCCTGTCACGTGGGAGACCGGGGTTCAATTCCCCGACGTGGAGTTTTGAACTTTTATACTCTTTTCTGTGTGCTGTTTCACGTTGTTTCATTGAGATAACAAAAATGCCTTATCCAAATTGAATCCAGGGTTTATGTCAACTTGAAAAAAATCTTGCATGTAAGTTTCATGGCCAGTGCTACAAGTACAGTTTGCGAGGTCCCCATGACCTGGCTTTAGGTATATTTATCAAGGTAATAAATAGTTATTCAATACACTGCTTGGTTAGAGCAGGAGAATAGACTTTAGAGTGCTATGCATTGCAAGAGTAAAATTATGTTGTCAAAATTACTGACTTTTCATTTGCCAAATAATATGTTAAATATTTCTTTAGGGTTTTAAATTAGCTTGAAAAAATGTAGCATATAATCTCTTTGGCCAATGACATACACATTTCAATAGCTAACCATGACATGTTTTTTGTGTATATTTTTTGATCATATTTTGCCAAAAATTGACCAAGTATGTCCTCGTTAGTATATTGTGAAGTATCCCCGCCCGACCTGCGGGAGACCGGGGTTTGATTTCTCAACTGGGAGTTTTGAACTTTCAATCTCTTTTTTTGCATGCTGTTTCACTTTGTTTCATTGAGATAACAAACATGCCTTATCTAAATTGAATCCAGGGTTTATGTCAACTTGAAAAAATCTTGCATGTAAGCTTCATGGCCAGTGCTACAAGTACAATTTGTGAGGTCACCATGACCTGGTTTTGGATATATTTATCAAAGTAATAAATAGTGATTCAATACACTGCTTGGTTAGAGCAGGAGAAAAGACTTTAGAGTGCTATGCATTGCAAGAGTAAAAAAATGTTGTCAATATTACTGACTTTTCATTTGCCAAATAATAGGTTAAATATTTCTTTAGGGTTTTAAATTAGCTTGAAAAAATGTAGCATATAATCTCTTTGGCCAATGACATACAAATTTCGATAGCTAACCATGACATGTTTTTTGGGTATATTTTTTGATCAAATTTTGCCAAAAATTGACCAAGTAAGTCCTCGTTAGTATAGTGGTGAGTATCCCCGCCTGTCACGCAGGAGACCGTGGTTCAATTCCCCGAGGGGGAGTTTTGAACTTTCAATCTCTTTTTTTGCATGCTGTTTCACTTTGTTTCATTGAGATAACAAAAATGCCTTATCTAAATTGAGTCCAGGGTTTATGTCAACTTGAAAAAATCTTGCATGTAAGCTTCATGGCCAGTGCTACAAGTACAATTTGTGAGGTCACCATGACCTGGTTTTGGATATATTTATCAAAGTAATAAATAGTGATTCAATACACTGCTTGGTTAGAGCAGGAGAAAAGACTTTAGAGTGCTATGCATTGCAAGAGTAAAATAATGTTGTCAATATTACTGACTTTCATTTGCCAAATAATAGGTTAAATATTTCTTTAGGGTTTTAAATTAGCTTGAAAAAATGGAGCATATAATCTCTTTGGCCAATGACATACAAATTTCGATAGCTAACCATGACATGTTTTTTGGGTATATTTTTTGATATTATTTTGCCAAAAATTGACCAAGTAAGTCCTCGTTAGTATAGTGTGAAGTGTTTCCGCCTGTCATGCGGGAGGCTGGGGTTCAATTTCCCGACGGGGAGTTTTGAACTTTTAATCTATTTTTTTTGCATGCTGTTTCACTTTGTTTCATTGAGATAACAAAAATGCCTTATCTAAATTGAGTCCAGGGATTATGTCAACTTGAAAAAAATCTTGCATGTAAGCTTCATGGCCAGTGCTACAAGTAGAATTTACGAGGTCCCCATGACCTGGCTTTAGGTATATTTATCAAAGTAATAAATAGTGATTCAATACACTGCTTGGTTAGAGCAGGAGAAAAGACTTTAGAGTGCTATGGATTGCAAGAGTAAAATTATGTTGTCAATATTACTGACTTTTCATTTTCCAAATAATAGGTTAAATATTTCTTTAGGGTTTTAAATTAGCTTGAAAAAATGGAGCATATAATCTCTTTGGCCAATGACATACACATTTCGATAGCTAACCATGACATGTTTTTTGGGTATATTTTTTGATCATATTTTGCCAAAAATTGACCAAGTAAGTCCTCGTTAGTATAGTGTGAAGTATCCTCGCCTGACCTGCGGGAGACCGGGGTTTTATTTCTCGACTGGGAGTTTTGAACTTTCAATCTCTTTTTTTGCATGCTGTTTCACTTTGTTTCATTGAGATAACAAAAATGCCTTATCTAAATTGAATCCAGGGTTTCTGTCAACTTGAAAAAATCTTGCATGTAAGCTTCATGGCCAGTGCTACAAGTACAATTTGTGAGGTCACCATGACCTGGTTTTGGGTATATTTATCAAAGTAATAAATAGTGATTCAATACACTGCTTGGTTAGAGCAGGAGAAAAGACTTTAGAGTGTTATGCATTACAAGAGTAAAATTATGTTGTCCATATTACTGACTTTTCATTTGCCAAATAATAGGTTAAATATTTCTTTAGGGTTTTAAATTAGCTTCAAAAAATGTAGCATATAATCTCTTTGGCCAATGACATACAAATTTCGATAGCTAACCATGACATGTTTTTTGGGTATATTTTTTGATCAAATTTTGCCAAAAACTTACCAAGTAAGTCCTCGTTAGTATAGTGCTGAGTATCCCCGCCTGTCACGTGGGAGACCGGGGTTCAATTCCCCGACGTGGAGTTTTGAACTTTTATACTCTTTTCTGTGTGCTGTTTCACGTTGTTTCATTGAGATAACAAAAATGCCTTATCCAAATTGAATCCAGGGTTTATGTCAACTTGAAAAAAATCTTGCATGTAAGTTTCATGGCCAGTGCTACAAGTACAGTTTGCGAGGTCCCCATGACCTGGCTTTAGGTATATTTATCAAGGTAATAAATAGTTATTCAATACACTGCTTGGTTAGAGCAGGAGAATAGACTTTAGAGTGCTATGCATTGCAAGAGTAAAATTATGTTGTCAAAATTACTGACTTTTCATTTGCCAAATAATATGTTAAATATTTCTTTAGGGTTTTAAATTAGCTTGAAAAAATGTAGCATATAATCTCTTTGGCCAATGACATACACATTTCAATAGCTAACCATGACATGTTTTTTGTGTATATTTTTTGATCATATTTTGCCAAAAATTGACCAAGTATGTCCTCGTTAGTATATTGTGAAGTATCCCCGCCCGACCTGCGGGAGACCGGGGTTTGATTTCTCAACTGGGAGTTTTGAACTTTCAATCTCTTTTTTTGCATGCTGTTTCACTTTGTTTCATTGAGATAACAAAAATGCCTTATCTAAATTGAATCCAGGGATTATGTCAACTTGAAAAAAATCTTGCATGTAAGCTTCATGGCCAGTGCTACAAGTAGAATTTACGAGGTCCCCATGACCTGGCTTTAGGTATATTTATCAAAGTAATAAATAGTGATTCAATACACTGCTTGGTTAGAGCAGGAGAAAAGACTTTAGAGTGCTATGGATTGCAAGAGTAAAATTATGTTGTCAATATTACTGACTTTTCATTTTCCAAATAATAGGTTAAATATTTCTTTAGGGTTTTAAATTAGCTTGAAAAAATGGAGCATATAATCTCTTTGGCCAATGACATACACATTTCTATAGCTAACCATGACATGTTTTTTGGGTATATTTTTTGATCATATTTTGCCAAAAATTGACCAAGTAAGTCCTCGTTAGTATAGTGTGAAGTATCCCCGCCTGACCTGCGGGAGACCGGGATTTGATTTATCGACTGGGAGTTTTGAACTTTCAATCTCTTTTTTTGCATGCTGTTTCACTTTGTTTCATTGAGATAACAAAAATGCCTTATCTAAATTGAGTCCAGGGTTTATGTCAACTTGAAAAAATCTTGCATGTAAGCTTCATGGCCAGTGCTACAAGTACAATTTGTGAGGTCCCCATGACCTGGTTTTGGATATATTTATCAAAGTAATAAATAGTGATTCAATACACTGCTTGGTTAGAGCAGGAGAAAAGACTTTAGAGTGCTATGCATTGCAAGAGTAAAATAATGTTGTCAATATTACTGACTTTCATTTGCCAAATAATAGGTTAAATATTTCTTTAGGGTTTTAAATTAGCTTGAAAAAATGTAGCATATAATCTCTTTGGCCAATGACATACAAATTTCGATAGCTAACCATGACATGTTTTTTGGGTATATTTTTTTATATTATTTTGCCAAAAATTGACCAAGTAAGTCCTCGTTAGTATAGTGTGAAGTGTTTCCGCCTGTCATGCGGGAGGCTGGGGTTCAATTTCCCGACGGGGAGTTTTGAACTTTTAATCTATTTTTTTTGCATGCTGTTTCACTTTGTTTCATTGAGATAACAAAAATGCCTTATCTAAATTGAGTCCAGGGATTATGTCAACTTGAAAAAAATCTTGCATGTAAGCTTCATGGCCAGTGCTACAAGTAGAATTTACGAGGTCCCCATGACCTGGCTTTAGGTATATTTATCAAAGTAATAAATAGTGATTCAATACACTGCTTGGTTAGAGCAGGAGAAAAGACTTTAGAGTGCTATGGATTGCAAGAGTAAAATTATGTTGTCAATATTACTGACTTTTCATTTTCCAAATAATAGGTTAAATATTTCTTTAGGGTTTTAAATTAGCTTGAAAAAATGGAGCATATAATCTCTTTGGCCAATGACATACACATTTCGATAGCTAACCATGACATGTTTTTTGGGTATATTTTTTGATCATATTTTGCCAAAAATTGACCAAGTAAGTCCTCGTTAGTATAGTGTGAAGTATCCTCGCCTGACCTGCGGGAGACCGGGGTTTTATTTCTCGACTGGGAGTTTTGAACTTTCAATCTCTTTTTTTGCATGCTGTTTCACTTTGTTTCATTGAGATAACAAAAATGCCTTATCTAAATTGAATCCAGGGTTTCTGTCAACTTGAAAAAATCTTGCATGTAAGCTTCATGGCCAGTACTACAAGTACAATTTGTGAGGTCACCATGACCTGGTTTTGGGTATATTTATCAAAGTAATAAATAGTGATTCAATACACTGCTTGGTTAGAGCAGGAGAAAAGACTTTAGAGTGTTATGCATTACAAGAGTAAAATTATGTTGTCCATATTACTGACTTTTCATTTGCCAAATAATAGGTTAAATATTTCTTTAGGGTTTTAAATTAGCTTGAAAAAATGTAGCATATAATCTCTTTGGCCAATGACATACAAATTTCGATAGCTAACCATGACATGTTTTTTGGGTATATTTTTTGATCAAATTTTGCCAAAAACTTACCAAGTAAGTCCTCGTTAGTATAGTGCTGAGTATCCCCGCCTGTCACGTGGGAGACCGGGGTTCAATTCCCCGACGTGGAGTTTTGAACTTTTATACTCTTTTCTGTGTGCTGTTTCACGTTGTTTCATTGAGATAACAAAAATGCCTTATCCAAATTGAATCCAGGGTTTATGTCAACTTGAAAAAAATCTTGCATGTAAGTTTCATGGCCAGTGCTACAAGTACAGTTTGCGAGGTCCCCATGACCTGGCTTTAGGTATATTTATCAAGGTAATAAATAGTTATTCAATACACTGCTTGGTTAGAGCAGGAGAATAGACTTTAGAGTGCTATGCATTGCAAGAGTAAAATTATGTTGTCAAAATTACTGACTTTTCATTTGCCAAATAATATGTTAAATATTTCTTTAGGGTTTTAAATTAGCTTGAAAAAATGTAGCATATAATCTCTTTGGCCAATGACATACACATTTCAGTAGCTAACCATGACATGTTTTTTGTGTATATTTTTTGATCATATTTTGCCAAAAATTGACCAAGTATGTCCTCGTTAGTATATTGTGAAGTATCCCCGCCCGACCTGCGGGAGACCGGGGTTTGATTTCTCAACTGGGAGTTTTGAACTTTCAATCTCTTTTTTTGCATGCTGTTTCACTTTGTTTCATTGAGATAACAAACATGCCTTATCTAAATTGAATCCAGGGTTTATGTCAACTTGAAAAAATCTTGCATGTAAGCTTCATGGCCAGTGCTACAAGTACAATTTGTGAGGTCACCATGACCTGGTTTTGGATATATTTATCAAAGTAATAAATAGTGATTCAATACACTGCTTGGTTAGAGCAGGAGAAAAGACTTTAGAGTGCTATGCATTGCAAGAGTAAAAAAATGTTGTCAATATTACTGACTTTTCATTTGCCAAATAATAGGTTAAATATTTCTTTAGGGTTTTAAATTAGCTTGAAAAAATGTAGCATATAATCTCTTTGGCCAATGACATACAAATTTCGATAGCTAACCATGACATGTTTTTTGGGTATATTTTTTGATCAAATTTTGCCAAAAATTGACCAAGTAAGTCCTCGTTAGTATAGTGGTGAGTATCCCCGCCTGTCACGCAGGAGACCGTGGTTCAATTCCCCGAGGGGGAGTTTTGAACTTTCAATCTCTTTTTTTGCATGCTGTTTCACTTTGTTTCATTGAGATAACAAAAATGCCTTATCTAAATTGAATCCAGGGATTATGTCAACTTGAAAAAAATCTTGCATGTAAGCTTCATGGCCAGTGCTACAAGTAGAATTTACGAGGTCCCCATGACCTGGCTTTAGGTATATTTATCAAAGTAATAAATAGTGATTCAATACACTGCTTGGTTAGAGCAGGAGAAAAGACTTTAGAGTGTTATGCATTACAAGAGTAAAATTATGTTGTCCATATTACTGACTTTTCATTTGCCAAATAATAGGTTAAATATTTCTTTAGGGTTTTAAATTAGCTTGAAAAAATGTAGCATATAATCTCTTTGGCCAATGACATACAAATTTCGATAGCTAACCATGACATGTTTTTTGGGTATATTTTTTGATCAAATTTTGCCAAAAACTTACCAAGTAAGTCCTCGTTAGTATAGTGCTGAGTATCCCCGCCTGTCACGTGGGAGACCGGGGTTCAATTCCCCGACGTGGAGTTTTGAACTTTTATACTCTTTTCTGTGTGCTGTTTCACGTTGTTTCATTGAGATAACAAAAATGCCTTATCCAAATTGAATCCAGGGTTTATGTCAACTTGAAAAAAATCTTGCATGTAAGTTTCATGGCCAGTGCTACAAGTACAGTTTGCGAGGTCCCCATGACCTGGCTTTAGGTATATTTATCAAGGTAATAAATAGTTATTCAATACACTGCTTGGTTAGAGCAGGAGAATAGACTTTAGAGTGCTATGCATTGCAAGAGTAAAATTATGTTGTCAAAATTACTGACTTTTCATTTGCCAAATAATAGGTTAAATATTTCTTTAGGGTTTTAAATTAGCTTGAAAAAATGTAGCATATAATCTCTTTGGCCAATGACATACAAATTTCGATAGCTAACCATGACATGTTTTTTGGGTATATTTTTTGATCAAATTTTGCCAAAAATTGACCAAGTAAGTCCTCGTTAGTATAGTGGTGAGTATCCCCGCCTGTCACGCAGGAGACCGTGGTTCAATTCCCCGAGGGGGAGTTTTGAACTTTCAATCTCTTTTTTTGCATGCTGTTTCACTTTGTTTCATTGAGATAACAAAAATGCCTTATCTAAATTGAATCCAGGGATTATGTCAACTTGAAAAAAATCTTGCATGTAAGCTTCATGGCCAGTGCTACAAGTAGAATTTACGAGGTCCCCATGACCTGGCTTTAGGTATATTTATCAAAGTAATAAATAGTGATTCAATACACTGCTTGGTTAGAGCAGGAGAAAAGACTTTAGAGTGCTATGGATTGCAAGAGTAAAATTATGTTGTCAATATTACTGACTTTTCATTTTCCAAATAATAGGTTAAATATTTCTTTAGGGTTTTAAATTAGCTTGAAAAAATGGAGCATATAATCTCTTTGGCCAATGACATACACATTTCTATAGCTAACCATGACATGTTTTTTGGGTATATTTTTTGATCATATTTTGCCAAAAATTGACCAAGTAAGTCCTCGTTAGTATAGTGTGAAGTATCCCCGCCTGACCTGCGGGAGACCGGGATTTGATTTATCGACTGGGAGTTTTGAACTTTCAATCTCTTTTTTTGCATGCTGTTTCACTTTGTTTCATTGAGATAACAAAAATGCCTTATCTAAATTGAGTCCAGGGTTTATGTCAACTTGAAAAAATCTTGCATGTAAGCTTCATGGCCAGTGCTACAAGTACAATTTGTGAGGTCACCATGACCTGGTTTTGGATATATTTATCAAAGTAATAAATAGTGATTCAATACACTGCTTGGTTAGAGCAGGAGAAAAGACTTTAGAGTGCTATGCATTGCAAGAGTAAAATAATGTTGTCAATATTACTGACTTTCATTTGCCAAATAATAGGTTAAATATTTCTTTAGGGTTTTAAATTAGCTTGAAAAAATGTAGCATATAATCTCTTTGGCCAATGACATACAAATTTCGATAGCTAACCATGACATGTTTTTTGGGTATATTTTTTGATATTATTTTGCCAAAAATTGACCAAGTAAGTCCTCGTTAGTATAGTGTGAAGTGTTTCCGCCTGTCATGCGGGAGGCTGGGGTTCAATTTCCCGACGGGGAGTTTTGAACTTTTAATCTATTTTTTTTGCATGCTGTTTCACTTTGTTTCATTGAGATAACAAAAATGCCTTATCTAAATTGAGTCCAGGGATTATGTCAACTTGAAAAAAATCTTGCATGTAAGCTTCATGGCCAGTGCTACAAGTAGAATTTACGAGGTCCCCATGACCTGGCTTTAGGTATATTTATCAAAGTAATAAATAGTGATTCAATACACTGCTTGGTTAGAGCAGGAGAAAAGACTTTAGAGTGCTATGGATTGCAAGAGTAAAATTATGTTGTCAATATTACTGACTTTTCATTTTCCAAATAATAGGTTAAATATTTCTTTAAGGTTTTAAATTAGCTTGAAAAAATGGAGCATATAATCTCTTTGGCCAATGACATACACATTTCGATAGCTAACCATGACATGTTTTTTGGGTATATTTTTTGATCATATTTTGCCAAAAATTGACCAAGTAAGTCCTCGTTAGTATAGTGTGAAGTATCCTCGCCTGACCTGCGGGAGACCGGGGTTTTATTTCTCGACTGGGAGTTTTGAACTTTCAATCTCTTTTTTTGCATGCTGTTTCACTTTGTTTCATTGAGATAACAAAAATGCCTTATCTAAATTGAATCCAGGGTTTCTGTCAACTTGAAAAAATCTTGCATGTAAGCTTCATGGCCAGTGCTACAAGTACAATTTGTGAGGTCACCATGACCTGGTTTTGGGTATATTTATCAAAGTAATAAATAGTGATTCAATACACTGCTTGGTTAGAGCAGGAGAAAAGACTTTAGAGTGTTATGCATTACAAGAGTAAAATTATGTTGTCCATATTACTGACTTTTCATTTGCCAAATAATAGGTTAAATATTTCTTTAGGGTTTTAAATTAGCTTGAAAAAATGTAGCATATAATCTCTTTGGCCAATGACATACAAATTTCGATAGCTAACCATGACATGTTTTTTGGGTATATTTTTTGATCAAATTTTGCCAAAAATTTACCAAGTAAGTCCTCGTTAGTATAGTGCTGAGTATCCCCGCCTGTCACGTGGGAGACCGGGGTTCAATTCCCCGACGTGGAGTTTTGAACTTTTATACTCTTTTCTGTGTGCTGTTTCACGTTGTTTCATTGAGATAACAAAAATGCCTTATCCAAATTGAATCCAGGGTTTATGTCAACTTGAAAAAAATCTTGCATGTAAGTTTCATGGCCAGTGCTACAAGTACAGTTTGCGAGGTCCCCATGACCTGGCTTTAGGTATATTTATCAAGGTAATAAATAGTTATTCAATACACTGCTTGGTTAGAGCAGGAGAAAAGACTTTAGAGTGCTATGGATTGCAAGAGTAAAATTATGTTGTCAATATTACTGACTTTTCATTTTCCAAATAATAGGTTAAATATTTCTTTAGGGTTTTAAATTAGCTTGAAAAAATGGAGCATATAATCTCTTTGGCCAATGACATACACATTTCTATAGCTAACCATGACATGTTTTTTGGGTATATTTTTTGATCATATTTTGCCAAAAATTGACCAAGTAAGTCCTCGTTAGTATAGTGTGAAGTATCCCCGCCTGACCTGCGGGAGACCGGGATTTGATTTATCGACTGGGAGTTTTGAACTTTCAATCTCTTTTTTTGCATGCTGTTTCACTTTGTTTCATTGAGATAACAAAAATGCCTTATCTAAATTGAGTCCAGGGTTTATGTCAACTTGAAAAAATCTTGCATGTAAGCTTCATGGCCAGTGCTACAAGTACAATTTGTGAGGTCACCATGACCTGGTTTTGGATATATTTATCAAAGTAATAAATAGTGATTCAATACACTGCTTGGTTAGAGCAGGAGAAAAGACTTTAGAGTGCTATGCATTGCAAGAGTAAAATAATGTTGTCAATATTACTGACTTTCATTTGCCAAATAATAGGTTAAATATTTCTTTAGGGTTTTAAATTAGCTTGAAAAAATGTAGCATATAATCTCTTTGGCCAATGACATACAAATTTCGATAGCTAACCATGACATGTTTTTTGGGTATATTTTTTGATATTATTTTGCCAAAAATTGACCAAGTAAGTCCTCGTTAGTATAGTGTGAAGTGTTTCCGCCTGTCATGCGGGAGGCTGGGGTTCAATTTCCCGACGGGGAGTTTTGAACTTTTAATCTATTTTTTTTGCATGCTGTTTCACTTTGTTTCATTGAGATAACAAAAATGCCTTATCTAAATTGAGTCCAGGGATTATGTCAACTTGAAAAAAATCTTGCATGTAAGCTTCATGGCCAGTGCTACAAGTAGAATTTACGAGGTCCCCATGACCTGGCTTTAGGTATATTTATCAAAGTAATAAATAGTGATTCAATACACTGCTTGGTTAGAGCAGGAGAAAAGACTTTAGAGTGCTATGGATTGCAAGAGTAAAATTATGTTGTCAATATTACTGACTTTTCATTTTCCAAATAATAGGTTAAATATTTCTTTAGGGTTTTAAATTAGCTTGAAAAAATGGAGCATATAATCTCTTTGGCCAATGACATACACATTTCGATAGCTAACCATGACATGTTTTTTGGGTATATTTTTTGATCATATTTTGCCAAAAATTGACCAAGTAAGTCCTCGTTAGTATAGTGTGAAGTATCCTCGCCTGACCTGCGGGAGACCGGGGTTTTATTTCTCGACTGGGAGTTTTGAACTTTCAATCTCTTTTTTTGCATGCTGTTTCACTTTGTTTCATTGAGATAACAAAAATGCCTTATCTAAATTAAATCCAGGGTTTCTGTCAACTTGAAAAAATCTTGCATGTAAGCTTCATGGCCAGTGCTACAAGTACAATTTGTGAGGTCACCATGACCTGGTTTTGGGTATATTTATCAAAGTAATAAATAGTGATTCAATACACTGCTTGGTTAGAGCAGGAGAAAAGACTTTAGAGTGTTATGCATTACAAGAGTAAAATTATGTTGTCCATATTACTGACTTTTCATTTGCCAAATAATAGGTTAAATATTTCTTTAGGGTTTTAAATTAGCTTGAAAAAATGTAGCATATAATCTCTTTGGCCAATGACATACAAATTTCGATAGCTAACCATGACATATTTTTTGGGTATATTTTTTGATCAAAT
The DNA here is from genome assembly GCA_031769625.1 of Taudactylus pleione. NCBI lineage: Eukaryota > Metazoa > Chordata > Amphibia > Anura > Myobatrachidae > Taudactylus > Taudactylus pleione. The sequence continues at coordinate 15,311,363 of JAUIMM010000116.1, read as the reverse complement.
TTTGCCAAAAACTTACCAAGTAAGTCCTCGTTAGTATAGTGGTGAGTATCCCCGCCTGTCACGTGGGAGACCGGGGTTCAATTCCCCGACGTGGAGTTTTGAACTTTTATACTCTTTTCTGTGTGCTGTTTCACGTTGTTTCATTGAGATAACAAAAATGCCTTATCCAAATTGAATCCAGGGTTTATGTCAACTTGAAAAAAATCTTGCATGTAAGTTTCATGGCCAGTGCTACAAGTACAGTTTGCGAGGTCCCCATGACCTGGCTTTAGGTATATTTATCAAGGTAATAAATAGTTATTCATTACACTGCTTGGTTAGAGCAGGAGAATAGACTTTAGAGTGCTATGCATTGCAAGAGTAAAATTATGTTGTCAAAATTACTGACTTTTCATTTGCCAAATAATATGTTAAATATTTCTTTAGGGTTTTAAATTAGCTTGAAAAAATGTAGCATATAATCTCTTTGGCCAATGACATACACATTTCAATAGCTAACCATGACATGTTTTTTGTGTATATTTTTTGATCATATTTTGCCAAAAATTGACCAAGTATGTCCTCGTTAGTATATTGTGAAGTATCCCCGCCCGACCTGCGGGAGACCGGGGTTTGATTTCTCAACTGGGAGTTTTGAACTTTCAATCTCTTTTTTTGCATGCTGTTTCACTTTGTTTCATTGAGATAACAAAAATGCCTTATCTAAATTGAATCCAGGGTTTATGTCAACTTGAAAAAATCTTGCATGTAAGCTTCATGGCCAGTGCTACAAGTACAATTTGTGAGGTCACCATGACCTGGTTTTGGATATATTTATCAAAGTAATAAATAGTGATTCAATACACTGCTTGGTTAGAGCAGGAGAAAATACTTTAGAGTGCTATGCATTGCAAGAGTAAAATAATGTTGTCAATATTACTGACTTTTCATTTGCCAAATAATAGGTTAAATATTTCTTTAGGGTTTTAAATTAGCTTGAAAAAATGTAGCATATAATCTCTTTGGCCAATGACATACAAATTTCGATAGCTAACCATGACATGTTTTTTGGGTATATTTTTTTATATTATTTTGCCAAAAATTGACCAAGTAAGTCCTCGTTAGTATAGTGTGAAGTGTTTCCGCCTGTCATGCGGGAGGCTGGGGTTCAATTTCCCGACGGGGAGTTTTGAACTTTTAATCTATTTTTTTTGCATGCTGTTTCACTTTGTTTCATTGAGATAACAAAAATGCCTTATCTAAATTGAGTCCAGGGATTATGTCAACTTGAAAAAAATCTTGCATGTAAGCTTCATGGCCAGTGCTACAAGTAGAATTTACGAGGTCCCCATGACCTGGCTTTAGGTATATTTATCAAAGTAATAAATAGTGATTCAATACACTGCTTGGTTAGAGCAGGAGAAAAGACTTTAGAGTGCTATGGATTGCAAGAGTAAAATTATGTTGTCAATATTACTGACTTTTCATTTTCCAAATAATAGGTTAAATATTTCTTTAGGGTTTTAAATTAGCTTGAAAAAATGGAGCATATAATCTCTTTGGCCAATGACATACACATTTCGATAGCTAACCATGACATGTTTTTTGGGTATATTTTTTGATCATATTTTGCCAAAAATTGACCAAGTAAGTCCTCGTTAGTATAGTGTGAAGTATCCCCGCCTGATCTGCGGGAGACCGGGATTTGATTTATCGACTGGAAGTTTTGAACTTTCAATCTCTTTTTTTGCATGCTGTTTCACTTTGTTTCATTGAGATAACAAAAATGCCTTATCTAAATTAAATCCAGGGTTTATGTCAACTTGAAAAAATCTTGCATGTAAGCTTCATGGCCAGTGCTACAAGTACAATTTGTGAGTTCACCATGACCTGGTTTTGGGTATATTTATCAAAGTTATAAATAGTGATTCAATACACTGCTTGGTTAGAGCAGGAGAAAAGACTTTAGAGTGCTATGCATTGCAAGAGTAAAATTATGTTGTCAATATTACTGACTTTTCATTTTCCAAATACTAGGTTAAATATTTCTTTAGGGTTTTAAATTAGATTGAAAAAATGTAGCATATAATCTCTTTGGCCAATGACATACAAATTTCGATAGCTAACCATGACATGTTTTTTGGGTATATTTTTTTATATTATTTTGCCAAACATTGTCCAAGTAAGTCCTCGTTAGTATAGTGTGAAGTGTTTCTGCCTGTCATGCGGGAGGCTGGGGTTCAATTCCACGACGGGGAGTTTTGAACTTTTAATCTATTTTTTTTGCATGCTGTTTCACTTTGTTTCATTGAGATAACAAAAATGCCTTATCTAAATTGAATCCAGGGATTATGTCAACTTGAATAAAATCTTGCATGTAAGCTTCATGGCCAGTGCTACAAGTAGAATTTACGAGGTCCACATGACCTGGTTTTGGGTATATTTATCAAAGTAATAAATAGTGATTCAATACACTGCTTGGTTAGAGCAGGAGAAAAGACTTTAGAGTGCTATGCATTGCAAGAGTAAAATTATGTTGTCAATATTACTGACTTTTCATTTGCCAAATAATAGGTTAAATATTTCTTTAGGGTTTTAAATTAGCTTGAAAAAATGTAGCATATAATCTCTTTGGCCAATGACATACACATTTCGATAGCTAACCATGACATGTTTTTTGGGTATATTTTTTGATCATATTTTGCCAAAAATTGACCAAGTAAGTCCTCGTTAGTATAGTGTGAAGTATCCCCGCCTGACCTGCGGGAGACCGGGGTTTGATTTCTCGACTGGGAGTTTTGAACTTTCAATCTCTTTTTTTGCATGCTGTTTCACTTTGTTTCATTGAGATAACAAAAATGCCTTATCTAAATTAAATCCCGGGTTTATGTCAACTTGAAAAAATCTTGCATGTAAGCTTCATGGCCAGTGCTACAACTACAATTTGTGAGGTCCCCATGACCTGGTTTTGGGTATATTTATCAAAGTAATAAATAGTGATTCAATACACTGCTTGGTTAGAGCAGGAGAAAAGACTTTAGAGTGCTATGCATTGCAAGAGTAAAATTATGTTGTCAAAATTACTGTATTTTCATTTGCCAAATAATAGTTTAAATATTTCTTTTAGGTTTTAAATTAGCTTGAAAAAATGTAGCATATAATCTCTTTGGCCAATGACATACACATTTCGATAGCTAACCATGACATGTTTTTTGTGTATATTTTTTGATCATATTTTGCCAAAAATTGACCAAGTAAGTCCTCGTTAGTATAGTGTGAAGTATCCCCGCCTGACCTGCGGGAGACCGGGGTTTGATTTCTCGACTGGGAGATTTGAACTTTCAATCTGTTTTTTTGCATGCTGTTTCACTTTGTTTCATTGAGATAACAAAAATGCCTTATCTATATTGAATCCAGGGTTTCTGTCAACTTGAAAAAATCTTGCATGTAAGCTTCATGGCCAGTGCTACAAGTACAATTTGTGAGGTCACCATGACCTGGTTTTGGGTATATTTATCAAAGTAATAAATAGTGATTCAATACACGGCTTGGTTAGAGCAGGAGAAAAGACTTTAGAGTGCTATGCATTGCAAGAGTAAAATTATGTTGTCAATATTACTGACTTTTCATTTGCCAAATAATAGGTTAAATATTTCTTTAGGGTTTTAAATTAGCTTGAAAAAATGTAGCATATAATCTCTTTGGCCAATGACATACAAATTTCGATAGCTAACCATGACATGTTTTTTGGGTATATTTTTTGATCATATTTTGCCAAAAATTGACCAAGTAAGTCCTCGTTAGTATAGTGTGAAGTGTCTCCGCCTGTCATGCGGGAGCTGGGTTTCAATTACCCAACGTGGAGTTTTGAACTTTTAATCTCTTTTTTTGCATGCTGTTTCACTTTGTTTCATTGAGATAACAAAAATGCCTTATCTAAATTGAATCCAGGGATTATGTCAACTTGAAAAAAATCTTGTATGTAAGCTTCATGGCCAGTGCTACAAGTACAGATTGCGAGGTCCCCATGACCTGGCTTTAGGTATATTTATCAAAGTAATAAATAGTTATTCAATACACTGCTTGGTTAGAGCAGGAGAATAGACTTTAGAGTGCTATGCATTGCAAGAGTAAAATTATGTTGTCAAAATTACTGACTTTTCATTTGCCAAATAATAGGTTAAATATTTCTTTAGGGTTTTAAATTAGCTTGAAAAAATTTAGCATATAATCTCTTTGGCCAATGACATAAACATTTCAATAGCTAACCATGACATGTTTTTTGTGTATATTTTTTGATCATATTTTGCCAAAAATTGACCAAGTAAGTCCTCGTTAGTATAGTGTGAAGTATCCCCGCTTGACCTGCGGGAGACCGGGGTTTGATTTCTCGACTGGGAGTTTTGAACTTTCAATCTCTTTTTTTGCATGCTGTTTCACTTTGTTTCATTGAGATAACAAAAATGCCTTATCTAAATTGAATCCAGGGTTTATGTCAACTTGAAAAAATCTTGCATGTAAGCTTCATGGCCAGTGCTACAAGTACAGTTTGTGAGGTCCCCATGACCTGGCTTTAGGTATATTTATCAAAGTAATAAATAGTTATTCAATACACTGCTTGGTTAGAGGAGGAGAATAGACTTTAGAGTGCTATGCATTGCAAGAGTAAAATTATGTTGTCAAAATTACTGACTTTTCATTTGCCAAATAATAGTTTAAATATTTCTTTACGGTTTTAAATTAGCTTGAAAAAATGTAGCATATAATCTCTTTGGCCAATGACATACACATTTCGATAGCTAACCATGACATGTTTTTTGGGTATATTTTTTGATCATATTTTGCCAAAAATTGACCAAGTAAGTCCTCGTTAGTATAGTGTGAAGTATCCCCGCCTGACCTGCGGGAGACCGGGGTTTTATTTCTCGACTGGGAGTTTTGAACTTTCAATCTCTTTTTTTGCATGCTGTTTCACTTTGTTTCATTGAGATAACAAAAATGCCTTATCTAAATTGAATCCAGGGTTTCTGTCAACTTGAAAAAATCTTGCATGTAAGCTTCATGGCCAGTGCTACAAGTACCATTTGTGAGGTCACCATGACCTGGTTTTGGTTATATTTATCAAAGTAATAAATAGTGATTCAATACACTGCTTGGTTAGAGCAGGAGAAAAGACTTTAGAGTGCTATGCATTACAAGAGTAAAATTATGTTGTCAATATTACTGACTTTTCATTTGCCAAATAATAGGTTAAATATTTCTTTAGGGTTTTAAATTAGCTTGAAAAAATGTAGCATATAATCTCTTTGGCCAATGACATACAAATTTCGATAGCTAACCATGACATGTTTTTTGGGTATATTTTTTGATCATAGTTTGCCAAAAATTGACCAAGTAAGTCCTCGTTAGTATAGTGTGAAGTATCCTCGCCTGACCTGCGGGAGACCGGGGTTTTATTTCTCGACTGGGAGTTTTGAACTTTCAATCTCTTTTTTTGCATGCTGTTTCACTTTGTTTCATTGAGATAACAAAAATGCCTTATCTAAATTGAATCCAGGGTTTCTGTCAACTTGAAAAAATCTTGCATGAAAGCTTCATGGCCAGTGCTACAAGTACAATTTGTGAGGTCACCATGACCTGGTTTTGGGTATATTTATCAAAGTAATAAATAGTGATTCAATACACTGCTTGGTTAGAGCAGGAGAAAAGACTTTAGAGTGCTATGCATTACAAGAGTAAAATTATGTTGTCAATATTACTGACTTTTCATTTGCCAAATAATAGGTTAAATATTTCTTTAGGGTTTTAAATTAGCTTGAAAAAATGTAGCATATAATCTCTTTGGCCAATGACATACAAATTTCGATAGCTAACCATGACATGTTTTTTGGGTATATTTTTTGATCAAATTTTGCCAAAAACTTACCAAGTAAGTCCTCGTTAGTATAGTGGTGAGTATCCCCGCCTGTCACGTGGGAGACCGGGGTTCAATTCCCCGACGTGGAGTTTTGAACTTTTAATCTCTTTTCTGTGTGCTGTTTCACGTTGTTTCATTGAGATAACAAAAATGCCTTATCCAAATTGAATCCAGGGTTTATGTCAACTTGAAAAAAATCTTGCATGTAAGTTTCATGGCCAGTGCTACAAGTACAGTTTGCGAGGTCCCCATGACCTGGCTTTAGGTATATTTATCAAGGTAATAAATAGTTATTCAATACACTGCTTGGTTAGAGCAGGAGAATAGACTTTAGAGTGCTATGCATTGCAAGAGTAAAATTATGTTGTCAAAATTACTGACTTTTCATTTGCCAAATAATATGTTAAATATTTCTTTAGGGTTTTAAATTAGCTTGAAAAAATGTAGCATATAATCTCTTTGGCCAATGACATACACATTTCAATAGCTAACCATGACATGTTTATTGTGTATATTTTTTGATCATATTTTGCCAAAAATTGACTAAGTATGTCCTCGTTAGTATATTGTGAAGTATCCCCGCCTGACCTGCGGGAGACCGGGGTTTGATTTCTCAACTGGGAGTTTTGAACTTTCAATCTCTTTTTTTGCATGCTGTTTCACTTTGTTTCATTGAGATAACAAAAATGCCTTATCTAAATTGAATCCAGGGTTTATGTCAACTTGAAAAAATCTTGCATGTAAGCTTCATGGCCAGTGCTACAAGTACAATTTGTGAGGTCACCATGACCTGGTTTTGGATATATTTATCAAAGTAATAAATAGTGATTCAATACACTTCTTGGTTAGAGCAGGAGAAAAGACTTTAGAGTGCTATGCATTGCAAGAGTAAAATAATGTTGTCAATATTACTGACTTTTCATTTGCCAAATAATAGGTTAAATATTTCTTTAGGGTTTTAAATTAGCTTGAAAAAATGTAGCATATAATCTCTTTGGCCAATGACATACAAATTTCGATAGCTAACCATGACATGTTTTTTGGGTATATTTTTTTATATTATTTTGCCAAAAATTGACCAAGTAAGTCCTCGTTAGTATAGTGCGAAGTGTTTCCGCCTGTCATGCGGGAGGCTGGGGTTCAATTTCCAGACGGGGAGTTTTGAACTTTTAATCTATTTTTTTTGCATGCTGTTTCACTTTGTTTCATTGAGATAACAAAAATGCCTTATCTAAATTGAGTCCAGGGATTATGTCAACTTGAAAAAAATCTTGCATGTAAGCTTCATGGCCAGTGCTACAAGTAGATTTTACGAGGTCCCCATGACCTGGCTTTAGGTATATTTATCAAAGTAATAAATAGTGATTCAATACACTGCTTGGTTAGAGCAGGAGAAAAGACTTTAGAGTGCTATGGATTGCAAGAGTAAAATTATGTTGTCAATATTACTGACTTTTCATTTTCCAAATAATAGGTTAAATATTTCTTTAGGGTTTTAAATTAGCTTGAAAAAATGGAGCATATAATCTCTTTGGCCAATGACATACACATTTCGATAGCTAACCATGACATGTTTTTTGGGTATATTTTTTGATCATATTTTGCCAAAAATTGACCAAGTAAGTCCTCGTTAGTATAGTGTGAAGTATCCCCGCCTGATCTGCGGGAGACCGGGATATGATTTATCGACTGGGAGTTTTGAACTTTCAATCTCTTTTTTTGCATGCTGTTTCACTTTGTTTCATTGAGATAACAAAAATGCCTTATCTAAATTGAATCCAGGGTTTCTGTCAACTTGAAAAAATCTTGCATGTAAGCTTCATGGCCAGTGCTACAAGTACAATTTGTGAGGTCACCATGACCTGGTTTTGGTTATATTTATCAAAGTAATAAATAGTGATTCAATACACTGCTTGGTTAGAGCAGGAGAAAAGACTTTAGAGTGCTATGCATTACAAGAGTAAAATTATGTTGTCAATATTACTGACTTTTCATTTGCCAAATAATAGGTTAAATATTTCTTTAGGGTTTTAAATTAGCTTGAAAAAATGTAGCATATAATCTCTTTGGCCAATGACATAAAAAAATTTCGATAGCTAACCATGACATGTTTTTTGGGTATATTTTTTGATCATAGTTTGCCAAAAATTGACCAAGTAAGTCCTCGTTAGTATAGTGTGAAGTATCCTCGCCTGACCTGCGGGAGACCGGGGTTTTATTTCTCGACTGGGAGTTTTGAACTTTCAATCTCTTTTTTTGCATGCTGTTTCACTTTGTTTCATTGAGATAACAAAAATGCCTTATCTAAATTGAATCCAGGGTTTCTGTCAACTTGAAAAAATCTTGCATGAAAGCTTCATGGCCAGTGCTACAAGTACAATTTGTGAGGTCACCATGACCTGGTTTTGGGTATATTTATCAAAGTAATAAATAGTGATTCAATACACTGCTTGGTTAGAGCAGGAGAAAAGACTTTAGAGTGCTATGCATTACAAGAGTAAAATTATGTTGTCAATATTACTGACTTTTCATTTGCCAAATAATAGGTTAAATATTTCTTTAGGGTTTTAAATTAGCTTGAAAAAATGTAGCATATAATCTCTTTGGCCAATGACATACAAATTTCGATAGCTAACCATGACATGTTTTTTGGGTATATTTTTTGATCAAATTTTGCCAAAAACTTACCAAGTAAGTCCTAGTTAGTATAGTGGTGAGTATCCCCGCCTGTCACGTGGGAGACCGGGGTTCAATTCCCCGACGTGGAGTTTTGAACTTTTAATCTCTTTTCTGTGTGCTGTTTCACGTTGTTTCATTGAGATAACAAAAATGCCTTATCCAAATTGAATCCAGGGTTTATGTCAACTTGAAAAAAATCTTGCATGTAAGTTTCATGGCCAGTGCTACAAGTACAGTTTGCGAGGTCCCCATGACCTGGCTTTAGGTATATTTATCAAGGTAATAAATAGTTATTCAATACACTGCTTGGTTAGAGCAGGAGAATAGACTTTAGAGTGCTATGCATTGCAAGAGTAAAATTATGTTGTCAAAATTACTGACTTTTCATTTGCCAAATAATATGTTAAATATTTCTTTAGGGTTTTAAATTAGCTTGAAAAAATGTAGCATATAATCTCTTTGGCCAATGACATACACATTTCAATAGCTAACCATGACATGTTTTTTGTGTATATTTTTTGATCATATTTTGCCAAAAATTGACCAAGTAAGTCCTCGTTAGTATATTGTGAAGTATCCCCGCCTGACCTGCGGGAGACCGGGGTTTGATTTCTCGACTGGGAGTTTTGAACTTTCAATCTCTTTTTTTGCATGCTGTTTCACTTTGTTTCATTGAGATAACAAAAATGCCTTATCTAAATTGAATCCAGGGATTATGTCAACTTGAAAAAAATCTTGCATGTAAGCTTCATGGCCAGTGCTACAAGTAGAATTTATGAGGTCCCCATGACCTGGCTTTAGGTATATTTATCAAAGTAATAAATAGTGATTCAATACACTGCTTGGTTAGAGCAGGAGAAAAGACTTTAGAGTGCTATGGATTGCAAGAGTAAAATTATGTTGTCAATATTACTGACTTTTCATTTTCCAAATAATAGGTTAAATATTTCTTTAGGGTTTTAAATTAGCTTGAAAAAATGGAGCATATAATCTCTTTGGCCAATGACATACACATTTCTATAGCTAACCATGACATGTTTTTTGGGTATATTTTTTGATCATATTTTGCCAAAAATTGACCAAGTAAGTCCTCGTTAGTATAGTGTGAAGTATCCCCGCCTGACCTGCGGGAGACCGGGATTTGATTTATCGACTGGGAGTTTTGAACTTTCAATCTCTTTTTTTGCATGCTGTTTCACTTTGTTTCATTGAGATAACAAAAATGCCTTATCTAAATTAAATCCAGGGTTTATGTCAACTTGAAAAAATCTTGCATGTAAGCTTCATGGCCAGTGCTACAAGTACAATTTGTGAGGTCACCATGACCTGGTTTTGGATATATTTATCAAAGTAATAAATAGTGATTCAATACACTGCTTGGTTAGAGCAGGAGAAAAGACTTTAGAGTGCTATGCATTGCAAGAGTAAAATAATGTTGTCAATATTACTGACTTTTCATTTGCCAAATAATAGGTTAAATATTTCTTTAGGGTTTTAAATTAGCTTGAAAAAATGTAGCATATAATCTCTTTGGCCAATGACATACAAATTTCGATAGCTAACCATGACATGTTTTTTGGGTATATTTTTTGATATTATTTTGCCAAAAATTGACCAAGTAAGTCCTCGTTAGTATAGTGTGAAGTGTTTCCGCCTGTCATGCGGGAGGCTGGGGTTCAATTTCCCGACGGGGAGTTTTGAACTTTTAATCTATTTTTTTTGCATGCTGTTTCACTTTGTTTCATTGAGATAACAAAAATGCCTTATCTAAATTGAGTCCAGGGATTATGTCAACTTGAAAAAAATCTTGCATGTAAGCTTCATGGCCAGTGCTACAAGTAGAATTTACGAGGTCCCCATGACCTGGCTTTAGGTATATTTATCAAAGTAATAAATAGTGATTCAATACACTGCTTGGTTAGAGCAGGAGAAAAGACTTTAGAGTGCTATGGATTGCAAGAGTAAAATTATGTTGTCAATATTACTGACTTTTCATTTTCCAAATAATAGGTTAAATATTTCTTTAGGGTTTTAAATTAGCTTGAAAAAATGGAGCATATAATCTCTTTGGCCAATGACATACACATTTCGATAGCTAACCATGACATGTTTTTTGGGTATATTTTTTGATCATATTTTGCCAAAAATTGACCAAGTAAGTCCTCGTTAGTATAGTGTGAAGTATCCTCGCCTGACCTGCGGGAGACCGGGGTTTTATTTCTCGACTGGGAGTTTTGAACTTTCAATCTCTTTTTTTGCATGCTGTTTCACTTTGTTTCATTGAGATAACAAAAATGCCTTATCTAAATTGAATCCAGGGTTTCTGTCAACTTGAAAAAATCTTGCATGTAAGCTTCATGGCCAGTGCTACAAGTACAATTTGTGAGGTCACCATGACCTGGTTTTGGGTATATTTATCAAAGTAATAAATAGTGATTCAATACACTGCTTGGTTAGAGCAGGAGAAAAGACTTTAGAGTGCTATGCATTACAAGAGTAAAATTATGTTGTCCATATTACTGACTTTTAATTTGCCAAATAATAGGTTAAATATTTCTTTAGGGTTTTAAATTAGCTTGAAAAAATGTAGCATATAATCTCTTTGGCCAATGACATACAAATTTCGATAGCTAACCATGACATGTTTTTTGGGTATATTTTTTGATCATATTTTGCCAAAAACTTACCAAGTAAGTCCTCGTTAGTATAGTGGTGAGTGTCCCCGCCTGTCACGTGGGAGACCGGGGTTCAATTCCCCGACGTGGAGTTTTGAACTTTTATACTCTTTTCTGTGTGCTGTTTCACGTTGTTTCATTGAGATAACAAAAATGCCTTATCCAAATTGAATCCAGGGTTTATGTCAACTTGAAAAAAATCTTGCATGTAAGTTTCATGGCCAGTGCTACAAGTACAGTTTGCGAGGTCCCCATGACCTGGCTTTAGGTATATTTATCAAGGTAATAAATAGTTATTCAATACACTGCTTGGTTAGAGCAGGAGAATAGACTTTAGAGTGCTATGCATTGCAAGAGTAAAATTATGTTGTCAAAATTACTGACTTTTCATTTGCCAAATAATATGTTAAATATTTCTTTAGGGTTTTAAATTAGCTTGAAAAAATGTAGCATATAATCTCTTTGGCCAATGACATACACATTTCAATAGCTAACCATGACATGTTTTTTGTGTATATTTTTTGATCATATTTTGCCAAAAATTGACTAAGTATGTCCTCGTTAGTATATTGTGAAGTATCCCCGCCTGACCTGCGGGAGACCGGGGTTTGATTTCTCAACTGGGAGTTTTGAACTTTCAATCTCTTTTTTTGCATGCTGTTTCACTTTGTTTCATTGAGATAACAAAAATGCCTTATCTAAATTGAATCCAGGGTTTATGTCAACTTGAAAAAATCTTGCATGTAAGCTTCATGGCCAGTGCTACAAGTACAATTTGTGAGGTCACCATGACCTGGTTTTGGATATATTTATCAAAGTAATAAATAGTGATTCAATACACTGCTTGGTTAGAGCAGGAGAAAAGACTTTAGAGTGCTATGCATTGCAAGAGTAAAATAATGTTGTCAATATTACTGACTTTTCATTTGCCAAATAATAGGTTAAATATTTCTTTAGGGTTTTAAATTAGCTTGAAAAAATGTAGCATATAATCTCTTTGGCCAATGACATACAAATTTCGATAGCTAACCATGACATGTTTTTTGGGTATATTTTTTTCTATTATTTTGCCAAAAATTGACCAAGTAAGTCCTCGTTAGTATAGTGCGAAGTGTTTCCGCCTGTCATGCGGGAGGCTGGGGTTCAATTTCCAGACGGGGAGTTTTGAACTTTTAATCTATTTTTTTTGCATGCTGTTTCACTTTGTTTCATTGAGATAACAAAAATGCCTTATCTAAATTGAGTCCAGGGATTATGTCAACTTGAAAAAAATCTTGCATGTAAGCTTCATGGCCAGTGCTACAAGTAGAATTTACGAGGTCCCCATGACCTGGCTTTAGGTATATTTATCAAAGTAATAAATAGTGATTCAATACACTGCTTGGTTAGAGCAGGAGAAAAGACTTTAGAGTGCTATGGATTGCAAGAGTAAAATTATGTTGTCAATATTACTGACTTTTCATTTTCCAAATAATAGGTTAAATATTTCTTTAGGGTTTTAAATTAGCTTGAAAAAATGGAGCATATAATCTCTTTGGCCAATGACATACACATTTCGATAGCTAACCATGACATGTTTTTTGGGTATATTTTTTGATCATATTTTGCCAAAAATTGACCAAGTAAGTCCTCGTTAGTATAGTGTGAAGTATCCCCGCCTGATCTGCGGGAGACCGGGATTTGATTTATCGACTGGGAGTTTTGAACTTTCAATCTCTTTTTTTGCATGCTGTTTCACTTTGTTTCATTGAGATAACAAAAATGCCTTATCTAAATTAAATCCAGGGTTTATGTCAACTTGAAAAAATCTTGCATGTAAGCTTCATGGCCAGTGCTACAAGTACAATTTGTGAGTTCACCATGACCTGGTTTTGGGTATATTTATCAAAGTTATAAATAGTGATTCAATACACTGCTTGGTTAGAGCAGGAGAAAAGACTTTAGAGTGCTATGCATTGCAAGAGTAAAATTATGTTGTCAATATTACTGACTTTTCATTTTCCAAATACTAGGTTAAATATTTCTTTAGGGTTTTAAATTAGATTGAAAAAATGTAGCATATAATCTCTTTGGCCAATGACATACAAATTTCGATAGCTAACCATGACATGTTTTTTGGGTATATTTTTTTATATTATTTTGCCAAACATTGTCCAAGTAAGTCCTCGTTAGTATAGTGTGAAGTGTTTCTGCCTGTCATGCGGGAGGCTGGGGTTCAATTCCACGACGGGGAGTTTTGAACTTTTAATCTATTTTTTTTGCATGCTGTTTCACTTTGTTTCATTGAGATAACAAAAATGCCTTATCTAAATTGAATCCAGGGATTATGTCAACTTGAAAAAAATCTTGCATGTAAGCTTCATGGCCAGTGCTACAAGTAGAATTTACGAGGTCCCCATGACCTGGTTTTGGGTATATTTATCAAAGTAATAAATAGTGATTCAATACACTGCTTGGTTAGAGCAGGAGAAAAGACTTTAGAGTGCTATGCATTGCAAGAGTAAAATTATGTTGTCAATATTACTGACTTTTCATTTGCCAAATAATAGGTTAAATATTTCTTTTTGGTTTTAAATTAGCTTGAAAAAATGTAGCATATAATCTCTTTGGCCAATGACATACACATTTCGATAGCTAACCATGACATGTTTTTTGTGTATATTTTTTGATCATATTTTGCCAAAAATTGACCAAGTAAGTCCTCGTTAGTATAGTGTGAAGTATCCCCGCCTGACCTGCGGGAGACCGGGGTTTGATTTCTCGACTGGGAGTTTTGAACTTTCAATCTCTTTTTTTGCATGCTGTTTCACTTTGTTTCATTGAGATAACAAAAATGCCTTATCTAAATTAAATCCCGGGTTTATGTCAACTTGAAAAAATCTTGCATGTAAGCTTCATGGCCAGTGCTACAACTACAATTTGTGAGGTCCCCATGACTTGGTTTTGGGTATATTTATCAAAGTAATAAATAGTGATTCAATACACTGCTTGGTTAGAGCAGGAGAAAAGACTTTAGAGTGCTATGCATTGCAAGAGTAAAATTATGTTGTCAATATTACTGACTTTTCATTTGCCAAATAATAGGTTAAATATTTCTTTAGGGTTTTAAATTAGCTTGAAAAAATGTAGCATATAATCTCTTTGGCCAATGACATACAAATTTCGATAGCTAACCATGACATGTTTTTTGGGTATATTTTTTGATCATATTTTGCCAAAAATTGACCAAGTAAGTCCTCGTTAGTATAGTGTGAAGTGTCTCCGCCTGTCATGCGGGAGCTGGGGTTCAATTCCCCGACGTGGAGTTTTGAACTTTTAATCTCTTTTTTTGCATGCTGTTTCACTTTGTTTCATTGAGATAACAAAAATGCCTTATCTAAATTGAATCCAGGGATTATGTCAACTTGAAAAATATCTTGTATGTAAGCTTCATGGCCAGTGCTACAAGTACAGATTGCGAGGTCCCCATGACCTGGCTTTAGGTATATTTATCAAAGTAATAAATAGTTATTCAATACACTGCTTGGTTAGAGCAGGAGAATAGACTTTAGAGTGCTATGCATTGCAAGAGTAAAATTATGTTGTCAAAATTACTGACTTTTCATTTGCCAAATAATAGGTTAAATATTTCTTTAGGGTTTTAAATTAGCTTGAAAAAATTTAGCATATAATCTCTTTTGCCAATGACATAAACATTTCAATAGCTAACCATGACATGTTTTTTGTGTATATTTTTTGATCATATTTTGCCAAAAACTGACCAAGTAAGTCCTCGTTAGTATAGTGTGAAGTATCCCCGCCTGACCTGCGGGAGACCGGGGTTTGATTTCTCGACTGGGAGTTTTGAACTTTCAATCTCTTTTTTTGCATGCTGTTTCACTTTGTTTCATTGAGATAACAAAAATGCCTTATCTAAATTGAATCCAGGGTTTATGTCAACTTGAAAAAATCTTGCATGTAAGCTTCATGGCCAGTGCTACAAGTACAATTTGTGAGGTCACCATGACCTGGTTTTGGATATATTTATCAAAGTAATAAATAGTGATTCAATACACTGCTTGGTTAGAGCAGGAGAAAAGATTTTAGAGTGCTATGCATTGCAAGAGTAAAATTATGTTGTCAATATTACTGACTTTTCATTTGCCAAATAATAGGTTAAATATTTCTTTAGGGTTTTAAATTAGCTTGAAAAAATTTAGCATATAATCTCTTTGGCCAATGACATACAAATTTCGATAGCTAACCATGACATGTTTTTTGTGTATATTTTTTGATCAAATTTTGCCAAAAATTGACCTAGTAAGTCCTCGTTAGTATAGTAGTGAGTATCCCCGCCTGTCACGTGGGAGACTGGGGTTCAATTCCCCGACGGGGAGTTTTGAACTTTTAATCTCTTTTCTGTGTGCTGTTTCACGTTGTTTCATTGAGATAACAAAAATGCCTTATCCAAATTGAATCCAGGGTTTACGTCAACTTGAAAAAAATCTTGCATGTAAGTTTCATGGCCAGTTCTACAAGTACAGTTTGCGAGGTCCCCATGACCTGGCTTTAGGTATATTTATCAAAGTAATAAATAGTTATTCAATACACTGCTTGGTTAGAGCAGGAGAATAGACTTTAGAGTGCTATGCATTGCAAGAGTAAAATTATGTTGTCAAAATTATTGACTTTTCATTTGCCAAATAATAGGTTAAATATTTCTTTAGGGTTTTAAATTAGCTTGAAAAAATGTAGCATATAATCTCTTTGGCCAATGACATAAACATTTCAATAGCTAACCATGACATGTTTTTTGTGTATATTTTTTGATCATATTTTGCCAAAAATTGACCAAGTAAGTCCTCGTTAGTATAGTGTGAAGTATCCCCGCCTGACCTGCGGGAGACCGGGGTTTGATTTCTCGACTGGGAGATTTGAACTTTCAATCTGTTTTTTTGCATGCTGTTTCACTTTGTTTCATTGAGATAACAAAAATGCCTTATCTAAATTGAATCCAGGGTTTCTGTCAACTTGAAAAAATCTTGCATGTAAGCTTCATGGCCAGTGCTACAAGTACAATTTGTGAGGTCACCATGACCTGGTTTTGGGTATATTTATCAAAGTAATAAATAGTGATTCAATACACGGCTTGGTTAGAGCAGGAGAAAAGACTTTAGAGTGCTATGCATTGCAAGAGTAAAATTATGTTGTCAATATTACTGACTTTTCATTTGCCAAATAATAGGTTAAATATTTCTTTAGGGTTTTAAATTAGCTTGAAAAAATGTAGCATATAATCTCTTTGGCCAATGACATACAAATTTCGATAGCTAACCATGACATGTTTTTTGGGTATATTTTTTGATCATATTTTGCCAAAAATTGACCAAGTAAGTCCTCGTTAGTATAGTGTGAAGTGTCTCCGCCTGTCATGCGGGAGCTGGGGTTCAATTCCCCGACGTGGAGTTTTGAACTTTTAATCTCTTTTTTTGCATGCTGTTTCACTTTGTTTCATTGAGATAACAAAAATGCCTTATCTAAATTGAATCCAGGGATTATGTCAACTTGAAAAATATCTTGTATGTAAGCTTCATGGCCAGTGCTACAAGTACAGATTGCGAGGTCCCCATGACCTGGCTTTAGGTATATTTATCAAAGTAATAAATAGTTATTCAATACACTGCTTGGTTAGAGCAGGAGAATAGACTTTAGAGTGCTATGCATTGCAAGAGTAAAATTATGTTGTCAAAATTACTGACTTTTCATTTGCCAAATAATAGGTTAAATATTTCTTTAGGGTTTTAAATTAGCTTGAAAAAATTTAGCATATAATCTCTTTTGCCAATGACATAAACATTTCAATAGCTAACCATGACATGTTTTTTGTGTATATTTTTTGATCATATTTTGCCAAAAACTGACCAAGTAAGTCCTCGTTAGTATAGTGTGAAGTATCCCCGCCTGACCTGCGGGAGACCGGGGTTTGATTTCTCGACTGGGAGTTTTGAACTTTCAATCTCTTTTTTTGCATGCTGTTTCACTTTGTTTCATTGAGATAACAAAAATGCCTTATCTAAATTGAATCCAGGGTTTATGTCAACTTGAAAAAATCTTGCATGTAAGCTTCATGGCCAGTGCTACAAGTACAATTTGTGAGGTCACCATGACCTGGTTTTGGATATATTTATCAAAGTAATAAATAGTGATTCAATACACTGCTTGGTTAGAGCAGGAGAAAAGATTTTAGAGTGCTATGCATTGCAAGAGTAAAATTATGTTGTCAATATTACTGACTTTTCATTTGCCAAATAATAGGTTAAATATTTCTTTAGGGTATTAAATTAGCTTGAAAAAATTTAGCATATAATCTCTTTGGCCAATGACATACAAATTTCGATAGCTAACCATGACATGTTTTTTGTGTATATTTTTTGATCAAATTTTGCCAAAAATTGACCTAGTAAGTCCTCGTTAGTATAGTAGTGAGTATCCCCGCCTGTCACGTGGGAGACTGGGGTTCAATTCCCCGACGGGGAGTTTTGAACTTTTAATCTCTTTTCTGTGTGCTGTTTCACGTTGTTTCATTGAGATAACAAAAATGCCTTATCCAAATTGAATCCAGGGTTTACGTCAACTTGAAAAAAATCTTGCATGTAAGTTTCATGGCCAGTTCTACAAGTACAGTTTGCGAGGTCCCCATGACCTGGCTTTAGGTATATTTATCAAAGTAATAAATAGTTATTCAATACACTGCTTGGTTAGAGCAGGAGAATAGACTTTAGAGTGCTATGCATTGCAAGAGTAAAATTATGTTGTCAAAATTATTGACTTTTCATTTGCCAAATAATAGGTTAAATATTTCTTTAGGGTTTTAAATTAGCTTGAAAAAATGTAGCATATAATCTCTTTGGCCAATGACATAAACATTTCAATAGCTAACCATGACATGTTTTTTGTGTATATTTTTTGATCATATTTTGCCAAAAATTGACCAAGTAAGTCCTCGTTAGTATAGTGTGAAGTATCCCCACCTGACCAGCGGGAGACCGGGGTTTGATTTCTCGACTGGGAGATTTGAACTTTCAATCTCTTTTTTTGCATGCTGTTTCACTTTGTTTCATTGAGATAACAAAAATGCCTTATCTAAATTGAATCCAGGGTTTATGTCAACTTGAAAAAATCTTGCATGTAAGCTTCATGGCCAGTGTTACAAGTACAATTTGTGAGGTCACCATTACCTGGTTTTGGATATATTCATCAAAGTAATAAATAGTGATTCAATACACTGCTTGGTTAGAGCAGGAGAAAAGACTTTAGAGTGCTATGCATTGCAAGAGTAAAATTATGTTGTCAATATTACTGACTTTTCATTTGCCAAATAATAGGTTAAATATTTCTTTAGGGTTTTAAATTAGATTGAAAAAATGTAGCATATAATCTCTTTGGCCAATGACATACAAATTTCGATAGCTAACCATGACATGTTTTTTGGGTATATTTTTTTATATTATTTTGCCAAACATTGTCCAAGTAAGTCCTCGTTAGTATAGTGTGAAGTGTTTCTGCCTGTCATGCGGGAGGCTGGGGTTCAATTCCCCGACGGGGAGTTTTGAACTTTTAATCTATTTTTTTTGCATGCTGTTTCACTTTGTTTCATTGAGATAACAAAAATGCCTTATCTAAATTGAATCCAGGGATTATGTCAACTTGAAAAAAATCTTGCATGTAAGCTTCATGGCCAGTGCTACAAGTAGAATTTACGAGGTCCCCATGACCTGGTTTTGGGTATATTTATCAAAGTAATAAATAGTGATTCAATACACTGCTTGGTTAGAGCAGGAGAAAAGACTTTAGAGTGCTATGCATTGCAAGAGTAAAATTATGTTGTCAAAATTACTGACTTTTCATTTGCCAAATAATAGTTTAAATATTTCTTTAAGGTTTTAAATTAGCTTGAAAAAATGTAGCATATAATCTCTTTGGCCAATGACATACACATTTCGATAGCTAACCATGACATGTTTTTTGTGTATATTTTTTGATCATCTTTTGCCAAAAATTGACCAAGTAAGTCCTCGTTAGTATAGTGTGAAGTATCCCCGCCTGACCTGCGGGAGACCGGGGTTTGATTTCTCGACTGGGAGTTTTGAACTTTCAATCTCTTTTTTTGCATGCTGTTTCACTTTGTTTCATTGAGATAACAAAAATGCCTTATCTAAATTGAATCCAGGGTTTCTGTCAACTTGAAAAAATCTTGCATGTAAGCTTCATGGCCAGTGCTACAAGTACAATTTGTGAGGTCACCATGACCTGGTTTTGGGTATATTTATCAAAGTAATAAATAGTGATTCAATACACTGCTTGGTTAGAGCAGGAGAAAAGACTTTAGAGTGCTATGCATTGCAAGAGTAAAATTATGTTGTCAATATTACTGACTTTTCATTTGCCAAATAATAGGTTAAATATTTCTTTAGGGTTTTAAATTAGCTTGAAAAAATGTAGCATATAATCTCTTTGGCAAATGACATACAAATTTCGAAAGCTAACCATGACATGTTTTTTGGGTATATTTTTTGATCATATTTTGCCAAAAATTGACCAAGTAAGTCCTCGTTAGTATAGTGTGAAGTGTCTCCTCCTGTCATGCGGGAGCTGGGGTTCAATTCCCCGATGGGGAGTTTTGAACTTTTAATCTCGTTTTTTGCATGCTGTTTCACTTTGTTTCAATGAGATAACAAAAATGCCTTATCTAAATTGAATACAAGGATTATGTCAACTTGAAAAAAATCTTGCATGTAAGCTTCATGGCCAGTGCTACAAGTACAGTTGCGAGGTCCCCATGACCTGGCTTTAGGTATATTTATCAAAGTAATAAATAGTTATTCAATACACTGCTTGGTTAGAGCAGGAGAATAGACTTTAGAGTGCTATGCATTGCAAGAGTAAAATTATGTTGTCAAAATTACTGACTTTTCATTTGCCAAATAATAGGTTAAATATTTCTTTAGGGTTTTAAATTAGCTTGAAAAAATGTAGCATATAATCTCTTTGGCCAATGACATAAACATTTCAATAGCTAACCATGACATGTTTTTTGGGTACATTTTTTGATCATATTTTGCCAAAAATTGACCAAGTAAGTCCTCGTTAGTATAGTGTGAAGTATCCCCGCCTGACCTGCGGGAGACCGGGGTTTGATTTCTCGACTGGGAGTTTTGAACTTTTAATCTCTTTTTTTGCATACTGTTTCACTTTGTTTCATTGAGATAACAAAAATGCCTTATCTAAATTGAATCCAGGGTTTATGTCAACTTGAAAAAATCTTGCATGTAAGCTTCATGGCCAGTGCTACAAGTACAATTTGTGAGGTCACCATGACCTGGTTTTGGATATATTTATCAAAGTAATAAATAGTGATTCAATACACTGCTTGGTTAGAGCAGGAGAAAAGACTTTAGAGTGCTATGCATTGCAAGAGTAAAATTATGTTGTCAATATTACTGACTTTTCATTTGCCAAATAATAGGTTAAATATTTCTTTAGGGTTTTAAATTAGCTTGAAAAAATGTAGCATATAATCTCTTTGGCCAATGACATACAAATTTCGATAGCTAACCATGACATGTTTTTAGTGTATATTTTTTGATCAAATTTTGCCAAAAATTGACCTAGTAAGTCCTCGTTAGTATAGTGGTGAGTATCCCCGCCTGTCACGTGGGAGACCGGGGTTCAATTCCCCGATGGGGAGTTTTGAACTTTTAATCTCTTTTCTGTGTGCTGTTTCACGTTGTTTCATTGAGATAACAAAAATGCCTTATCTAAATTGAATCCAGGGTTTATGTCAACTTGAAAAAAATCTTGCATGTAAGTTTCATGGCCAGTGCTACAAGTACAGTTTGCGAGGTCCCCATGACCTGGTTTTGGGTATATTTATCAAAGTAATAAATAGTGATTCAATACACTGCTTGGTTAGAGCAGGAGAAAAGACTTTAGAGTGCTATGCATTGCAAGAGTAAAATTATGTTTTCAATATTACTGACTTTTCATTTTCCAAATACTAGGTTAAATATTTCTTTAGGGTTTTAAATTAGCTTGAAAAAATTTAGCATATAATCTCTTTGGCCAATGACATACAAATTTCGATAGCTAACCATGACATGTTTTTTAGGTATATTTTTTGATCATATTTTGCCAAAAATTGACCAATTAAATCTTTGTTAGTATAGTGTGAACTATCCCCGCCTGACCTGCGGGAGACCGGGGTTTGATTTCTCGACTGGGAGTTTTGAACTTTCAATCTCTTTTTTTGCATGCTGTTTCACTTTGTTTCATTGAGATAACAAAAATGCCTTATCTAAATTGAATCCAGGGTTTATGTCAACTTGAAAAAATCTTGCATGTAAGCTTCATGGCCAGTGCTACAAGTACAATTTGTGAGGTCACCATGACCTGGTTTTGGATATATTTATCAAAGTAATAAATAGTGATTCAATACACTGCTTGGTTAGAGCAGGAGAAAAGACTTTAGAGTGCTATGCATTGCAAGAGTAAAATTATGTTGTCAATATTACTGACTTTTCATTTGCCAAATAATAGGTTAAATATTTCTTTAGGGTTTTAAATTAGCTTGAAAAAATGTAGCATATAATCTCTTTGGCCAATGACATACAAATTTCGATAGCTAACCATGACATGTTTTTTGGGTATATTTTTTGATATTATTTTGCCAAAAATTGACCAAGTAAGTCCTCGTTAGTATAGTGTGAAGTGTTTCCGCCTGTCATGCAGGAGGATGGGGTTCAATTACCCGACGGGGAGTTTTGAACTTTTAATCTATTTTTTTTGCATGCTGTTTCACTTTGTTTCATTGAGATAACAAAAATGCCTTATCTAAATTGAATCCAGTGATTATGTCAACTTGAAAAAAATCTTGCATGTAAGCTTCATGGCCAGTGCTACAAGTAGAATTTACGAGGTCCCCATGACCTGGCTTTAGGTATATTTATCAAAGTAATAAATAGTGATTCAATACACTGCTTGGTTAGAGCAGGAGAAAAGACTTTAGAGTGCTATGGATTGCAAGAGTAAAATTATGTTGTCAATATTACTGACTTTTCATTTTCCAAATAATAGGTAAAATATTTCTTTAGGGTTTTAAATTAGCTTGAAAAAATGTAGCATATAATCTCTTTGGCCAATGACATACAAATTTCGATAGCTAACCATGACATGTTTTTTGGGTATATTTTTTGATCAAATTTTGCCAAAAACTTACCAAGTAAGTCCTCGTTAGTATAGTGGTGAGTTTCCCCGCCTGTCACGTGGGAGACCGGGGTTCAATTCCCCGACGTGGAGTTTTGAACTTTTAATCTCTTTTCTGTGTGCTGTTTCACATTGTATCATTGAGATAACAAAAATGCCTTATCCAAATTGAATCCAGGGTTTATGTCAACTTGAAAAAAATCTTGCATGTAAGTTTCATGGCCAGTGCTACAAGTACAGTTTGCGAGGTCCCCATGACCTGGCTTTAGGTATATTTATCAAGGTAATAAATAGTTATTCAATACACTGCTTGGTTAGAGCAGGAGAATAGACTTTAGAGTGCTATGCATTGCAAGAGTAAAATTATGTTGTCAAAATTACTGACTTTTCATTTGCCAAATAATATGTTAAATATTTCTTTAGGGTTTTAAATTAGCTTGAAAGAATGTAGCATATAATCTCTTTGGCCAATGACATACACATTTCAATAGCTAACCATGACATGTTTTTTGTGTATATTTTTTGATCATATTTTGCCAAAAATTGACCAAGTATGTCATCGTTAGTATATTGTGAAGTATCCCCGCCTGACCTGCAGGAGACCGGGGTTTGATTTCTCGACTGGGAGTTTTGAACTTTCAATCTCTTTTTTTGCATGCTGTTTCACTTTGTTTCATTGAGATAACAAAAATGCCTTATCTAAATTGAATCCAGGGTTTATGTCAACTTGAAAAAATCTTGCATGTAAGCTTCATGGCCAGTGCTACAAGTACAATTTGTGAGGTCACCATGACCTGGTTTTGGATATATTTATCAAAGTAATAAATAGTGATTCAATACACTGCTTGGTTAGAGCAGGAGAAAAGACTTTAGAGTGCTATGCATTGCAAGAGTAAAATAATGTTGTCAATATTACTGACTTTTCATTTGCCAAATAATAGGTTAAATATTTCTTTAGGGTTTTAAATTAGCTTGAAAAACTGTAGCATATAATCTCTTTGGCCAATGACATACAAATTTCGATAGCTAACCATGACATGTTTTTTGGGTATATTTTTTGATATTATTTTGCCAAAAATAGAACAAGTAAGTCCTTGTTAGTATAGTGTGAAGTGTTTCCGCCTGTCATGCGGGAGGCTGGGGTTCAATTTCCCGACGGGGAGTTTTGAACTTTTAATCTATTTTTTTTGCATGCTGTTTCACTTTGTTTCATTGAGAAAACAAAAATGCCTTATCTAAATTGAGTCCAGGGATTATGTCAACTTGAAAAAAATCTTGCATGTAAGCTTCATGGCCAGTGCTACAAGTAGAATTTACGAGGTCCCCATGACCTGGCTTTAGGTATATTTATCAAAGTAATAAATAGTGATTCCATACACTGCTTGGTTAGAGCAGGAGAAAAGACTTTAGAGTGCTATGGATTGCAAGAGTAAAATTATGTTGTCAATATTACTGACTTTTCATTTTCCAAATAATAGGTTAAATATTTCTTTAGGGTTTTAAATTAGCTTGAAAAAATGTAGCATATAATCTCTTTGGCCAATGACATAAACATTTCAATAGCTAACCATGACATGTTTTTTGGGTACATTTTTTGATCATATTTTGCCAAAAATTGACCAAGTAAGTCCTCGTTAGTATAGTGTGAAGTATCCCCGCCTGACCTGCGGGAGACCGGGGTTTGATTTCTCGACTGGGAGTTTTGAACTTTTAATCTCTTTTTTTGCATACTGTTTCACTTTGTTTCATTGAGATAACAAAAATGCCTTATCTAAATTGAATCCAGGGTTTATGTCAACTTGAAAAAATCTTGCATGTAAGCTTCATGGCCAGTGCTACAAGTACAATTTGTGAGGTCACCATGACCTGGTTTTGGATATATTTATCAAAGTAATAAATAGTGATTCAATACACTGCTTGGTTAGAGCAGGAGAAAAGACTTTAGAGTGCTATGCATTGCAAGAGTAAAATTATGTTGTCAATATTACTGACTTTTCATTTGCCAAATAATAGGTTAAATATTTCTTTAGGGTTTTAAATTAGCTTGAAAAAATGTAGCATATAATCTCTTTGGCCAATGACATACAAATTTCGATAGCTAACCATGACATGTTTTTTGGGTATATTTTTTGATATTATTTTGCCAAAAATTGACCAAGTAAGTCCTCGTTAGTATAGTGTGAAGTGTTTCCGCCTGTCATGCGGGAGGATGGGGTTCAATTACCCGACGGGGAGTTTTGAACTTTTAATCTATTTTTTTTGCATGCTGTTTCACTTTGTTTCATTGAGATAACAAAAATGCCTTATCTAAATTGAATCCAGTGATTATGTCAACTTGAAAAAAATCTTGCATGTAAGCTTCATGGCCAGTGCTACAAGTAGAATTTACGAGGTCCCCATGACCTGGCTTTAGGTATATTTATCAAAGTAATAAATAGTGATTCAATACACTGCTTGGTTAGAGCAGGAGAAAAGACTTTAGAGTGCTATGGATTGCAAGAGTAAAATTATGTTGTCAATATTACTGACTTTTCATTTTCCAAATAATAGGTTAAATATTTCTTTAGGGTTTTAAATTAGCTTGAAAAAATGTAGCATATAATCTCTTTGGCCAATGACATACAAATTTCGATAGCTAACCATGACATGTTTTTTGGGTATATTTTTTGATCAAATTTTGCCAAAAACTTACCAAGTAAGTCCTCGTTAGTATAGTGGTGAGTTTCCCCGCCTGTCACGTGGGAGACCGGGGTTCAATTCCCCGACGTGGAGTTTTGAACTTTTAATCTCTTTTCTGTGTGCTGTTTCACATTGTTTCATTGAGATAACAAAAATGCCTTATCCAAATTGAATCCAGGGTTTATGTCAACTTGAAAAAAATCTTGCATGTAAGTTTCATGGCCAGTGCTACAAGTACAGTTTGCGAGGTCCCCATGACCTGGCTTTAGGTATATTTATCAAGGTAATAAATAGTTATTCAATACACTGCTTGGTTAGAGCAGGAGAATAGACTTTAGAGTGCTATGCATTGCAAGAGTAAAATTATGTTGTCAAAATTACTGACTTTTCATTTGCCAAATAATATGTTAAATATTTCTTTAGGGTTTTAAATTAGCTTGAAAGAATGTAGCATATAATCTCTTTGGCCAATGACATACACATTTCAATAGCTAACCATGACATGTTTTTTGTGTATATTTTTTGATCATATTTTGCCAAAAATTGACCAAGTATGTCATCGTTAGTATATTGTGAAGTATCCCCGCCTGACCTGCAGGAGACCGGGGTTTGATTTCTCGACTGGGAGTTTTGAACTTTCAATCTCTTTTTTTGCATGCTGTTTCACTTTGTTTCATTGAGATAACAAAAATGCCTTATCTAAATTGAATCCAGGGTTTATGTCAACTTGAAAAAATCTTGCATGTAAGCTTCATGGCCAGTGCTACAAGTACAATTTGTGAGGTCACCATGACCTGGTTTTGGATATATTTATCAAAGTAATAAATAGTGATTCAATACACTGCTTGGTTAGAGCAGGAGAAAAGACTTTAGAGTGCTATGCATTGCAAGAGTAAAATAATGTTGTCAATATTACTGACTTTTCATTTGCCAAATAATAGGTTAAATATTTCTTTAGGGTTTTAAATTAGCTTGAAAAACTGTAGCATATAATCTCTTTGGCCAATGACATACAAATTTCGATAGCTAACCATGACATGTTTTTTGGGTATATTTTTTGATATTATTTTGCCAAAAATTGAACAAGTAAGTCCTCGTTAGTATAGTGTGAAGTGTTTCCGCCTGTCATGCGGGAGGCTGGGGTTCAATTTCCCGACGGGGAGTTTTGAACTTTTAATCTATTTTTTTTGCATGCTGTTTCACTTTGTTTCATTGAGAAAACAAAAATGCCTTATCTAAATTGAGTCCAGGGATTATGTCAACTTGAAAAAAATCTTGCATGTAAGCTTCATGGCCAGTGCTACAAGTAGAATTTACGAGGTCCCCATGACCTGGCTTTAGGTATATTTATCAAAGTAATAAATAGTGATTCAATACACTGCTTGGTTAGAGCAGGAGAAAAGACTTTAGAGTGCTATGGATTGCAAGAGTAAAATTATGTTGTCAATATTACTGACTTTTCATTTTCCAAATAATAGGTTAAATATTTCTTTAGGGTTTTAAATTAGCTTGAAAAAATGGAGCATATAATCTCTTTGGCCAATGACATACACATTTCGATAGCTAACCATGACATGTTTTTTGGGTATATTTTTTGATCATATTTTGCCAAAAATTGACCAAGTAAGTCCTCGTTAGTATAGTGTGAAGTATCCCCGCCTGACCTGCGGGAGACCGGGATTTGATTTATCGACTGGGAGTTTTGAACTTTCAATCTCTTTTTTTGCATGCTGTTTCACTTTGTTTCATTGAGATAACAAAAATGCCTTATCTAAATTAAATCCAGATGTTTATGTCAACTTGAAAAAATCTTGCATGTAAGCTTCATGGCCAGTGCTACAAGTACAATTTGTGAGTTCACCATGACCTGGTTTTGGGTATATTTATCAAAGTTATAAATAGTGATTCAATACACTGCTTGGTTAGAGCAGGAGAAAAGACTTTAGAGTGCTATGCATTGCAAGAGTAAAATTATGTTGTCAATATTACTGACTTTTCATTTTCCAAATACTAGGTTAAATATTTCTTTAGGGTTTTAAATTAGATTGAAAAAATGTAGCATATAATCTCTTTGGCCAATGACATACAAATTTCGATAGCTAACCATGACATGTTTTTTGGGTATATTTTTTATATTATTTTGCCAAAAATTGTCCAAGTAAGTCCTCGTTAGTATAGTGTGAAGTGTTTCTGCCTGTCATGCGGGAGGCTGGGGTTCAATTCCCCGACGGGGAGTTTTGAACTTTTAATCTATTTTTTTTGCATGCTGTTTCACTTTGTTTCATTGAGATAACAAAAATGCCTTATCTAAATTGAATCCAGGGATTATGTCAACTTGAAAAAAATCTTGCATGTAAGCTTCATGGCCAGTGCTACAAGTAGAATTTACGAGGTCCCCATGACCTGGTTTTGGGTATATTTATCAAAGTAATAAATAGTGATTCAATACACTGCTTGGTTAGAGCAGGAGAAAAGACTTTAAAGTGCTATGCATTGCAAGAGTAAAATTATGTTGTCAAAATTACTGACTTTTCATTTGCCAAATAATAGTTTAAATATTTCTTTAAGGTTTTAAATTAGCTTGAAAAAATGTAGCATATAATCTCTTTGGCCAATGACATACACATTTCGATAGCTAACCATGACATGTTTTTTGTGTATATTTTTTGATCATATTTTGCCAAAAATTGACCAAGTAAGTCCTCGTTAGTATAGTGTGAAGTATCCCCGCCTGACCTGCGGGAGACCGGGGTTTGATTTCTCGACTGGGAGTTTTGAACTTTCAATCTCTTTTTTTGCATGCTGTTTCACTTTGTTTCATTGAGATAACAAAAATGCCTTATCTAAATTGAATCCAGGGTTTCTGTCAACTTGAAAAAATCTTGCATGTAAGCTTCATGGCCAGTGCTACAAGTACAATTTGTGAGGTCACCATGACCTGGTTTTGGGTATATTTATCAAAGTAATAAATAGTGATTCAATAAACTGCTTGGTTAGAGCAGGAGAAAAGACTTTAGAGTGCTATGCATTGCAAGAGTAAAATTATGTTGTCAATATTACTGACTTTTCATTTTCCAAATAATAGGTTAAATATTTCTTTAGGGTTTTAAATTAGCTTGAAAAAATGTAGCATATAATCTCTTTGGCCAATGACATACAAATTTCGATAGCTAACCATGACATGTTTTTTGGGTATATTTTTTGATCATATTTTGCCAAAAATTGACCAAGTAAGTCCTCGTTAGTATAGTGTGAAGTATCCCCGCCTGACCTGCGGGAGACCGGGGTTTGATTTCTCGACTGGGAGTTTTGAACTTTCAATCTCTTTTTTTGCATGCTGTTTCACTTTGTTTCATTGAGATAACAAAAATGCCTTATCTAAATTAAATCCCGGGTTTATGTCAACTTGAAAAAATCTTGCATGTAAGCTTCATGGCCAGTGCTACAACTACAATTTGTAAGGTCCCCATGACCTGGTTTTGGGTATATTTATCAAAGTAATAAATAGTGATTCAATACACTGCTTGGTTAGAGCAGGAGAAAAGACTTTAGAGTGCTATGCATTGCAAGAGTAAAATTATGTTGTCAAAATTACTGAATTTTCATTTGCCAAATAATAGTTTAAATATTTCTTTTAGGTTTTAAATTAGCTTGAAAAAATGTAGCATATAATCTCTTTGGCCAATGACATACACATTTCGATAGCTAACCATGACATGTTTTTGTGTATATTTTTTTATCATATTTTGCCAAAAATTGACCAAGTAAGTCCTCGTTAGTATAGTGTGAAGTGTCTCCGCCTGTCATGCGGGAGCTGGGGTTCAATTCCCCGACGTGGAGTTTTGAACTTTTAATCTCTTTTTTTGCATGCTGTTTCACTTTGTTTCATTGAGATAACAAAAATGCCTTATCTAAATTGAATCCAGGGATTATGTCAACTTGAAAAAAATCTTGTATGTAAGCTTCATGGCCAGTGCTACAAGTACAGATTGCGAGGTCCCCATGACCTGGCTTTAGGTATATTTATCAAAGTAATAAATAGTTATTCAATACACTGCTTGGTTAGAGCAGGAGAATAGACTTTAGAGTGCTATGCATTGCAAGAGTAAAATTATGTTGTCAAAATTACTGACTTTTCATTTGCCAAATAATAGGTTAAATATTTCTTTAGGGTTTTAAATTAGCTTGAAAAAATTTAGCATATAATCTCTTTGGCCAATGACATAAACATTTCAATAGCTAACCATGACATGTTTTTTGTGTATATTTTTTGATCATATTTTGCCAAAAATTGACCAAGTAAGTCCTCGTTAGTATAGTGTGAAGTATCCATGCCTGACCTGCGGGAGACCGGGGTTTGATTTCTCGACTGGGAGTTTTGAACTTTCAATCTCTTTTTTTGCATGCTGTTTCACTTTGTTTCATTGAGATAACAAAAATGCCTTATCTAAATTGAATCCAGGGTTTATGTCAACTTGAAAAAATCTTGCATGTAAGCTTCATGGCCAGTGCTACAAGTACAATTTGTGAGGTCACCATGACCTGGTTTTGGATAAATTTATCAAAGTAATAAATAGTGATTCAATACACTGCTTGGTTAGAGCAGGAGAAAAGATTTTAGAGTGCTATGCATTGCAAGAGTAAAATTATGTTGTCAATATTACTGACTTTTCATTTGCCAAATAATAGGTTAAATATTTCTTTAGGGTTTTAAATTAGCTTGAAAAAATTTAGCATATAATCTCTTTGGCCAATGACATACAAATTTCGATAGCTAACCATGACATGTTTTTTGTGTATATTTTTTGATCAAATTTTGCCAAAAATTGACCTAGTAAGTCCTCGTTAGTATAGTGGTGAGTATCCCCGCCTGTCACGTGGGAGACTGGGGTTCAATTTCCCCAACGGGGAGTTTTGAACTTTTAATCTCTTTTCTGTGTGCTGTTTCACGTTGTTATATTGAGATAACAAAAATGCCTTATCCAAATTGAATCCAGGGTTTATGTCAACTTGAAAAATATCTTGCATGTAAGTTTCATGGCCAGTGCTACAAGTACAGTTTGCGAGGTCCCCTTGACCTGGCTTTAGGTATGTTTATCAAAGTAATAAATAGTTATTCAATACACTGCTTGGTTAGAGCAGGAGAATAGACTTTAGAGTGCTATGCATTGCAAGAGTAAAATTATGTTGTCAAAATTACTAACTTTTCATTTTCCAAATAATAGGTTCAATATTTCTTTAGGGTTTTAAATTAGCTTGAAAAAATGTAGCATATAATCTCTTTGGCCAATGACATACACATTTCGATCGCTAACCATGACATGTTTTTTGGGTATATTTTTTGATCATATTTTGCCACAAATTGACCAAGTAAGTCCTCGTTAGTATAGTGTGAAGTGTTTCTGCCTGTCATGCGGGAGGATGGGGTTCAATTCCCCGACGGGGAGTTTTGAACTTTTAATCTATTTTTTTTGCATGCTGTTTCACTTTGTTTCATTGAGATAACAAAAATGCCTTATCTAAATTGAATCCAGTGATTATGTCAACTTGAAAAAAATCTTGCATGTAAGCTTCATGGCCAGTGCTACAAGTTGAATTTACGAGGTCCCCATGACCTGGCTTTAGGTATATTTATCAAAGTAATAAATAGTGATTCAATACACTGCTTGGTTAGAGCAGGAGAAAAGACTTTTGAGTGCTATGCATTGCAAGAGTAAAATTATGTTGTCAATATTACTGACTTTTCATTTTCCAAATAATAGGTTAAAGATTTCTTTAGGGTTTTAAATTAGCTTGAAAAAATGTAGCATATAATCTCTTTGGCCAATGACATACAAATTTCGATAGCTAACCATGACATGTTTTTTGGGTATATTTTTTGATATTATTTTGCCAAAAATTGACCAAGTAAGTCCTCGTTAGTATAGTGTGAAGTGTTTCCGCCTGTCATGCGGGAGGATGGGGTTCAATTCCCCGACGGGGAGTTTTGAACTTTTAATCTATTTTTTTTGCATGCTGTTTCACTTTGTTTCATTGAGATAACAAAAATGCCTTATCTAAATTGAATCCAGTGATTATGTCAACTTGAAAAAAATCTTGCATGTAAGCTTCATGGCCAGTGCTACAAGTAGAATTTATGAGGTCCCCATGACCTGGCTTTAGGTATATTTATCAAAGTAATAAATAGTGATTCAATACACTGCTTGGTTAGAGCAGGAGAAAAGACTTTAGAGTGCTATGGATTGCAAGAGTAAAATTATGTTGTCAATATTACTGACATTTCATTTTCCAAATAATAGGTTAAATATTTCTTTAGGGTTTTAAATTAGCTTGAAAAAATGTAGCATATAATCTCTTTGGCCAATGACATACACATTTCGATAGCTAACCATGACATGTTTTTTGGGTATATTTTTTGATCATATTTTGCCAAAAATTGACCAAGTAAGTCCTCGTTAGTATAGTGTGAAGTATCCCCGCCTGACCTGCGGGAGACCGGGGTTTGATTTCTCGACTGGGAGTTTTGAACTTTCAATCTCTTTTTTTGCATGTTGTTTCACTTTGTTTCATTGAGATAACAAAAATGCCTTATCTAAATTGAATCCAGGGTTTATGTCAACTTGAAAAAATCTTGCATGTAAGCTTCATGGCCAGTGCTACAAGTACAATTTGTGAGGTCACCATGACCTTGTTTTGGGTATATTTATCTAAGTAATAAATAGTGATTCAATACACTGCTTGGTTAGAGCAGGAGAAAAGACTTTAGAGTGCTATGCAGTGCAAGAGTAAAATTATGTTGTCAATATTACTGACTTTTCATTTTCCAAATACTAGGTTAAATATTTCTTTAGGGTTTTAAATTAGCTTGAAAAAATGTAGCATATAATCTCTTTGGCCAATGACATACAAATTTCGATAGCTAACCATGACATGTTTTTTGGGTATATTTTTTGATCATATTTTGCCAAAAATTGACCAAGTAAGTCCTCGTTAGTATAGTGTGAAGTGTTTCCGCCTGTCTTGCGGGAGGCAGGGGTTCAATTCCCCGACGGGGAGTTTTGAACTTTTAATCTATTTTTTTTGCATGCTGTTTCACTTTGTTTCATTGAGATAACAAAAATGCCTTATCTAAATTGAATCCAGGGATTATGTCAACTTGAAAAAAATCTTGCATGTAAGCTTCATGGCCAGTGCTACAAGTAGAATTTACGAGGTCCCCATGACCTGGTTTTGGGTATATTTATCAAAGTAATAAATAGTGATTTAATACACTGCTTGGTTAGAGCAGGAGAAAAGACTTTAGAGTGCTATGCATTGCAAGAGTAAAATTATGTTGTCAATATTACTGACTTTTCATTTTCCAAATAATAGGTTAAATATTTCTTTAGGGTTCTAAATTAGCTTGAAAAAATGTAGCATATAATCTCTTTGGCCAATGACATACACATTTCGATAGCTAACCATGACATGTTTTTTGGGTATATTTTTTGGTCAAATTTTGCCAAAAATTGACCAAGTAAGTCCTCGTTAGTATAGTGGTGAGTATCCCCGCCTGTCACGCGGGAGACCGGGTTTCAATTCCCCGACGGGGAGTTTTCAACTTTTAATCTCTTTTATGTGTTCTGTTTCACGTTGTTTCATTGAGATAACAAAAATGCCTTATCCAAATTGAATCCAGGGTTTATGTCAACTTGAAAAAAAGCTTGCATGTAAGCTTCATGGCCAGTGCTACAAGTACAGTTTGCGAGGTCCCCATGACCTGGCTTTAGGTATATTTATCAAAGTAATAAATAGTTATTCAATACACTGCTTGGTTAGAGCAGGAGAATAGACATTAGAGTTCTATGCATTGCAAGAGTAAAATTATGTTGTCAAAATTACTGACTTTTCATTTTCCAAATAATAGGTTCAATATTTCTTTAGGGTTTTAAATTAGCTTGAAAAAATGTAGCATATAATCTCTTTGGCCAATGACATACACATTTCGATCGCTAACCATGACATGTTTTTTGGGTATATTTTTTGATCATATTTTGCCAAAAATTGACCAAGTAAGTCCTCGTTAGTATAGTGTGAAGTATCCCCGCCTGACCTGCAGAGGACCGGGGTTTGATTTCTCGATGGGGAGTTTTGAACTTTCAATCGCTTTTTTTGCATGCTGTTTCACTTTGTTTCATTGAGATAACAAAAATGCCTTATCTAAATTGAATCCAGGGTTTATGTCAACTTGAAAAAATCTTGTATGTAAGCTTCATAGCCAGTGCTTCAAGTAAAATTTACGAGGTCCCCATGACCTGGTTTTGGGTATATTTATCAAAGTAATAAATAGTGATTCAATACACTGCTTGGTTAGAGCAGGAGAAAAGACTTTAGAGTGCTATGCATTGCAAGAGTAAAATTATGTTGTCAATATTACTGACTTTTCAATTTCCAAATAATAGGTTCAATATTTCTTTAGGGTTTTAAATTAGCTTGAAAAAATGTAGCATATAATCTCTTTGGCCAATGACATACACATTTCGATAGCTAACCATGACATGTTTTTTGGGTTTATTTTTTGATCAAATTTTGCCAAATATTGACCAAGTGAGTCCTTGTTAGTATAGTGGTGAGTATCCCCGCCTGTCACGCGGGAGACCGGGGTTCAATTCCCCGATGGGGAGTTTTGAACTTTTAATCTCTTTTCTGTGTGCTGTTTCACGTTGTTTCATTGAGATAACAAAAATGCCTTATCCAAATTGAATCCAGGGTTTATGTCAACTTGAAAAAAATCTTGCATGTAAGTTTCATGGCCAGTGCTACAAGTACAGTTTGTGAGGTCCCCATGACCTGGCTTTAGGTATATTTATCAAAGTAATAAATAGTTATTCAATACACTGCTTGGTTAGAGGAGGAGAATAGACTTTAGAGTGCTATGCATTGCAAGAGTAAAATTATGTTTCAAAATTACTGACTTTTCATTTGCCAAATAATAGTTTAAATATTTCTTTAGGGTTTTAAATTAGCTTGAAAAACTGTAGCATATAATCTCTTTGGCCAATGACATACAAATTTCGATAGCTAACCATGTCAGGTTTTTTGGGTATATTTTTTGATCATATTTTGCCATAAATTGACCAAGTAAGTCCTCGTTAGTATAGTGTGAAGTGTCTCCGCCTGTCATGCGGGAGCTGGGGTTCAATTCCCCGACGGGGAGTTTTGAACTTTTAATCTCTTTTTTTGCATGCTGTTTCACTTTGTTTCATTGAGATAACAACAATGCCTTATCTAAATTGAATACAGGGATTATGTCAACTTGAAAAAAATCTTGTATGTAAGCTTCATGGCCAGTGCTACAAGTAGAATTTACGTGGTCCCCATGACCTGGTTTTGGGTATATTTATCAAAGTAATAAATAGTGATTCAATACACTGCTTGGTTAGAGCAGGAGAAAATACTTTAGAGTGCTATGCATTGCAAGAGTAAAATTATGTTGTCAATATTACTGACTTTTCAATTTCCAAATAATAGGTTAAATATTTCTTTAGGGTTTTAAATTAGCTTGAAAAAATGTAGCATATAATCTCTTTGGCCAATGACATACACATTTCGATAGCTAACCCTGACATGTTTTTTGGGTATATTTTTTGATCATATTTTGCCAAAAATTGACCAAGTAAGTACTCGTTAGTATAGTGTGAAGTATCCCCGCCTGACCTGCGGGAGACCGGGGTTTGATTTCTCGACTGGGAGTTTTGAACTTTCAATCTCTTTTTTTGCATGTTGTTTCACTTTGTTTCATTGAGATAACAAAAATGCCTTATCTAAATTAAATCCAGGTTTTATGTCAACTTGAAAAAATCTTGCATGTAAGCTTCATGGCCAGTGCTACAAGTACAATTTGTGAGGTCACCATGACCTGGTTTTGGGTATATTTATCTAAGTAATAAATAGTGATTCAATACACTGCTTGGTTAGAGCAGGAGAAAAGACTTTAGAGTGCTATGCAGTGCAAGAGTAAAATTATGTTGTCAATATTACTGACTTTTCATTTTCCAAATACTAGGTTAAATATTTCTTTAGGGTTTTAAATTAGCTTGAAAAAATGTAGCATATAATCTCTTTGGCCAATGACATACAAATTTCGATAGCAAACCATGACATGTTTTTTGGGTATATTTTTTGATCATATTTTGCCAAAAATTGACCAAGTAAGTCCTCGTTAGTATAGTGTGAAGTGTTTCCGCCTGTCATGCGGGAGGCAGGGGTTCAATTCCCCGACGGGGAGTTTTGAACTTTTAATCTATTTTTTTTGCATGCTGTTTCACTTTGTTTCATTGAGATAACAAAAATGCCTTATCTAAATTGAATCCAGGGATTATGTCAACTTGAAAAAAATCTTGCATGTAAGCTTCATGGCCAGTGCTACAAGTAGAATTTACGAGGTCCCCATGACCTGGTTTTGGGTATATTTATCAAAGTAATAAATAGTGATTTAATACACTGCTTGGTTAGAGCAGGAGAAAAGACTTTAGAGTGCTATGCATTGCAAGAGTAAAATTATGTTGTCAATATTACTGACTTTTCATTTTCCAAATAATAGGTTAAATATTTCTTTAGGGTTTTAAATTAGCTTGAAAAAATGTAGCATATAATCTCTTTGGCCAATGACATACACATTTCGATAGCTAACCATGACATGTTTTTTGGGTATATTTTTTGGTCAAATTTTGCCAAAAATTGACCAAGTAAGTCCTCGTTAGTATAGTGGTGAGTATCCCCGCCTGTCACGCGGGAGACCGGGTTTCAATTCCCCGACGGGGAGTTTTCAACTTTTAATCTCTTTTATGTGTTCTGTTTCACGTTGTTTCATTGAGATAACAAAAATGCCTTATCCAAATTGAATCCAGTGTTTATGTCAACTTGAAAAAAAGCTTGCATGTAAGCTTCATGGCCAGTGCTACAAGTACAGTTTGCGAGGTCCCCATGACCTGGCTTTAGGTATATTTATCAAAGTAATAAATAGTTATTCAATACACTGCTTGGTTAGAGCAGGAGAATAGACATTAGAGTTCTATGCATTGCAAGAGTAAAATTATGTTGTCAAAATTACTGACTTTTCATTTTCCAAATAATAGGTTCAATATTTCTTTAGGGTTTTAAATTATCTTGAAAAAATGTAGCATATAATCTCTTTGGCCAATGACATACACATTTCGATCGCTAACCATGACATGTTTTTTGGGTATATTTTTTGATCATATTTTGCCAAAAATTGACCAAGTAAGTCCTCGTTAGTATAGTGTGAAGTATCCCCGCCTGACCTGCAGAGGACCGGGGTTTGATTTCTCGATGGGGAGTTTTGAACTTTCAATCGCTTTTTTTGCATGCTGTTTCACTTTGTTTCATTGAGATAACAAAAATGCCTTATCTAAATTGAATCCAGGGTTTATGTCAACTTGAAAAAATCTTGTATGTAAGCTTCATGGCCAGTGCTTCAAGTAAAATTTACGAGGTCCCCATGACCTGGTTTTGGGTATATTTATCAAAGTAATAAATAGTGATTCAATACACTGCTTGGTTAGAGCAGGAGAAAAGACTTTAGAGTGCTATGCATTGCAAGAGTAAAATTATGTTGTCAATATTACTGACTTTTCAATTTCCAAATAATAGGTTCAATATTTCTTTAGGGTTTTAAATTAGCTTGAAAAAATGTAGCATATAATCTCTTTGGCCAATGACATACACATTTCGATAGCTAACCATGACATGTTTTTTGGGTTTATTTTTTGATCAAATTTTGCCAAATATTGACCAAGTGAGTCCTTGTTAGTATAGTGGTGAGTATCCCCGCCTGTCACGCGGGAGACCGGGGTTCAATTCCCCGATGAGGAGTTTTGAACTTTTAATCTCTTTTCTGTGTGCTGTTTCACGTTGTTTCATTGAGATAACAAAAATGCCTTATCCAAATTGAATCCAGGGTTTATGTCAACTTGAAAAAAATCTTGCATGTAAGTTTCATGGCCAGTGCTACAAGTACAGTTTGTGAGGTCCCCATGACCTGGCTTTAGGTATATTTATCAAAGTAATAAATAGTTATTCAATACACTGCTTGGTTAGAGGAGGAGAATAGACTTTAGAGTGCTATGCATTGCAAGAGTAAAATTATGTTTCAAAATTACTGACTTTTCATTTGCCAAATAATAGTTTAAATATTTCTTTAAGGTTTTAAATTAGCTTGAAAAAATGTAGCATATGATCTCTTTGGCCAATGACATACACATTTCGATAGCTAACCATGACATGTTTTTTGGGTATATTTTTTGATCATATTTTGCCAAAAATTGACCAAGTAAGTCCTCGTTAGTATAGTGTGAAGTATACCCGCCTGACCTGCGGGAGTCCGGGGTTTGATTTCTCGACTGGGAGTTTTGAACTTTCAATCTCTTTTTTTGCATGCTGTTTCACTTTGTTTCATTGAGATAACAAAAATGCCTTATCTAAATTGAATCCAGGGTTTCTGTCAACTTGAAAAAATCTTGCATGTAAGCTTCATGGCAAGTGCTACAAGTACAATTTGTGAGGTCAACCTGACCTGGTTTTGGGTATATTTATCAAAGTAATAAATAGTGATTCAATACACTGCTTGGTTAGAGCAGGAGAAAAGACTTTAGAGTGCTATGCATTGCAAGAGTAAAATTATGTTGTCAATATTACTGACTTTTCATTTGCCAAATAATATGTTAAATATTTCTTTAGGGTTTTAAATTAGCTTGAAAAACTGTAGCATATAATCTCTTTGGCCAATGACATACAAATTTTGATAGCTAACCATGTCAGGTTTTTTGGGTATATTTTTTGATCATATTTTGCCATAAATTGACCAAGTAAGTCCTCGTTAGTATAGTGTGAAGTGTCTCCGCCTGTCATGCGGGAGCTGGGGTTCAATTCCCCGACGGGGAGTTTTGAAATTTTAATCTCTTTTTTTGCATGCTGTTTCACTTTGTTTCATTGAGATAACAACAATGCCTTATCTAAATTGAATACAGGGATTATGTCAACTTGAAAAAAATCT
Source organism: Taudactylus pleione (assembly GCA_031769625.1). Lineage (NCBI taxonomy): Eukaryota > Metazoa > Chordata > Amphibia > Anura > Myobatrachidae > Taudactylus > Taudactylus pleione. Next base: position 15,273,139 of record JAUIMM010000116.1, on the reverse strand, counting down.
TGTATGTAAGCTTCATGGCCAGTGCTACAAGTAGAATTTACGTGGTCCCCATGACCTGGTTTTGGGTATATTTATCAAAGTAATAAATAGTGATTCAATACACTGCTTGGTTAGAGCAGGAGAAAATACTTTAGAGTGCTATGCATTGCAAGAGTAAAATTATGTTGTCAATATTACTGACTTTTCAATTTCCAAATAATAGGTTAAATATTTCTTTAGGGTTTTAAATTAGCTTGAAAAAATGTAGCATATAATCTCTTTGGCCAATGACATACACATTTCGATAGCTAACCGTGACATGTTTTTTGGGTATATTTTTTGATCAAATTTTGCCAAAAATTGACCAAGTAAGTACTCGTTAGTATAGTGTGAAGTATCCCCGCCTGACCTGCGGGAGACCGGGGTTTGATTTCTCGACTGGGAGTTTTGAACTTTCAATCTCTTTTTTTGCATGTTGTTTCACTTTGTTTCATTGAGATAACAAAAATGCCTTATCTAAATTAAATCCAGGGTTTATGTCAACTTGAAAAAATCTTGCATGTAAGCTTCATGGCCAGTGCTACAAGTACAATTTGTGAGGTCACCATGACCTGGTTTTGGGTATATTTATCTAAGTAATAAATAGTGATTCAATACACTGCTTGGTTAGAGCAGGAGAAAAGACTTTAGAGTGCTATGCAGTGCAAGAGTAAAATTATGTTGTCAATATTACTGACTTTTCATTTTCCAAATACTAGGTTAAATATTTCTTTAGGGTTTTAAATTAGCTTGAAAAAATGTAGCATATAATCTCTTTGGCCAATGACATACAAATTTCGATAGCTAACCATGACATGTTTTTTGGGTATATTTTTTGATCATATTTTGCCAAAAATTGACGAAGTAAGTCCTCGTTAGTATAGTGTGAAGTGTTTCCGCCTGTCATGCGGGAGGCAGGGGTTCAATTCCCCGACGGGGAGTTTTGAACTTTTAATCTATTTTTTTTGCATGCTGTTTCACTTTGTTTCATTGAGATAACAAAAATGCCTTATCTAAATTGAATCCAGGGATTATGTCAACTTGAAAAAAATCTTGCATGTAAGCTTCATGGCCAGTGCTACAAGTAGAATTTACGAGGTCCCAATGACCTGGTTTTGGGTATATTTATCAAAGTAATAAATAGTGATTTAATACACTGCTTGGTTAGAGCAGGAGAAAAGACTTTAGAGTGCTATGCATTGCAAGAGTAAAATTATGTTGTCAATATTACTGACTTTTCATTTTCCAAATAATAGGTTAAATATTTCTTTAGGGTTTTAAATTAGCTTGAAAAAATGTAGCATATAATCTCTTTGGCCAATGACATACACATTTCGATAGCTAACCATGACATGTTTTTTGGGTATATTTTTTGGTCAAATTTTGCCAAAAATTGACCAAGTAAGTCCTCGTTAGTATAGTGGTGAGTATCCCCGCCTGTCACGCGGGAGACCGGGTTTCAATTCCCCGACGGGGAGTTTTCAACTTTTAATCTCTTTTATGTGTTCTGTTTCACGTTGTTTCATTGAGATAACAAAAATGCCTTATCCAAATTGAATCCAGGGTTTATGTCAACTTGAAAAAAAGCTTGCATGTAAGCTTCATGGCCAGTGCTACAAGTACAGTTTGCGAGGTCCCCATGACCTGGCTTTAGGTATATTTATCAAAGTAATAAATAGTTATTCAATACACTGCTTGGTTAGAGCAGGAGAATAGACATTAGAGTTCTATGCATTGCAAGAGTAAAATTATGTTGTCAAAATTACTGACTTTTCATTTTCCAAATAATAGGTTCAATATTTCTTTAGGATTTTAAATTAGCTTGAAAAAATGTAGCATATAATCTCTTTGGCCAATGACATACACATTTCGATCGCTAACCATGACATGTTTTTTGGGTATATTTTTTGATCATATTTTGCCAAAAATTGACCAAGTAAGTCCTCGTTAGTATAGTGTGAAGTATCCCCGCCTGACCTGCAGAGGACCGGGGTTTGATTTCTCGATGGGGAGTTTTGAACTTTCAATCGCTTTTTTTGCATGCTGTTTCACTTTGTTTCATTGAGATAACAAAAATGCCTTATCTAAATTGAATCCAGGGTTTATGTCAACTTGAAAAAATCTTGTATGTAAGCTTCATGGCCAGTGCTTCAAGTAAAATTTACGAGGTCCCCATGACCTGGTTTTGGGTATATTTATCAAAGTAATAAATAGTGATTCAATACACTGCTTGGTTAGAGCAGGAGAAAAGACTTTAGAGTGCTATGCATTGCAAGAGTAAAATTATGTTGTCAATATTACTGACTTTTCAATTTCCAAATAATAGGTTCAATATTTCTTTAGGGTTTTAAATTAGCTTGAAAAAATGTAGCATATAATCTCTTTGGCCAATGACATACACATTTCGATAGCTAACCATGACATGTTTTTTGGGTTTATTTTTTGATCAAATTTTGCCAAATATTGACCAAGTGAGTCCTCGTTAGTATAGTGGTGAGTATCCCCGCCTGTCACGCGGGAGACCGGGGTTCAATTCCCCGATGGGGAGTTTTGAACTTTTAATCTCTTTTCTGTGTGCTGTTTCACGTTGTTTCATTGATATAACAAAAATGCCTTATCCAAATTGAATCCAGGGTTTATGTCAACTTGAAAAAAATCTTGCATGTAAGTTTCATGGCCAGTGCTACAAGTACAGTTTGTGAGGTCCCCATGACCTGGCTTTAGGTATATTTATCAAAGTAATAAATAGTGATTCAATACACTGCTTGGTTAGAGCAGGAGAAAATACTTTAGAGTGCTATGCATTGCAAGAGTAAAATTATGTTGTCAATATTACTGACTGTTCAATTTCCAAATAATAGGTTAAATATTTCTTTAGGGTTTTAAATTAGCTTGAAAAAATGTAGCATATAATCTCTTTGGCCAATGACATACACATTTCGATAGCTAACCATGACATGTTTTTTGGGTATATTTTTTGATCAAATTTTGCCAAAAATTGACCAAGTAAGTCCTCGTTAGTATAGTGTGAAGTATCCCCGCCTGACCTGCGGGAGACCGGGGTTTGATTTCTCGACTGGGAGTTTTGAACTTTCAATCTCTTTTTTTGCATGTTGTTTTACTTTGTTTCATTGAGATAACAAAAATGCCTTATCTAAATTAAATCCAGGGTTTATGTCAACTTGAAAAAATCTTGCATGTAAGCTTCATGGCCAGTGCTACAAGTACAATTTGTGCGGTCACCATGACCTGGTTTTGGGTATATTTATCTAAGTAATAAATAGTGATTCAATACACTGCTTGGTTAGAGCAGGAGAAAAGACTTTAGAGTGCTATGCAGTGCAAGAGTAAAATTATGTTGTCAATATTACTGACTTTTCATTTTCCAAATACTAGGTTAAATATTTCTTTAGGGTTTTAAATTAGCTTGAAAAAATGTAGCATATAATCTCTTTGGCCAATGACATACAAATTTCGATAGCTAACCATGACATGTTTTTTGGGTATATTTTTTGATCATATTTTGCCAAAAATTGACCAAGTAAGTCCTCGTTAGTATAGTGTGAAGTGTTTCCGCCTGTCATGCGGGAGGCAGGGGTTCAATTCCCCGACGGGGAGTTTTGAACTTTTAATCTATTTTTTTTGCATGCTGTTTCACTTTGTTTCATTGAGATAACAAAAATACCTTATCTAAATTGAATCCAGGGATTATGTCAACTTGAAAAAAATCTTGCATGTAAGCTTCATGGCCAGTGCTACAAGTAGAATTTACGAGGTCCCCATGACCTGGTTTTGGGTATATTTATCAAAGTAATAAATAGTGATTTAATACACTGCTTGGTTAGAGCAGGAGAAAAGACTTTAGAGTGCTATGCATTGCAAGAGTAAAATTATGTTGTCAATATTACTGACTTTTCATTTGCCAAATAATATGTTAAATATTTCTTTAGGGTTTTAAATTAGCTTGAAAAACTGTAGCATATAATCTCTTTGGCCAATGACATACAAATTTTGATAGCTAACCATGTCAGGTTTTTTGGGTATATTTTTTGATCATATTTTGCCATAAATTGACCAAGTAAGTCCTCGTTAGTATAGTGTGAAGTGTCTCCGCCTGTCATGCGGGAGCTGGGGTTCAATTCCCCGACGGGGAGTTTTGAAATTTTAATCTCTTTTTTTGCATGCTGTTTCACTTTGTTTCATTGAGATAACAACAATGCCTTATCTAAATTGAATACAGGGATTATGTCAACTTGAAAAAAATCTTGTATGTAAGCTTCATGGCCAGTGCTACAAGTAGAATTTACGTGGTCCCCATGACCTGGTTTTGGGTATATTTATCAAAGTAATAAATAGTGATTCAATACACTGCTTGGTTAGAGCAGGAGAAAATACTTTAGAGTGCTATGCATTGCAAGAGTAAAATTATGTTGTCAATATTACTGACTTTTCAATTTCCAAATAATAGGTTAAATATTTCTTTAGGGTTTTAAATTAGCTTGAAAAAATGTAGCATATAATCTCTTTGGCCAATGACATACACATTTCGATAGCTAACCGTGACATGTTTTTTGGGTATATTTTTTGATCAAATTTTGCCAAAAATTGACCAAGTAAGTACTCGTTAGTATAGTGTGAAGTATCCCCGCCTGACCTGCGGGAGACCGGGGTTTGATTTCTCGACTGGGAGTTTTGAACTTTCAATCTCTTTTTTTGCATGTTGTTTCACTTTGTTTCATTGAGATAACAAAAATGCCTTATCTAAATTAAATCCAGGGTTTATGTCAACTTGAAAAAATCTTGCATGTAAGCTTCATGGCCAGTGCTACAAGTACAATTTGTGAGGTCACCATGACCTGGTTTTGGGTATATTTATCTAAGTAATAAATAGTGATTCAATACACTGCTTGGTTAGAGCAGGAGAAAAGACTTTAGAGTGCTATGCAGTGCAAGAGTAAAATTATGTTGTCAATATTACTGACTTTTCATTTTCCAAATACTAGGTTAAATATTTCTTTAGGGTTTTAAATTAGCTTGAAAAAATGTAGCATATAATCTCTTTGGCCAATGACATACAAATTTCGATAGCTAACCATGACATGTTTTTTGGGTATATTTTTTGATCATATTTTGCCAAAAATTGACGAAGTAAGTCCTCGTTAGTATAGTGTGAAGTGTTTCCGCCTGTCATGCGGGAGGCAGGGGTTCAATTCCCCGACGGGGAGTTTTGAACTTTTAATCTATTTTTTTTGCATGCTGTTTCACTTTGTTTCATTGAGATAACAAAAATGCCTTATCTAAATTGAATCCAGGGATTATGTCAACTTGAAAAAAATCTTGCATGTAAGCTTCATGGCCAGTGCTACAAGTAGAATTTACGAGGTCCCAATGACCTGGTTTTGGGTATATTTATCAAAGTAATAAATAGTGATTTAATACACTGCTTGGTTAGAGCAGGAGAAAAGACTTTAGAGTGCTATGCATTGCAAGAGTAAAATTATGTTGTCAATATTACTGACTTTTCATTTTCCAAATAATAGGTTAAATATTTCTTTAGGGTTTTAAATTAGCTTGAAAAAATGTAGCATATAATCTCTTTGGCCAATGACATACACATTTCGATAGCTAACCATGACATGTTTTTTGGGTATATTTTTTGGTCAAATTTTGCCAAAAATTGACCAAGTAAGTCCTCGTTAGTATAGTGGTGAGTATCCCCGCCTGTCACGCGGGAGACCGGGTTTCAATTCCCCGACGGGGAGTTTTCAACTTTTAATCTCTTTTATGTGTTCTGTTTCACGTTGTTTCATTGAGATAACAAAAATGCCTTATCCAAATTGAATCCAGGGTTTATGTCAACTTGAAAAAAAGCTTGCATGTAAGCTTCATGGCCAGTGCTACAAGTACAGTTTGCGAGGTCCCCATGACCTGGCTTTAGGTATATTTATCAAAGTAATAAATAGTTATTCAATACACTGCTTGGTTAGAGCAGGAGAATAGACATTAGAGTTCTATGCATTGCAAGAGTAAAATTATGTTGTCAAAATTACTGACTTTTCATTTTCCAAATAATAGGTTCAATATTTCTTTAGGGTTTTAAATTAGCTTGAAAAAATGTAGCATATAATCTCTTTGGCCAATGACATACACATTTCGATCGCTAACCATGACATGTTTTTTGGGTATATTTTTTGATCATATTTTGCCAAAAATTGACCAAGTAAGTCCTCGTTAGTATAGTGTGAAGTATCCCCGCCTGACCTGCAGAGGACCGGGGTTTGATTTCTCGATGGGGAGTTTTGAACTTTCAATCGCTTTTTTTGCATGCTGTTTCACTTTGTTTCATTGAGATAACAAAAATGCCTTATCTAAATTGAATCCAGGGTTTATGTCAACTTGAAAAAATCTTGTATGTAAGCTTCATGGCCAGTGCTTCAAGTAAAATTTACGAGGTCCCCATGACCTGGTTTTGGTTATATTTATCAAAGTAATAAATAGTGATTCAATACACTGCTTGGTTAGAGCAGGAGAAAAGACTTTAGAGTGCTATGCATTGCAAGAGTAAAATTATGTTGTCAATATTACTGACTTTTCAATTTCCAAATAATAGGTTCAATATTTCTTTAGGGTTTTAAATTAGCTTGAAAAAATGTAGCATATAATCTCTTTGGCCAATGACATACACATTTCGATAGCTAACCATGACATGTTTTTTGGGTTTATTTTTTGATCAAATTTTGCCAAATATTGACCAAGTGAGTCCTCGTTAGTATAGTGGTGAGTATCCCCGCCTGTCACGCGGGAGACCGGGGTTCAATTCCCCGATGGGGAGTTTTGAACTTTTAATCTCTTTTCTGTGTGCTGTTTCACGTTGTTTCATTGATATAACAAAAATGCCTTATCCAAATTGAATCCAGGGTTTATGTCAACTTGAAAAAAATCTTGCATGTAAGTTTCATGGCCAGTGCTACAAGTACAGTTTGTGAGGTCCCCATGACCTGGCTTTAGGTATATTTATCAAAGTAATAAATAGTGATTCAATACACTGCTTGGTTAGAGCAGGAGAAAATACTTTAGAGTGCTATGCATTGCAAGAGTAAAATTATGTTGTCAATATTACTGACTGTTCAATTTCCAAATAATAGGTTAAATATTTCTTTAGGGTTTTAAATTAGCTTGAAAAAATGTAGCATATAATCTCTTTGGCCAATGACATACACATTTCGATAGCTAACCATGACATGTTTTTTGGGTATATTTTTTGATCAAATTTTGCCAAAAATTGACCAAGTAAGTCCTCGTTAGTATAGTGTGAAGTATCCCCGCCTGACCTGCGGGAGACCGGGGTTTGATTTCTCGACTGGGAGTTTTGAACTTTCAATCTCTTTTTTTGCATGTTGTTTTACTTTGTTTCATTGAGATAACAAAAATGCCTTATCTAAATTAAATCCAGGGTTTATGTCAACTTGAAAAAATCTTGCATGTAAGCTTCATGGCCAGTGCTACAAGTACAATTTGTGCGGTCACCATGACCTGGTTTTGGGTATATTTATCTAAGTAATAAATAGTGATTCAATACACTGCTTGGTTAGAGCAGGAGAAAAGACTTTAGAGTGCTATGCAGTGCAAGAGTAAAATTATGTTGTCAATATTACTGACTTTTCATTTTCCAAATACTAGGTTAAATATTTCTTTAGGGTTTTAAATTAGCTTGAAAAAATGTAGCATATAATCTCTTTGGCCAATGACATACAAATTTCGATAGCTAACCATGACATGTTTTTTGAGTATATTTTTTGATCATATTTTGCCAAAAATTGACCAAGTAAGTCCTCGTTAGTATAGTGTGAAGTGTTTCCGCCTGTCATGCGGGAGGCAGGGGTTCAATTCCCCGACGGGGAGTTTTGAACTTTTAATCTATTTTTTTTGCATGCTGTTTCACTTTGTTTCATTGAGATAACAAAAATGCCTTATCTAAATTGAATCCAGGGATTATGTCAACTTGAAAAAAATCTTGCATGTAAGCTTCATGGCCAGTGCTACAAGTAGAATTTACGAGGTCCCCATGACCTGGTTTTGGGTATATTTATCAAAGTAATAAATAGTGATTTAATACACTGCTTGGTTAGAGCAGGAGAAAAGACTTTAGAGTGCTATGCATTGCAAGAGTAAAATTATGTTGTCAATATTACTGACTTTTCATTTTCCAAATAATAGGTTAAATATTTCTTTAGGGTTTTAAATTAGCTTGAAAAAATGTAGCATATAATCTCTTTGGCCAATGACATACACATTTCGATAGCTAACCATGACATGTTTTTTGGGTATATTTTTTGGTCAAATTTTGCCAAAAATTGACCAAGTAAGTCCTCGTTAGTATAGTGTGAAGTATCCCCGCCTGACCTGCAGAGGACCGGGGTTTGATTTCTCGATGGGGAGTTTTGAACTTTCAATCGCTTTTTTTGCATGCTGTTTCACTTTGTTTCATTGAGATAACAAAAATGCCTTATCTAAATTGAATCCAGGGTTTATGTCAACTTGAAAAAATCTTGTATGTAAGCTTCATGGCCAGTGCTTCAAGTAAAATTTACGAGGTCCCCATGACCTGGTTTTGGGTATATTTATCAAAGTAATAAATAGTGATTCAATACACTGCTTGGTTAGAGCAGGAGAAAAGACTTTAGAGTGCTATGCATTGCAAGAGTAAAATTATGTTGTCAATATTACTGACTTTTCAATTTCCAAATAATAGGTTCAATATTTCTTTAGGGTTTTAAATTAGCTTGAAAAAATGTAGCATATAATCTCTTTGGCCAATGACATACACATTTCGATAGCTAACCATGACATGTTTTTTGGGTTTATTTTTTTATCAAATTTTGCCAAATATTGACCAAGTGAGTCCTCGTTAGTATAGTGGTGAGTATCCCCGCCTGTCACGCGGGAGACCGGGGTTCAATTCCCCGATGGGGAGTTTTGAACTTTTAATCTCTTTTCTGTGTGCTGTTTCACGTTGTTTCATTGAGATAACAAAAATGCCTTATCCAAATTGAATCCAGGGTTTATGTCAACTTGAAAAAAATCTTGCATGTAAGTTTCATGGCCAGTGCTACAAGTACAGTTTGTGAGGTCCCCATGACCTGGCTTTAGGTATATTTATCAAAGTAATAAATAGTTATTCAATACACTGCTTGGTTAGAGGAGGAGAATAGACTTTAGAGTGCTATGCATTGCAAGAGTAAAATTATGTTTCAAAATTACTGACTTTTCATTTGCCAAATAATAGTTTAAATATTTCTTTAAGGTTTTAAATTAGCTTGAAAAAATGTACCATATAATCTCTTTGGCCAATGACATACACATTTCGATAGCTAACCATGACATGTTTTTTGGGTATATTTTTTGATCATATTTTGCCAAAAATTGACCAAGTAAGTCCTCGTTAGTATAGTGTGAAGTATCCCCGCCTGACCTGCGGGAGTCCGGGGTTTGATTTCTCGACTGGGAGTTTTGAACTTTCAATCTCTTTTTTTGCATGCTGTTTCACTTTGTTTCATTGAGATAACAAAAATGCCTTATCTAAATTGAATCCAGGGTTTCTGTCAACTTGAAAAAATCTTGCATGTAAGCTTCATGGCAAGTGCTACAAGTACAATTTGTGAGGTCAACCTGACCTGGTTTTGGGTATATTTATCAAAGTAATAAATAGTGATTCAATACACTGCTTGGTTAGAGCAGGAGAAAAGACTTTAGAGTGCTATGCATTGCAAGAGTAAAATTATGTTGTCAATATTACTGACTTTTCATTTGCCAAATAATATGTTAAATATTTCTTTAGGGTTTTAAATTAGCTTGAAAAACTGTAGCATATAATCTCTTTGGCCAATGACATACAAATTTCGATAGCTAACCATGTCAGGTTTTTTGGGTATATTTTTTGATCATATTTTGCCATAAATTGACCAAGTAAGTCCTCGTTAGTATAGTGTGAAGTGTCTCCGCCTGTCATGCGGGAGCTGGGGTTCAATTCCCCGACGGGGAGTTTTGAACTTTTAATCTCTTTTTTTGCATGCTGTTTCACTTTGTTTCATTGAGATAACAACAATGCCTTATCTAAATTGAATACAGGGATTATGTCAACTTGAAAAAAATCTTGTATGTAAGCTTCATGGCCAGTGCTACAAGTAGAATTTACGTGGTCCCCATGACCTGGTTTTGGGTATATTTATCAAAGTAATAAATAGTGATTCAATACACTGCTTGGTTAGAGCAGGAGAAAATACTTTAGAGTGCTATGCATTGCAAGAGTAAAATTATGTTGTCAATATTACTGACTTTTCAATTTCCAAATAATAGGTTAAATATTTCTTTAGGGTTTTAAATTAGCTTGAAAAAATGTAGCATATAATCTCTTTGGCCAATGACATACACATTTCGATAGCTAACCATGACATGTTTTTTGGGTATATTTTTTGGTCAAATTTTGCCAAAAATTCACCAAGTAAGTCCTCGTTAGTATAGTGGTGAGTATCCCCGCCTGTCACGCGGGAGACCAGGTTTCAATTCCCCGACGGGGAGTTTTCAACTTTTAATCTCTTTTATGTGTTCTGTTTCACGTTGTTTCATTGAGATAACAAAAATGCCTTATCCAAATTGAATCCAGGGTTTATGTCAACTTGAAAAAAAGCTTGCATGTAAGCTTCATGGCCAGTGCTACAAGTACAGTTTGCGAGGTCCCCATGACCTGGCTTTAGGTATATTTATCAAAGTAATAAATAGTTTTTCAATACACTGCTTGGTTAGAGCAGGAGAATAGACATTAGAGTTCTATGCATTGCAAGAGTAAAATTATGTTGTCAAAATTACTGACTTTTCATTTTCCAAATAATAGGTTCAATATTTCTTTAGGGTTTTAAATTAGCTTGAAAAAATGTAGCATATAATCTCTTTGGCCAATGACATACACATTTCGATCGCTAACCATGACATGTTTTTTGGGTATATTTTTTGATCATATTTTGCCAAAAATTGACCAAGTAAGTCCTCGTTAGTATAGTGTGAAGTATCCCCGCCTGACCTGCAGAGGACCGGGGTTTGATTTCTCGATGGGGAGTTTTGAACTTTCAATCGCTTTTTTTGCATGCTGTTTCACTTTGTTTCATTGAGATAACAAAAATGCCTTATCTAAATTGAATCCAGGGTTTATGTCAACTTGAAAAAATCTTGCATGTAAGCTTCATGGCCAGTGCTTCAAGTAAAATTTACGAGGTCCCCATGACCTGGTTTTGGGTATATTTATCAAAGTAATAAATAGTGATTCAATACACTGCTTGGTTAGAGCAGGAGAAAAGACTTTAGAGTGCTATGCATTGCAAGAGTAAAATTATGTTGTCAATATTACTGACTTTTCAATTTCCAAATAATAGGTTAAATATTTCTTTAGGGTTTTAAATTAGCTTGAAAAAATGTAGCATATAATCTCTTTGGCCAATGACATACACATTTCGATAGCTAACCATGACATGTTTTTTGGGTTTATTTTTTGATCAAATTTTGCCAAATATTGACCAAGTGAGTCCTCGTTAGTATAGTGGTGAGTATCCCCGCCTGTCACGCGGGAGACTGGGGTTCATTTCCCCGACGGGGAGTTTTGAACTTTTAATCTCTTTTCTGTGTGCTGTTTCAGGTTGTTTCATTGAGATAACAAAAATGCCTTATCCAAATTGAATCCAGGGTTTATGTCAACTTGAAAAAAATCTTGCATGTAAGTTTCATGGCCAGTGCTACAAGTACAGTTTGTGAGGTCCCCATGACCTGGCTTTAGGTATATTTATCAAAGTAATAAATAGTTATTCAATACACTGCTTGGTTAGAGGAGGAGAATAGACTTTAGAGTGTTATGCATTGCAAGAGTAAAATTATGTTTCAAAATTACTGACTTTTCATTTGCCAAATAATAGTTTAAATATTTCTTTAAGGTTTTAAATTAGCTTGCAAAAATGTAGCATATAATCTCTTTGGCCAATGACATACACATTTCGATAGCTAACCATGACATGTTTTTTGGGTATATTTTTTGATCATATTTTGCCAAAAATTGACCAAGTAAGTCCTCGTTAGTATAGTGTGAAGTATCCCCGCCTGACCTGCGGGAGTCCGGGGTTTGATTTCTCGACTGGGAGTTTTGAACTTTCAATCTCTTTTTTTGCATGCTGTTTCACTTTGTTTCATTGAGATAACAAAAATGCCTTATCTAAATTGAATCCAGGGTTTCTCTCAACTTGAAAAAATCTTGCATGTAAGCTTCATGGCAAGTGCTACAAGTACAATTTGTGAGGTCAACCTGACCTGGTTTTGGGTATATTTATCAAAGTAATAAATAGTGATTCAATACACTGCTTGGTTAGAGCAGGAGAAAAGACTTTAGAGTGCTATGCATTGCAAGAGTAAAATTATGTTGTCAATATTACTGACTTTTCATTTGCCAAATAATATGTTAAATATTTCTTTAGGGTTTTAAATTAGCTTGAAAAACTGTAGCATATAATCTCTTTGGCCAATGACATACAAATTTCGATAGCTAACCATGTCAGGTTTTTTGGGTATATTTTTTGATCATATTTTGCCATAAATTGACCAAGTAAGTCCTCGTTAGTATAGTGTGAAGTGTTTCCACCTGTCATGCGGGAGGATGGGGTTCAATTCCCCGACGGGGAGTTTTGAACTTTTAATCTATTTTTTTTGCATGCTGTTTCACTTTGTTTCATTGAGATAACAAAAATGCCTTATCTAAATTGAATCCAGTGATTATGTCAACTTGAAATAAATCTTGCATGTAAGCTTCATGGCCAGTGCTACAAGTAGAATTTACGAGGTCCCCATGACCTGGCTTTAGGTATATTTATCAAAGTAATAAATAGTGATTCAATACACTGCTTGGTTAGAGCAGGAGAAAAGACTTTAGAGTGCTATGGATTGCAAGAGTAAAATTATGTTGTCAATATTACTGACTTTTCATTTTCCAAATAATAGGTTAAATATTTCTTTAGGGTTTTAAATTAGCTTGAAAAAATGTAGCATATAATCTCTTTGGCCAATGACATACACATTTCGATAGCTAACCATGACATGTTTTTTGGGTATATTTTTTGATCATATTTTGCCAAAAATTGACCAAGTAAGTCCTCGTTAGTATAGTGTGAAGTATCCCCGCCTGACCTGCGGGAGCCCGGGGTTTGATTTCTCGACTGGGAGTTTTGAACTTTCAATCTCTTTTTTTGCATGCTGTTTCACTTTGTTTCATTGAGATAACAAAAATGCCTTATCTAAATTAAATCCAGGGTTTATGTCAAGTTGAAAAAATCTTGCATGTAAGCTTCATGGCCAGTTCTACAAGTACAATTTGTGAGGTCACCATGACCTGGTTTTGGGTATATTTATCAAAGTAATAAATAGTGATTCAATACACTGCTTGGTTAGAGCAGGAGAAAAGACTTTAGAGTGCTATGCATTGCAAGAGTAAAATTATGTTGTCAATATTACTGACTTTTCATTTTCCAAATACTAGGTTAAATATTTCTTTAGGGTTTTAAATTAGCTTGAAAAAATGTAGCATTAAATCTCTTTGGCCAATGACATACACATTTCGATAGCTAACCATGACATGTTTTTTGGGTTTATTTTTTGATCAAATTTTGCCAAATATTGACCAAGTGAGTCCTCGTTAGTATAGTGGAGAGTATCCCCGCCTGTCACGAGGGAGACCGGGGTTCAATTCCCCGACGGGGAGTTTTGACCTTTTAATCTCTTTTCTGTGTGCTGTTTCACGTTGTTTCATTGAGATAACAAAAATGCCTTATCCAAATTGAATCCAGGGTTTATGTCAACTTGAAAAAAATCTTGCATGTAAGTTTCATGGCCAGTGCTACAAGTACAGTTTGTGAGGTCCCCATGACCTGGCTTTAGGTATATTTATCAAAGTAATAAATAGTTATTCAATACACTGCTTGGTTAGAGGAGGAGAATAGACTTTAGAGTGCAATGCATTGCAAGAGTAAAATTATGTTTCAAAATTACTGACTTTTCATTTGCCAAATAATAGTTTAAATATTTCTTTAAGGTTTTAAATTAGCTTGAAAAAATGTAGCATATAATCTCTTTGGCCAATGACATACACATTTCGATAGCTAACCATGACATGTTTTTTGGGTATATTTTTTGATCATATTTTGCCATAAATTGACCAAGTAAGTCCTCGTTAGTATAGTGTGAAGTGTCTCCGCCTGTCATGCGGGAGCTGGGGTTCAATTCCCCGACGGGGAGTTTTGAACTTTTAATCTCTTTTTTTGCATGCTGTTTCACTTTGTTTCATTGAGATAACAACAATGCCTTATCTAAATTGAATACAGGGATTATGTCAACTTGAAAAAAATCTTGTATGTAAGCTTCATGGCCAGTGCTACAAGTAGAATTTACGAGGTCCCCATGACCTGGTTTTGGGTATATTTATCAAAGTAATAAATAGTGATTCAATACACTGCTTGGTTAGAGCAGGAGAAAATACTTTAGAGTGCTATGCATTGCAAGAGTAAAATTATGTTGTCAATATTACTGACTTTTCAATTTCCAAATAATAGGTTAAATATTTCTTTAGGGTTTTAAATTAGCTTGAAAAAATGTAGCATATAATCTCTTTGGCCAATGACATACACATTTCGATAGCTAACCATGACATGTTTTTTGGGTATATTTTTTGGTCAAATTTTGCCAAAAATTGACCAAGTAAGTCCTCGTTAGTATAGTGGTGAGTATCCCCGCCTGTCACGCGGGAGACTGGGTTTCAATTCCCCGACGGGGAGTTTTCAACTTTTAATCTCTTTTATGTGTTCTGTTTTACGTTGTTTCATTGAGATAACAAAAATGCCTTATCCAAATTGAATCCAGGGATTATGTCAACTTGAAAAAAATCTAGCATGTAAGCTTCATGGCCAGTGCTACAAGTAGAATTTACGAGGTCCCCATGACCTGGTTTTGGGTATATTTATCAAAGTAATAAATAGTGATTCAATACACTGCTTGGTTAGAGCAGGAGAAAAGACTTTAGAGTGCTATGCATTGCAAGAGTAAAATTATGTTGTCAATATTACTGACTTTTCATTTTCCAAATAATAGGTTAAATATTTCTTTAGGGTTTTAAATTAGCTTGAAAAAATGTAGCATATAAACTCTTTGGCCAATGGCATACACATTTCGATAGCTAACCATGACATGTTTTTTGGGTATATTTTTTGATCATATTTTGCCAAAATTGACCAAGTAAGTCCTCGTTAGTATAGTGTAAAGTATCCCCGCCTGACCTGCGGGAGACCGGGGTTTGATTTCTCGACTGGGAGTTTTGAACTTTCAATCTCTTTTTTTGAATGCTGTTTCACTTTGTTTCATTCAGATAACAAAAATGCCTTATCTAAATTGAATCCAGGGTTTATGTCAACTTGAAAAAAATCTTGCATGTAAGCTTCATGGCCAGTGCTACATGTACAATTTGTGAGGTCACCATGACCTGGTTTTGGGTATATTTATCAAAGTAATAAATAGTGATTCAATACACTGCTTGGTTAGAGCAGGAGAAAAGACTTTAGAGTGCTATGCATTGCAAGAGTAAAATTATGTTGTCAATATTACTGACTTTTCATTTGCCAAATAATAGGTTAAATATTTCTTTAGGGTTTTAAATTAGCTTGAAAATATGTAGCATATAATCTCTTTGGCCAATGACATACAAATTTCGATAGCTAACCATGACATGTTTTTTGGGTATATTTTTTGATCATATTTTGCCAAAATTGACCAAGTAAGTCCTCGTTAGTATAGTGTAAAGTATCCCCGCCTGACCTGCGGGAGACCGGGGTTTGATTTCTCGACTGGGAGTTTTGAACTTTCAATCTCTTTTTTTGAATGCTGTTTCACTTTGTTTCATTCAGATAACAAAAATGCCTTATCTAAATTGAATCCAGGGTTTATGTCAACTTGAAAAAATCTTGCATGTAAGCTTCATGGCCAGTGCTACATGTACAATTTGTGAGGTCACCATGACCTGGTTTTGGGTATATTTATCAAAGTAATAAATAGTGATTCAATACACTGCTTGGTTAGAGCAGGAGAAAAGACTTTAGAGTGCTATGCATTGCAAGAGTAAAATTATGTTGTCAATATTACTGACTTTTCATTTGCCAAATAATAGGTTAAATATTTCTTTAGGGTTTTAAATTAGCTTGAAAATATGTAGCATATAATCTCTTTGGCCAATGACATACAAATTTCGATAGCTAACCATGACATGTTTTTTGGGTATATTTTTTGATCATATTTTGCCAAAAATTGACCAAGTAAGTCCTCGTTATTATAGTGTGAAGTGTCTCCGCCTGTCATGCGGGAGCTGGGGTTCAATTCCCCGATGGGGAGTTTTGAACTTTTAATCTCTTTTTTTGCATGCTGTTTCACTTTGTTTCATTGAGATAACAAAAATGCCTTATCTAAATTGAATCCAGGGATTATGTCAACTTGAAAAAAATCTTGCATGTAAGCTTCATGGCCAGTGCTACAAGTAGAATTTACGAGGTCCCCAAGACCTGGTTTTGGGTATATTTATCAAAGTAATAAATAGTTATTCAATACACTGCTTGGTTAGAGCAGGAGAAAAGACTTTAGAGTGCTATGCATTGCAAGAGTAAAATTATGTTGTCAATATTACTGACTTTTCATTTGCCAAATAATAGGTTCAATATTTCTTTAGGGTTTTATATTTGCTTGAAAAAATGTAGCATATAATCTCTTTGGCCAATGGCATACACATTTCGATAGCTAACCATGACATGTTTTTTTGGGTATATTTTTTGATCAAATTTTGCAAAAAATTGACCAAGTAAGTCCTCGTTAGTATAGTGGTGAGTATCCCCGCCTGTCACGCGGGAGACCGTGGTTCAATTCCCTGAGGGGGAGTTTTGAACTTTT
The DNA here is from genome assembly GCA_031769625.1 of Taudactylus pleione. Classification (NCBI taxonomy): domain Eukaryota; kingdom Metazoa; phylum Chordata; class Amphibia; order Anura; family Myobatrachidae; genus Taudactylus; species Taudactylus pleione. Next base: position 15,256,111 of record JAUIMM010000116.1, on the reverse strand, counting down.
ATTCTGTTTTATATGTGCTGTTTCACGTTGTTTCATTGAGATAACAAAAATGCCTTATCCAAATTGAATGCAGGGTTTATGTCAACTTGAAAAAAATCTTGCATGTAAGCTTCATGGCCAGAGCTACAAGTAGAATTTACGAGGTCCCCATGACCTGGTTTTGGGTATATTTATCAAAGTAATAAATAGTGATTCAATACACTGCTTGGTTAAAGCAGGAGAAAATACTTTAGAGTGCTATGCATTGCAAGAGTAAAATTATGTTGTCAATATTACTGACTTTTCATTTTCCAAATAATAGGTTAAATATTTCTTTAGGGTTTTAAATTATCTTGAAAAAATGTAGCATATAATCTCTTTGGCCAATGGCATACACATTTCGATAGCTAACCATGACATGTTTTTTGGGTATATTTTTTCATCAAATTTTGCCTAAAATTGACCAAGTAAGTCCTCGTTAGTATAGTGGTGAGTATCCCCTCCTGTCACGCGGGAGACCATGGTTCAATTCCCTGAGGGGGAGTTTTGAACTTTCAATCTCTTTTTTTGCATGCTGTTTCACTTTATTTCATTGAGATAACAAAAATGCTTAATCTAAATTGAATCCAGGGTTTATGTCAACTTGAAAAAAAATCTTGCATGTAAGCTTCATGGCCAGTGCTACAAGTACAGTTTGCGAGGTCCCCATGACCTGGCTTTAGGTATATTTATCAAAGTAATAAATAGTGATTCAATACACTGCTTGGTTAGAGCAGGAGAATAGACTTTAGAGTGCTATGCATTGCAAGAGTAAAATTATGTTGTCAAAATTACTGACTTTTCATTTGCCAAATAATAGGTTCAATATTTCTTTAGGGTTTTAAATTAGCTTGAAAAAATGTAGCATATAATCTCTTTGGCCAATGACATACACATTTCGATAGCTAACCATGACATGTTTTTTGGGTATATTTTTTGATCATATTTTGACAAAAATTGACCAAGTAAGTCCTCGTTAGTATAGTGTAAAGTATCCCCGCCTGACCTGCGGGAGACCGGGGTTTGATTTCTCGACTGGGAGTTTTGAACTTTCAATCTCTTTTTTTGCATGCTGTTTCACTTTGTTTCATTGAGATAACAAAAATGCCTTATCTAAATTGAATCCAGGGATTATGTCAACTTGCAAAAAATCTAGCATGTAAGCTTCATGGCCAGTGCTACAAGTAGAATTTACGAGGTCCCCATGACCTGGTTTTGGGTATATTTATCAAAGTAATAAATAGTGATTCAATACACTGCTTGGTTAGAGCAGGAGAAAAGACTTTAGAGTGCTATGCATTGCAAGAGTAAAATTATGTTGTCAATATTACTGACTTTTCATTTTCCAAATAATAGGTTAAATATTTCTTTAGGGTTTTAAATTAGCTTGAAAAAATGTAGCATATAAACTCTTTGGCCAATGGCATACACATTTCGATAGCTAACCATGACATGTTTTTTGGGTATATTTTTTGATCATATTTTGCCAAAATTGACCAAGTAAGTCCTTGTTAGTATAGTGTAAAGTATCCCCGCCTGACCTGCGGGAGACCGGGGTTTGATTTCTCGACTGGGAGTTTTGAACTTTCAATCTCTTTTTTTGAATGCTGTTTCACTTTGTTTCATTCAGATAACAAAAATGCCTTATCTAAATTGAATCCAGGGTTTATGTCAACTTGAAAAAATCTTGCATGTAAGCTTCATGGCCAGTGCTACATGTACAATTTGTGAGGTCATCATGACCTGGTTTTGGGTATATTTATCAAAGTAATAAATAGTGATTCAATACACTGCTTGGTTAGAGCAGGAGAAAAGACTTTAGAGTGCTATGCATTGCAAGAGTAAAATTATGTTGTCAATATTACTGACTTTTCATTTGCCAAATAATAGGTTAAATATTTCTTTAGGGTTTTAAATTAGCTTGAAAATATGTAGCATATAATCTCTTTGGCCAATGACATACAAATTTCGATAGCTAACCATGACATGTTTTTTGGGTATATTTTTTGATCATATTTTGCCAAAAATTGACCAAGTAAGTCCTCGTTATTATAGTGTGAAGTGTCTCCGCCTGTCATGCGGGAGCTGGGGTTCTATTCCCCGATGGGGAGTTTTGAACTTTTAATCTCTTTTTTTTGCATGCTGTTTCACTTTGTTTCATTGAGATAACAAAAATGCCTTATCTAAATTGAATCCAGGGATTATGTCAACTTGAAAAAAATCTTGCATGTAAGCTTCATGGCCAGTGCTACAAGTTCAATTTGTGAGGTCACCATGACCTGGTTTTGGGTATATTTATCAAAGTAATAAATAGTGATTCAATACACTGCTTGGTTAGAGCAGGAGAAAAGACTTTAGAGTGCTATGCATTGCAAGAGTAAAATTATGTTGTCAATATTACTGACTTTTCATTTGCCAAATAATAGGTTAAATATTTCTTCAGGGTTTTAAATTAGCTTGAAAAAATGTAGCATATAATCTCTTTGGCCAATGACATACAAATTTCGATAGCTAACCATGACATGCTTTTTGGGTATATTTTTTGATCATATTTTGCCAAAAATTGACCAAGTAAGTCCTCGTTAGTATAGTGGTGAGTATCCCTGCCTGTCACGCGGGAGACCGGGGTTCAATTCCCCGACGGGGAGTTTTGAACTTTTAAACTCTTTTATGTGTGCTGTTTCACGTTGTTTCATTGAGATAACAAAAATGCCTTATCCAAATTGAATGCAGGGTTTATGTCAACTTGAAAAAAAGCTTGCATGTAAGCTTCGTGGCCAGTGCTACAAGTACAGTTTGCGAGGTCCCCATGACCTGGCTTTAGGTATATTTATCAAAGTAATAAATAGTTATTCAATACACTGCTTGGTTAGAGCAGGAGAATAGACTTTAGAGTGCTATGCATTGCAAGAGTAAAATTATGTTGTCAAAATTACTGACATTTCATTTGCCAAATAATAGGTTCAATATTTCTTTAGGGTTTTAAATTAGCTTGAAAAAATGTAGCATATAATCTCTTTGGCCAATGACTTACACATTTCGATAGCTAACCATGACATGTTTTTTGGGTAAATTTTTTGATCATAATTTGCCAAAAATTGACCAAGTAAGTCCTCGTTAGTATAGTGTGAAGTATCCCCGCCTGACCTGCTGGAGACCGGGGTTTGATTTCTCGACTGGGAGTTTTGAACTTTCAATCGTTTTTTTTGCATGCTGTTTCACTTTGTTTCATTGAGATAACAAAAATGCATTATCTAAATTGAATCCAGGGGTTATGTCAACTTGAAAAAATCTTGCATGTAAGCTTCATGGACAGTGCTACAAGTACAATTTGTGAGGTCACCATGACCTGGTTTTGGGTATATTTATCAAAGTAATAAATAGTGATTCAATACACTGCTTGGTTAGAGCAGGAGAAAAGACTTTAGAGTGCTATGCATTGCAAGAGTAAAATTATGTTGTCAATATTACTGACTTTTCATTTGCCAAATAATAGGTTAAATATTTCTTTAGGGTTCTAAATTAGCTTGAAAATATGTAGCATATAATCTCTTTGGCCAATGACATACAAATTTCGATAGCTAACCATGACATGTTTTTTGGGTATATATTTTGATCATATTTTGCCAAAAATTGACCAAGTAAGTCCTCGTTAGTATAGTGTGAAGTGTCTCCGCCTGTCATGCGGGAGCTGGGGTTCAATTCCCCGAAGGGGAGTTTTGAACTTTTAATCTCTTTTTTTGCATGCTGTTTCACTTTGTTTCATTGAGATAACAAAAATGCCTTATCTAAATTAAATCCAGGGATTATGTCAACTTGAAAAAAATCTTGCATGTAAGCTTCATGGTCAGTGCTACAAGTAGAATTTACGAGGTCCCCAAGACCTGGTTTTGGGTATATTTATCAAAGTAATAAATAGTGATTCAATACACTGCTTGGTTAGAGCAGGAGAAAAGACTTTAGAGTGCTATGCATTGCAAGAGTAAAATTATGTTGTCAATATTACTGACTTTTCATTTGCCAAATAATAGGTTCAATATTTCTTTAGGGTTTTAAATTAGCTTGAAAAAATGTAGCATATAATCTCTTTGGCCAATGACATACACATTTCGATAGCTAACAATGACATGTTTTTTGGGTATATTTTTTGATCATAATTTGCCAAAAATTGACCAAGTAAGTCCTCGTTAGTATAGTGTGAAGTATCCCCGCCTGACCTGCGGGAGACCGGGGTTTGATTTCTCGACTGGGAGTTTTGAACTTTCAATCTCTTTTTTTGCATGCTGTTTCACTTTGTTTCATTGAGATAACAAAAATGCCTTATCTAAATTGAAACCAGGGTTTATGTCAACTTGAAAAAATCTTGCATGTAAGCTTCATGGCCAGTGCTACAAGTTCAATTTGTGAGGTCACCATGACCTGGTTTTGGGTATATTTATCAAAGTAATAAATAGTTATTCAATACACTGCTTGGTTAGAGCAGGAGAAAAGACTTTAGAGTGCTATGCATTGCAAGAGTAAAATTATGTTGTCAAAATTACTGACATTTCATTTGCCAAATAATAGGTTCAATATTTCTTTAGGGTTTTAAATTAGCTTGAAAAAATGTAGCATATAATCTCTTTGGCCAATGACATACACATTTCGATAGCTAACCATGACATGTTTTTTGGGTACATTTATTGATCATAATTTGCCAAAACTTAAGCATGTAAGTCCTCGTTAGTATAGTGTGAAGTATCCCCGCCTGACCTGCTGGAGACCGGGGTTTGATTTCTCGACTGGGAGTTTTGAACTTTCAATCGTTTTTTTTGCATGCTGTTTCACTTTGTTTCATTGAGATAACAAAAATGCATTATCTAAATTGAATCCAGGGGTTATGTCAACTTGAAAAAATCTTGCATGTAAGCTTCATGGCCAGTGCTACAAGTACAATTTGTGAGGTCACCATGATCTGGTTTTGGGTATATTTATCAAAGTAATAAATAGTGATTCAATACACTGCTTGGTTAGAGCAGGAGAAAAGACTTTAGAGTGCTATGCATTGCAAGAGTAAAATTATGTTGTCAATATTACTGACTTTTCATTTGCCAAATAATAGGTTAAATATTTCTTTAGGGTTTTAAAATAGCTTGAAAATATGTAGCATATAATCTCTTTGGCCAATGACATACAAATTTCGATAGCTAACCATGACATGTTTTTTGGGTATATTTTTTGATCATATTTTGCCAAAAATTGACCAAGTAAGTCCTCGTTAGTATAGTGGTGAGTATCCCCACCTGACCTGCGGGAGACCGTGGTTCAATTCCCCGAGGGGGAGTTTTGAACTTTTAATCTCTTTTATGTGTGCTGTTTCACGTTGTTTCATTGAGATAACAAAAATGCCTTATCCAAATTGAATCCAGGGTTTATGTCAACTTGAAAAAAATCTTGCATGTAAGCTTCATGGCGAGTGCTACAAGTACAGTTTGCGAGGTCCCCATGACCTGTCTTTAGGTATATTTATCAAAGTAATAAATAGTTATTCAATACACTGCTTGGTTAGAGCAGGAGAAAAGACTTTAGAGTGCTATGCATTGCAAGAGTAAAATTATGTTGTCAAAATTACTGACTTTTCATTTGCCAAATAATAGGTTCAATATTTCTTTAGGGTTTTAAATTAGCTTGAAAAAATGTAGCATATAATCTCTTTGGCCAATGACATACAAATTTCGATAGCTAACCATGACATGTTTTTTGGGTATATTTTTTGATCATATTTTGCCAAAAATTGACCAAGTAAGTCCTCGTTAGTATAGTGTAAAGTATCCCTGCCTGACCTGCGGGAGACCGGGGTTTGATTTCTCGACTGGGAGTTTTGAACTTTCAATCTCTTTTTTTGCATGCTGTTTCACTTTGTTTCATTCAGATAACAAAAATGCCTTATCTAAATTGAATCCAGGGTTTATGTCAACTTGAAAAAATCTTGCATGTAAGCTTCATGGCCAGTGCTACATGTACAATTTGTGAGGTCACCATGACCTGGTTTTGGGTATATTTATCAAAGTAATAAATAGTGATTCAATACACTGCTTGGTTAGAGCAGGAGAAAAGACTTTAGAGTGCTATGCATTGCAAGAGTAAAATTATGTTGTCAATATTACTGACTTTTCATTTTCCAAATAATAGGTTAAATATTTCTGTGCTATGCATTGCAAGAGTAAAATTATGTTGTCAATATTACTGACTTTTCATTTGCCAAATAATAGGTTAAATATTTCTTTAGGGTTTTAAATTAGCTTGAAAATATGTAGCATATAATCTCTTTGGCCAATGACATACAAATTTCGATAGCTAACCATGACATGTTTTTTGGGTATATTTTTTGATCATATTTTGCCAAAAATTGACCAAGTAAGTCCTCGTTATTATAGTGTGAAGTGTCTCCGCCTGTCATGCGGGAGCTGGGGTTCAATTCCCCGATGGGGAGTTTTGAACTTTTAATCTCTTTTTTTGCATGCTGTTTCACTTTGTTTCATTGAGATAACAAAAATGCCTTATCTAAATTGAATCCAGGGATTATGTCAACTTGAAAAAAATCTTGCATGTAAGCTTCATGGCCAGTGCTACAAGTAGAATTTACGAGGTCCCCAAGACCTGGTTTTGGGTATATTTATCAAAGTAATAAATAGTGATTCAATACACTGCTTGGTTAGAGCAGGAGAAAAGACTTTAGAGTGCTATGCATTGCAAGAGTAAAAATATGTTGTCAAAATTACTGACTTTTCATTTGCCAAATAATAGGTTCAATATTTCTTTAGGGTTTTAAATTAGCTTGAAAAAATGTAGCATATAATCTCTTTGGCCAATGACATACACATTTCGATAGCTAACCATGACATGTTTTTTGGGTATATTTTTTGATCATATTTTGCCAAAAATTGACCAAGTAAGTCCTCGTTAGTATAGTGTAAAGTATCCCTGCCTGACCTGCGCGAGACCGGGGTTTGATTTGTCGACTGGGAGTTTTGAACTTTCAATCTCTTTTTTTGAATACTGTTTCACTTTGTTTCATTCAGATAACAAAAATGCCTTATCTAAATTGAATCCAGGGTTTATGTCAACTTGAAAAAATCTTGCATGTAAGCTTCATGGCCAGTGCTACATGTACAATTTGTGAGGTCACCATGACCTGGTTTTGGGTATATTTATCAAAGTAATAAATAGTGATTCAATACACTGCTTGGTTAGAGCAGGAGAAAAGACTTTAGAGTGCTATGCATTGCAAGAGTAAAATTATGTTGTCAATATTACTGACTTTTCATTTGCCAAATAATAGGTTAAATATTTCTTTAGGGTTTTAAATTAGCTTGAAAATATGTAGCATATAATCTCTTTGGCCAATGACATACAAATTTCGATAGCTAACCATGACATGTTTTTTTGGTATATTTTTTGATCATATTTTGCCAAAAATTGACCAAGTAAGTCCTCGTTATTATAGTGTGAATTGTCTCCGCCTGTCATGCGGGAGCTGGGGTTCAATTCCCCGATGGGGAGTTTTGAACTTTTAATCTCTTTTTTTGCATGCTGTTTCACTTTGTTTCATTGAGATAACAAAAATGCCTTATCTAAATTGAATCCAGGGATTATGTCAACTTGAAAAAAATCTTGCATGTATGCTTCATGGCCAGTGCTACAAGTAGAATTTACGAGATCCTTAAGACCTGGTTTTGGGTATATTTATCAAAGTAATAAATAGTGATTCAATACACTGCTTGGTTAGAGCAGGAGAAAAGACTTTAGAGTGCTATGCATTGCAAGAGTAAAATTATGTTGTCAATTTTACTGACTTTTCATTTGCCAAATAATAGGTTCAATATTTCTTTAGGGTTTTAAATTAGCTTGAAAAAATGTAGCATATAATCTCTTTGGCCAATGGCATACACATTTCGATAGCTAACCATGACATGTTTTTTGGGTATATTTTTTGATCAAATTTTGCCAAAAATTGACCAAGTAAGTCCTCGCTAGTATAGTGGTGAGTATCCCCGCCTGTCACGTGGGAGACCGTGGTTCAATTCCCCGAGGGGGAGTTTTGAACTTTTATTCTGTTTTATATGTGCTGTATCACGTTGTTTCATTGAGATAACAAAAATGCCTTATCCAAATTGAATGCAGGGTTTATGTCAACTTGAAAAAAAGCTTGCATGTAAGCTTCATGGCCAGTGCTACAAGTACAGTTTGCGAGGTCCCCATGACCTGGCTTTAGGTATATTTATCAAAGTAATAAATAGTTATTCAATACACTGCTTGGTTAGAGCAGGAGAATAGACTTTAGAGTGCTATGCATTGCAAGAGTAAAATTATGTTGTCAAAATTACTGACATTTCATTTGCCAAATAATAGGTTCAATATTTCTTTAGGGTTTTAAATTAGCTTGAAAAAATGTAGCATATAATCTCTTTGGCCAATGACATACACATTTCGATAGCTAACAATGACATGTTTTTTGGGTATATTTTTTGATCAAATTTTGCCAAAAATGGACCAAGTAAGTCCTCGCTAGTATAGTGGTGAGTATCCCCGCCTGTCACGAGGGAGACCGTGGTTCAATTCCCCGAGGGGGAGTTTTGAACTTTTATTCTGTTTTATATGTGCTGTTTCACGTTGTTTCATTGAGATAACAAAAATGCCTTATCCAAATTGAATGCAGGGTTTATGTCAACTTGAAAAAAAGCTTGCATGTAAGCTTCATGGCCAGTGCTACAAGTACAGTTTGCGAGGTCCACATGACCTGGCTTTAGGTATATTTATCAAAGTAATAAATAGTTATTCAATACACTGCTTGGTTAGAGCAGGAGAATAGACTTTAGAGTGCTATGCATTGCAAGAGTAAAATTATGTTGTCAAAATTACTGACATTTCATTTGCCAAATAATAGGTTCAATATTTCATTAGGGTTTTAAATTAGCTTGAAAAAATGTAGCATATAATCTCTTTGGCCAATGACATACACATTTCGATAGCTAACAATGACATGTTTTTTGGGTATATTTTTTGATCAAATTTTGCCAAAAATTGACCAAGTAAGTCCTCGCTAGTATAGTGGTGAGTATCCCCGCCTGTCACGCGGGAGACCGTGGTTCAATTCCCCGAGGGGGAGTTTTGAACTTTTAATCTCTTTTATATGTGCTGTTTCACGTTGTTTCATTGAGATAACAAAAATGCCTTATCCAAATTGAATGCACGGTTTATGTCAACTTGAAAAAAAGCTTGCATGTAAGCTTCATGGCCAGTGCTACAAGTACAGTTTGCGAGGTCCCCATGACCTGGCTTTAGGTATATTTATCAAAGTAATAAATAGTTATTCAATACACTGCTTGGTTAGAGCAGGAGAATAGACTTTAGAGTGCTATGCATTGCAAGAGTAAAATTATGTTGTCAAAATTACTGACATTTCATTTGCCAAATAATAGGTTCAATATTTCTTTAAGGATTTAAATTAGCTTGAAAAAACGTAGCATATAATCTCTTTGGCCAATGACATACACATTTCGATAGCTAACCATGACATGTTTTTTGGGTATATTTTTTGATCAAATTTTGCCCAAAATTGACCAAGTAAGTCCTCATTAGTATAGTGGTGATTATCCCCACCTGTCACGCGGGAGACTGGGGTTCAATTCCCCGATGGGGAGTTTTGAACTTTTAATCTCTTTTATGTGTGCTGTTTCACGTTGTTTCATTGAGATAACAAAAATGCCTTATCCATATTGAATCCAGGGTTTATGTCAACTTGAAAAAAAGCTTGCATGTAAGCTTCATGGCCAGTGCTACAAGTACAGTTTGCGAGGTCCCCATGACCTGGCTTTAGGTATATTTATCAAAGTAATAAATAGTTATTCAATACACTGCTTGGTTAGAGCAGGAGAATAGACTTTAGAGTGCTATGCATTGCAAGAGTAAAATTATGTTGTCAAAATTACTGACTTTTCATTTGCCAAATAATAGGTTCAATATTTCTTTAGGTTTTTAAATTAGCTTGAAAATATGTAGCATATAATCTCTTTGGCCAATGACATACACATTTCGATAGCTAACCATGACATGTTTTTTGGGTATATTTTTTGATCATATTTTGCCAAAAATTGACCAAGTAAGTCCTCGTTAGTATAGTGTAAAGTATCCCCGCCTGACCTGCGGGAGACCGGGGTTTGATTTCTCGACTGGGAGTTTTGAACTTTCAATCTCTTTTTTTGCATGCTGTTTCACTTTGTTTCATTCAGATAACAAAAATGCCTTATCTAAATTGAATCCAGGGTTTATGTCAACTTGAAAAAATCTTGCATGTAAGCTTCATGGCCAGTGCTACATGTACAAATTGCGATTTCCCCATGACTTGGCTTTAGGTATATTTATCAAAGTAATAAATAGTTATTCAATACACTGCTTGGTTAGAGCAGGATAATAGACTTTAGAGTGCTATGCATTGCAAGAGTAAAATTATGTTGTCAAAATTACTGACATTTCATTTGCCAAATAATAGGTTCAATATTTCTTTAGGGTTTTAAATTAGCTTGAAAAAATGTAGCATATAATCTCTTTGGCCAATGACATACACATTTCGATAGCTAACCATGACATGTTTTTTGGGTATATTTTTTGATCATATTTTGCCAAAAATTGACCAAGTAAGTCCTCGTTAGTATAGTGGTGAGTATCCCCACCTGACCTGCGGGAGACCGTGGTTCAATTCCCCGAGGGGGAGTTTTGAACTTTTAATCTCTTTTATGTGTGCTGTTTCACGTTGTTTCATTGAGATAACAAAAATGCCTTATCCAAATTGAATCCAGGGTTTATGTCAACTTGAAAAAAATCTTGCATGTAAGCTTCATGGCCAGTCCTACATGTACAATTTGTGAGGTCACCATGACCTGGTTTTGGGTATATTTATCAAAGTAATAAATAGTGATTCAATACACTGCTTGGTTAGAGCAGGAGAAAAGACTTTAGAGTGCTATGCATTGCAAGAGTAAAATTATGTTGTCAATATTACTGACTTTTCATTTTCCAAATAATAGGTTAAATATTTCTGTGCTATGCATTGCAAGAGTAAAATTATGTTGTCAATATTACTGACTTTTCATTTGCCAAATAATAGGTTAAATATTTCTTTAGGGTTTTAAATTAGCTTGAAAATATGTAGCATATAATCTCTTTGGCCAATGACATACAAATTTCGATAGCTAACCATGACATGTTTTTTGGGTATATTTTTTGATCATATTTTGCCAAAAATTGACCAAGTAAGTCCTCGTTATTATAGTGTGAAGTGTCTCCGCCTGTCATGCGGGAGCTGGGGTTCAATTCCCCGATGGGGAGTTTTGAACTTTTAATCTCTTTTTTTGCATGCTGTTTCACTTTGTTTCATTGAGATAACAAAAATGCCTTATCTAAATTGAATCCAGGGATTATGTCAACTTGAAAAAAATCTTGCATGTAAGCTTCATGGCCAGTGCTACAAGTAGAATTTACGAGGTCCCCAAGACCTGGTTTTGGGTATATTTATCAAAGTAATAAATAGTGATTCAATACACTGCTTGGTTAGAGCAGGAGAAAAGACTTTAGAGTGCTATGCATTGCAAGAGTAAAAATATGTTGTCAAAATTACTGACTTTTCATTTGCCAAATAATATGTTCAATATTTCTTTAGGGTTTTAAATTAGCTTGAAAAAATGTAGCATATAATCTCTTTGGCCAATGACATACACATTTCGATAGCTAACCATGACATGTTTTTTGGGTATATTTTTTGATCATATTTTGCCAAAAATTGACCAAGTAAGTCCTCGTTAGTATAGTGTAAAGTATCCCTGCCTGACCTGCGCGAGACCGGGGTTTGATTTGTCGACTGGGAGTTTTGAACTTTCAATCTCTTTTTTTGAATACTGTTTCACTTTGTTTCATTCAGATAACAAAAATGCCTTATCTAAATTGAATCCAGGGTTTATGTCAACTTGAAAAAATCTTGCATGTAAGCTTCATGGCCAGTGCTACATGTACAATTTGTGAGGTCACCATGACCTGGTTTTGGGTATATTTATCAAAGTAATAAATAGTGATTCAATACACTGCTTGGTTAGAGCAGGAGAAAAGACTTTAGAGTGCTATGCATTGCAAGAGTAAAATTATGTTGTCAATATTACTGACTTTTCATTTGCCAAATAATAGGTTAAATATTTCTTTAGGGTTTTAAATTAGCTTGAAAATATGTAGCATATAATCTCTTTGGCCAATGACATACAAATTTCGATAGCTAACCATGACATGTTTTTTTTGTATATTTTTTGATCATATTTTGCCAAAAATTGACCAAGTAAGTCCTCGTTATTATAGTGTGAATTGTCTCCGCCTGTCATGCGGGAGCTGGGGTTCAATTCCCCGATGGGGAGTTTTGAACTTTTAATCTCTTTTTTTGCATGCTGTTTCACTTTGTTTCATTGAGATAACAAAAATGCCTTATCTAAATTGAATCCAGGGATTATGTCAACTTGAAAAAAATCTTGCATGTATGCTTCATGGCCAGTGCTACAAGTAGAATTTACGAGATCCTTAAGACCTGGTTTTGGGTATATTTATCAAAGTAATAAATAGTGATTCAATACACTGCTTGGTTAGAGCAGGAGAAAAGACTTTAGAGTGCTATGCATTGCAAGAGTAAAATTATGTTGTCAATTTTACTGACTTTTCATTTGCCAAATAATAGGTTCAATATTTCTTTAGGGTTTTAAATTAGCTTGAAAAAATGTAGCATATAATCTCTTTGGCCAATGGCATACACATTTCGATAGCTAACCATGACATGTTTTTTGGGTATATTTTTTGATCAAATTTTGCCAAAAATTGACCAAGTAAGTCCTCGCTAGTATAGTGGTGAGTATCCCCGCCTGTCACGTGGGAGACCGTGGTTCAACTCCCCGAGGGGGAGTTTTTAACTTTTATTCTGTTTTATATGTGCTGTTTCACGTTGTTTCATTGAGATAACAAAAATGCCTTATCCAAATTGAATGCAGGGTTTATGTCAACTTGAAAAAAAGCTTGCATGTAAGCTTCATGGCCAGTGCTACAAGTACAGTTTGCGAGGTCCCCATGACCTGGCTTTAGGTATATTTATCAAAGTAATAAATAGTTATTCAATACACTGCTTGGTTAGAGCAGGAGAATAGACTTTAGAGTGCTATGCATTGCAAGAGTAAAATTATGTTGTCAAAATTACTGACATTTCATTTGCCAAATAATAGGTTCAATATTTCTTTAGGGTTTTAAATTAGCTTGAAAAAATGTAGCATATAATCTCTTTGGCCAATGACATACACATTTCGATAGCTAACAATGACATGTTTTTTGGGTATATTTTTTGATCAAATGTTGCCAAAAATTGACCAAGTAAGTCCTCGCTAGTATAGTGGTGAGTATCCCCGCCTGTCACGAGGGAGACCGTGGTTCAATTCCCCGAGGGGGAGTTTTGAACTTTTATTCTGTTTTATATGTGCTGTTTCACGTTGTTTCATTGAGATAACAAAAATGCCTTATCCAAATTGAATGCAGGGTTTATGTCAACTTGAAAAAAAGCTTGCATGTAAGCTTCATGGCCAGTGCTACAAGTACAGTTTGCGAGGTCCCCATGACCTGGCTTTAGGTATATTTATCAAAGTAATAAATAGTTATTCAATACACTGCTTGGTTAGAGCAGGAGAATAGACTTTAGAGTGCTATGCATTGCAAGAGTAAAATTATGTTGTCAAAATTACTGACATTTCATTTGCCAAATAATAGGTTCAATATTTCATTAGGGTTTTAAATTAGCTTGAAAAAATGTAGCATATAATCTCTTTGGCCAATGACATACACATTTCGATAGCTAACAATGACATGTTTTTTGGGTATATTTTTTGATCAAATTTTGCCAAAAATTGACCAAGTAAGTCCTCGCTAGTATAGTGGTGAGTATCCCCGCCTGTCACGCGGGAGACCGTGGTTCAATTCCCCGAGGGGGAGTTTTGAACTTTTAATCTCTTTTATATGTGCTGTTTCACGTTGTTTCATTGAGATAACAAAAATGCCTTATCCAAATTGAATGCACGGTTTATGTCAACTTGAAAAAAAGCTTGCATGTAAGCTTCATGGCCAGTGCTACAAGTACAGTTTGCGAGGTCCCCATGACCTGGCTTTAGGTATATTTATCAAAGTAATAAATAGTTATTCAATACACTGCTTGGTTAGAGCAGGAGAATAGACTTTAGAGTGCTATGCATTGCAAGAGTAAAATTATGTTGTCAAAATTACTGACATTTCATTTGCCAAATAATAGGTTCAATATTTCTTTAAGGATTTAAATTAGCTTGAAAAAACGTAGCATATAATCTCTTTGGCCAATGACATACACATTTCGATAGCTAACCATGACATGTTTTTTGGGTATATTTTTTGATCAAATTTTGCCCAAAATTGACCAAGTAAGTCCTCATTAGTATAGTGGTGATTATCCCCACCTGTCACGCGGGAGACTGGGGTTCAATTCCCCGATGGGGAGTTTTGAACTTTTAATCTCTTTTATGTGTGCTGTTTCACGTTGTTTCATTGAGATAACAAAAATGCCTTATCCATATTGAATCCAGGGTTTATGTCAACTTGAAAAAAAGCTTGCATGTAAGCTTCATGGCCAGTGCTACAAGTACAGTTTGCGAGGTCCCCATGACCTGGCTTTAGGTATATTTATCAAAGTAATAAATAGTTATTCAATACACTGCTTGGTTAGAGCAGGAGAATAGACTTTAGAGTGCTATGCATTGCAAGAGTAAAATTATGTTGTCAAAATTACTGACTTTTCATTTGCCAAATAATAGGTTCAATATTTCTTTAGGTTTTTAAATTAGCTTGAAAATATGTAGCATATAATCTCTTTGGCCAATGACATACACATTTCGATAGCTAACCATGACATGTTTTTTGGGTATATTTTTTGATCATATTTTGCCAAAAATTGACCAAGTAAGTCCTCGTTAGTATAGTGTGAAGTATCCCCGCCTGACCTGCGGGAGACCAGGGTTTGATTTCTCGACTGGGAGTTTTGAACTTTCAATCGTTTTTTTTGCATGCTGTTTCACTTTGATTCATTGAGATAACAAAAATGCCTTATCTAAATTGAATCCAGGGTTTATGTCAACTTGAAAAAATCTTGCATGTAAGCTTCATGGCCAGTGCTACAAGTACAATTTGTGAGTTCACCATGACCTGGTTTTGGGTATATTTATCAAAGTAATAAATAGTGATTCAATACACTGCTTGGTTAGAGCAGGAGAAAAGACTTTAGAGTGCTATGCATTGCAAGAGTAAAATTATGTTGTCAATATTACTGACTTTTCATTTGCCAAATAATAGGTTAAATATTTCTTTAGGGTTTTAAATTAGCTTGAAAAAAAGTAGCATATAATCTCTTTGGCCAATGACATACACATTTCGATAGCTAACCATGACATGTTTTTTGGGTATATTTTTTGATCATATTTTGCCAAAAATTGACAATGTAAGTCCTCTTTAGTATAGTGTGAAGTATCCCCGCCTAACCTGCGGGAGACCGGGGTTTGATTTCTCGACTGGGAGTTTTGAACTTTCAATCTCTTTTTTTGCATGCTGTTTCACTTTGTTTCATTGAGATAACAAAAATGCCTTATCTAAATTGAATCCAGGGTTTATGTCAACTTGAAAAAATCTTGCATGTAAGCTTCATGGCCAGTGCTACAAGTTCAATTTGTGAGGTCACCATGACCTTGTTTTGGGTATATTTATCAAAGTAATAAATAGTGATTCAATACACTGCTTGGTTAGAGCAGGAGAAAAGACTTTAGAGTGCTATGCTTTGCAAGAGTAAAATTATGTTGTCAATATTACTGACTTTTCATTTGCCAAATAATAGGTTAAATATTTCTTTAGGGTTTTAAATTAGCTTGAAAAAATGTAGCATATAATCTCTTTGGCCAATGACATACACATTTCGATAGCTAACCATGACATGTTTTTTGGGTATATTTTTTGATCATATTTTGCCAAAAATTGACCAAGTAAGTCCTCGTTAGTATAGTGGTGATTATCCCCACCTGTCATGCGGGAGACTGGGGTTCAATTACCCGACGGGGAGTTTTGAACTTTTAATCTCTTTTATGTGTGCTGTTTCACGTTGTTTCATTGAGATAACAAAAATGCCTTATCCAAATTGAATCCAGGGTTTATGTCAACTTGAAAAAAAGCTTGCATGTAAGCTTCATGACCAGTGCTACAAGTACAGTTTGCGAGGTCCCCATGACCTGGCTTTAGGTATATTTATCAAAGTAATAAATAGTTATTCAATACACTGCTTGGTTAGAGCAGGAGAATAGACTTTAGAGTGCTATGCATTGCAAGAGTAAAATTATGTTGTCAAAATTACTGACTTTTCATTTGCCAAATAATAGGTTCAATATTTCTTTAGAGTTTTAAATTAGCTTGAAAAAATGTAGCATATAATCTCTTTGGCCAATGACATACACATTTCGATAGCTAACCATGACATGTTTTTTGGGTATATTTTTTGATCATATTTTGCCAAAAATTGACCAAGTAAGTCCTCGTTAGTATAGTGTGAAGTATCCCCGCCTGACCTGCGGGAGACCGGGGTTTGATTTCTCGACTGGGAGTTTTGAACTTTCAATCGTTTTTTTTGCATGCTGTTTCACTTTGTTTCATTGAGATAACAAAAATGCCTTATCTAAATTGAATCCAGGGGTTATGTCAACTTGAAAAAATCTTGCATGTAAGCTTCATGGCCAGTGCTACAAGTACAATTTGTGAGGTCCCCATGACCTGGTTTTGGGTATATTTATCAAAGTAATAAATAGTGATTCAATACACTGCTTGGTTAGAGCAGGAGAAAAGACTAAAGAGTGCTATGCATTGCAAGAGTAAAATTATGTTGTCAATATTAGTGACTTTTCATTTTCCAAATAATAGGTTAAATATTTCTTTAGGGTTTTAAATTAGCTTGAAAATATGTAGCATATAATCTCTTTGGCCAATGAAATACAAATTTCGATAGCTAACCATGACATGTTTTTTGGGTATATTTTTTGATCATATTTTGCCAAAAATTGACCAAGTAAGTCCTCTTTAGTATAGTGTGAAGTGTCTCAGCCTGTCATGCGGGAGCTGGGGTTCAATTCCCCGACGGGGAGTTTTGAACTTTTAATCTCTTTTTTTGCATGCTGTTTCACTTTGTTTCATTGAGATAACAAAAATGCCTTATCTAAATTGAATCCAGGGATTATGTCAACTTGAAAAAAATCTTGCATGTAAGCTTCATGGCCAGTGCTACAAGTAGAATTTACGAGGTCCCCAAGACCTGGTTTTGGGTATATTTGTCAAAGTAATAAATAGTGATTCAATACACTGCTTGGTTAGAGCAGGAGAAAAGACTTTAGAGTGCTATGCATTGCAAGAGTAAAATTATGTTGTCAATATTACAGACTTTTCATTTTCCAAATAATAGGTTAAATATTTCTTTAGGGTTTTAAATTAGCTTGAAAAAATGTAGCATATAATCTCTTTGGCCAAAGGCATACACATTTCGATAGCTAACCATGACATGTTTTTTGGGTATATTTTTTGATCAAATTTTGCCAAAAATTGACCAAGTAAGTCCTCATTAGTATACTGGTGATTATACCCACCTGTCATGCTGGAGACCGGGGTTCAATTCCCCGACAGGGAGTTTTGAACTTTTAATCTCTTTTATGTGTGCTTTCACGTTGTTTCATTGAGATAACAAAAATGCCTTATCCAAATTGAATCCAGGGTTTATGTCAACTTGAAAAATAGCTTGCATGTAAGCTTCATGACCAGTGCTACAAGTACAGTTTGCGAGGTTCCCATGACCTTGCTTTAGGTATATTTATCAAAGTAATAAATAGTTATTCAATACACTGCTTGGTTAGAGCAGGAGAATAGACTTTAGAGTGCTATGCATTGCAAGAGTAAAATTATGTTGTCAAAATTACTGACTTTTCATTTGCCAAATAATAGGTTCAATATTTCTTTATGGTTTTAAATTAGCTTGAAAAAATGTAGCATATAATCTCTTTGGCTAATGACATACACTTTTCGATAGCTAACCATGACATGTTTTTTGGGTATATTTTTTGATCATATTTTGCCAAAAATTGACCAAGTAAGTCCTCTTTAGTATAGTGTGAAGTGTCTCCGCCTGTCATGCGGGAGCTGGGGTTCAATTCCCCGAGGGGGAGTTTTGAACTTTTAATCTCTTTTTTTGCATGCTGTTTCACTTTGTTTCATTGAGATAACAAAAATGCCTTATCTAAATTGAATCCAGGGATTATGTCAACTTGAAAAAAATCTTGCATGTAAGCTTCATGGCCAGTGCTACAAGTAGAATTTACGAGGTCCCCAAGACCTGGTTTTGGGTATATTTATCAAAGTAATAAATAGTGATTCAATACACTGCTTGGTTAGAGCAGGAGAAAAGACTTTAGAGTGCTATGCATTGCAAGAGTAAAATTATGTTGTCAATATTACTGACTTTTCATTTTCCAAATAATAGGTTAAATATTTCTTTAGGGTTTTAAATTAGCTTGAAAAAATGTAGCATATAATCTCTTTGGCCAATGGTATACACATTTCGATAGCTAACCATGACATGTTTTTTGGGTATATTTTTTGATCAAATTTTGCCAAAAATTGACCACGTAAGTCCTCATTAGTATAGTGGTTATTATACCCACCTGTCACGCGGGAGACCGGGGTTCAATTCCCCGACAGGGAGTTTTGAACTTTTAATCTCTTTTATGTGTGCTTTCACGTTGTTTCATTGAGATAACAAAAATGCCTTATCCAAATTGAATCCAGGGTTTATGTCAACTTGAAAAATAGCTTGCATGTAAGCTTCATGACCAGTGCTACAAGTACAGTTTGCGAGGTCCCCATGACCTGGCTTTAGGTATATTTATCAAAGTAATAAATAGTTATTCAATACACTGCTTGGTTAGAGCAGGAGAATAGAATTTAGAGTGCTATGCATTGCAAGACTAAAATTATGTTGTCAATATTACTGACTTTTCATTTTCCAAATAATAGGTTCAATATTTCTTTAGGGTTTTAAATTAGCTTGAAAAAATGTAGCATATAATCTCTTTGGCCAATGACATACACATTTCGATAGCTAACCATGACATGTTTTTTGGGTATATTTTTTGATCAAATTTTGCCAAAAATTGACCAAGTAAGTCCTCATTAGTGTAGTGGTGATTATCCCCACCTGTCACGCGGGAGACTGGGGTTCAATTCCCCGACGGGGAGTTTTGAACTTTTAATCTCTTTTATGTGTGCTGTTTCACGTTGTTTCATTGAGATAACAAAAATGCCTTATCCAAATTGAATCCTGGGTTTATGTCAACTTGAAAAAAAGCTTGCATGTAAGCTTCATGACCAGTGCTACAAGTACAGTTTGCGAGGTCCTCATGACCTGGCTTTAGGTATATTTATCAAAGTAATAAATAGTTATTCCATACACTGCTTGGTTATAGCAGGAGAATAGACTTTAGAGTGCTATGCATTGCAAGAGTAAAATTTTGTTGTCAAAATTACTGACTTTTCATTTTCCAAATAATAGGTTCAATATTTCTTTATGGTTTTAAATTAGCTTGAAAAAATTTAGCATATAATCTCTTTGGCCAATGACATACACATTTCGATAGCTAACCATGACATGTTTTTTGGGTATATTTTTTGATCATATTTTGCCAAAAATTGACCAAGTAAGTCCTCGTTAGTATAGTGTGAAATATCCCCGCCTGACCTGCGGGAGACCGGGGTTCAATTTCTCGACTGGGAGTTTTGAACTTTCAATCGTTTTTTTTGCATGCTGTTTCACTTTGTTTCATTGAGATAACAAAAATGCCTTATCTAAATTGAATCCAGGGGTTATGTCAACTTGAAAAAATCTTGCATGTAAGCTTCATGGCCAGTGCTACAAGTACAATTTGTGAGGTCACCATGACCTGGTTTTGGGTATATTTATCAAAGTAATAAATAGTGATTCAATACACTGCTTGGTTAGAGCAGGAGAAAAGACTAAAGAGTGCTATGCATTGCAAGAGTAAAATTATGTTGTCAATATTAGTGACTTTTCATTTTCCAAATAATAGGTTAAATATTTCTTTAGAGTTTTAAATTAGCTTGAAAATATATAGCATATAATCTCTTTGGCCAATGAAATACAAATTTCGATAGCTAACCATGACATGTTTTTTGGGTATATTTTTTGATCATATTTTGCCAAAAATTGACCAAGTAAGTCCTCTTTAGTATAGTGTGAAGTGTCTCCGCCTGTCATGCGGGAGCTGGGGTTCAATTCCCCGACGGGGAGTTTTGAACTTTTAATCTCTTTTATGTGTGCTGTTTCACGTTGTTTCATTGAGATAACAAAAATGCCTTATCCCAATTGAATGCAGGGTTTATGTCTACTTGAAAAAAAGCTTGCATGTAAGCTTCATTGCCAGTGCTACAAGTACAGTTTGCGAGGTCCCCATGACCTGGCTTTAGGTATATTTATCAAAGTAATAAATAGTTATTCAATACACTGCTTGGTTAGAGCAGGAGAATAGACTTTAGAGTGCTATGCATTGCAAGAGTAAAATTATGTTGTCAAAATTACTGACATTTCATTTGCCAAATAATAGGTTCAATATTTCTTTAGGGTTTTAAATTAGCTTGAAAAAATGTAGCATATAATCTCTTTGGCCAATGACATACACATTTCGATAGCTAACCATGACATGTTTTTTGGGTATATTTTTTGATCATATTTTGCCAAAAATTGACCAAGTAAGTCCTCGTTAGTATAGTGTGAAGTATCCCCCCCTGACCTGCGGGAGACCGGGGTTTGATTTCTCGACTGGGAGTTTTGAACTTTCAATCGTTGTTTTTTTTTGCTTGCTGTTTCACTTTGTTTCATTGAGATAACAAAAATGCCTTATCTAAATTGAATCCAGGGGTTATGTCAACTTGAAAAAATCTTGCATGTAAGCTTCATGGCCAGTGCTACAAGTACAATTTGTGAGGTCACCATGACCTGGTTTTGGGTATATTTATCAAAGTAATAAATAGTGATTCAATACACTGCTTGGTTAGAGCAGGAGAAAAGACTAAAGAGTGCTATGCATTGCAAGAGTAAAATTATGTTGTCAATATTAGTGACTTTTCATTTTCCAAATAATAGGTTAAATATTTCTTTAGGGTTTTAAATTAGCTTGAAAATATGTAGCATATAATCTCTTTGGCCAATGAAATACAAATTTCGATAGCTAACCATGACATGTTTTTTGGGTATATTTTTTGATCATATTTTGCCAAAAATTGACCAAGTAAGTCCTCTTTAGTATAGTGTGAAGTGTCTCCGCCTGTCATGCGGGAGCTGGGGTTCAATTCCCCGACGGGGAGTTTTGAACTTTTAATCTCTTCTTTTGCATGCTGTTTCACTTTGTTTCATTGAGATAACAAAAATGCCTTATCTAAATTGAATCCAGGGATTATGTCAACTTGAAAAAAATCTTGCATGTAAGCTTCATGGCCAGTGCTACAAGTAGAATTTACGAGGTCCCCAAGACCTGGTTTTGGGTATATTTGTCAAAGTAATAAATAGTGATTCAATACACTGCTTGGTTAGAGCAGGAGAAAAGACTTTAGAGTGCTATGCATTGCAAGAGTAAAATTATGTTGTCAATATTACAGACTTTTCATTTTCCAAATAATCGGTTAAATATTTCTTTAGGGTTTTAAATTAGCTTGAAAAAATGTAGCATATAATCTCTTTGGCCAATGGCATACACATTTCGATAGCTAACCATGACATGTTTTTTGGGTATATTTTTTGATCAAATTTTGCCAAAAATTGACCAAGTAAGTCCTCATTAGTATACTGGTGATTATACCCACCTGTCACGCTGGAGACCGGGGTTCAATTCCCCGACAGGGAGTTTTGAACTTTTAATCTCTTTTATGTGTGCTTTCACGTTGTTTCATTGAGATAACAAAAATGCCTTATCCAAATTGAATCCAGGGTTTATGTCAACTTGAAAAATAGCTTGCATGTAAGCTTCATGACCAGTGCTACAAGTACAGTTTGCGAGGTCCCCATGACCTTGCTTTAGGTATATTTATCAAAGTAATAAATAGTTATTCAATACACTGCTTGGTTAGAGCAGGAGAATAGACTTTAGAGTGCTATGCATTGCAAGAGTAAAATTATGTTGTCAAAATTACTGACTTTTCATTTGCCAAATAATAGGTTCAATATTTCTTTATGGTTTTAAATTAGCTTGAAAAAATGTAGCATATAATCTCTTTGGCTAATGACATACACTTTTCGATAGCTAACCATGACATGTTTTTTGGGTATATTTTTTGATCATATTTTGCCAAAAATTGACCAAGTAAGTCCTCTTTAGTATAGTGTGAAGTGTCTCCGCCTGTCATGCGGGAGCTGGGGTTCAATTCCCCGAGGGGGAGTTTTGAACTTTTAATCTCTTTTTTTGCATGCTGTTTCACTTTGTTTCATTGAGATAACAAAAATGCCTTATCTAAATTGAATCCAGGGATTATGTCAACTTGAAAAAAATCTTGCATGTAAGCTTCATGGCCAGTGCTACAAGTAGAATTTACGAGGTCCCCAAGACCTGGTTTTGGGTATATTTATCAAAGTAATAAATAGTGATTCAATACACTGCTTGGTTAGAGCAGGAGAAAAGACTTTAGAGTGCTATGCATTGCAAGAGTAAAATTATGTTGTCAATATTACTGACTTTTCATTTTCCAAATAATAGGTTAAATATTTCTTTAGGGTTTTAAATTAGCTTGAAAAAATGTAGCATATAATCTCTTTGGCCAATGGTATACACATTTCGATAGCTAACCATGACATGTTTTTTGGGTATATTTTTTGATCAAATTTTGCCAAAAATTGACCACGTAAGTCCTCATTAGTATAGTGGTTATTATACCCACCTGTCACGCGGGAGACCGGGGTTCAATTCCCCGACAGGGAGTTTTGAACTTTTAATCTCTTTTATGTGTGCTTTCACGTTGTTTCATTGAGATAACAAAAATGCCTTATCCAAATTGAATCCAGGGTTTATGTCAACTTGAAAAATAGCTTGCATGTAAGCTTCATGACCAGTGCTACAAGTACAGTTTGCGAGGTCCCCATGACCTGGCTTTAGGTATATTTATCAAAGTAATAAATAGTTATTCAATACACTGCTTGGTTAGAGCAGGAGAATAGAATTTAGAGTGCTATGCATTGCAAGACTAAAATTATGTTGTCAATATTACTGACTTTTCATTTTCCAAATAATAGGTTCAATATTTCTTTAGGGTTTTAAATTAGCTTGAAAAAATGTAGCATATAATCTCTTTGGCCAATGACATACACATTTCGATAGCTAACCATGACATGTTTTTTGGGTATATTTTTTGATCAAATTTTGCCAAAAATTGACCAAGTAAGTCCTCATTAGTGTAGTGGTGATTATCCCCACCTGTCACGCGGGAGACTGGGGTTCAATTCCCCGACGGGGAGTTTTGAACTTTTAATCTCTTTTATGTGTGCTGTTTCACGTTGTTTCATTGAGATAACAAAAATGCCTTATCCAAATTGAATCCTGGGTTTATGTCAACTTGAAAAAAAGCTTGCATGTAAGCTTCATGACCAGTGCTACAAGTACAGTTTGCGAGGTCCTCATGACCTGGCTTTAGGTATATTTATCAAAGTAATAAATAGTTATTCCATACACTGCTTGGTTATAGCAGGAGAATAGACTTTAGAGTGCTATGCATTGCAAGAGTAAAATTTTGTTGTCAAAATTACTGACTTTTCATTTTCCAAATAATAGGTTCAATATTTCTTTATGGTTTTAAATTAGCTTGAAAAAATTTAGCATATAATCTCTTTGGCCAATGACATACACATTTCGATAGCTAACCATGACATGTTTTTTGGGTATATTTTTTGATCATATTTTGCCAAAAATTGACCAAGTAAGTCCTCGTTAGTATAGTGTGAAATATCCCCGCCTGACCTGCGGGAGACCGGGGTTCAATTTCTCGACTGGGAGTTTTGAACTTTCAATCGTTTTTTTTGCATGCTGTTTCACTTTGTTTCATTGAGATAACAAAAATGCCTTATCTAAATTGAATCCAGGGGTTATGTCAACTTGAAAAAATCTTGCATGTAAGCTTCATGGCCAGTGCTACAAGTACAATTTGTGAGGTCACCATGACCTGGTTTTGGGTATATTTATCAAAGTAATAAATAGTGATTCAATACACTGCTTGGTTAGAGCAGGAGAAAAGACTAAAGAGTGCTATGCATTGCAAGAGTAAAATTATGTTGTCAATATTAGTGACTTTTCATTTTCCAAATAATAGGTTAAATATTTCTTTAGAGTTTTAAATTAGCTTGAAAATATATAGCATATAATCTCTTTGGCCAATGAAATACAAATTTCGATAGCTAACCATGACATGTTTTTTGGGTATATTTTTTGATCATATTTTGCCAAAAATTGACCAAGTAAGTCCTCTTTAGTATAGTGTGAAGTGTCTCCGCCTGTCATGCGGGAGCTGGGGTTCAATTCCCCGACGGGGAGTTTTGAACTTTTAATCTCTTTTATGTGTGCTGTTTCACGTTGTTTCATTGAGATAACAAAAATGCCTTATCCCAATTGAATGCAGGGTTTATGTCTACTTGAAAAAAAGCTTGCATGTAAGCTTCATTGCCAGTGCTACAAGTACAGTTTGCGAGGTCCCCATGACCTGGCTTTAGGTATATTTATCAAAGTAATAAATAGTTATTCAATACACTGCTTGGTTAGAGCAGGAGAATAGACTTTAGAGTGCTATGCATTGCAAGAGTAAAATTATGTTGTCAAAATTACTGACATTTCATTTGCCAAATAATAGGTTCAATATTTCTTTAGGGTTTTAAATTAGCTTGAAAAAATGTAGCATATAATCTCTTTGGCCAATGACATACACATTTCGATAGCTAACCATGACATGTTTTTTGGGTATATTTTTTGATCATATTTTGCCAAAAATTGACCAAGTAAGTCCTCGTTAGTATAGTGTGAAGTATCCCCGCCTGACCTGCGGGAGACCGGGGTTTGATTTCTCGACTGGGAGTTTTGAACTTTCAATCGTTGTTTTTTTTTGCTTGCTGTTTCACTTTGTTTCATTGAGATAACAAAAATGCCTTATCTAAATTGAATCCAGGGGTTATGTCAACTTGAAAAAATCTTGCATGTAAGCTTCATGGCCAGTGCTACAAGTACAATTTGTGAGGTCACCATGACCTGGTTTTGGGTATATTTATCAAAGTAATAAATAGTGATTCAATACACTGCTTGGTTAGAGCAGGAGAAAAGACTAAAGAGTGCTATGCATTGCAAGAGTAAAATTATGTTGTCAATATTAGTGACTTTTCATTTTCCAAATAATAGGTTAAATATTTCTTTAGGGTTTTAAATTAGCTTGAAAATATGTAGCATATAATCTCTTTGGCCAATGAAATACAAATTTCGATAGCTAACCATGACATGTTTTTTGGGTATATTTTTTGATCATATTTTGCCAAAAATTGACCAAGTAAGTCCTCTTTAGTATAGTGTGAAGTGTCTCCGCCTGTCATGCGGGAGCTGGGGTTCAATTCCCCGACGGGGAGTTTTGAACTTTTAATCTCTTCTTTTGCATGCTGTTTCACTTTGTTTCATTGAGATAACAAAAATGCCTTATCTAAATTGAATCCAGGGATTATGTCAACTTGAAAAAAATCTTGCATGTAAGCTTCATGGCCAGTGCTACAAGTAGAATTTACGAGGTCCCCAAGACCTGGTTTTGGGTATATTTGTCAAAGTAATAAATAGTGATTCAATACACTGCTTGGTTAGAGCAGGAGAAAAGACTTTAGAGTGCTATGCATTGCAAGAGTAAAATTATGTTGTCAATATTACAGACTTTTCATTTTCCAAATAATCGGTTAAATATTTCTTTAGGGTTTTAAATTAGCTTGAAAAAATGTAGCATATAATCTCTTTGGCCAATGGCATACACATTTCGATAGCTAACCATGACATGTTTTTTGGGTATATTTTTTGATCAAATTTTGCCAAAAATTGACCAAGTAAGTCCTCATTAGTATACTGGTGATTATACCCACCTGTCACGCTGGAGACCGGGGTTCAATTCCCCGACAGGGAGTTTTGAACTTTTAATCTCTTTTATGTGTGCTTTCACGTTGTTTCATTGAGATAACAAAAATGCCTTATCCAAATTGAATCCAGGGTTTATGTCAACTTGAAAAATAGCTTGCATGTAAGCTTCATGACCAGTGCTACAAGTACAGTTTGCGAGGTCCCCATGACCTTGCTTTAGGTATATTTATCAAAGTAATAAATAGTTATTCAATACACTGCTTGGTTAGAGCAGGAGAATAGACTTTAGAGTGCTATGCATTGCAAGAGTAAAATTATGTTGTCAAAATTACTGACTTTTCATTTGCCAAATAATAGGTTCAATATTTCTTTATGGTTTTAAATTAGCTTGAAAAAATGTAGCATATAATCTCTTTGGCTAATGACATACACTTTTCGATAGCTAACCATGACATGTTTTTTGGGTATATTTTTTGATCATATTTTGCCAAAAATTGACCAAGTAAGTCCTCTTTAGTATAGTGTGAAGTGTCTCCGCCTGTCATGCGGGAGCTGGGGTTCAATTCCCCGAGGGGGAGTTTTGAACTTTTAATCTCTTTTTTTGCATGCTGTTTCACTTTGTTTCATTGAGATAACAAAAATGCCTTATCTAAATTGAATCCAGGGATTATGTCAACTTGAAAAAAATCTTGCATGTAAGCTTCATGGCCAGTGCTACAAGTAGAATTTACGAGGTCCCCAAGACCTGGTTTTGGGTATATTTATCAAAGTAATAAATAGTGATTCAATACACTGCTTGGTTAGAGCAGGAGAAAAGACTTTAGAGTGCTATGCATTGCAAGAGTAAAATTATGTTGTCAATATTACTGACTTTTCATTTTCCAAATAATAGGTTAAATATTTCTTTAGGGTTTTAAATTAGCTTGAAAAAATGTAGCATATAATCTCTTTGGCCAATGGCATACACATTTCGATAGCTAACCATGACATGTTTTTTGGGTATATTTTTTGATCAAATTTTGCCAAAAATTGACCAAGTAAGTCCTCATTAGTATAGTGGTTATTATACCCACCTGTCACGCGGGAGACCGGGGTTCAATTCCCCGACAGGGAGTTTTGAACTTTTAATCTCTTTTATGTGTGCTTTCACGTTGTTTCATTGAGATAACAAAAATGCCTTATCCAAATTGAATCCAGGGTTTATGTCAACTTGAAAAATAGCTTGCATGTAAGCTTCATGACCAGTGCTACAAGTACAGTTTGCGAGGTCCCCATGACCTGGCTTTAGGTATATTTATCAAAGTAATAAATAGTTATTCAATACACTGCTTGGTTAGAGCAGGAGAATAGACTTTAGAGTGCTATGCATTGCAAGAGTAAAATTATGTTGTCAAAATTACTGACTTTTCATTTGCCAAATAATAGGTTCAATATTTCTTTATGGTTTTAAATTAGCTTGAAAAAATGTAACATATAATCTCTTTGGCTAATGACATACACATTTCGATAGCTAACCATGACATGTTTTTTGGGTATATTTTTTGATCAAATTTTGCCAAAAATTGACCAAGTAAGTCCTCGTTAGTATAGTGGTGAGTATCCCCACCTGTCACGCAGGAGACCGTGTTTCAATTCCCCGAGGGGGAGTTTTGAACTTTCAATCTCTTTTTTTGCATGCTGTTTCACTTTGTTTCATTGAGATAACAAAAATGCCTTATCTAAATTGAATCCAGGGTTTATGTCAACTTGAAAAAAAATCTTGCATGTAAGCTTCATGGCCAGTGCTACAAGTACAGTTTGCGAGGTCCCCATGACCTGGCTTTAGGTATATTTATCAAAGTAATAAATAGTGATTCAATACACTGCTTGGTTAGAGCAGCAGAATAGACTTTAGAGTGCTATGCATTGCAAGAGTAAAATTATGTTGTCAAAATTACTGACTTTTCATTTGCCAAATAATAGGTTCAATATTTCTTTAGGGTTTTAAATTAGCTTGAAAAAATGTAGCATATAATCTCTTTGGCCAATGACATACACATTTCGATAGCTAACCATGACATGTTTTTTGGGTATATTTTTTGATCATATTTTGCCAAAAATTGACCAAGTAAGTCCTCGTTAGTATAGTGTAAAGTATCCCCGCCTGACCTGCGGGAGACCGGGGTTTGATTTCTCGACTGGGAGTTTTGAACTTTCAATCTCTTTTTTTGCATGCTGTTTCACTTTGTTTCATTGAGATAACAGAAATGCCTTATCTAAATTGAATCCAGGGATTATGTCAACTTGAAAAAAATCTTGCATGTAAGCTTCATGGCCAGTGCTACAAGTAGAATTTACGAGGTCCCCATGACCTGGTTTTGGGTATATTTATCAAAGTAATAAATAGTGATTCAATACACTGCTTGGTTAGAGCAGGAGAAAAGACTTTAGAGTGCTATGCATTGCAAGAGTAAAATTATGTTGTCAATATTACTGACTTTTCATTTGCCAAATAATAGGTTAAATATTTCTTTAGGGTTTTAAATTAGCTTGAAAATATGTAGCATATAATCTCTTTGGCCAATGACATACAAATTTCGATAGCTAACCATGACATGTTTTTTGGGTATATTTTTTGATCATATTTTGTCAAAAATTGACCAAGTAAGTCCTCGTTAGTATAGTGGTGAGTATCCCCGCCTGACCTGTGGGAGACCGGGGTTTGATTTCTCGACTGGGAGTTTTGAACTTTCAATCGCTTTTTTTGCATGCTGTTTCACTTTGTTTCATTGAGATAACAAAAATGCCTTATCTAAATTGAATCCAGGGTTTATGTCAACTTGAAAAAATCTTGCATGTAAGCTTCATGGCCAGTGCTACAAGTACAAATTGTGAGGTCACCATGACCTGGTTTTGGGTATATTTAACAAAGTAATAAATAGTGATTCAATACACTGCTTGGTTAGAGCAGGAGAAAAGACTTTAGAGTGCTATGCATTGCAAGAGTAAAATTATGTTGACAATATTACTGACTTTTCATTTTCCAAATAATAGGTTAAATATTTCTTTAGGGTTTTAAATTAGCTTGAAAAAATGTAGCATATAATCTCTTTTGCCAATGGCATGCACATTTCGATAGCTAACCATGACATGTTTTTTGGGTATATTTTTTGATCAAATTTTGCCAAAAATTGACCAAGTAAGTCCTCGTTAGTATAGTGGTGAGTATCCCCGCCTGTCACACAGGAGACCGTGGTTCAATTCCCCGAGGGGGAGTTTTGAACTTTCAATCTCTTTTTTTGCATGCTGTTTCACTTTGTTTCATTGAGATAACAAAAATGCCTTATCTAAATTGAATCCAGGGTTTATGTCAACTTGAAAAAAAATCTTGCATGTAAGCTTCATGGCCAGTGCTACAAGTACAGTTTGCGAGGTCCCCATGACCTGGCTTTAGGTATATTTATCAAAGTAATAAATAGTGATTCAATACACTGCTTGGTTAGAGCAGCAGAATAGACTTTAGAGTGCTATGCATTGCAAGAGTAAAATTATGTTGTCAAAATTACTGACTTTTCATTTGCCAAATAATAGGATAACAAAAATGCCTTATCTAAATTGAATCCAGGGATTATGTCAACTTGAAAAAAATCTTGCATGTAAGCTTCATGGCCAGTGCTACAAGTAGAATTTACGAGGTCCCCAAGACCTGGTTTTGGGTATATTTATCAAAGTAATAAATAGTGATTCAATACACTGCTTGGTTAGAGCAGGAGAAAAGACTTTAGAGTGCTATGCATTGCAAGAGTAAAATTATGTTGTCAATATTACTGACTTTTCATTTTCCAAATAATAGGTTAAATATTTCTTTAGGGTTTTAAATTAGCTTGAAAAAATGTAGCATATAATCTCTTTGGCCAATAGCATACACATTTCGATAGCTAACCATGACATGTTTTTTGGGTATATTTTTTGATCAAATTTTGCCAAAAATTGACCAAGTAAGTCCTCATTAGTATAGTGGTTATTATACCCACCTGTCACGCGGGAGACCGGGGTTCAATTCCCCGACAGGGAGTTTTGAACTTTTAATCTCTTTTATGTGTGCTTTCACGTTGTTTCATTGAGATAACAAAAATGCCTTATCCAAATTGAATCCAGGGTTTATGTCAACTTGAAAAATAGCTTGCATGTAAGCTTCATGACCAGTGCTACAAGTACAGTTTGCGAGGTCCCCATGACCTGGCTTTAGGTATATTTATCAAAGTAATAAATAGTTATTCAATACACTGCTTGGTTAGAGCAGGAGAATAGACTTTAGAGTGCTATGCATTGCAAGAGTAAAATTATGTTGTCAAAATTACTAACTTTTCATTTGCCAAATAATAGGTTCAATATTTCTTTATGGTTTTAAATTAGCTTGAAAAAATGTAGCATATAATCTCTTTGGCTAATGACATACACATTTCGATAGCTAACCATGGCATGTTTTTTGGGTATATTTTTTGATCATATTTTGCCAAAAATTGACCAAGTAAGTCCTCGTTAGTATAGTGTGAAGTATCCCCGCCTGACCTGCGGGAGACCGGGGTTTGATTTCTCGACTGGGAGTTTTGAACTTTCAATCTCTTTTTTTGCATGCTGTTTCACTTTGTTTCATTGAGATAACAAAAATGCCTTATCTAAATTGAATCCAGGGTTTATGTCAACTTGAAAAAATCTTGCATGTAAGCTTCATGGCCAGTGCTACAAGTACAAATTGTGAGGTCACCATGACCTGGTTTTGGGTATATTTATCAAAGTAATAAATAGTGATTCAATACACTGCTTGGTTAGAGCAGGAGAAAAGACTTTAGAGTGCTATGCATTGCAAGAGTAAAATTATGTTGACAATATTACTGACTTTTCATTTTCCAAATAATAGGTTAAATATTTCTTTAGGGTTTTAAATTAGCTTGAAAAAATGTAGCATATAATCTCTTTTGCCAATGGCATGCACATTTCGATAGCTAACCATGACATGTTTTTTGGGTATATTTTTTGATCAAATTTTGCCAAAAATTGACCAAGTAAGTCCTCGTTAGTATAGTGGTGAGTATCCCCACCTGTCACGCAGGAGACCGTGTTTCAATTCCCCGAGGGGGAGTTTTGAACTTTCAATCTCTTTTTTTGCATGCTGTTTCACTTTGTTTCATTGAGATAACAAAAATGCCTTATCTAAATTGAATCCAGGGTTTATGTCAACTTGAAAAAAAATCTTGCATGTAAGCTTCATGGCCAGTGCTACAAGTACAGTTTGCGAGGTCCCCATGACCTGGCTTTAGGTATATTTATCAAAGTAATAAATAGTGATT
Organism: Taudactylus pleione; assembly: GCA_031769625.1. NCBI lineage: Eukaryota > Metazoa > Chordata > Amphibia > Anura > Myobatrachidae > Taudactylus > Taudactylus pleione. The sequence goes on along the minus strand of JAUIMM010000116.1, from coordinate 15,224,463 downwards.
CAATACACTGCTTGGTTAGAGCAGCAGAATAGACTTTAGAGTGCTATGCATTGCAAGAGTAAAATTATGTTGTCAAAATTACTGACTTTTCATTTGCCAAATAATAGGTTCAATATTTCTTTAGGGTTTTAAATTAGCTTGAAAAAATGTAGCATATAATCTCTTTGGCCAATGACATACACATTTCGATAGCTAACCATGACATGTTTTTTGGGTATATTTTTTGATCATATTTTGCCAAAAATTGACCAAGTAAGTCCTCGTTAGTATAGTGTAAAGTATCCCCGCCTGACCTGCGGGAGACCGGGGTTTGATTTCTCGACTGGGAGTTTTGAACTTTCAATCTCTTTTTTTGCATGCTGTTTCACTTTGTTTCATTGAGATAACAGAAATGCCTTATCTAAATTGAATCCAGGGATTATGTCAACTTGAAAAAAATCTTGCATGTAAGCTTCATGGCCAGTGCTACAAGTAGAATTTACGAGGTCCCCATGACCTGGTTTTGGGTATATTTATCAAAGTAATAAATAGTGATTCAATACACTGCTTGGTTAGAGCAGGAGAAAAGACTTTAGAGTGCTATGCATTGCAAGAGTAAAATTATGTTGTCAATATTACTGACTTTTCATTTGCCAAATAATAGGTTAAATATTTCTTTAGGGTTTTAAATTAGCTTGAAAATATGTAGCATATAATCTCTTTGGCCAATGACATACAAATTTCGATAGCTAACCATGACATGTTTTTTGGGTATATTTTTTGATCATATTTTGTCAAAAATTGACCAAGTAAGTCCTCGTTAGTATAGTGTGAAGTGTCTCCGCCTGTCATGCGGGAGCTGGGGTTCAATTCCCCGACGGGGAGTTTTGAACTTTTAATCTCTTTTTTTGCATGCTGTTTCACTTTGTTTCATTGAGATAACAAAAATGCCTTATCTAAATTCAATCCAGGGATTATGTCAACTTGAAAAAAATCTTGCATGTAAGCTTCATTGCCAGTGCTACAAGTAGAATTTACGAGGTCCCCATGACCTGGTTTTGCATATATTTATCAAAGTAATAAATAGTGATTCAATACACTGCTTGGTTAGAGCAGGAGAAAAGACTTTAGAGTGCTATGCATTGCAAGAGTAAAATTATGTTGTCAATATTACTGACATTTCATTTTCCAAATAATAGGTTAAATATTTCTATAGGGTTTTAAATTAGCTTGAAAAAATGTAGCATATAATCTCTTTGGCCAATGGCATACACATTTCGATAGCTAACCATGACATGTTTTTTGGGTATATTTTTTGATCAAATTTTGCCAAAAATTTACCAAGTAAGTCCTCGTTAGTATAGTGGTGAGTATCCCCGCCTGACCTGTGGGAGACCGGGGTTTGATTTCTCGACTGGGAGTTTTGAACTTTCAATCGCTTTTTTTGCATGCTGTTTCACTTTGTTTCATTGAGATAACAAAAATGCCTTATCTAAATTGAATCCAGGGTTTATGTCAACTTGAAAAAATCTTGCATGTAAGCTTCATGGCCAGTGCTACAAGTACAAATTGTGAGGTCACCATGACCTGGTTTTGGGTATAATTATCAAAGTAATAAATAGTGATTCAATACAATGCTTGGTTAGAGCAGGAGAAAAGACTTTAGAGTGCTATGCATTGCAAAAGTAAAATTATGTTGTCAATATTACTGACTTTTCATTTTCCAAATAATAGGTTAAATATTTCTTTAGGGTTTTAAATTAGCTTGAAAAAATGTAGCATATAATCTCTTTTGCCAATGGCATGCACATTTCGATAGCTAACCATGACATGTTTTTTGGGTATATTTTTTGATCAAATTTTGCCAAAAATTGACCAAGTAAGTCCTCGTTAGTATAGTGGTGAGTATCCCCGCCTGTCACACAGGAGACCGTGGTTCAATTCCCCGAGGGGGAGTTTTGAACTTTCAATCTCTTTTTTTGCATGCTGTTTCACTTTGTTTCATTGAGATAACAAAAATGCCTTATCTAAATTGAATCCAGGGTTTATGTCAACTTGAAAAAAAATCTTGCATGTAAGCTTCATGGCCAGTGCTACAAGTACAGTTTGCGAGGTCCCCATGACCTGGCTTTAGGTATATTTATCAAAGTAATAAATAGTGATTCAATACACTGCTTGGTTAGAGCAGCAGAATAGACTTTAGAGTGCTATGCATTGCAAGAGTAAAATTATGTTGTCAAAATTACTGACTTTTCATTTGCCAAATAATAGGTTCAATATTTCTTTAGGGTTTTAAATTAGCTTGAAAAAATGTAGCATATAATCTCTTTGGCCAATGACATACACATTTCGATAGCTAACCATGACATGTTTTTTGGGTATATTTTTTGATCATATTTTGCCAAAAATTGACCAAGTAAGTCCTCGTTAGTATAGTGTAAAGTATCCCCGCCTGACCTGCGGGAGACCGGGGTTTGATTTCTCGACTGGGAGTTTTGAACTTTCAATCTCTTTTTTTGCATGCTGTTTCACTTTGTTTCATTGAGATAACAAAAATGCCTTATCTAAATTGAATCCAGGGATTATGTCAACTTGAAAAAAATCTTGCATGTAAGCTTCATGGCCAGTGCTACAAGTAGAATTTACGAGGTCCCCAAGACCTGGTTTTGGGTATATTTATCAAAGTAATAAATAGTGATTCAATACACTGCTTGGTTAGAGCAGGAGAAAAGACTTTAGAGTGCTATGCATTGCAAGAGTAAAATTATGTTGTCAATATTACTGACTTTTCATTTTCCAAATAATAGGTTAAATATTTCTTTAGGGTTTTAAATTAGCTTGAAAAAATGTAGCATATAATCTCTTTGGCCAATGGCATACACATTTCGATAGCTAACCATGACATGTTTTTTGGGTATATTTTTTGATCAAATTTTGCCAAAAATTTACCAAGTAAGTCCTCATTAGTATAGTGGTTATTATACCCACCTGTCACGCGGGAGACCGGGGTTCAATTCCCCGACAGGGAGTTTTGAACTTTTAATCTCTTTTATGTGTGCTTTCACGTTGTTTCATTGAGATAACAAAAATGCCTTATCCAAATTGAATCCAAGGTTTATGTCAACTTGAAAAATAGCTTGCATGTAAGCTTCATGACCAGTGCTACAAGTACAGTTTGCGAGGTCCCCATGACCTGGCTTTAGGTATATTTATCAAAGTAATAAATAGTTATTCAATACACTGCTTGGTTAGAGCAGGAGAATAGACTTTAGAGTGCTATGCATTGCAAGAGTAAAATTATGTTGTCAAAATTACTAACTTTTCATTTGCCAAATAATAGGTTCAATATTTCTTTATGGTTTTAAATTAGCTTGAAAAAATGTAGCATATAATCTCTTTGGCTAATGACATACACATTTCGATAGCTAACCATGACATGTTTTTTGGGTATATTTTTTGATCATATTTTGCCAAAAATTGACCAAGTAAGTCCTCGTTAGTATAGTGTGAAGTATCCCCGCCTGACCTGCGGGAGACCGGGGTTTGATTTCTCGACTGGGAGTTTTGAACTTTCAATCTCTTTTTTTGCATGCTGTTTCACTTTGTTTCATTGAGATAACAAAAATGCCTTATCTAAATTGAATCCAGGGTTTATGTCAACTTGAAAAAATCTTGCATGTAAGCTTCATGGCCAGTGCTACAAGTACAAATTGTGAGGTCACCATGACCTGGTTTTGGGTATATTTATCAAAGTAATAAATAGTGATTCAATACACTGCTTGGTTAGAGCAGGAGAAAAGACTTTAGAGTGCTATGCATTGCAAGAGTAAAATTATGTTGACAATATTACTGACTTTTCATTTTCCAAATAATAGGTTAAATATTTCTTTAGGGTTTTAAATTAGCTTGAAAAAATGTAGCATATAATCTCTTTTGCCAATGGCATGCACATTTCGATAGCTAACCATGACATGTTTTTTGGGTATATTTTTTGATCAAATTTTGCCAAAAATTGACCAAGTAAGTCCTCGTTAGTATAGTGGTGAGTATCCCCACCTGTCACGCAGGAGACCGTGTTTCAATTCCCCGAGGGGGAGTTTTGAACTTTCAATCTCTTTTTTTGCATGCTGTTTCACTTTGTTTCATTGAGATAACAAAAATGCCTTATCTAAATTGAATCCAGGGTTTATGTCAACTTGAAAAAAAATCTTGCATGTAAGCTTCATGGCCAGTGCTACAAGTACAGTTTGCGAGGTCCCCATGACCTGGCTTTAGGTATATTTATCAAAGTAATAAATAGTGATTCAATACACTGCTTGGTTAGAGCAGCAGAATAGACTTTAGAGTGCTATGCATTGCAAGAGTAAAATTATGTTGTCAAAATTACTGACTTTTCATTTGCCAAATAATAGGTTCAATATTTCTTTAGGGTTTTAAATTAGCTTGAAAAAATGTAGCATATAATCTCTTTGGCCAATGACATACACATTTCGATAGCTAACCATGACATGTTTTTTGGGTATATTTTTTGATCATATTTTGCCAAAAATTGACCAAGTAAGTCCTCGTTAGTATAGTGTAAAGTATCCCCGCCTGACCTGCGGGAGACCGGGGTTTGATTTCTCGACTGGGAGTTTTGAACTTTCAATCTCTTTTTTTGCATGCTGTTTCACTTTGTTTCATTGAGATAACAGAAATGCCTTATCTAAATTGAATCCAGGGATTATGTCAACTTGAAAAAAATCTTGCATGTAAGCTTCATGGCCAGTGCTACAAGTAGAATTTACGAGGTCCCCATGACCTGGTTTTGGGTATATTTATCAAAGTAATAAATAGTGATTCAATACACTGCTTGGTTAGAGCAGGAGAAAAGACTTTAGAGTGCTATGCATTGCAAGAGTAAAATTATGTTGTCAATATTACTGACTTTTCATTTGCCAAATAATAGGTTAAATATTTCTTTAGGGTTTTAAATTAGCTTGAAAATATGTAGCATATAATCTCTTTGGCCAATGACATACAAATTTCGATAGCTAACCATGACATGTTTTTTGGGTATATTTTTTGATCATATTTTGTCAAAAATTGACCAAGTAAGTCCTCGTTAGTATACTGTGAAGTGTCTCCGCCTGTCATGCGGGAGCTGGGGTTCAATTCCCCGACGGGGAGTTTTGAACTTTTAATCTCTTTTTTTGCATGCTGTTTCACTTTGTTTCATTGAGATAACAAAAATGCCTTATCTAAATTCAATCCAGGGATTATGTCAACTTGAAAAAAATCTTGCATGTAAGCTTCATTGCCAGTGCTACAAGTAGAATTTACGAGGTCCCCATGACCTGGTTTTGCATATATTTATCAAAGTAATAAATAGTGATTCAATACACTGCTTGGTTAGAGCAGGAGAAAAGACTTTAGAGTGCTATGCATTGCAAGAGTAAAATTATGTTGTCAATATTACTGACATTTCATTTTCCAAATAATAGGTTAAATATTTCTATAGGGTTTTAAATTAGCTTGAAAAAATGTAGCATATAATCTCTTTGGCCAATGGCATACACATTTCGATAGCTAACCATGACATGTTTTTTGGGTATATTTTTTGATCAAATTTTGCCAAAAATTTACCAAGTAAGTCCTCGTTAGTATAGTGGTGAGTATCCCCGCCTGACCTGTGGGAGACCGGGGTTTGATTTCTCGACTGGGAGTTTTGAACTTTCAATCGCTTTTTTTGCATGCTGTTTCACTTTGTTTCATTGAGATAACAAAATTGCCTTATCTAAATTGAATCCAGGGTTTATGTCAACTTGAAAAAATCTTGCATGTAAGCTTCATGGCCAGTGCTACAAGTACAAATTGTGAGGTCACCATGACCTGGTTTTGGGTATATTTATCAAAGTAATAAATAGTGATTCAATACACTGCTTGGTTAGAGCAGGAGAAAAGACTTTAGAGTGCTATGCATTGCAAGAGTAAAATTATGTTGACAATATTACTGACTTTTCATTTTCCAAATAATAGGTTAAATATTTCTTTAGGGTTTTAAATTAGCTTGAAAAAATGTAGCATATAATCTCTTTTGCCAATGGCATGCACATTTCGATAGCTAACCATGACATGTTTTTTGGGTATATTTTTTGATCAAATTTTGCCAAAAATTGACCAAGTAAGTCCTCGTTAGTATAGTGGTGAGTATCCCCGCCTGTCACGCAGGAGACTGTGGTTCAATTCCCCGAGGGGGAGTTTTGAACTTTCAATCTCTTTTTTTGCATGCTGTTTCACTTTGTTTCATTGAGATAACAGAAATGCCTTATCTAAATTGAATCCAGGGATTATGTCAACTTGAAAAAAATCTTGCATGTAAGCTTCATGGCCAGTGCTACAAGTAGAATTTACGAGGTCCCCATGACCTGGTTTTGGGTATATTTATCAAAGTAATAAATAGTGATTCAATACACTGCTTGGTTAGAGCAGGAGAAAAGACTTTAGAGTGCTATGCATTGCAAGAGTAAAATTATGTTGTCAATATTACTGACTTTTCATTTGCCAAATAATAGGTTAAATATTTCTTTAGGGTTTTAAATTAGCTTGAAAATATGTAGCATATAATCTCTTTGGCCAATGACATACAAATTTCGATAGCTAACCATGACATGTTTTTTGGGTATATTTTTTGATCATATTTTGTCAAAAATTGACCAAGTAAGTCCTCGTTAGTATAGTGTGAAGTGTCTCCGCCTGTCATGCGGGAGCTGGGGTTCAATTCCCCGACGGGGAGTTTTGAACTTTTAATCTCTTTTTTTGCATGCTGTTTCACTTTGTTTCATTGAGATAACAAAAATTCCTTATCTAAATTCAATCCAGGGATTATGTCAACTTGAAAAAAATCTTGCATGTAAGCTTCATTGCCAGTGCTACAAGTAGAATTTACGAGGTCCCCATGACCTGGTTTTGCGTATATTTATCAAAGTAATAAATAGTGATTCAATACACTGCTTGGTTAGAGCAGGAGAAAAGACTTTAGAGTGCTATGCATTGCAAGAGTAAAATTATGTTGTCAATATTACTGACATTTCATTTTCCAAATAATAGGTTAAATATTTCTATAGGGTTTTAAATTAGCTTGAAAAAATGTAGCATATAATCTCTTTGGCCAATGGCATACACATTTCGATAGCTAACCATGACATGTTTTTTGGGTATATTTTTTGATCAAATTTTGCCAAAAATTTACCAAGTAAGTCCTCGTTAGTATAGTGGTGAGTATCCCCGCCTGACCTGTGGGAGACCGGGGTTTGATTTCTCGACTGGGAGTTTTGAACTTTCAATCGCTTTTTTTGCATGCTGTTTCACTTTGTTTCATTGAGATAACAAAAATGCCTTATCTAAATTGAATCCAGGGTTTATGTCAACTTGAAAAAATCTTGCATGTAAGCTTCATGGCCAGTGCTACAAGTACAAATTGTGAGGTCACCATGACCTGGTTTTGGGTATAATTATCAAAGTAATAAATAGTGATTCAATACAATGCTTGGTTAGAGCAGGAGAAAAGACTTTAGAGTGCTATGCATTGCAAGAGTAAAATTATGTTGTCAATATTACTGACTTTTCATTTTCCAAATAATAGGTTAAATATTTCTTTAGGGTTTTAAATTAGCTTGAAAAAATGTAGCATATAATCTCTTTTGCCAATGGCATGCACATTTCGATAGCTAACCATGACATGTTTTTTGGGTATATTTTTTGATCAAATTTTGCCAAAAATTGACCAAGTAAGTCCTCGTTAGTATAGTGGTGAGTATCCCCGCCTGTCACACAGGAGACCGTGGTTCAATTCCCCGAGGGGGAGTTTTGAACTTTCAATCTCTTTTTTTGCATGCTGTTTCACTTTGTTTCATTGAGATAACAAAAATGCCTTATCTAAATTGAATCCAGGGTTTATGTCAACTTGAAAAAAAATCTTGCATGTAAGCTTCATGGCCAGTGCTACAAGTACAGTTTGCGAGGTCCCCATGACCTGGCTTTAGGTATATTTATCAAAGTAATAAATAGTGATTCAATACACTGCTTGGTTAGAGCAGCAGAATAGACTTTAGAGTGCTATGCATTGCAAGAGTAAAATTATGTTGTCAAAATTACTGACTTTTCATTTGCCAAATAATAGGTTCAATATTTCTTTAGGGTTTTAAATTAGCTTGAAAAAATGTAGCATATAATCTCTTTGGCCAATGACATACACATTTCGATAGCTAACCATGACATGTTTTTTGGGTATATTTTTTGATCATATTTTGCCAAAAATTGACCAAGTAAGTCCTCGTTAGTATAGTGTAAAGTATCCCCGCCTGACCTGCGGGAGACCGGGGTTTGATTTCTCGACTGGGAGTTTTGAACTTTCAATCTCTTTTTTTGCATGCTGTTTCACTTTGTTTCATTGAGATAACAAAAATGCCTTATCTAAATTGAATCCAGGGATTATGTCAACTTGAAAAAAATCTTGCATGTAAGCTTCATGGCCAGTGCTACAAGTAGAATTTACGAGGTCCCCAAGACCTGGTTTTGGGTATATTTATCAAAGTAATAAATAGTGATTCAATACACTGCTTGGTTAGAGCAGGAGAAAAGACTTTAGAGTGCTATGCATTGCAAGAGTAAAATTATGTTGTCAATATTACTGACTTTTCATTTTCCAAATAATAGGTTAAATATTTCTTTAGGGTTTTAAATTAGCTTGAAAAAATGTAGCATATAATCTCTTTGGCCAATGGCATACACATTTCGATAGCTAACCATGACATGTTTTTTGGGTATATTTTTTGATCAAATTTTGCCAAAAATTTACCAAGTAAGTCCTCGTTAGTATAGTGTGAAGTATCCCCGCCTGACCTGCGGGAGACCGGGGTTTGATTTCTCGACTGGGAGTTTTGAACTTTCAATCTCTTTTTTTGCATGCTGTTTCACTTTGTTTCATTGAGATAACAAAAATGCCTTATCTAAATTGAATCCAGGGTTTATGTCAACTTGAAAAAATCTTGCATGTAAGCTTCATGGCCAGTGCTACAAGTACAAATTGTGAGGTCACCATGACCTGGTTTTGGGTATATTTATCAAAGTAATAAATAGTGATTCAATACACTGCTTGGTTAGAGCAGGAGAAAAGACTTTAGAGTGCTATGCATTGCAAGAGTAAAATTATGTTGACAATATTACTGACTTTTCATTTTCCAAATAATAGGTTAAATATTTCTTTAGGGTTTTAAATTAGCTTGAAAAAATGTAGCATATAATCTCTTTTGCCAATGGCATGCACATTTCGATAGCTAACCATGACATGTTTTTTGGGTATATTTTTTGATCAAATTTTGCCAAAAATTGACCAAGTAAGTCCTCGTTAGTATAGTGGTGAGTATCCCCGCCTGACCTGTGGGAGACCGGGGTTTGATTTCTCGACTGGGAGTTTTGAACTTTCAATCGCTTTTTTTGCATGCTGTTTCACTTTGTTTCATTGAGATAACAAAATTGCCTTATCTAAATTGAATCCAGGGTTTATGTCAACTTGAAAAAATCTTGCATGTAAGCTTCATGGCCAGTGCTACAAGTACAAATTGTGAGGTCACCATGACCTGGTTTTGGGTATATTTATCAAAGTAATAAATAGTGATTCAATACACTGCTTGGTTAGAGCAGGAGAAAAGACTTTAGAGTGCTATGCATTGCAAGAGTAAAATTATGTTGACAATATTACTGACTTTTCATTTTCCAAATAATAGGTTAAATATTTCTTTAGGGTTTTAAATTAGCTTGAAAAAATGTAGCATATAATCTCTTTTGCCAATGGCATGCACATTTCGATAGCTAACCATGACATGTTTTTTGGGTATATTTTTTGATCAAATTTTGCCAAAAATTGACCAAGTAAGTCCTCGTTAGTATAGTGGTGAGTATCCCCGCCTGTCACGCAGGAGACTGTGGTTCAATTCCCCGAGGGGGAGTTTTGAACTTTCAATCTCTTTTTTTGCATGCTGTTTCACTTTGTTTCATTGAGATAACAGAAATGCCTTATCTAAATTGAATCCAGGGATTATGTCAACTTGAAAAAAATCTTGCATGTAAGCTTCATGGCCAGTGCTACAAGTAGAATTTACGAGGTCCCCATGACCTGGTTTTGGGTATATTTATCAAAGTAATAAATAGTGATTCAATACACTGCTTGGTTAGAGCAGGAGAAAAGACTTTAGAGTGCTATGCATTGCAAGAGTAAAATTATGTTGTCAATATTACTGACTTTTCATTTGCCAAATAATAGGTTAAATATTTCTTTAGGGTTTTAAATTAGCTTGAAAATATGTAGCATATAATCTCTTTGGCCAATGACATACAAATTTCGATAGCTAACCATGACATGTTTTTTGGGTATATTTTTTGATCATATTTTGTCAAAAATTGACCAAGTAAGTCCTCGTTAGTATAGTGTGAAGTGTCTCCGCCTGTCATGCGGGAGCTGGGGTTCAATTCCCCGACGGGGAGTTTTGAACTTTTAATCTCTTTTTTTGCATGCTGTTTCACTTTGTTTCATTGAGATAACAAAAATGCCTTATCTAAATTCAATCCAGGGATTATGTCAACTTGAAAAAAATCTTGCATGTAAGCTTCATTGCCAGTGCTACAAGTAGAATTTACGAGGTCCCCATGACCTGGTTTTGCGTATATTTATCAAAGTAATAAATAGTGATTCAATACACTGCTTGGTTAGAGCAGGAGAAAAGACTATAGAGTGCTATGCATTGCAAGAGTAAAATTATGTTGTCAATATTACTGACATTTCATTTTCCAAATAATAGGTTAAATATTTCTATAGGGTTTTAAATTAGCTTGAAAAAATGTAGCATATAATCTCTTTGGCCAATGACATACACATTTCGATAGCTAACCATGACATGTTTTTTGGGTATATTTTTTGATCATATTTTGCCAAAAATTGACCAAGTAAGTCCTCGTTAGTATAGTGTAAAGTATCCCCGCCTGACCTGCGGGAGACCGGGGTTTGATTTCTCGACTGGGAGTTTTGAACTTTCAATCTCTTTTTTTGCATGCTGTTTCACTTTGTTTCATTGAGATAACAGAAATGCCTTATCTAAATTGAATCCAGGGATTATGTCAACTTGAAAAAAATCTTGCATGTAAGCTTCATGGCCAGTGCTACAAGTAGAATTTACGAGGTCCCCATGACCTGGTTTTGGGTATATTTATCAAAGTAATAAATAGTGATTCAATACACTGCTTGGTTAGAGCAGGAGAAAAGACTTTAGAGTGCTATGCATTGCAAGAGTAAAATTATGTTGTCAATATTACTGACTTTTCATTTGCCAAATAATAGGTTAAATATTTCTTTAGGGTTTTAAATTAGCTTGAAAATAAGTAGCATATAATCTCTTTGGCCAATGACATACAAATTTCGATAGCTAACCATGACATGTTTTTTGGGTATATTTTTTGATCATATTTTGTCAAAAATTGACCAAGTAAGTCCTCGTTAGTATAGTGTGAAGTGTCTCCGCCTGTCAAGCGGGAGCTGGGGTTCAATTCCCCGACGGGGAGTTTTGAACTTTTAATCTCTTTTTTTGCATGCTGTTTCACTTTGTTTCATTGAGATAACAAAAATGCCTTATCTAAATTCAATCCAGGGATTATGTCAACTTGAAAAAAATCTTGCATGTAAGCTTCATTGCCAGTGCTACAAGTAGAATTTACGAGGTCCCCATGACCTGGTTTTGCGTATATTTATCAAAGTAATAAATAGTGATTCAATACACTGCTTGGTTAGAGCAGGAGAAAAGACTTTAGAGTGCTATGCATTGCAAGAGTAAAATTATGTTGTCAATATTACTGACATTTCATTTTCAAAATAATAGGTTAAATATTTCTATAGGGTTTTAAATTAGCTTGAAAAAATGTAGCATATAATCTCTTTGGCCAATGGCATACACATTTCGATAGCTAACCATGACATGTTTTTTGGGTATATTTTTTGATCAAATTTTGCCAAAAATTGACCAAGTAAGTCCTCGTTAGTATAGTGGTGAGTATCCCCGCCTGTCACGCAGGAGACCGTGGTTCAATTCCCCGAGGGGGAGTTTTGAACTTTCAATCTCTTTTTTTGCATGCTGTTTCACTTTGTTTCATTGAGATAACAAAAATGCCTTATCTAAATTGAATCCAGGGTTTATGTCAACTTGAAAAAAAATCTTGCATGTAAGCTTCATGGCCAGTGCTACAAGTACAGTTTGCGAGGTCCCCATGACCTGGCTTTAGGTATATTTATCAAAGTAATAAATAGTGATTCAATACACTGCTTGGTTAGAGCAGCAGAATAGACTTTAGAGTGCTATGCATTGCAAGAGTAAAATTATGTTGTCAAAATTACAGACTTTTCATTTGCCAAATAATAGGTTCAATATTTCTTTAGGGTTTTAAATTAGCTTGAAAAAATGTAGCATATAATCTCTTTGGCCAATGACATACACATTTCGATAGCTAACCATGACATGTTTTTTGGGTATATTTTTTGATCATATTTTGCCAAAAATTGACCAAGTAAGTCCTCGTTAGTATAGTGTAAAGTATCCCCGCCTGACCTGCGGGAGACCGGGGTTTGATTTCTCGACTGGGAGTTTTGAACTTTCAATCTCTTTTTTTGCATGCTGTTTCACTTTGTTTCATTGAGATAACAAAAATGCCTTATCTAAATTGAATCCAGGGATTATGTCAACTTGAAAAAAATCTTGCATGTAAGCTTCATGGCCAGTGCTACAAGTAGAATTTACGAGGTCCCCATGACCTGGTTTTGGGTATATTTATCAAAGTAATAAATAGTGATTCAATACACTGCTTGGTTAGAGCAGGAGAAAAGACTTTAGAGTGCTATGCATTGCAAGAGTAAAATTATGTTGTCAATATTACTGACTTTTCATTTGCCAAATAATAGGTTAAATATTTCTTTAGGGTTTTAAATTAGCTTGAAAATATGTAGCATATAATCTCTTTGGCCAATGACATACAAATTTTGCTAGCTAACCATGACATGTTTTTTGGGTATATTTTTTGATCATATTTTGTCAAAAATTGACCAAGTAAGTCCTCGTTAGTATAGTGTGAAGTGTCTCCGCCTGTCATGCGGGAGCTGGGGTTCAATTCCCCGACGGGGAGTTTTGAACTTTTAATCTCTTTTTTTGCATGCTGTTTCACTTTGTTTCATTGAGATAACAAAAATGCCTTATCTAAATTCAATCCAGGGATTATGTCAACTTGAAAAAAATCTTGCATGTAAGCTTCATTGCCAGTGCTACAAGTAGAATTTACGAGGTCCCCATGACCTGGTTTTGCGTATATTTATCAAAGTAATAAATAGTGATTCAATACACTGCTTGGTTAGAGCAGGAGAAAAGACTTTAGAGTGCTATGCATTGCAAGAGTAAAATTATGTTGTCAATATTACTGACATTTCATTTTCCAAATAATAGGTTAAATATTTCTATAGGGTTTTAAATTAGCTTGAAAAAATGTAGCATATAATCTCTTTGGCCAATGGCATACACATTTCGATAGCTAACCATGACATGTTTTTTGGGTATATTTTTTGATCAAATTTTGCCAAAAATTGACCAAGTAAGTCCTCGTTAGTATAGTGGTGAGTATCCCCACCTGTCACACAGGAGACCGTGGTTCAATTCCCCGAGGGGGAGTTTTGAACTTTCAATCTCTTTTTTTGCATGCTGTTTCACTTTGTTTCATTGAGATAACAAAAATGCCTTATCTAAATTGAATCCAGGGTTTATGTCAACTTGAAAAAAAATCTTGCATGTAAGATTCATGGCCAGTGCTACAAGTACAGTTTGCGAGGTCCCCATGACCTGGCTTTAGGTATATTTATCAAAGTAATAAATAGTGATTCAATACACTGCTTGGTTAGAGCAGCAGAATAGACTTTAGAGTGCTATGCATTGCAAGAGTAAAATTATGTTGTCAAAATTACTGACTTTTCATTTGCCAAATAATAGGTTCAATATTTCTTTAGGGTTTTAAATTAGCTTGAAAAAATGTAGCATATAATCTCTTTGGCCAATGACATACACATTTCGATAGCTAACCATGACATGTTTTTTGGGTATATTTTTTTATCATATTTTGCCAAAAATTGACCAAGTAAGTCCTCGTTAGTATAGTGTAAAGTATCCCCGCCTGACCTGCGGGAGACCGGGGTTTGATTTCTCGACTGGGAGTTTTGAACTTTCAATCTCTTTTTTTGCATGCTGTTTCACTTTGTTTCATTGAGATAACAAAAATGCCTTATCTAAATTGAATCCAGGGATTATGTCAACTTGAAAAAAATCTTGCATGTAAGCTTCATGGCCAGTGCTACAAGTAGAATTTACGAGGTCCCCATGACCTGGTTTTGGGTATATTTATCAAAGTAATAAATAGTGATTCAATAAACTGCTTGGTTAGAGCAGGAGAAAAGACTTTAGAGTGCTATGCATTGCAAGAGTAAAATTATGTTGTCAATATTACTGACTTTTCATTTGCCAAATAATAGGTTAAATATTTCTTTAGGGTTTTAAATTAGCTTGAAAATATGTAGCATATAATCTCTTTGGCCAATTACATACAAATTTTGCTAGCTAACCATGACATGTTTTTTGGGTATATTTTTTGATCATATTTTGTCAAAAATTGACCAAGTAAGTCCTCGTTAGTATAGTGTGAAGTGTCTCCGCCTGTCATGCGGGAGCTGGGGTTCAATTCCCCGACGGGGAGTTTTGAACTTTTAATCTCTTTTTTTGCTTGCTGTTTCACTTTGTTTCATTGAGATAACAAAAATGCCTTATCTAAATTCAATCCAGGGATTATGTCAACTTGAAAAAAATCTTGCATGTAAGCTTCATGGCCAGTGCTACAAGTACAGTTTGCGAGGTCCCCATGACCTGGCTTTAGGTATATTTATCAAAGTAATAAATAGTGATTCAATACACTGCTTGGTTAGAGCAGCAGAATAGACTTTAGAGTGCTATGCATTGCAAGAGTAAAATTATGTTGTCAAAATTACTGACTTTTCATTTGCCAAATAATAGGTTCAATATTTCTTTAGGGTTTTAAATTAGCTTGAAAAAATGTAGCATATAATCTCTTTGGCCAATGACATACACATTTCGATAGCTAACCATGACATGTTTTTTGGGTATATTTTTTGATCATATTTTGCCAAAAATTGACCAAGTAAGTCCTCGTTAGTATAGTGTAAAGTATCCCCGCCTGACCTGCGGGAGACCGGGGTTTGATTTCTCGACTGGGAGTTTTGAACTTTCAATCTCTTTTTTTGCATGCTGTTTCACTTTGTTTCATTGAGATAACAAAAATGCCTTATCTAAATTGAATCCAGGGATTATGTCAACTTGAAAAAAATCTTGCATGTAAGCTTCATGGCCAGTGCTACAAGTAGAATTTACGAGGTCCCCATGACCTGGTTTTGGGTATATTTATCAAAGTAATAAATAGTGATTCAATACACTGCTTGGTTAGAGCAGGAGAAAAGACTTTAGAGTGCTATGCATTGCAAGAGTAAAATTATGTTGTCAATATTACTGACTTTTCATTTGCCAAATAATAGGTTAAATATTTCTTTAGGGTTTTAAATTAGCTTGAAAATATGTAGCATATAATCTCTTTGGCCAATGACATACAAATTTTGCTAGCTAACCATGACATGTTTTTTGGGTATATTTTTTGATCATATTTTGTCAAAAATTGACCAAGTAAGTCCTCGTTAGTATAGTGTGAAGTGTCTCCGCCTGTCATGCGGGAGCTGGGGTTCAATTCCCCGACGGGGAGTTTTGAACTTTTAATCTCTTTTTTTGCATGCTGTTTCACTTTGTTTCATTGAGATAACAAAAATGCCTTATCTAAATTCAATCCAGGGATTATGTCAACTTGAAAAAAATCTTGCATGTAAGCTTCATTGCCAGTGCTACAAGTAGAATTTACAAGGTCCCCATGACTTGGTTTTGCGTATATTTATCAAAGTAATAAATAGTGATTCAATACACTGCTTGGTTAGAGCAGGAGAAAAGACTTTAGAGTGCTATGCATTGCAAGAGTAAAATTATGTTGTCAATATTACTGACATTTCATTTTCCAAATAATAGGTTAAATATTTCTATAGTGTTTTAAATTAGCTTGAAAAAATGTAGCATATAATCTCTTTGGCCAATGGCATACACATTTCGATAGCTAACCATGACATGTTTTTTGGGTATATTTTTTGATAAAATTTTGCCAAAAATTTACCAAGTAAGTCCTCGTTAGTATAGTGGTGAGTATCCCCGCCTGTCATGCGGGAGACCGGGGTTCAATTCCCTGATGGGTAGTTTTGAACTTTTAATCTCTTTTATGTGTGCTGTTTCACGTTGTTTCATTGAGATAACAAAAATGCCTTATCCAAATTGAATCCAGGGTTTATGTCAACTTGAAAAAAAGCTTGCATGTAAGCTTCATGACCAGTGCTACAAGTACAGTTTGCGAGGTCCCCATGACCTGGCTTTAGGTATATTTATCAAAGTAATAAATAGTTATTCAATACACTGCTTGGTTAGAGCAGGAGAATAGACTTTAGAGTGCTATGCATTGCAAGAGTAAAATTATGTTGTCAAAATTACTGACTTTTCATTTGCCAAATAATAGGTTCAATATTTCTTTAGGGTTTTAAATTAGCTTGAAAAAATGTAGCATATAATCTCTTTGGCCAATGACATACACATTTCGATAGCTAACCATGACATGTTTTTTGGGTATATTTTTTGATCATATTTTGCCAAAAATTGACCAAGTAAGTCCTCGTTAGTATAGTGTGAAGTATCCCTGCCTGACCTGCGGGAGACCGGGGTTTGATTTCTCGACTGGGAGTTTTGAACTTTCAATCGTTTTTTTTGCATGCTGTTTCACTTTGTTTCATTGAGATAACAAAAATGCCTTATCTAAATTGAATCCAGGGGTTATGTCAACTTGAAAAAATCTTGCATGTAAGCTTCATGGCCAGTGCTACAAGTACAATTTGTGAGGTCACCATGACCTGGTTTTGGGTATATTTATCAAAGTAATAAATAGTGATTCAATACACTGCTTGGTTAGAGCAGGAGAAAAGACTTTAGAGTGCTATGCATTGCAAGAGTAAAATTATGTTGTCAATATTACTGACTTTTCATTTGCCAAATAATAGGTTCAATATTACTTTAGGGTTTTAAATTAGCTTGAAAATATGTAGCATATAATCTCTTTGGCCAATGACATACAAATTTCGATAGCTAACCATGACATGTTTTTTGGGTATATTTTTTGATCATATTTTGCCAAAAATTGACCAAGTAAGTCCTCGTTAGTATAGTGTGAAGTGTCTCCGCCTGTCATGCGGGAACTGGGGTTCAATTCCCCGACGGGGAGTTTTGAACTTTTAATCTCTTTGTTTGCATGCTGTTTCACTTTGTTTCATTGAGATAACAAAAATGCCTTATCTAAATTGAATCCAGGGATTATGTCAACTTGAAAAAAATCTTGCATGTAAGCTTCATGGCCAGTGCTACAAGTAGAATTTATGAGGTCCCCATGACCTGGTTTTGGGTATATTTATCAAAGTAATAAATAGTGATTCAATACACTGCTTGGTTAGAGCAGGAGAAAAGACTTTAGAGTGCTATGCATTGCAAGAGTAAAATTATGTTTTCAATATTACTGACTTTTCATTTTCCAAATAATAGGTTAAATATTTCTTTAGGGTTTTAAATTAGCTTGAAAAAATGTAGCATATAATTTCTTTGGCCAATGGCATACACATTTCGATAGCTAACCATGACATGTTTTTTGGGTATATTTTTTGATCAAATTTTGCCAAAAATTGACCAAGTAAGTCCTCATTAGTATAGTGGTGATTATCCCCACCTGTCACGCGGGAGACCGGGGTTCAATTCCCCGACGGGGAGTTTTGAACTTTTAATCTCTTTTATGTGTGCTGTTTCACGTTGTTTCATTGAGATAACAAAAATGCCTTATCCAAATTGAATCCAGGGTTTATGTCAACTTGAAAAAAAGCTTGCATGTAAGCTTCATGGCCAGTGCTACAAGTACAGTTTGCGAGGTCCCCATGACCTGGCTTTAGGTATATTTATCAAAGTAATAAATAGTTATTCAATACACTGCTTGGTTAGAGCAGGAGAATAGACTTTAGAGTGCTATGCATTGCAATAGTAAAATTATGTTGTCAAAATTACTGACTTTTCATTTACCAAATAATAGGTTCAATATTTCTTTAGGGTTTTAAATTAGCTTGAAAAAATGTAGCATATAATCTCTTTGGCCAATGACATACACATTTCGATAGCTAACCATGACATGTTTTTTGGGTATATTTTTTGATCATATTTTGCCAAAAATTGACCAAGTAAGTCCTCGTTAGTATAGTGTGAAGTATCCCCGCCTGACCTGCGGGAGACCGGGGTTTGATTTCTCGACTGGGAGTTTTGAACTTTCAATCGTTTTTTTTGCATGCTGTTTCACTTTGTTTCATTGAGATAACAAAAATGCCTTATCTAAATTGAATCCAGGGGTTATGTCAACTTGAAAAAATCTTGCATGTAAGCTTCATGGCCAGTGCTAAAAGTACAATTTGTGAGGTCACCATGACCTGGTTTTGGGTATATTTATCAAAGTAATAAATAGTGATTCAATACACTGCTTGGTTAGAGCAGGAGAGAAGACTTTAGAGTGCTATGCATTGCAAGAGTAAAATTATGTTGTCAATATTACTGACTTTTCATTTGCCAAATAATAGGTTCAATATTACTTTAGGGTTTTAAATTAGCTTGAAAATATGTAGCATATAATCTCTTTGGCCAATGACATACAAATTTCGATAGCTAACCATGACATGATTTTTGGGTATATTTTTTGATCATATTTTGCCAAAAATTGACCAAGTAAGTCCTCGTTAGTATAGTGTGAAGTTTCTCCGCCTGTCATGCGGGAACTGGGGTTCAATTCCCCGACGGGGAGTTTTGAACTTTTAATCTCTTTTTTTGCATGCTGTTTCACTTTGTTTCATTGAGATAACAAAAATGCCTTATCTAAATTGAATCCAGGGATTATGTCAACTTGAAAAAAATCTTGCATGTAAGCTTCATGGCCAGTGCTACAAGTAGAATTTATGAGGTCCCCATGACCTGGTTTTGGGTATATTTATCAAAGTAATAAATAGTGATTCAATACACTGCTTGGTTAGAGCAGGAGAAAAGACTTTAGAGTGCTATGCATTGCAAGAGTAAAATTATGTTGTCAATATTACTGACTTTTCATTTTCCAAATAATAGGTTAAATATTTCTTTAGGGTTTTAAATTAGGTTGAAAAAATGTAGCATATAATTTCTTTGGCCAATGGCATACACATTTCGATAGCTAACCATGACATGTTTTTTGGGTATATTTTTTGATCAAATTTTGCCAAAAATTGACCAAGTAAGTCCTCATTAGTATAGTGGTGATTATCCCCACCTGTCACGCGGGAGACCGGGGTTCAATTCCCCGACGGGGAGTTTTGAATTTTTAATCTCTTTTATGTGTGCTGTTTCACGTTGTTTCATTGAGATAACAAAAATGCCTTATCCAAATTGAATCCAGGGTTTATGTCAACTTGAAAAAAAGCTTGCATGTAAGCTTCATGGCCAGTGCTACAAGTACAGTTTGTGAGGTCCCCATGACCTGGCTTTAGGTATATTTATCAAAGTAATAAATAGTTATTCAATACACTGCTTGGTTAGAGCAGGAGAATAGACTTTAGAGTGCTATGCATTGCAAGAGTAAAATTATGTTGTCAAAATTACTGACTTTTCATTTACCAAATAATAGGTTCAATATTTCTTTAGGGTTTTAAATTAGCTTGAAAAAATGTAGCATATAATCTCTTAGGCCAATGACATACACATTTCGATAGCTAACCATGACATGTTTTTTGGGTATATTTTTTGATCATATTTTGCCAAAAATTGACCAAGTATGTCCTCGTTAGTATAGTGTGAAGTATCCCCGCCTAACCTGCGGGAGACCGGGGTTTGATTTCTCGACTGGGAGTTTTGAACTTTCAATCTCTTTTTTTGCATGCTGTTTCACTTTGTTTCATTGAGATAACAAAAATGCCTTATCTAAATTGAATCCAGGGTTTATGTCAACTTGAAAAAAATCTTGCATGTAAGCTTCATGGCCAGTGCTACAAGTAGAATTTACGAGGTCCCCATGACCTGGCTTTAGGTATATTTATCAAAGTAATAAATAGTGATTCAATACACTGCTTGGTTAGAGCAGGAGAATAGACTTTAGAGTGCTATGCATTGCAAGAGTAAAATTATGTTGTCAAAATTACTGACTTTTCATTTGTCAAATAATAGGTTCAATATTTCTTTAGGGTTTTAAATTAGCTTGAAAAAATGTAGCATATAATCTCTTTGGCCAATGACATACAAATTTCGATAGCTAACCATGACATGTTTTTTGGGTATATTTTTTGATCATATTTTGCCAAAAATTGACCAAGTAAGTCCTCGTTAGTATAGTGTGAAGTGTCTCCGCCTGTCATGCGGGAGCTGGGGTTCAATTCCCCGACGTGGAGTTTTGAACTTTTAATCTCTTTTTTTGCATGCTGTTTCACTTTGTTTCATTGAGATAACAAAAATGCCTTATCTAAATTCAATCCAGGGATTATGTCAACTTGAAAAAAATCTTGCATGTAAGCTTCATGGCCAGTGCTACAAGTAGAATTTACGAGGTCCCCATGACCTGGTTTTGCGTATATTTATCAAAGTAATAAATAGTGATTCAATACACTGCTTGGTTAGAGCAGGAGAAAAGACTTTAGAGTGCTATGCATTGCAAGAGTAAAATTATGTTGTCAATATTACTGACAATTCATTTTCCAAATAATAGGTTAAATATTTCTATAGGGTTTTAAATTATTTTGAAAAAATGTAGCATATAATCTCTTTGGCCAATGGCATACACATTTCGATAGCTAACCATGACATGTTTTTTGGGTATATTTTTTGATCATATTTTGCCAAAAATTGACCAAGTAAGTCCTCGTTAGTATAGTGTGAAGTATCCCCGCCTGACCTGCGGGAGACCGAGGTTTGAATTCTCGACTGGGAGTTTTGAACTTTCAATCGTTTTTTTTGCATGCTGTTTCACTTTGTTTCATTGAGATAACAAAAATGCCTTATCTAAATTGAATCCAGGGGTTATGTCAACTTGAAAAAAAGCTTGCATGTAAGCTTCATGGCCAGTGCTACAAGTAAAGTTTGCCAGGTCACCATGACTTGGCTTTAGGTATATTTATCAAAGTAATAAATAGTTATTCAATACACTGCTTGGTTAGAGCAGGAGAATAGACTTTAGAGTGCTATGCATTGCAAGAGTAAAATTATGTTGTCAAAATTACTGTCTTTTCATTTGCCAAATAATAGGTTCAATATTTCTTTAGGGTTTTAAATTAGCTTGAAAAAATGTAGCATATAATCTCTTTGGCCAATGACATACACATTTCGATAGCTAACCATGACATGTTTTTTGGGTATATTTTTTGATCATATTTTGCGAAAAATTGACCAAGTAAGTCCTCGTTAGTATAGTGTGAAGTATCCCCGCCTGACCTGCGGGAGACCGGGGTTTGATTTCTCGACTGGGAGTTTTGAACTTTCAATCTCTTTTTTTGCATGCTGTTTCACTTTGTTTCATTGAGATAACAAAAATGCCTTATCTAAATTAAATCCAGGGTTTATGTCAACTTGAAAAAATCTTGCATGTAAGCTTCATGGCCAGTGCTACAAGTACAATTTGTGAGGTCACCATGACGTGGTTTTGGGTATATTTATCAAAGTAATAAATAGTGATTCAATACACTGCTTGGTTAGAGCAGGAGAAAAGACTTTAGAGTGCTATGCATTGCAAGAGTAAAATTATGTTGTCAATATTACTGACTTTTCATTTGCCAAATAATAGGTTAAATATTTCTTTAGGGTTTTAAATTAGCTTGAAAATATGTAGCATATAATCTCTTTGGCCAATGACATACAAATTTCGATAGCTAACCATGACATGTTTTTTGGGTATATTTTTTGATCATATTTTGCCAAAAATTGACCAAGTAAGTCCTCGTTAGTATAGTGTGAAGTATCCCCGCCTGACCTGCGGGAGACCGTTGTATGATTTCTCGACTGGGAGTTTTGAACTTTCAATCGCTTTTTTTGCATGCTGTTTCACTTTGTTTCATTGAGATAACAAAAATGCCTTATCTAAATTCAATCCAGGGTTTATGTCAACTTGAAAAAATCTTGCATGTAAGCTTCATGGCCAGTGCTACAAGTACAGTTTGCGAGGTCCCCATGACCTGGCTTTAGGTATATTTATCAAAGTAATAAATAGTTATTCAATACACTGCTTGGTTAGAGCAGGAGAATAGACTTTAGAGTGCTATGCATTGCAAGAGTAAAATTATGTTGTCAAAATTACTGACTTTTCATTTGCCAAATAATAGGTTCAATATTTCTTTAGGGTTTTAAATTAGCATGAAAAAATGTAGCATATAATCTCTTTGGCCAATGACATACACATTTAGATAGCTAACCATAACATGTTTTTTGGGTATAATTTTTGATCATATTTTGCCAAAAATTGACCAAGTATGTCCTCGTTAGTATAGTGTGAAGTATCCCCGCCTGACCTGCGGGAGACCGGGGTTTGATTTCTCGACTGGGAGTTTTGAACTTTCAATCTCTTTTTTTGCATGCTGTTTCACTTTGTTTCATTGAGATAACAAAAATGCCTTATCTAAATTGAATCCAGGGTTTATGTCTACTTGAAAAAAATCTTGCATGTAAGCTTCATGGCCAGTGCTACAAGTAGAATTTACGAGTTCCCCATGACCTGGCTTTAGGTATATTTATCAAAGTAATAAATAGTGATTCAATACACTGCTTGGTTAGAGCAGGAGAATAGACTTTAGAGTGCTATGCATTGCAAGAGTAAAATTATGTTGTCAAAATTACTGACTTTTCATTTGCCAATTAATAGGTTCAATATTTCTATAGGGTTTTAAATTAGCTTGAAAAAATGTAGCATATAATCTCTTTGGCCAATGACATACACATTTCGATAGCTAACCATGACATGTTTTTTGGGTATATTTTTTGATCATATTTTGCCAAAAATTGACCAAGTAAGTCCGCGTTAGTATAGTGTAAAGTATCCCCGCCTGACCTGCGGGAGACCGGGGTTTGATTTCTCGACTGGGAGTTTTGAACTTTCAATCTCTTTTTTTGCATGCTGTTTCACTTTGTTTCATTGAGATAACAAAAATGCCTTATCTAAATTTAATCCAGGGATTATGTCAACTTGAAAAAAATCTTGCATGTAAGATTCATGGCCAGTGCTACAAGTAGAATTTACGAGGTCCCCATGACCTGGTTTTGGGTATATTTATCAAAGTAATAAATAGTTATTCAATACACTGCTTGGTTAGAGCAGGAGAATAGACTTTAGAGTGCTATGCATTGCAAGAGTAAAATTATGTTGTCAAAATTACTGACTTTTCATTTGCCAAATAATAGGTTCAATATTTCTTTAGGGTTTTAAATTATCTTTAAAAAATGTAGCATATAATCTCTTTGGCCAATGACATACACATTTCGATAGCTAACCATGACATGTTTTTTGGGTATATTTTTGGATCATATTTTGCCAAAAATTGACCAAGTAAGTCCTCGTTAGTATAGTGTGAAGTATCCCCGCCTGACCTGCGGGAGACCGTGGTTTGATTTCTCGACTGGGAGTTTTGAACTTTCAATCGTTTTTTTTGCATGCTGTTTCACTTTGTTTCATTGAGATAACAAAAATGCCTTATCTAAATTAAATCCAGGTTTATGTCAACTTGAAAAAATCTTGCATGTAAGCTTCATGGCCAGTGCTACAAGTACAATTTGTGAGGTCACCATGACCTGGTTTTGGGTATATTTATCAAAGTAATAAATAGTGATTCAATACACTGCTTGGTTAGAGCAGGAGAAAAGACTTTAGAGTGCTATGCATTGCAAGAGTAAAATTATGTTGTCAATATTACTGACTTTTCATTTGCCAAATAATAGGTTAAATATTTCTTTAGGGTTTTAAATTAGCTTGAAAATATGTAGCATATAATCTCTTTGGCCAATGACATTCAAATTTCGATAGCTAACCATGACATGTTTTTTGGGTATATTTTTTGATCATATTTTGCCAAAAATTGACCAAGTAAGTCCTCGTTAGTATAGTGTGAAGTATCCCCACCTGACCTGCGGGAGACCGTGGTTTGATTTCTCGACTGGGAGTTTTGAACTTTCAATCGCTTTTTTTGCATGCTGTTTCACTTTGTTTCATTGAGATAACAAAAATGCCTTATCTAAATTAAATCCAGGGTTTATGTCAACTTGAAAAAATCTTGCATGTAAGCTTCATGGCCAGTGCTACAAGTACAGTTTGCGAGGTCCCCATGACCTGGCTTTAGGTATATTTATCAAAGTAATAAATAGTGATTCAATACACTGCTTGGTTAGAGCAGGAGAAAAGACTTTAGAGTGCTATGCATTGCAAGAGTAAAATTATGTTGTCAATATTACTGACTTTTCATTTGCCAAATAATAGGTTAAATATTTCTTTAGGGTTTTAAATTAGCTTGAAAATATGTAGCATATAATCTCTTTGGCCAATGACATTCAAATTTCGATAGCTAACCATGACATGTTTTTTGGGTATATTTTTTGATCATATTTTGCCAAAAATTGACCAAGTAAGTCCTCGTTTGTATAGTGTGAAGTATCCCCGCCTGACCTGCGGGAGACCGTGGTTTGATTTCTCGACTGGGAGTTTTGAACTTTCAATCGCTTTTTTTGCATGCTGTTTCACTTTGTTTCATTGAGATAACAAAAATGCCTTATCTAAATTAAATCCAGGGTTTATGTCAACTTGAAAAAATCTTGCATGTAAGCTTCATGGCCAGTGCTACAAGTACAGTTTGCGAGGTCCCCATGACCTGGCTTTAGGTATATTTATCAAAGTAATAAATAGTGATTCAATACACTGCTTGGTTAGAGCAGGAGAATAGACTTTAGAGTGCTATGCATTGCAAGAGTAAAATTATGTTGTCAAAATTACTGACTTTTCATTTGCCAAATAATAGGTTCAATATTTCTTTAGGGTTTTAAATTAGCTTGAAAAAATGTAGCATATAATCTCTTTGGCCAATGACATACACATTTCGATAGCTAACCATGACATGTTTTTTGGGTATATTTTTTGATCATATTTTGCCAAAAATTGACCAAGTAAGTCCTCGTTAGTATAGTGTAAAGTATCCCCACCTGACCTGCGGGAGACCGGGGTTTGATTTCTCGACTGGGAGTTTTGAACTTTCAATCTCTTTTTTTGCATGCTGTTTCACTTTGTTTCATTGAGATAACAAAAATGCCTTATCTAAATTGAATCCAGGGATTATGTCAACTTGAAAAAAATCTTGCATGTAAGCTTCATGGCCAGTGCTACAAGTAGAATTTACGAGGTCCCCATGACCTGGTTTTGGGTATATTTATCAAAGTAATAAATAGTGATTCAATACACTGCTTGGTTAGAGCAGGAGAAAAGACTTTAGAGTGCTATGCATTGCAAGAGTAAACTTATGTTGTCAATATTACTGACTTTTCATTTTCCAAATAATAGGTTAAATATTTCTTTAGGGTTTTAAATTAGCTTGAAAAAATGTAGCATATAATCTCTTTGGCCGATGGCATACACATTTCGATAGCTATCCATGACATGTTTTTTGGGTATATTTTTTGATCATATTTTGGCAAAAATTGACCAAGTAAGTCCTCGATAGTATAGTGTGAAGTATCCCCGCCTGACCTGCGGGAGACCGTGGTTTGATTTCTCGACTGGGAGTTTTGAACTTTCAATCGCTTTTTTTGCATGCTGTTTCACTTTGTTTCATTGAGATAACAAAAATGCCTTATCTAAATTAAATCCAGGGTTTATGTCAACTTGAAAAAATCTTGCATGTAAGCTTCATGGCCAGTGCTACAAGTACAATTTGTGAGGTCACCATGACCTGGTTTTGGGTATATTTATCAAAGTAATAAATAGTGATTCAATACACTGCTTGGTTAGAGCAGGAGAAAAGACTTTAGAGTGCTATGCATTGCAAGAGTAAAATTATGTTGTCAATATTACTGACTTTTCATTTGCCAAATAATAGGTTAAATATTTCTTTAGGGTTTTAAATTAGCTTGAAAATATGTAGCATATAATCTCTTTGGCCAATGACATACAAATTTCGATAGCTAACCATGACATGTTTTTTGGGTATATTTTTTGATCATATTTTGCCAAAAATTGACCAAGTAAGTCCTCGTTAGTATAGTGTGAAGTGTCTCCGCCTGTCATGCGGGAGCTGGGGTTCAATTCCCCGACGGGGAGTTTTGAACTTTTAATCTCATTTTTTGCATGCTGTTTCACTTTGTTTCATTGAGATAACAAAAATGCCTTATCTAAATTCAATCCAGGGATTATGTCAACTTGAAAAAAATCTTGCATGTAAGATTCATGGCCAGTGCTTCAAGTAGAATTTACAAGATCCCCATGACCTGGTTTTGGGTATATTTATCAAAGTAATAAATAGTGATTCAATACACTGCTTGGTTAGAGCAGGAGAAAAGACTTTAGAGTGCTATGCATTGCAAGAGTAAAATTATGTTGTCAATATTACTGACTTTTCATTTTCCAAATAATAGGTTCATTATTTCTTTAGGGTTTTAAATTAGCTTGAAAAAATGTAGCATATAATCTCTTTGGCCAATGGCATACACATTTCGATAGCTATCCATGACATGTTTTTTGGGTATATTTTTTTATCAAATTTTGCCAAAAATTGCCCAAGTAAGTCCTCGTTAGTATAGTGGTGAGTATCCCCGCCTGTCACGCGGGAGACCGGGGTTCAATTCCCTGACGGGGAGTTTTGAACTTTCAATCTCTTTTATGTGTGCTGTTTCACGTTGTTTCATTGAGATAACAAAAATGCCTTATCCAAATTGAATCCAGGGTTTATGTCAACTTGAAAAAAAGCTTGCATGTAAGCTTCATGGCCAGTGCTACAAGTAAAGTTTGCCAGGTCCCCATGACCTGGCTTTAGGTATATTTATCAAAGTAATAAATAGTTATTCAATACACTGCTTGGTTAGAGCAGGAGAATAGACTTTAGAGTGCTATGCATTGCAAGAGTAAAATTATGTTGTCAAAATTACTGTCTTTTCATTTGCCAAATAATAGGTTCAATATTTCTTTAGGGTTTTAAATTAGCTTGAAAAAATGTAGCATATAATCTCTTTGGCCAATGACATACACATTTCGATAGCTAACCATGACATGTTTTTTGGGTATATTTTTTGATCATATTTTGCCAAAAATTGACCAAGTAAGTCCTCGTTAGTATAGTGTGAAGTATCCCCGCCTGACCTGCGGGAGACCGGGGTTTGATTTCTCGACTGGGAGTTTTGAACTTTCAATCTCTTTTTTTGCATGCTGTTTCACTTTGTTTCATTGAGATAACAAAAATGCCTTATCTAAATTAAATCCAGGGTTTATGTCAACTTGAAAAAATCTTGCATGTAAGCTTCATGGCCAGTGCTACAAGTACAATTTGTGAGGTCACCATGACCTGGTTTTGGGTATATTTATCAAAGTAATAAATAGTGATTCAATACACTGCTTGGTTAGAGCAGGAGAAAAGACTTTAGAGTGCTATGCATTGCAAGAGTAAAATTATGTTGTCAAAATTACTGTCTTTTCATTTGCCAAATAATAGGTTCAATATTTCTTTAGGGTTTTAAATTAGCTTGAAAAAATGTAGCATATAATCTCTTTGGCCAATGGCATACACATTTCGATAGCTATCCATGACATGTTTTTTGGGTATATTTTTTGATCAAATTTTGCCAAAAATTGACCAAGTAAGTCCTCGTTAGTATAGTGGTGAGTATCCCCGCCTGTCACGCGGGAGATCGGGGTTAAATTCCCCGACGGGGAGTTTTGAACTTTCAATCTCTTTTATGTGTGCTGTTTCACGTTGTTTCATTGAGATAACAAAAATGCCTTATCCAAATTGAATCCAGGGTTTATGTCAACTTGAAAAAAAGCTTGCATGTAAGCTTCATGGCCAGTGCTACAAGTACAGTTTGCGAGGTCCCCATAACCTGGCTTTAGGTATATTTATCAAAGTAATAAATAGTTATTCAATACACTGCTTGGTTAGAGCAGGAGAATAGACTTTAGAGTGCTATGCATTGCAAGAGTAAAATTATGTTGTCAAAATTACTGACTGTTCATTTGCCAAATAATAGGTTCAATATTTCTTTAGGGTTTTAAATTATCTTTAAAAAATGTAGCATATAATCTCTTTGGCCAATGACATACACATTTCGATAGCTAACCATGACATGTTTTTTGGGTATATTTTTTGATCATATTTTGCCAAAAATTGACCAAGTAAGTCCTCGTTAGTATAGTGTGAAGTATCCCCGCCTGACCTGCGGGAGACCGTGGTTTGATTTCTCGACTGGGAGTTTTGAACTTTCAATCGTTTTTTTTGCATGCTGCTTCACTTTGTTTCATTGAGATAACAAAAATGCCTTATCTAAATTAAATCCAGGGTTATGTCAACTTGAAAAAATCTTGCATGTAAGCTTCATGGCCAGTGCTACAAGTACAATTTGTGAGGTCACCATGACCTGGTTTTGGGTATATTTATCAAAGTAATAAATAGTGATTCAATACACTGCTTGGTTAGAGCAGGAGAAAAGACTTTAGAGTGCTATGCATTGCAAGAGTAAAATTATGTTGTCAATATTACTGACTTTTCATTTGCCAAATAATAGGTTAAATATTTCTTTAGGGTTTTAAATTAGCTTGAAAATATGTAGCATATAATCTCTTTGGCCAATGACATTCAAATTTCGATAGCTAACCATGACATGTTTTTTGGGTACATTTTTTGATCATATTTTGCCAAAAATTGACCAAGTAAGTCCTCGTTAGTATAGTGTGAAGTATCCCCGCCTGACCTGCGGGAGACCGTGGTTTGATTTCTCGACTGGGAGTTTTGAACTTTCAATCGCTTTTTTTGCATGCTGTTTCACTTTGTTTCATTGAGATAACAAAAATGCCTTATCTAAATTAAATCCAGGGTTTATGTCAACTTGAAAAAATCTTGCATGTAAGCTTCATGGCCAGTGCTACAAGTACAGTTTGCGAGGTCCCCATGACCTGGCTTTAGGTATATTTATCAAAGTAATAAATAGTGATTCAATACACTGCTTGGTTAGAGCAGGAGAAGAGACTTTAGAGTGCTATGCATTGCAAGAGTAAAATTATGTTGTCAAAATTACTGACTTTTCATTTGCCAAATAATAGGTTCAATATTTCTTTAGGGTTTTAAATTAGCTTGAAAAAATGTAGCATATAATCTCTTTGGCCAATGACATACACATTTCGATAGCTAACCATGACATGTTTTTTGAGTATATTTTTTGATCATATTTTGCCAAAAATTGACCAAGTAAGTCCTCGTTAGTATAGTGTAAAGTATCCCCACCTGACCTGCGGGAGACCGGGGTTTGATTTCTCGACTGGGAGTTTTGAACTTTCAATCTCTTTTTTTGCATGCTGTTTCACTTTGTTTCATTGAGATAACAAAAATGCCTTATCTAAATTGAATCCAGGGATTATGTCAACTTGCAAAAAATCTTGCATGTAAGCTTCATGGCCAGTGCTACAAGTAGAATTTACGAGGTCCCCATGACCTGGTTTTGGGTATATTTATCAAAGTAATAAATAGTGATTCAATACACTGCTTGGTTAGAGCAGGAGAAAAGACTTTAGAGTGCTATGCATTGCAAGAGTAAAATTATGTTGTCAATATTACTGACTTTTCATTTTCCAAATAATAGGTTAAATATTTCTTTAGGGTTTTAAATTAGCTTGAAAAAATGTAGCATATAATCTCTTTGGCCAATGGCATACACATTTCGATAGCTATCCATGACATGTTTTTTGGGTATATTTTTTGATCAAATTTTGCCAAAAATTGACCAATTAAGTCCTCGTTAGTATAGTGGTGAGTATCCCCGCCTGTCACGCGGGAGACCGGGGTTCAATTCCCCGACGGGGAGTTTTGAACTTTCAGTCTCTTTTATGTGTGCTGTTTCACGTTGTTTCATTGAGATAACAAAAATGCCTTATCCAAATTGAATCCAGGGTTTATGTCAACTTGAAAAAAAGCTTGCATGTAAGCTTCATGGCCAGTGCTACAAGTAAAGTTTGCGAGGTCCCCATGACCTGGCTTTAGGTATATTTATCAAAGTAATAAATAGTTATTCAATACACTGCTTGGTTAGACCAGGAGAATAGACTTTAGAGTGCTATGCATTGCAAGAGTAAAATTATGTTGTCAATATTACTGACTTTTCATTTGCCAAATAATAGGTTCAATATTTCTTTAGGGTTTTAAATTAGCTTGAAAAAATGTAGCATATAATCTCTTTGGCCAATGACATACACATTTCGATAGCTAACCATGACATGTTTTTTGGGTATATTTTTTGATCAAATTTTGCCAAAAATTGACCAAGTAAGTCCTCGTTAGTATAGTGTGAAGTATCCCCGCAAGACCTGCGGGAGACCGTGGTTTGATTTCTCGACTGGGAGTTTTGAACTTTCAATCGCTTTTTTTGCATGCTGTTTCACTTTGTTTCATTGAGATAACAAAAATGCCTTATCTAAATTAAATCCAGGGTTTATGTCAACTTGAAAAAATCTTGCATGTAAGCTTCATGGCCAGTGCTACAAGTACAATTTGTGAGGTCACCATGACCTGGTTTTGGGTATATTTATCAAAGTAATAAATAATGATTCAAATCACTGCTTGGTTAGAGCAGGAGAAAAGACTTTAGAGTGCTATGCATTGCAAGAGTAAAAATATGTTGTCAATATTACTGACTTTTCATTTGCCAAATAATAGGTTAAATATTTCTTTAGGGTTTTAAATTAGCTTGAAAATATGTAGCATATAATCTCTTTGGCCAATGACATACAAATTTCGATAGCTAACCATGACATGTTTTTTGGGTATATTTTTTGATCATATTTTGGCAAAAATTGACCAAGTAAGTCCTCGATAGTATAGTGTGAAGTATCCCCGCCTGACCTGCGGGAGACCGTGGTTTGATTTCTCGACTGGGAGTTTTGAACTTTCAATCGCTTTTTTTGCATGCTGTTTCACTTTGTTTCATTGAGATAACAAAAATGCCTTATCTAAATTAAATCCAGGGTTTATGTCAACTTGAAAAAATCTTGCATGCAAGCTTCATGGCCAGTGCTACAAGTACAATTTGTGAGGTCACCATGACCTGGTTTTGGGTATATTTATCAAAGTAATAAACAGTGATTCAATACACTGCTTGGTTAGAGCAGGAGAAAAGACTTTAGAGTGCTATGCATTGCAAGAGTAAAATTATGTTGTCAATATTACTGACTTTTCATTTGCCAAATAATAGGTTAAATATTTCTTTAGGGTTTTAAATTAGCTTGAAAATATGTAGCATATAATCTCTTTGGCCAATGACATACAAATTTCGATAGCTAACCATGACATGTTTTTTGGGTATATTTTTTGATCATATTTTGCCAAAAATTGACCAAGTAAGTCCTCGTTAGTATAGTGTGAAGTGTCTCTGCCTGTCATGCGGGAGCTGGGGTTCAATTCCCCGACGGGGAGTTTTGAACTTTTAATCTCATTTTTTGCATGCTGTTTCACTTTGTTTCATTGAGATAACAAAAATGCCTTATCTAAATTCAATCCAGGGATTATGTCAACTTGAAAAAAATCTTGCATGTAAGCTTCATGGCCAGTGCTTCAAGTAGAATTTACAAGGTCCCCATGACCTGGTTTTGGGTATATTTATCAAAGTAATAAATAGTGATTCAATACACTGCTTGGTTAGAGCAGGAGAAAAGACTTTAGAGTGCTATGCATTGCAAGAGTAAAATTATGTTGTCAATATTACTGACATTTCATTTTCCAAATTATAGTTTAAATATTTCTTTAGGGTTTTAAATTAGCTTGAAAAAATGTAGCATATAATCTCTTTGGCCAATGGCATACACATTTCGATAGCTAACCATGACATGTTTTTTGGGTATATTTTTTGATCAAATTTTGCCAAAAATTTACCAAGTAAGTCCTCCTTAGTATAGTGGTGAGTATCCCCGGCTGACCTGCGGGAGACCGGGGTTTGATTTCTCGACTGGGAGTTTTGAACTTTTAATCTCTTTTTTTGCATGCTGTTTCACTTTGTTTCATTGAGATAACAAAAATGCCTTATCTAAATTGAATCCAGGGATTATGTCAACTTGAAAAAAATCTTGCATGTAAGCTTCATTGCCAGTGCTTCAAGTAGAATTTACAAGGTCCCCATGACCTGGTTTTGGGTATATTTATCAAAGTAATAAATAGTGATTCAATACACTGCTTGGTTAGAGCAGGAGAAAAGACTTTAGAGTGCTATGCATTGCAAGAGTAAAATTATGTTGTCAATATTACTGACTTTTCATTTTCCAAATAATAGGTTAAATATTTCTTTAGGGTTTTAAATTAGCTTGAAAAAATGTAGCATATAATCTCTTTGGCCAATGACATACACAGGTAAAACTTGGGTAAGGCGCGCTCTCTAAATGGTGGGGCAGTGTGTAAAGTGCTTGGGTAAGAGTGATCTGTATGACAGAGAGACGAAGACGGTGGTGTTGGGTCAGGGTAATTTTATTGGTTTAAGGTAGGTAGGCACAATGCTACTAGAGGGTAATTGACTGAGGAGCAGTGGGGGGAGGAGCAGGATGGGTGCACGGGGGGGAAGGTGGGTAGACCCTTTTAGGGGGCTCCTTTTCCGTGCAGTTCTGGACCAGCACGTTGTCCCTGCTGGACCTTTGGTCGACAGTCTTAATGCCCGGCACAGTGTAGGTGGAAGTCTGGTAAGGATAGATGATGTGGCGGCGTCCCGCAATTTGTACAAATTACCTACCGGTAGGTGCCTGTGCAGGCGTTGCGATTTGGGGGTGGTTGTCGGCAGTCTCTGATGGTATACAGCAGCAGGTTAGATGGCCGTTCTTGTTGTGCTGCAGCTACTGGTGCGGCTGTGCCCCGTGATGGTGGCACAGTTGGTCTTGTTTGCGCTGGCAGGGTGGGTCAGCGTGGTGGATGGAGCCTGGCTGGATGCGCAGGCTGCGGCAGGTCGGCGTCTCCGTGTTTGGGATGCAGGCCGGTACCTGCGTGTGTGCCACGTCGTGCACCGGGACGGCCAGGTGAGGCTGTTCGGATGAGGGATGCCGTGTGTGTGCAGTGAACGCCGGCTCCTCGTGGTTCCTGCGGCTGTTGGTGCCCAATGTGGGGCGGGGGCAGGGAGGCTGAGAGCCGGGCGTGTCACGGTCACAAGGTGGGGGTGCGGCTTGGAACGCAGCACACCACACACACCCATCACCACCTACCACGACCCACCTGCTCTCCCCTCCACCAGCCACCCCCCATGTGACCGGCTGAACTCCTGGCGCCATCATCCCACACATCCACCACACTTCACTACCCCTACATCCCCACTTTACCCCTTAACCCTTGCACACCCAGATAACACCCATTTGATACACGACTTCGCCCTTATCGTCACAGCAACTCCCCAGACCATGTCCGATCACCCCCTGCTATTAACCTTTACCACCACGTCATTTAACCCCGTCACCCTTACACACCCAGGCTACACCCAGTGGTCACATGACATCGCCCATATCGCCACACCAACTTTCCCTTTCATGTCCGATCACCCTCTGTTATTAACCATTGCCACCACGCTACACTCCGCTCCCCACAGTGTCACCTCCCACAGACCTGCACACTCGTCATTAAGCCCGCCCACACACCTGTCATTACCCTTTTCCATCCGGCAATATCCCATTGGCCTCCAACAACAGAACACCTCCAGATTGCCATCAACTCCTGACCACGCCCAGTGCACACACACCTCCCCCCCATTGGCCAATTCCGTACACACCCACCTCCACACCAACCTTTAAAACACTGCTGCACCATGTAACAGTAACCTCCATGATTAAGGCACAGCCGAAATGCGTTGGAGACACACACCCACCATCTCGTCCTGGAAACCTTCTTTCCTGCTGAAGAACCCCCATGCTGACCCAGCGACCGCTGATCACAAGGAGCTGCCAGCACCTCCGGCGAGCGGCACCCCCGCCTTGTGACCGTGACACGCCCGGCTCTCAGCCTCCCCGCCCCCGCCGCACATTGGGCGCCAACAGCCGCAGGAACCACGAGGAGCCGGCGTTCACTGCACACACATGGCATCCCTCATCCGAACAGCCTCACCCGGCCGTCCCGCTGCACGACGTGGCACACACGCAGGTACCGGCCCGCATCCCAAACACGGAGACGCCGACCTGCCGCAGCCTGCGCATCCTGCCAGGCTCCATCCACCACGCTGACCCACCCTGCCAGCGCAAACAAGACCAACTGTGCCACCATCATGGGGCACAGCCGCACCAGTAGCTGCAGCACAACCTCCAGATACACGCACATCCCCTCCCCCCACCTCTCTTCCCCCCATTACTCTTTCCCTCTTCCTCCTGCCTCAATCCACCCCCACAGTCATATCAGTGAGCGCGGTTCACCACCCTTTATTCACGTCCTTTGCAGTACCTCGAACTGCAGCACATGCCCTGCTTCATCACCACATTACCCGAGACTACTTATACTTGACAGACACATGGGCATTTTCGACCTCAGAGAGACTAGACTAGATAGGGCCAACCACCTACTTGCAGAACTAGAACACAGAGTTAAGCTACAATCCAACAGCTCATCATTCTGCAGTACATACCTACAACTAGAGAAACTCACAACAAGAGAATCCAAAATCTGGTGGGACTCACACATTCTTCAATGGTACCTCAAACATAACATTACACCAAAAGGTCTCACTATCCACAAAGCACCAACCCATAACACAGACAACCCTGATTTAATGTCCAAATGGAACAAAAATCTCCATGACTGCTCCGCACAGCTCATACAACTCATCATAGACACACACGGACAAGAACTCCAAGCCCTGGAAACACAAATAACCGATCTCGACATTGCACTAGAACCATACAAGCGGGAGGAAGAATTCAAAAACCTAGTCACCCTCACGAGACAGAAGCTCCACAAAAGTGAGGAACTGATCATAGAAAAGAAGAAAGCAAAAATCATCAGAGACAAATGTAACAGCCCCAAATCCCACAACAAACAGAAACACCCAAACCCTCCCTTTCAGACCAACACACAGCCAGATTATAAAAGGAGCCACAACACCCACCACACCAGGCTCAACCACAGGATCACCCTGAACTCACCTATCTACAAAAAGCTGAACCTGACATACCAGCAGTACATGACCAAAATCCACAAATCCCAAATCACCGACGCAACACAAACACAGCTAGAACACGTAGATCCAGACACAGACTCCGACACGGATATCTCCTTCAGTATACATGACATAGAGGACCCATCCGACACAGAGAACTATGAAAACCTGGCAAGACATTCAATAGAACAAGGGTGGGTAAACACACATAGAGGGTCGACACACATCATCCCACCAACAGCAGACCAGCAACAGAACACCATACTTTACACAGAACACCTACACCCATCCCAGGACACCAGCACCAAATCAAACAACCAAGAAAACGAATGGGCACTCCATTTTTTAGAACTGGAGGCAGGCAGCCGCACCTGCCAAAACACAACAAGCACCACTGCAACACGAATGAAAAGAAAACTAGACCAATGAGACGAGGCTGCAGAGGAGGTCAAACAACCAAACCCAAACCCCCCCTCGTCTCACACACCACCACTACCGACACCGAAGGAATCTTCAATTTAAGCAGCCAGACACTTACAGATAGTGACAAGTTACTACTGAACAAAGGCCTCAAATTTGCCCCCAACAACAAACTCAACAAATTCAAAACTTATTTAGACCTAAACTGGTTTGTCCGCAAGTTGACCCTCAAAAAATTCTTCGCGAACAACCCCCCCATACAGGACACCACAACAGACCGCTTCAAACACACCACACTTAGACCACCTTCCAAATTTTTCCCTAGCCACCTCAAGGGACACTTAATACATACCTTTGAACACCTAGTGATGGAAGACATCAACAAACTGAACACCCCCACTAAACACCATAACAATAACCTCACCAAAAAAGAGCTAGCTTCACTCAACAACCTAAGAAACAACCATGATCTCATCATTAAACCCGCAGACAAGGGAGGAGGAATAGTACTACTGGACAAAGCAGACTACATAACAGAATCCCTCCGCATGCTCAGAGACTCCAATACCTACAAAGTTCTATGCACAGACACCACACACAACTTCAACCAAGAACTCTCACGCATTCTGACAACCGGTAGCACTTCAGGCATCCTCTCCAAACAGGAACACAACTATCTACACAACCCTCACCCAGTCATCCCCGTTTTCTACTATCTCCCCAAAATCCATAAGAACACAACTCACCCACCCGGCAGACCCATCATCTCAGGCATTAACTCCATTTCCTCTAACCTTTCTTAATACATCGATAACTTCCTCCAACCATATGTCAAACAACAACAATCACATCTGAAAGACACAACGGACATCCTCAAGACACTAGAAAAGACACCCTGGGGCGATGACTACTGGCTCGTCACCAGTGACGTCACCTCACTTTACACCATCATAGACCACCAACACGGATTGGACAGCACCCGACACTACCTCCAACAAGATGACTCCATGGACCCACTACAAACAGCATTCATCCTGCAAGGCAAAGACTACATCCTCACACATAATTACTTTTGGTTCAACAATAACTTCTACCTTCAGCAAACAGGGACCGCAATGGGGACCTAGTTTGCCCCCAGTTATGCTAACCTGTTCATGAGCCGGTGGGTGGATTCCCACATATGGACAGGTCATGACTGACAGGCAAACTTGGTCCTCTGGAGGAGATACATAGACGACATCATTTGCATATGGAAAGGACCAGAATCCACACTGCTAGAATTCATCAACTACATTAACAATAACGACAAAAATCTCAGATTCACCACAGACTATAGCAAAACCTCGGTAAACTTTCTAGACCTACAGATATTCAAACACAACGGACAAATACACACAAAGACCTTCCAAAAACCAGTTAACGTCAATAGCTACATCTTATCGAGTAGCGGTCACCACCCCAACTGGCTCAACAACATCCCCATAGGACAATTCAAAAGACTCAGAAGAAACTGCACCAGACTTACAGACTACATATCACAGGGAGAAACTCTTAAACAACAATTTGCAGATAAAGCTTATCACATACCCACACTACAAGACACAATGGATAAAGTAGCAGAAGAATCAAGGGCACCACTTCTCGAATACAAACCCCACACTTCAACGACACATGACCACCCTGCTTTCATCACACAATATAACACCCACGCCCACGACATCAAGAAAATAATAAACAAACATTGGCACCCTCTACAAAAAGACGAAACACTAACACATATACTACCACCCAGAGCCAGAGTAATCTACAAGAAAGCACCGAACATACACAAAAAGCTAGTCACGAACCACATTCCCCCATCAATACACACACAGACCACAATAGACAAAGGTACACTGAAGGGAGGCTTTTACCACTGCGGGACATGCTCCAATTGCACCAATCTAAACTATAGGAGTACAAAACCCACCACATCCTTTACCTCCACACAGACGGGCACAACCTACAAGATACGGGAACACATCACATGTCACACTAAAAATGTGATCTACCTCATACAGTGCCCATGCAAAAAGCAGTATGTAGGGAGAACCATCAGACCATTACATACCAGAATCAAGGAACACCTCAGAAATATCATTAACAAAGCAGACAGTCATAACATACCGGTACACTTCCTCGAACATCACCAGAGCAACATCACTGGTCTACAATTCATAGGGATCAGACACATACAAAGGAACTGGAGAGGAGGGGACCACACAAGAATACTCAACAAGGAAGAACTCAAATGGATAATCACACTTCGTACCCTGGCACCCAGTGGTCTGAACATCGACAATGAGATCAAGTCGGTCATTAGTAAATAATACCCCCGAACCACCCCCCTCCTCTTGCTATATCAAACACCTCCTCTCGTTTCTGACCCACTTCCAGCACCCCTCCCCCTTCACACGCCGTTTACACCCCAAAAACCACACTTAGCCCCCTTTCGACACCCATATCACACACACACACATCCCCACAACCATACCACCCAGTCACCAGCCCCCCTTCACTACCGCACCGACCCGCTACATCCCCAACACCCCCCCCAGCCCATCCACTCGACAGTGACACCTGCACCAACCAGAACCACCTCCGCACTATAGCAACATGTCAAGATACCACCCCGTATCCGCTTGACTGTCCACAACCTCATTTCCCAATGAATTCCCCCAGTCCAGTTATCCTCCTCCAACACCACACAACCACACCAAGTGCAACACACACACATATACAGTACCCGTTGAGCCCATACACTAACACACAATCACACCGGAACGCAGCACACCACACACACCCATCACCACCTACCACGACCCACCCGCACTCCCCTCCACCAGCCACCCCCCGTGTGACCGGCTGAACCCCCGGCGCCATCATCCCACACATCCAACACACTTCACTACCCCTACATCCCCACTTTACCCCTTAACCCTTGCACACCCAGATAACACCCATTTGATACACGACTTCGCCCTTATCGTCACAGCAACTCCCCAGACCATGTCCGATCACCCCCTGCTATTAACCTTTACCACCAAGTCATTTAACCCCGTCACCCTTACACACCCAGGCTACACCCAGTGGTCACATGACTTCGCCCATATCGCCACACCAACTTTCCCTATCATGTCCGATCACCCTCTGTTATTAACCATTGCCACCACGCTACACTCTGCTCCCCAGAGCGTCACCTCCCACAGACCTGCACACTCGTCATTAAGCCCGCCCACACACCTGTCATTACCCTTTTCCATCCGGCAATATCCCATTGGCCTCCAACAACAGAACACCTCCAGATTGCCATCAACTCCTGACCACGCCCAGTGCACACACACCTCCCCCCCATTGGCCAATTCCGTACACACCCACCTCCACACCAACCTTTAAAACACTGCTGCACCATGTAACAGTAACCTCCATGATTAAGGCACAGCTGAAACGCGTTGGAGACACACACCCACCATCACGTCCTGGAAACCTTCTTTCCTGCTGAAGAACCCCCCTGCTGTCCCAGCGACCACTGATCACAAGGAGCTGCCAGCACCTCCGGCGAGCGGCACCCCCGCCTTGTGACCGTGACACGCCCGGCTCTCAGCCTCCCCGCCCCCGCCGCACATTGGGTGCCAACAGCTGCAGGAACCACGAGGAGCCGGCGTTCACTGCACACACACGGCATCCCTCATCCAAACAGCCTCACCCGGCCGTCCCGCTGCACGACGTGGCACACACGCAGGTACCGGCCCGCATCCCAAACACGGAGACGCCGACCTGCCGCAGCCTGCGCATCCTGCCAGGCTCCATCCACCACGCTGACCCACCCTGCCAGCGCAAACAAGACCAACTGTGCCACCATCACGGGGCACAGCCGCACCAGTAGCTGCAGCACAACAAGAACGGCCATCTAACCTGCCGCTGTATACCATCAGAGACTGCCGACCACCACCCCCAAATCGCAACGCCTACACAGGTACCTACCGGTAGGTAAGTTGTACAAATTGCGGGACGCCGCCACATCATCTATCCTTACCAGACTTCCACCTACACTGTGCCGGGCGTTAAGACTGTCGACCAAAGGTCCAGCAGGGACAACGTGCTGGTCCAGAACTGCACGGAAAAGGAGCCCCCTAAAAGGGTCTACCCACCTTCCCCCCCGTGCACCCATCCTGCTCCTCCCCCCACTGCTCCTGGGTCAATTACCCTCTAGTAGCATTGTGCCTACCTACCTTAAACCAATAAAATTACCCTGACCCAACACCACCGTCTACGTCTCTCTGTCATACAGGTCACTCTTACCCAAGCACTTTACACACTGCCCCACCATATAGAGAGCGCGCCTTACCCAGCTTTTACCAGTCTCTAAACTAGGTAGGAACAGGTACTCCTACCACAGGCGCAGCACTCTTACAACCCCTACCCCCATACCTCCAGATACACGCACATCCCCTCCCCCCACCTCTCTTCCCTCCCATTACTCTTTCCCTCTCCCTCCTGCCTCAATCCACCCCCACAGACATATCAGTGAGCGCGGTTCACCACCCTTTATTCACGTCCTTTGCAGTACCTCGAACCGCAGCACATGCCCCTGCTTCATCAACACATTACCCGAGACTTCTTATACTTGACACACACATGGGCATTTTTGACCTCAGAGAGACTAGACTAGATAGGGCCAACCACCTACTTGCAGAACTAGAACACAGAGTTAAGCTACAATCCAACAGCTCATCATTCTGCAGTACATACCTACAACTAGAGAAACTCACAACAAGAGAATCCAAAATCTGGTGGGACTCACACATTCTTCAATGGTACCTCAAACATAACATTACACCAAAAGGTCTCACTATCCACAAAGCACCAACCAATAACACAGACAACCCTGATTTTATATCCAAGTTTAACAAAATTCTCCATGACTGCTCCGCACAGCTCATACAACTCATCATAGACAAACACGGACAAGAACTCCAAGCCCTGGAAACACAAATAACCGATCTCGACATTGCACTAGAACCATACAAGCGGGAGGAAGAATTCAAAAACCTAGTCACCCTCACGAGACAGAAGCTCCACAAAAGTGAGGAACTGATCATAGAAAATAAGAAAGCAAAAATCATCAGACAAATGCAACAGCCCCAAATCCCACAACAAACAGAAACACCCAAACCCTCCCTTTCAGACCAACACACAGCCTGATTATAAAAGGAGCCACAACACCCACCACACCAGGCTCAACCACAGGATCACCCTGAACTCACCTATCTACAAAAAGCTGTGCCTGACATACCAGCAGTACATGACCAAAATCCACAAATCCCAAATCACTGACGCAACACAAACACAGCTAGAACACGTAGATCCAGACACAGACTCCGACACGGATATCTCCTTCAGTATACAAGACATAAAGGACCCATCCGACACAGAGAACTACGAAAACCTGGCAAGACATTCAATAGAACAAGGGTGGGTAAACACACATAGCGGGTCGACACACATCATCCCACCAACAGCAGACCAGCAACAGAACACCATACTTTACACAGAACACCTACACCCGTCCCAGGACACCAGCACCAAATCAAACAACCAAGAAAACGAATGGGCACTCCATTTTTTAGAACTGGAGGCAGGCAGCCGCACCTGCCAAAACACAACAAGCACCACTGCAACACGAATGAAAAGAAAACTAGACCAACGAGACGAGGCTGCAGAGGAGGTCAAACAACCAAACCCAAACCCCCCCTCGTCTCACACACCACCACTACCGACACCGAAGGAATCTTCAATTTAAGCAGCCAGACACTTACAGATAGTGACAAGTTACTACTGAACAAAGGCCTCAAATTTGCCCCCAACAACAAACTCAACAAATTCGAAACTTATTTAGACCTAAACAGGTTTGTCCGCAAGTTGACCCTCAAAAAATTCTTCGCGAACAACCCCCCCATACAGGAC
Source organism: Taudactylus pleione (assembly GCA_031769625.1). Lineage (NCBI taxonomy): Eukaryota > Metazoa > Chordata > Amphibia > Anura > Myobatrachidae > Taudactylus > Taudactylus pleione. Next base: position 15,182,428 of record JAUIMM010000116.1, on the reverse strand, counting down.
ACCACAACAGACCGCTTCAAACACACCACACTTAGACCACCTTCCAAATTTTTCCCTAGCCACCTCAAGGGACACTTAATACATACCTTTGAACACCTAGTGATGGAAGACATCAACAAACTGAACACCCCCACTAAACACCATAACAATAACCTCACCAAAAAAGAGCTAGCTTCACTCAACAACCTAAGAAACAACCATGATCTCATCATTAAACCCGCAGACAAGGGAGGAGGAATAGTACTACTGGACAAAGCAGACTACATAACAGAATCCCTCCGCATCCTCAGAGACTCCAATACCTACAAAGTTCTACGCACAGACACCACACACAACTTCAACCAAGAACTCTCACGCATTCTGACAACCGGTAGCACTTCAGGCATCCTCTCCAAACAGGAACACAACTATCTACACAACCCTCACCCAGTCATCCCCGTTTTCTACTATCTCCCCAAAATCCATAAGAACACAACTCACCCACCCGGCAGACCCATCATCTCAGGCATTAACTCCATTTCCTCTAACCTTTCTGAATACATCGATCACTTCCTCCAACCATATGTCAAACAACAACAATCACATCTGAAAGACACAACGGACATCCTCAAGACACTAGAAAAGACACCCTGGGGCGATGACTACTGGCTCGTCACCAGTGACGTCACCTGACTTTACACCATCATAGACCACCAACACGGATTGGACAGCACCCGACACTACCTCCAACAAGATGACTCCATGGACCCACTACAAACAGCATTCATCCTGCAAGGCAAAGACTACATCCTCACACATAATTACTTTTGGTTCAACAATAACTTCTACCTTCAGCAAACAGGGACCGCAATGGGGACCAAGTTTGCCCCCAGTTATGCAAACCTGTTCATGAGCCGGTGGGAGGATTCCCACATATGGACAGGTCATGACTGGCAGGCAAACTTGGTCCTCTGGAGGAGATACATAGACGACATCATTTGCATATGGAAAGGACCAGAATCCACACTGCTAGAATTCATCAACTACATTAACAATAACGACAAAAATCTCCGATTCACCACAGACTATAGCAAAACCTCGGTAAACTTTCTAGACCTACAGATATTCATACACAACGGACAAATACACACAAAGACCTTCCAAAAACCAGTCGACGTCAATAGCTACATCTTATCGAGTAGCGGTCACCACCCCAACTGGCTCAACAACATCCCCATAGGACAATTCAAAAGACTCAGAAGAAACTGCACCAGACTAACAGACTACATATCACAGGGAGAAACTCTTAAACAACAATTTGCAGATAAAGCTTATCACATACCCACACTACAAGACACAATGGATAAAGTAGCAGAAGAATCAAGGGCACCACTTCTCGAATACAAACCCCACACATCAACGACACATGACCACCCTGCTTTCATCACACAATATAACACCCACGCCCACGACATCAAGAAAATAATAAAAAAACATTGGCACCCTCTACAAAAAGACGAAACACTAACACATATACTACCACCCAGAGCCAGAGTAATCTACAAGAAAGCACCGAACATACACAAAAAGCTAGTCACGAACCACATTCCCCCATCAATACACACACAGACCACAATAGACAAAGGTACACTGAAGGGAGGCTTTTACCACTGCGGGACATGCTCCAATTGCACCAATCTAAACTATAGGAGTACAAAACCCACCACATCTTTTACCTCCACACAGACGGGCACAACCTACAAGATACGGGAACACATCACATGTCACACTAAAAATGTGATCTACCTCATACAGTGCCCATGCAACAAGCAGTATGTAGGGAGAACCATCAGACCATTACATACCAGAATCAAGGAACACCTCAGAAATATCATTAACAAAGCAGACAGTCATAACATACCGGTACACTTCCTCGAACATCACCAGAGCAACATCACTGGTCTACAATTCATAGGGATCAGACACATACAAAGGAACTGGAGAGGAGGGGACCACACAAGAATACTCAACAAGGAAGAACTCAAATGGATAATCACACTTCGTACCCTGGCACCCAGTGGTCTGAACATCGACAACGAGATCAAGTCTGTCATTAGTAAATAATACCCCCGAACCCCCCCTCCTCTTGCTATATCACACACCTCCTCTCGTTTCTGACCCACTTCCAGCACCCCTCCCCCTTCACACGCCGTTTACACCCCAAAAACCACACTTAGCCCCCTTTCGACACCCATATCACACACACACACGTCCCCACAACCATACCACCCAGTCACCAGCCCCCTTTCACTACCGCACCAAACCGCTACATCCCCAACACCCCCCCCAGCCCATCCACTCGACAGTGACACCTGCACCATCCAGAACCACCTCCGCACTATAGCAACTTACCCACATGTCAATATACCACCCCGTATCCGCATGACTGTCCACAACCTCATTTCCCAATGAATTCCCCCAGTCCAGTTATCCTCCTCCAACACCACACAACCACACCAAGTGCAACACACACACATATACAGTACCTGATGAGCCCATACACTAACACACAATCAAACCGGAACGCAGCACACCACACACACCCATCACAACCTACCACGACCAACCCGCACTCCCCTCCACCAGTCACCCCCCGTATGACCGGCTGAACCCCCGGCACCATCATCCCACACATCCACCACACTTCACTACCCCTACATCCCCACTTTACCCCTTAACCCTTGCACACCCAGATAACACCCATTTGATACACGACTTCGCCCTTATCATCACAGCAGCTCCCCAGACCATGTCCGATCACCCCCTGCTATTAACCTTTACCACCACGTCATTTAACCCCGTCACCCTTACACACCCAGGCTACACCCAGTGGTCACATGACATCGCCCATATCGAAACACCAACTTTCCCTATCATGTCCGATCACCCTCTGTTATTAACCATTGCCACCACGCTACACTCCGCTCCCCAGAGCGTCACCTCCCATAGACCTGCACACTCGTCATTAAGCCTGCCCACACACCTGTCATTACCCTTTTCCATCCGGCAATATCCCATTGGCCTCCAACAACAGAACACCTCCAGATTGCCATCAACTCCTGACCACACCCAGTGCACACACACCTCCCCCCCCCATTGGCCAATTCCATAAACACCCACCTCCACAACAACCTTTAAAACACTGCTGTACCATGTAACAGTAACCTCCATGATTAAGGCACAGCCGAAACGCGTTGGAGACAAACACCCCCCATCACGTCCTGGAAACCTTCTTTCCTGCTGAAGAACCCCCCTGCTGTCCCAGCGACCACTGATCACAAGGAGCTGCCAGCACCTCCGGCGAGCGGCACCCCCGCCTTGTGACCGTGACACGCCCGGATCTCAGCCTCCCCGCCCCCGCCCCACATCGGGCGCCAACAGCCGCAGGAACCACGAGGAGCCAGTGTTCACTGCATACACACGGCATCCCTCATCCGAACAGCCTCACCCGGCCGTCCCGCTGCACGACGTGGCATCCCAAACACAGAGACGCTGACCTGCCGCAGCCTGCGCATCCAGCCAGGCTCCATCCACCATGCTGACCCACCCTGCCAGCGCAAACAAGACCAACTGTGCCACCATCACGGGGCACAGCCACACCAGTAGCTGCAGCACAACAAGAACGGCCATCTAACCTGCCGCTGTATACCATCAGAGACTGCCGACCACCACCCCCAAATTGCAACGCCTACACAGTCACCTACCGGTAGGTAAGTTGTACAAATTGCGGGACGCCGCCACATCATCTATCCTTACCAGACTTCCACCTACACTGTGCAGGGCGTTAAGACTGTCGACCAAAGGTCCAGCAGGGACAACGTGCTGGTCCAGAACTGCACAGAAAAGGAGCCCCCTAAAAGGGTCTACCCACCTTCCCCCCCGTGCACCCATCCTGCTCCTCCCCCCACTGCTCCTGGGTCAATTACCCTCTAGTAGCATTGTGCCTACCTACCTTAAACCAATAAAATTACCCTGACCCAACACCACCGTCTACGTCTCTCTGTCATACAGATCACTCTTACCCAAGCACTTTACGCACTGCCCCACCATATAGAGAGCAAGCCTTACCCAGCTTTTACCAGTCTGTAAACTAGGCAGGAACAGGTACTCCTACCACAGGCGCAGCACTCTTACACCCCCTACCCCCATACCTCCAGATACACGCACATCCCCTCCCCCCACCTCTCTTCCCCCCCATTACTCTTTCCCTCTCCCTCCTTCCTCAATCCACCCCCACAGTCATATCAGTGAGCGTGGTTCACCACCCTTTATTCACGTCCTTTGCAATGACATACACATTTCGATAGCTAACCATGACATGTTTTTTGGGTATATTTTTTGATCAAATTTTGCCCAAATTTGACCAAGTAAGTCCTCGTTAGTATAGTGGTGAGTATCCCCACCTGTCACGTGGGAGACCGGGGTTCAATTCCCCAACGGTGAGTTTTGAACTTTTAATCTCTTTTATGTATGCTGTTTCACGTTGTTTCATTGAGATAACAAAAATGCCTTATCCAAATTGAATCCAGGGTTTATGTCAACTTGAAAAAAAGCTTGCATGTAAGCTTCATGGCCAGTGCTACAAGTACAGTTTGCGAGGTCACCATGACCTGGTTTTGGGTATATTTATCAAGGTTATAAATAGTGATTCAATACACTGCTTGGTTAGAGCAGGAGAAAAGACTTTAGAGTGCTATGCATTGCAAGAGTAAAATTATGTTGTCAATATTACTGACTTTTCATTTGCCAAATAATAGGTTAAATATTTCTTTAGGGTTTTAAATTAGCTTGAAAAAATGTAGCATATAATCTCCTTGGCCAATGACATACAAATTTCGATAGCTAACCATGACATGTTTTTTGGGTATATTTTTTGATCATATTTTGCCAAAAATTGACCAAGTAAGTCCTTGTTAGTATAGTGTGAAGTGTCTCTGCCTGGCATGCGGGAGGCTGGGGTTCAATTCCCCGATGGGGAGTTTTGAACTTTTAATCTCTTTTTTTGCATGCTGTTTCACTTTGTTTCATTGAGATAACAAAAATGCCTTATCTAAATTGAATCCAGGGATTATGTCAACTGGAAAAATATCTTGCATGTAAGCTTCATGGCCAGTGCTACAAGTACAGTTTGCGAGGTCCCCATGACCTGGCTTTAGGTATATTTATCAAAGTAATAAATAGTTATTCAATACACTGCTAGGTTAGAGCAGGAGAATAGACTTTAGAGTGCTATGCATTGCAAGAGTAAAATTATGTTATCAAAATTACTGACTTTTTATTTGCCAAATAATAGGTTAAATATTTCTTTAGGGTTTTAAATTAGCTTGAAAAAATGTAGCATATAATCTCTTTGGCCAATGACATACACATTTCGATAGCTAACCATGACATGTTTTTTGGGTATATTTTTTGATCATATTTTGCCAAAAATTGACCAAGTAAGTCCTTGTTAGTATAGTGTGAAGTATCCCTGCCTGACCTGCGGGAGACAGGGGTTTGATTTCTCTACTGGGAGTTTTGAACTTTTAATCTCTTTTTTTGCATGCTGTTTCACTTTGTTTCATTGAGATAACAAAAATGCCTTATCTAAATTGAATGCAGGGATTATGTCAACTTGAAAAAAATCTTGCATGTAAGCTTCATGGCCAGTACTACAAGTAGAATTTACGAGGTCCCCATGACCTGGTTTTGGGTATATTTATCAAAGTAATAAATAGTGATTCAATACACTGCTTGGTTAGAGCAGGAGAAAAGACTTTAGAGTGCTAAGCATTGCAAGAGTAAAATTATGTGGTCAATATTACTGACTTTTCATTTTCCAAATAATAGGTTAAATATTTCTTTAGGGTTTTAAATTAGCTTGAAAAAATGTAGCATATAATCTCTTTGGCCAATGACATACACATTTCGATAGCTAACCATGACATGTTTTTTGGGTATATTTTTTGATCAAATTTTGCCCAAATTTGACCAAGTAAGTCCTCGTTAGTATAGTGGTGAGTATCCCCGCCTGTCACGCGGGAGACCGGGGTTCAATTCCCCGACTGGGAGTTTTGAACTTTTAATCTCTTTTATGTGTGCTGTTTCACGTTGTTTCATTGAGATAACAAAAATGCCTTATCCAAATTGAATCCAGGGTTTATGTCAACTTGAAAAAAAGCTTGCATGTAAGCTTCATGGCCAGTGCTACAAGTACAGTTTGCGAGGTCCCCATGACCTGGCTTTAGGTATATTTATTAAAGTAATAAATAGTTATTCAATACACTGCTTGGTTAGAGCAGGAGAATAGACTTTAGAGTGCTATGCATTGCAAGAGTAAAATTATGTTGTCAAAATTACTGACATTTCATTTGCCAAATAATAGGTTCAATATTTCTTTAGGGTTTTAAATTAGCTTGAAAAAATGTAGCATATAATCTCTTTGGCCAATGACATACACATTTCGATAGCTAACCATGACATGTTTTTTGGGTATATTTTTTGATCATATTTTGCCAAAAATTGACCAAGTAAGTCCTTGTTAGTATAGTGTGAAGTATCCCTGCCTGACCTGCGGGAGACAGGGGTTTGATTTCTCTACTGGGAGTTTTGAACTTTTAATCTCTTTTTTTGCATGCTGTTTCACTTTGTTTCATTGAGATAACAAAAATGCCTTATCTAAATTGAATGCAGGGATTATGTCAACTTGAAAAAAATCTTGCATGTAAGCTTCATGGCCAGTACTACAAGTAGAATTTACGAGGTCCCCATGACCTGGTTTTGGGTATATTTATCAAAGTAATAAATAGTGATTCAATACACTGCTTGGTTAGAGCAGGAGAAAAGACTTTAGAGTGCTAAGCATTGCAAGAGTAAAATTATGTGGTCAATATTACTGACTTTTCATTTTCCAAATAATAGGTTAAATATTTCTTTAGGGTTTTAAATTAGCTTGAAAAAATGTAGCATATAATCTCTTTGGCCAATGACATACACATTTCGATAGCTAACCATGACATGTTTTTTGGGTATATTTTTTGATCAAATTTTGCCCAAATTTGACCAAGTAAGTCCTCGTTAGTATAGTGGTGAGTATCCCCGCCTGTCACGCGGGAGACCGGGGTTCAATTCCCCGACTGGGAGTTTTGAAATTTTAATCTCTTTTATGTGTGCTGTTTCACGTTGTTTCATTGAGATAACAAAAATGCCTTATCCAAATTGAATCCAGGGTTTATGTCAACTTGAAAAAAAGCTTGCATGTAAGCTTCATGGCCAGTGCTACAAGTACAGTTTGCGAGGTCCCCATGACCTGGCTTTAGGTATATTTATTAAAGTAATAAATAGTTATTCAATACACTGCTTGGTTAGAGCAGGAGAATAGACTTTAGAGTGCTATGCATTGCAAGAGTAAAATTATGTTGTCAAAATTACTGACATTTCATTTGCCAAATAATAGGTTCAATATTTCTTTAGGGTTTTAAATTAGCTTGAAAAAATGTAGCATATAATCTCTTTGGCCAATGACATAAACATTTCGAAAGCTAACCATGACATGTTTTTGGGGTATATTTTTTGATCATATTTTGCCAAAAATTGACCAAGTAAGTCCTCGTTAGTATAGTGTGAAGTATCCCCGCCTGACCTGCGGGAGACCGGGGTTTGATTTCTCGACGGGGAGTTTTGAACTTTCAATCGCTTTTTTTGCATGCTGCTTCACTTTGTTTCATTGAGATAACAAAAATGCCTTATCTAAATTGAATCCAGGGTTTATGTCAACTTGAAAAAATCTTACATGTAAGCTTCATGGCCAGTGCTACAAGTACAATTTGTGAGGTCACCATGACCTGGTTTTGGGTATATTTATCAAAGTAATAAATAGTGATTCAATACACTGCTTGGTTAGAGCAGGAGAAAAGACTTTAGAGTGCTATGCATTGCAAGAGTAAAATTATGTTGTCAATATTACTGACTTTTCATTTGCCAAATAATAGGTTAAATATTTCTTTAGGGTTTTAAATTAGTTTGAAAAAATGTAGCATATAATCTCTTTGGCCAATGACATACAAATTTCGATAGCTAACCATGACATGTTTTTTGGGTATATTTTTTGATCATATTTTGCCAAAAATTGACTAAGTAAGTCCTCGTTAGTATAGAGTGAAGTGTCTCCGCCTGTCATGCGGGAGCTGGGGTTCAATTCCCCAACGGTGAGTTTTGAAATTTTAATCTCTGTTTTTTGCATGCCGTTTCACTTTGTTTCATTGAGATAACAAAAATGCCTTATCTAAATTGAATCCAGGGATTATGTCAACTTGAAAAAAATCTTGCATGTAAACTTCATGGCCAGTGCTACAAGTAGAATTTACGAGGTCCCCATGACCTGGATTTGGGTATATTTATCAAAGTAATAAATAGTGATTCAATACACTGCTTGGTTAGAGCAGGAGAAAAGACTTTAGAGTGCTATGCATTGCAAGAGTAAAATTATCTTGTCAATATTACTGACTTTTCATTTTCCAAATAATAGATTAAATATTTCTTTAGGATTTAAATTAGCTTGAAAAAATGTAGCATATAATCTCTTTGGCCAATGGCATACACATTTCGATAGCTAACCATGACATGTTTTTTGGGTATATTTTTTGATTAAAATTTGCCAAAAATTGACCAAGTAAGTCCTCGTTAGTATAGTGGTGAGTATCCCCGCCTGTCACGCGGGAGACCGGGGTTCAATTCCCCGACGGGGAGTTTTGAACTTTTAATCTCTTTTATGTGTGCTGTTTCACGTTGTTTTATTGAGATAACAAAAATGCCTTATCCAAATAGAATCCAGGGTTTATGTCAACTTGAAAAAAAGCTTGCATGTAAGTTTCATGGCCAGTGCTACAAGTACAGTTTGCGAGGTCCCCATGACCTGGCTTTAGGTATATTTATCAAAGTAATAAATAGTTATTCAATACACTGCTAGGTTAGAGCAGGAGAATAGACTTTAGAGTGCTATGCATTGCAAGAGTAAAATTATGTTATCAAAATTACTGACTTTTCATTTGCCAAATAATAGGTTAAATATTTCTTTAGGGTTTTAAATTAGCTTGAAAAAATGTAGCATATAATCTCTTTGGCCAATGACATACACATTTCGATAGCTAACCATGACATGTTTTTTGGGTATATTTTTTGATCATATTTTGCCAAAAATTGACCAAGTAAGTCCTCATTAGTATAGTGTGAAGTATCCCCGCCTGACCTGCGGGAGACCGGGGTTTGATTTCTCGACTTGGAGTTTTGAACTTTTAATCTCTGTTTTTGCATGCTGTTTCACTTTGTTTCATTGAGATAACAAAAATGCCTTATCTAAATTGAATCCAGGGTTTATGTCAACTTGAAAAAATCTTGCATGTAAGCTTCATGCTACAAGTACAATTTGTGAGGTCACCATGACCTGGTTTTGGGTATATTTATCAAAGTAATAAATAGTGATTCAATACACTGCTTGGTTAGAGCAGGAGAAAAGACTTTAGAGTGCTATGCATTGCAAGAGTAAAATTATGTTGTCAATATTAGTGACTTTTCATTTGCCAAATAATAGGTTAAATATTTCTATAGGGTTTTAAATTAGCTTGAAAAAATGTAGCATATAATCTCTTTGGCCAATGACATACAAATTTCGTTAGCTAACCATGACATGTTTTTTGGGTATATTTTTTGATCATATTTTGCCAAAAATTGTCCAAGTAAGTCCTCGTTAGTATAGTGTGAAGTGTCTCTGCCTGTCATGCGGGAGCTGGGGTTCAATTCCTCGACGGGGAGTTTTGAACTTTTAATCTCTGTTTTTTGCATGCTGTTTCACTTTGTTTCATTGAGATAACAAAAATGCCTTATCTAAATTGAATCCAGGGATTATGTCAACTTGAAAAAAATCTTGCATGTAAGCTTCATGGCAAGTGCTACAAGTAGAATTTACGAGGTCCCCAAGACCTGGATTTGGGTATATTTATCAAAGTAATAAATAGTGATTCAATACACTGCTTGGTTAGAGCAGGAGAATAGACTTTAGAGTGCTATGCATTGCAAGAGTAAAATTATCTTGTCAATATTACTGACTTTTCATTTTCCAAATAATAGGTTAAATATTTCTTTAGGGTTTTAAATTAGCTTGAAAAAATGTAGCATATAATCTCTTTGGCCAATGACATACACATTTCGATAGCTAACCATGACATGTTTTTTGGGTATATTTTTTGATCATATTTTGCCAAAAATTGACCAAGTAAGTCCTCGTTAGTATAGTGTGAAGTATCCCCGCCTGACCTGCGGGAGACCGGGGTTTGATTTCTCGACTGGGAGTTTTGAACTTTTAATCTCTTTTTTTGCATGCTGTTTCACTTTGTTTCATTGAGATAACAAAAATGCCTTATCTAAATTGAATCCAGGGATTATGTCAACTTGAAAAAAATCTTGCATGTAAGCTTCATGGCCAGTGCTACAAGTAGAATTTACGAGGTCCCCATGACCTGGTTTTGGGTATATTTATCAAAGTAATAAATAGTGATTCAATACACTGCTTGGTTAGAGCAGGAGAAAAGACTTTAGAGTGCTATGCATTGCAAGAGTAAAATTATGTGGTTAATATTACTGACTTTTCATTTTCCAAATAATAGGTTAAATATTTCTTTAGGGTTTTAAATTAGCTTGAAAAAATGTAGCATATAATCTCTTTGGCCAATGGCATACACATTTCGATAGCTAACCATGACATGTTTTTTGGGTATATTTTTTGATCATATTTTGCCAAAAATTGACCAAGTAAGTCCTTGTTAGTATAGTGTGAAGTGTCTCTGCCTGTCATGCGGGAGGCTGGGGTTCAATTCCCCGATGAGGAGTTTTGAACTTTTAATCTCTTTTTTTGCATGCTGTTTCACTTTGTTTCATTGAGATAACAAAAATGCCTTATCTAAATTGAATCCAGGGATTATGTCAACTGGAAAAATATCTTGCATGTAAGCTTCATGGCCAGTGCTACAAGTACAGTTTGCGAGGTCCCCATGACCTGGCTTTAGGTATATTTATCAAAGTAATAAATAGTTATTCAATACACTGCTAGGTTAGAGCAGAAGAATAGACTTTAGAGTGCTATGCATTGCAAGAGTAAAATTATGTTATCAAAATTACTGACTTTTTATTTGCCAAATAATAGGTTAAATATTTCTTTAGGGTTTTAAATTAGCTTGAAAAAATGTAGCATATAATCTCTTTGGCCAATGACATACACATTTCGATAGCTAACCATGACATGTTTTTTGGGTATATTTTTTGATCATATTTTGCCAAAAATTGACCAAGTAAGTCCTTGTTAGTATAGTGTGAAGTATCCCTGCCTGACCAGCGGGAGACAGGGGTTTGATTTCTCTACTGGGAGTTTTGAACTTTTAATCTCTTTTTTTGCATGCTGTTTCACTTTGTTTCATTGAGATAACAAAAATGCCTTTTCTAAATTGAATGCAGGGATTATGTCAACTTGAAAAAAATCTTGCATGTAAGCTTCATGGCCAGTACTACAAGTAGAATTTACGAGGTCCCCATGACCTGGTTTTGGGTATATTTATCAAAGTAATAAATAGTGATTCAATACACTGCTTGGTTAGAGCAGGAGAAAAGACTTTAGAGTGCTAAGCATTGCAAGAGTAAAATTATGTGGTCAATATTACTGACTTTTCATTTTCCAAATAATAGGTTAAATATTTCTTTAGGGTTTTAAATTAGCTTGAAAAAATGTAGCATATAATCTCTTTGGCCAATGACATACACATTTCGATAGCTAACCATGACATGTTTTTTGGGTATATTTTTTGATCAAATTTTGCCCAAATTTGACCAAGTAAGTCCTCGTTAGTATAGTGGTGAGTATCCCCGCCTGTCACGCGGGAGACCGGGTTTCAATTCCCCGACTGAGAGTTTTGAACTTTTAATCTCTTTTATGTGTGCTGTTTCACGTTGTTTCATTGAGATAACAAAAATGCCTTATCCAAATTGAATCCAGGGTTTATGTCAACTTGAAAAAAAGCTTGCATGTAAGCTTCATGGCCAGTGCTACAAGTACAGTTTGCGAGGTCCCCATGACCTGGCTTTAGGTATATTTATTAAAGTAATAAATAGTTATTCAATACCATGCTTGGTTAGAGCAGGAGAATAGACTTTAGAGTGCTATGCATTGCAAGAGTAAAATTATGTTGTCAAAATTACTGACATTTCATTTGCCAAATAATAGGTTCAATATTTCTTTAGGGTTTTAAATTAGCTTGAAAAAATGTAGCATATAATCTCTTTGGCCAATGACATAAACATTTTGAAAGCTAACCATGACATGTTTTTGGGGTATATTTTTTGATCATATTTTGCCAAAAATTGACCAAGTAAGTCCTCGTTAGTATAGTGTGAAGTATCCCCGCCTGACCTGCGGGAGACCGGGGTTTGATTTCTCGACGGGGAGTTTTGAACTTTCAATCGCTTTTTTTGCATGCTGCTTCACTTTGTTTCATTGAGATAACAAAAATGCCTTATCTAAATTGAATCCAGGGTTTATGTCAACTTGAAAAAATCTTACATGTAAGCTTCATGGCCAGTGCTACAAGTACAATTTGTGAGGTCACCATGACCTGGTTTTGGGTATATTTATCAAAGTAATAAATAGTGATTCAATACACTGCTTGGTTAGAGCAGGAGAAAAGACTTTAGAGTGCTATGCATTGCAAGAGTAAAATTATGTTGTCAATATTACTGACTTTTCATTTGCCAAATAATAGGTTAAATATTTCTTTAGGGTTTTAAATTAGTTTGAAAAAATGTAGCATATAATCTCTTTGGCCAATGACATACAAATTTCGATAGCTAACCATGACATGTTTTTTGGGTATATTTTTTGATCATATTTTGCCAAAAATTGACTAAGTAAGTCCTCGTTAGTATAGAGTGAAGTGTCTCCGCCTGTCATGCGGGAGCTGGGGTTCAATTCCCCAACGGTGAGTTTTGAAATTTTAATCTCTGTTTTTTGCATGCCGTTTCACTTTGTTTCATTGAGATAACAAAAATGCCTTATCTAAATTGAATCCAGGGATTATGTCTACTTGAAAAAAATCTTGCATGTAAACTTCATGGCCAGTGCTACAAGTAGAATTTATGAGGTCCCCATGACCTGGATTTGGGTATATTTATCAAAGTAATAAATAGTGATTCAATACACTGCTTGGTTAGAGCAGGAGAAAAGACTTTAGAGTGCTATGCATTGCAAGAGTAAAATTATCTTGTCAATATTACTGACTTTTCATTTTCCAAATAATAGGTTAAATATTTCTTTAGGATTTAAATTAGCTTGAAAAAATGTAGCATATAATCTCTTTGGCCAATGGCATACACATTTCGATAGCTAACCATGACATGTTTTTTGGGTATATTTTTTGATTAAATTTTGCCAAAAATTGACCAAGTAAGTCCTCGTTAGTATAGTGGTGAGTATCCCCGCCTGTCACGTGGGAGACCGGGGTTCAATTCCCCGACGGGGAGTTTTGAACTTTTAATCTCTTTTATGTGTGCTGTTTCACGTTGTTTTATTGAGATAACAAAAATGCCTTATCCAAATAGAATCCAGGGTTTATGTCAACTTGAAAAAAAGCTTGCATGTAAGTTTCATGGCCAGTGCTACAAGTACAGTTTGCGAGGTCCCCATGACCTGGCTTTAGGTATATTTATCAAAGTAATAAATAGTTATTCAATACACTGCTAGGTTAGAGCAGGAGAATAGACTTTAGAGTGCTATGCATTGCAAGAGTAAAATTATGTTATCAAAATTACTGACTTTTCATTTGCCAAATAATAGGTTAAATATTTCTTTAGGGTTTTAAATTAGCTTGAAAAAATGTAGCATATAATCTCTTTGGCCAATGACATACACATTTCGATAGCTAACCATGACATGTTTTTTGGGTATATTTTTTGATCATATTTTGCCAAAATTTGACCAAGTAAGTCTTCATTAGTATAGTGTGAAGTATCCCCGCCTGACCTGCGGGAGACCGGGGTTTGATTTCTCGACTTGGAGTTTTTTACTTTTAATCTCTGTTTTTGCATGCTGTTTCACTTTGTTTCATTGAGATAACAAAAATGCCTTATCTAAATTGAATCCAGGGTTTATGTCAACTTGAAAAAATCTTGCATGTAAGCTTCATGCTACAAGTACAATTTGTGAGGTCACCATGACCTGGTTTTGGGTATATTTATCAAAGTAATAAATAGTGATTCAATACACTGCTTGGTTAGAGCAGGAGAAAAGACTTTAGAGTGCTATGCATTGCAAGAGTAAAATTATGTTGTCAATATTAGTGACTTTTCATTTGCCAAATAATAGGTTAAATATTTCTATAGGGTTTTAAATTAGCTTGAAAAAATGTAGCATATAATCTCTTTGGCCAATGACATACAAATTTCGTTAGCTAACCATGACATGTTTTTTGGGTATATTTTTTGATCATACTTTGCCAAAAATTGTCCAAGTAAGTCCTCGTTAGTATAGTGGTGAGTATCCCCGTCTGTCACGCGGGAGACCTGGGTTCAATTCCCCGACTGGGAGTTTTGAACTTTTAATCTCTTTTATGTGTGCTGTTTCAAGTTGTTTCATTGAGATAACAAAAATGCCTTATCCAAATTGAATCCAGGGTTTATGCCAACTTGAAAAAAAGCTTGCATGTAAGCTTCATGGCCAGTGCTACAAGTACAGTTTGCGAGGTCCCCAAGACCTGGCTTTAGGTATATTTATTAAAGTAATAAATAGTTATTCAATACACTGCTTGGTTAGAGCAGGAGAATAGACTTTAGAGTGCTATGCATTGCAAGAGTAAAATTATGTTGTCAAAATTACTGACTTTTCATTTGCCAAATAATAGGTTCAATATTTCTTTATGGTTTTAAATTAGCTTGAAAAAATTTAGCATATAATCTCTTTGGCCAATGACATACACATTTCGATAGCTAACCATGACATGTTTTTTGGGTATATTTTTTGATCATATTTTGCCAAAAATTGACCAAGTAAGTCCTCGTTTGTATAGTGTGAAGTATCCCGCCTGACAAGCGAGAGACCGGGGTTTGATTTCTCGACGGGGAGTTTTGAACTTTCAATCGCTTTTTTTGCATTCTGCTTCACTTTGTTTCATTGAGATAACAAAAATGCCTTATTTAAATTGAATCCAGGGTTTATGTCAACTTGAAAAAATCTTGCATGTAAGCTTCATGGCCAGTGCTACAAGTACAATTTGTGAGGTCACCATGACCTGGTTTTGGGTATATTTATCAAAGTAATAAATAGTGATTCAATACACTGCTTGGTTAGAGCAGGAGAAAAGACTTTAGAGTGCTATGCATTGCAAGAGTAAAATTATCTTGTCAATATTATTGACTTTTCATTTGCCAAATAATAGGTTAAATATTTCTTTAGGGTTTTAAATTAGCTTGAAAAAATGTAGCATATAATCTCTTTGGCCAATGACATTCAAATTTCGATAGCTAACCATGACATGTTTTTTGGGTATATTTTTTGATCATATTTTGGCCAAAAATTGACCAAGTAAGTCCTCGTTAGTATAGTGTGAAGTGTCTCCGCCTGTCATGCGGGAGCTGGGGTTCAATTCCCCAACGGGGAGTTTTGAAATTTTAATCTCTGTTTTTTGCATGCTGTTTCACTTTGTTTCATTGAGATAACAAAAATGCCTTATCTAAATTGAATCCAGGGATTATGTCAACTTGAAAAAAATCTTGCATGTAAGCTTCATGGCCAGTGCTACAAGTAGAATTTACGAGGTCCCCATGACCTGGATTTGGGTATATTTATCAAAGTAATAAATAGTGATTCAATACACTGCTTGGTTAGAGCAGGAGAAAAGACTTTAGAGTGCTATGCATTGCAAGAGTAAAATTATCTTGTCAATATTACTGACTTTTCATTTTCCAAATAATAGGTTAAATATTTCTTTAGGGTTTTAAATTAGCTTGAAAAAATGTAGCATATAATCTCTTTGGCCAATGGCATACACATTTCGATAGCTAACCATGACATGTTTTTTGGGTATATTTTTTGATTAAATTTTGCCAAAAATTGATCAAGTAAGTCCTCTTTAGTATAGTGGTGAGTATCCCTGCCTGTTACGCGGGAGACCGGGGTGCAATTCCCCGACAGGGAGTTTAGAACTTTTAATCTCTTTTATGTGTGCTGTTTCACGTTGTTTTATTGAGATAACAAAAATGCCTTATCCAAATTGAATCCAGGGTTGATGTCAACTTGAAAAAAAGCTTGCATGTAAGTTTCATGGCCAGTGCTACAAGTACAGTTTGCGAGGTCCCCATTACCTGGCTTTAGGTATATTTATCAAAGTAATAAATAGTTATTCAATACACTGCTAGGTTAGAGCAGGAGAATAGACTTTAGAGTGCTATGCATTGCAAGAGTAAAATTATGTTATCAAAATTACTGACATTTCATTTGCCAAATAATAGGTAAAATATTTCTTTAGGGTTTTAAATTAGCTTGAAAAAATGTAGCATATAATCTCTTTGGCCAATGACATACACATTTCGATAGCTGACCATGACATGTTTTTTGGATATATTTTTTGATCATATTTTGCCAAAAATTGACCAAGTAAGTCCTCATTAGTATAGTGTGAAGTATCCCCGCCTGACCTGCGGAAGACCGGGGTATGATTTCTCGACTGGGAGTTTTGAACTTTTAATCTCTGTTTTTGCATGCTGTTTCCATTTGTTTCATTGAGATAACAAAAATGCCTTATCTAAATTGAATCCAGGGTTTATGTCAACTTGAAAAAATCTTGCATGTAAGCTTCATGGCCAGTGCTACAAGTAGAATTTACGAGGTCCCCATGACCTGGTTTTGGGTATATTTATCAAAGTAATAAATAGTGATTCAATACACTGCTAGGTTAGATAGCTAACCATGACATGTTTTTTGGTATATTTTTTGATCATATTCTGCCAAATATTGACCAAGTAAGTCCTTGTTAGTATAGTGTGAAGTATCCCCACCTGACCTTTACTTGGTCAATTTTGCCAAGATTTGACCAAGTAAATCCTCGTTAGTATAGTGGTGAGTTTCCCCACCTGTCATGCGGGAGACCGGGGTTCAATTCCCCGACGGGTAGTTTTGAACTTTTAATCTCTTTTATGTGTGCTGTTTCTCGTTGTTTCATTGAGATAACATGATTACGTCAACTTGAAAAAAATCTTGCATGTAAGCTTCATGGCAAGTGCTACAAGTAGAATTTACGAGGTCCCCATGACCTGGATTTGGGTATATTTATCAAAGTAATAAATAGTGATTCAATACACTGCTAGGTTAGAGCAGGAGAAAAGACTTTAGAGTGCTATGCATTGCAAGAGTAAAATTATCTTGTCAATATTACTGACTTTTCATTTTCCAAATAATAGGTTAAATATTTCTTTAGGGTTTTAAATTAGCTTGAAAAAATGTAGCATATAATCTCTTTGGCCAATGGCATACACATTTCGATAGCTAACCATGACATGTTTTTTGGGTATATTTTTTGATCAAATTTTGCCAAAAATTGACCAAGTAAATCCTCGTTAGTATAGTGGTGAGTTTCCCCGCCTGTCATGCGGGAGACCGGGGTTCAATTCCCCGACGGGAAGTTTTGAACTTTTAATCTCTTTTATGTGTGCTGTTTCACGTTGTTTCATTGAGATAACAAAAATGCCTTATCCAAATAGAATCCAGGGTTTATGTCAACTTGAAAAAAATCTTGCATGTAAGTTTCATGGCCAGTGCTACAAGTACAGTTTGCGAGGTCCCCATGACCTGGCTTTAGGTATATTTATCAAAGTAATAAATAGTTATTCAATACACTGCTAGGTTAGAGCAGGAGAATAGACTTTAGAGTGCTATGCATTGCAAGAGTAAAATTATGTTATCAAAATTACTGACTTTTCATTTGCCAAATAATAGGTTAAATATTTCATTAGGGTTTTAAATTAGCTTGAAAAAATGTAGCATATAATCACTTTGGCCAATGACATACACATTTCGATAGCTAACCATGACATGTTTTTTGGGTATATTTTTTGATCACATTTTGCCAAAAATTGACCAAGTAAGTCCTCGTTAGTATAGTGGTGAGTTTCCCCGCCTGTGACGCGGGAGACCGGGGTTCAATTCCCCGACGGGGAGTTTTGAACTTTTAATCTCTTTTATGTGTGCTGTTTCACGTTGTTTCATTGAGATAACAAAAATGCCTTATCCAAATTGAATCCAGGGTTTATGTCAACTTGAAAAAAATCTTGCATGTAAGTTTCATGGCCAGTGCTACAAGTACAGTTTGCGAGGTCCCCATGACCTGGCTTTAGGTATATTTATCAAAGTAATAAATAGTTATTCAATACACTACTAGGTTAGAGCAGGAGAATAGACTTTAGAGTGCTATGCATTGCAAGAGTAAAATTATGTTATCAAAATTACTGACTTTTCATTTGCCAAATAATAGGATAAATATTTCTTTAGGGTTTTAAATTAGCTTGAAAAAATGTAGCATATAATCTCTTTGGCCAATGACATACACATTTCGATAGCTAACCATGACATGTTTTTTGGGTATATTTTTTGATCATATTTTGCCAAAAATTGACCAAGTAAGTCCTCGTTAGTATAGTGTGAAGTATCCCCGCCTGACCTGCGGGAGACCGGGGTTTGATTTCTCGACTGGGAGTTTTGAACTTTTAATCTCTTTTTTTGCATGCTGTTTCACTTTGTTTCATTGAGATAACAAAAATGCCTTATCTAAATTGAATCCAGGGATTATGTCAACTTGAAAAAAATCTTGCATGTAAGCTTCATGGCAAGTGCTACAAGTAGAATTTACGAGGTCCCCATGACCTGGATTTGGGTATATTTATCAAAGTAATAAATAGTGATTCAATACACTGCTTGGTTAGAGCAGGAGAAAAGACTTTAGAGTGTTATGCATTGCAAGAGTAAAATTAGCTTGTCAATATTACTGACTTTTCATTTTCCAAATAATAGGTTAAATATTTCTTTAGGGTTTTAAATTAGCTTGAAAAAATGTAGCATATAATCTCTTTGGCCAATGGCATACACATTTCGATAGCTAACCATGACATGTTTTTTGGGTATATTTTTTGTTCAAATTTTGCCAAAAATTGACCAAGTAAGTCCTTGTTAGTATAGTGGTGAGTTTCCCCGCCTGTCACGCGGAAGACCGGGGTTCAATTCCCCGACGGGGAGTTTTGAACTTTTAATCTCTTTTATGTGTGCTGTTTCACGTTGTTTCATTGAGATAATAAAAATGCCTTATCCAAATTTAATCCAGGGTTAATGTCAACTTGAAAAAAATCTTGCATGTAAGTTTCATGGCCAGTGCTACAAGTACAGTTTGCGAGGTCCCCATGACCTGGCTTTAGGTATATTTATCAAAGTAATAAATAATTATTCAATACACTGCTAGGTTAGAGCAGGAGAATAGACTTTAGAGTGCTATGCATTGCAATAGTAAAATTATGTTATCAAAATTACTGACTTTTCATTTGCCAAATAATAGGTTAAATATTTCTTTAGGGTTTTAAATTAGCTTGAAAAAATGTAGCATATAATCTCTTTGGCCAATGGCATACACATTTCGATAGCTAACCATGACATGTTTTTTGGGTATATTTTTTGACCAAATTTTTCCAAAAATTGACCAAGTAAGTCCTCGTTAGTATAGTGGTGAGTTTCCCCGCCTGTCACGCGGGAGACCGGGGTTCAATTCCCCGACGGGGAGTTTTGAACTTTTAATCTCTTTTATGTGTGCTGTTTCACGTTGTTTCATTGAGATAACAAAAATGCCTTATCCAAATAGAATCCAGGGATTATGTCAACTTGAAAAAAATCTTGCAAGTAAGTTTCATGGCCAGTGCTACAAGTACAGTTTGCGAGGTCCCCATGACCTGGCTTTAGGTATATTTATCAAAGTAATAAATAGTTATTCAATACACTGCTAGGTTAGAGCAGGAGAATAGACTTTAGAGTGCTATGCAATGCAAGAGTAAAATTATGTTATCAAAATTACAGACTTTTCATTTGCCAAATAATAGGTTAAATATTTCTTTAGGGTTTTAAATTAGCTTGAAAAAATGTAGCATATAATCACTTTGGCCAATGACATACACATTTCGATAGCTAACCATGACATGTTTTTTGGGTATATTTTTTGATCAAATTTTGCCAAAAATTGACCAAGTAAGTCCTCGTTAGTATAGTGGTGAGTTTCCCCGCCTGTCAAGCGGGAGACCGGGGTTGAATTCCCCAACGGGGAGTTTTGAACTTTTAATCTCTTTTATGTGTGCTGTTTCACGTTGTTTCATTGAGATAACAAAAATGCCTTATCCAAATTGAATCCAGGGTTTATGTCAACTTGAAAAAAATCTTGCATGTAAGTTTCATGGCCAGTGCTACAAGTACAGTTTGCGAGGTCCCCATGACCTGGCTTTAGGTATATTTATCAAAGTAATAAATAGTTATTCAATACACTGCTAGGTTAGAGCAGGAGAATAGACTTTAGAGTGCTATGCATTGCAAGAGTAAAATTATGTTATCAAAATTACTGACTTTTCATTTGCCAAATAATAGGTTAAATATTTCTTTAGGGTTTTAAATTAGCTTGAAAAAATGTAGCATATAATCTCTTTGGCCAATGACATACACATTTCGATAGCTGACCATGACATGTTTTTTGGATATATTTTTTGATCATATTTTGCCAAAAATTGACCAAGTAAGTCCTCGTTAGTATAGTGGTGAGTTTCCCCGCCTGTCAAGCGGGAGACCGGGGTTCAATTCCCCGACAGGGAGTTTTGAACTTTTAATCTCTTTTATGTGTGCTGTTTCACGTTGTTTCATTGAGATAACAAAAATGCCTTATCCAAATAGAATCCAGGGTTTATGTCAACTTGAAAAAAATCTTGCATGAAAGTTACATGGCCAGTGCTACAAGTACAGTTTGCGAGGTCCCCATGACCTGGCTTTAGGTATATTTATCAAAGTAATAAATAGTTATTCAATACACTGCTAGGTTAGAGCAGGAGAATAGACTTTAGAGTGATATGCATTGCAAGAGTAAAATTATGTTATCAAAATTACTGACTTTTCATTTGCCAAATAATAGGTTAAATATTTCTTTAGGGTTTTAAATTAGCTTGAAAAAATGTAGCATATAATCTCTTTGGCCAATGACATACACATTTCGATAGGTAACCATGACATATTTTTTGGGTATATTTTTTGATCATATTTTGCCAAAAATTGACCAAGTAAGTCCTCGTTAGTATAGTGTGAAGTATCCCCGCCTGACCTGCGGGAGACCGGGGTTTGATTTCTTGACTGGGAGTTTTGAACTTTTAATCTCTTTTTTTGCATGCTGTTTCACTTTGTTTCATTGAGATAACAAAAATGCCTTATCTAAATTGAATCCAGGGATTATGTCAACTTGAAAAAAATCTTGCATGTAAGCTTCATGGCAAGTGCTACAAGTAGAATTTACGAGGTCCCCATGACCTGGATTTGGGTATATTTATCAAAGTAATAAATAGTGATTCAATACACTGCTTGGTTAGAGCAGGAGAAAAGACTTTAGAGTGCTATGCATTGCAAGAGTAAAATTATCTTGTCAATATTACTGACTTTTCATTTTCCAAATAATAGGTTAAATATTTCTTTAGGGTTTTAAATTAGCTTGAAAAAATGTAGCATATAATCTCTTTGGCCAATGGCATACACATTTCGATAGCTAACCATGACATGTTTTTTGGGTATATTTTTTGATCAAATTTTGCCAAAAATTGACCAAGTAAGTCCTCGTTAGTATAGTGGTGAGTTTCCCCACCTGTCATGCGGGAGACCGGGGTTTGATTTCTCGACTGGGAGTTTTGAACTTTTAATCTCTTTTTTTGCATGCTGTTTCACTTTGTTTCATTGAGATAACAAAAATGCCTTATCTAAATTGAATCCAGGGATTATGTCAACTTGAAAAAAATCTTGCATGTAAGCTTCATGGCAAGTGCTACAAGTAGAATTTACGAGGTCCCCATGACCTGGATTTGGGTATATTTATCAAAGTAATAAATAGTGATTCAATACACTGCTTGGTTAGAGCAGGAGAAAAGACTTTAGAGTGCTATGCATTGCAAGAGTAAAATTATCTTGTCAATATTACTGACTTTTCATTTTCCAAATAATAGGTTAAATATTTCTTTAGGGTTTTAAATTAGCTTGAAAAAATGTAGCATATAATCTCTTTGGCCAATGGCATACACATTTCGATAGCTAACCATGACATGTTTTTTGGGTATATTTTTTGATCAAATTTTGCCAAAAATTGACCAAGTAAGTCCTCGTTAGTATAGTGGTGAGTTTCCCCACCTGTCAAGCGGGAGACCGGGGTTCAATTCCCCAACGGGGAGTTTTGAACTTTTAATCTCTTTTATGTGTGCTGTTTCACGTTGTTTCATTGAGATAACAAAAATGCCTTATCCAAATTGAATCCAGGGTTTATGTCAACTTGAAAAAAATCTTGCATGTAAGTTTCATGGCCAGTGCTACAAGTACAGTTTGTGAGGTCCCCATGACCTGGCTTTAGGTATATTTATCAAAGTAATAAATAGTTATTCAATACACTGCTAGGTTAGAGCAGGAGAATAGACTTTAGAGTGCTATGCATTGCAAGAGTAAAATTATGTTATCAAAATTACTGACTTTTCATTTGCCAAATAATAGGTTAAATATTTCTTTAGGGTTTTAAATTAGCTTGAAAAAATGTAGCATATAATCTCTTTGGCCAATGACATACACATTTCGATAGCTGACCATGACATGTTTTTTGGATATATTTTTTGATCATATTTTGCCAAAAATTGACCAAGTAAGTCCTCGTTAGTATAGTGGTGAGTTTCCCTGCCTGTCAAGCGGGAGACCGGGGTTCAATTCCCCGACGGGGAGTTTTGAATTTTTAATCTCTTTTATGTGTGCTGTTTCACGTTGTTTCATTGAGATAACAAAAATGCCTTATCCAAATAGAATCCAGGGTTTATGTCAACTTGAAAAAAATCTTGCATGTAAGTTACATGGCCAGTGCTACAAGTACAGTTTGCGAGGTCCCCATGACCTGGCTTTAGGTATATTTATCAAAGTAATAAATAGTTATTCAATACACTGCTAGGTTAGAGCAGGAGAATAGACTTTAGAGTGCTATGCATTGCAAGAGTAAAATTATGTTATCAAAATTACTGACTTTTCATTTGCCAAATAATAGGTTAAATATTTCTTTAGGGTTTTAAATTAGCTTGAAAAAATGTAGCATATAATCACTTTGGCCAATGACATACACATTTCGATAGCTAACCATGACATGTTTTTTGGGTATATTTTTTGATCAAATTTTGCCAAAAATTGACCAAGTAAGTCCTCGTTAGTATAGTGGTGAGTTTCCCCGCCTGTCAAGCGGGAGACCGGGGTTGAATTCCCCAACGGGGAGTTTTGAACTTTTAATCTCTTTTATGTGTGCTGTTTCACGTTGTTTCATTGAGATAATAAAAATGCCTTATCCAAATTGAATCCAGGGTTTATGTCAACTTGAATAAAATCTTGCATGTAAGTTTCATGGCCAGTGCTACAAGTACAGTTTGTGAGGTCCCCATGACCTGGCATTAGGTATATTTATCAAAGTAATAAATAGTTATTCAATACACTGCTAGGTTAGAGCAGGAGAATAGACTTTAGAGTGCTATGCATTGCAAGAGTAAAATTATGTTATCAAAATTACAGACTTTTCATTTGCCAAATAATAGGTTAAATATTTCTATAGGGTTTTAAATTAGCTTGAAAAAATGTAGCATATAATCTCTTTGGCCAATGACACACAAATTTCGATAGCTAACCATGACATGTTTTTTGGTATATTTTTTGATCATATTTTGCCAAAAATTGACCAAGTAAGTCCTCGTTAGTATAGTGTGAAGTATCCCCGCCTGACCTGCAGAGGACCGGGGTTTGATTTCTCGACTGGGAGTTTTGAACTTTCTATCGCTTTTTTTTGCAAGCTGTTTCACTTTGTTTCATTGAGATAACAAAAATGCCTTATCTAAATTGAATCCAGGGATAATGTCAACTTGAAAAAAATCTTGCATGTAAGTTTCATGGCCAGTGCTACAAGTACAGTTTGTGAGGTCCCCATGACCTGGCATTAGGTATATTTATCAAAGTAATAAATAGTTATTCAATACACTGCTAGGTTAGAGCAGGAGAATAGACTTTAGAGTGCTATGCATTGCAAGAGTAAAATTATGTTATCAAAATTACTGACTTTTCATTTGCAAAATAATAGGTTAAATATTTCTTTAGGGTTTTAAATTAGCTTGAAAAAATGTAGCATATAATCCCTTTGGCCAATGACATACACATTTCGATAGCTAACCATGACATGTTTTTTGGGTATATTTTTTGATCATATTTTGCCAAAAATTGACCAAGTAAGTCCTCGTTAGTATAGTGTGAAGTATCCCCGCCTGACCTGCGGGAGACCGGGGTTTGATTTCTCGACTGGGAGATTTGAACTTTTAATCTCTTTTCTTGCATGCTGTTTCACTTTGTTTCATTGAGATAACAAAAATGCCTTATCTAAATTGAATCCAGGGATTATGTCAACTTGAAAAAATCTTGCATGTAAGCTTCATGGCCAGTGCTACAAGTAGAATTTACGAGGTCCCCATGACCTGGTTTTGGGTATATTTATCAAAGTAATAAATAGTGATTCAAAACACTGCTTGGTTAGAGCAGGAGAAAAGACTTTAGAGTGCTATGCATTGCAAGAGTAAAATTATGTTGTCAATATTACAGACTTTTCATTTTCCAAATAATAGGTTAAATATTTCTTTAGGGTTTTAAATTAGCTTGAAAAAATGTAGCATATAATCTCTTTGGCCAATGACATACAAATTTCGATAGCTAACCATGACATGTTTTTTGGGTATATTTTTTGATCATATTTTGCCAAAATTGACCAAGTAAGTCCTCGTTAGTATAGTGTGAAGTGTCTCCGCCTGTCATGCTGGAGCTGGGGTTCAATTCCCCGACGGGGAGTTTTGAACTTTTAATCTCTGTTTTTTGCATGCTGTTTCACTTTGTTTCATTGAGATAACAAAAATGCCTTATCTAAATTGAATCCAGGGATTAGGTCAACTTGAAAAAAATCTTGCATGTAAGCTTCATGGCCAGTGCTACAAGTAGAATTTACGAGGTCCCCATGACCTGGTTTTGGGTATATTTATCAAAGTAATAAATAGTGATTCAATAGACTGCTTGGTTAGAGCAGGAGAAAAGACTTTAGAGTGCTATGCATTGCAAGAGTAAAATTATGTTGTCAATATTACTGACTTTTCATTTTCCAAATAATAGGTTAAATATTTCTTTAGGGTTTTAAATTAGCTTGAAAAAATGTAGCATATAATCTCTTTGGCCAATGGCATACACATTTCGATAGCTAACCATGACATGTTTTTTGGGTATATTTTTTGATCAAATTTTGCCAAAAATTGACCAACTAAGTCCTCGTTAATATAGTGGTGAGTATCCCCGCCTGTCACGCGGGAGACCGGGGTTCAATTCCCCGATGGGGAGTTTTGAACTTTTAATCTCTTTTATGTGTGCTGTTTCACATTGTTTCATTGAGATAACAAAAATGCCTTATCCAAATTGAATCCAGGGTTTTTGTCAACTTGAAAAAAAGCTTGCATGTAAGCTTCATGGCCAGTGCTACTAGTACTGTTTGCGAGGTCCCCATGACCTGGCTTTAGGTATATTTATTAAAGTAATAAATAGTTATTCAATACACTGCTTGGTTAGAGCAGGAGAATAGACTTTTGAGTGCTATGCATTGCAAGAGTAAAATTATGTTGTCAAAATTACTGACTTTTCATTTGCCAAATAATAGGTT
This sequence comes from Taudactylus pleione, assembly GCA_031769625.1. Lineage (NCBI taxonomy): Eukaryota > Metazoa > Chordata > Amphibia > Anura > Myobatrachidae > Taudactylus > Taudactylus pleione. The sequence continues at coordinate 15,156,353 of JAUIMM010000116.1, read as the reverse complement.
CAATATTTCTTTAGGGTTTTAAATTAGCTTGAAAAAATGTAGCATATAATCTCTTTGGCCAGTGACATACACATTTCGATAGCTAACCATGACATGTTTTTTGGGTATATTTTTTGATCATATTTTGCCAAAAATTGACCAAGTAAGTCCTCGTTAGTATAGTGTGAAGTATCCCCGCCTGACCTGCGGGAGACCAGGGTTTGATTTCTCGACTGGGAGTTTTGAACTTTCAATCGCTTTTTTTGCATGCTGCTTCACTTTGTTTCATTGAGATAACAAAAATGCCTTATCTAAATTGAATCCAGGGTTTATGTCAACTTGAAAAAATCTTGCATGTAAGCTTCATGGCCAGTGCTACAAGTACAATTTCTGAGGTCACCATGACCTGGTTTTGGGTATATTTATCAAAGTAATAAATAGTGATTCAATACACTGCTAGGTTAGATAGCTAACCATGACATGTTTTTTGGTATATTTTTTGATCATATTCTGCCAAATATTGACCAAGTAAGTCCTTGTTAGTATAGTGTGAAGTATCCCCGCCTGACCTTTACTTGGTCAATTTTGCCAAGAATTGACCAAGTAAATCCTCGTTAGTATAGTGGTGAGTTTCCCCACCTGTCATGCGGGAGACCGGGGTTCAATTCCCCGACGGGGAGTTTTGAACTTTTAATCTCTTTTATGTGTGCTGTTTCACGTTGTTTCATTGAGATAACAAAAATGCCTTATCCAAATTGAATCCAGGGTTTATGTCAACTTGAAAAAAATCTTGCATGTAAGTTTCATGGCCAGTGCTACAAGTACAGTTTGCGAGGTCCCCATGACCTGGCTTTAGGTATATTTATCAAAGTAATAAATAGTTGTTCAATACACTACTAGGTTAGAGCAGGAGAATAGACTTTAGAGTGCTATGCATTGCAAGAGTAAAATTATGTTATCAAAATTACTGACTTTTCATTTGCCAAATAATAGGTTAAATATTTCTTTAGGGTTTTAAATTAGCTTGAAAAAATGTAGCATATAATCTCTTTGGCCAATGACATACACATTTCGATAGCTAACCATGACATGTTTTTTGGGTATATTTTTTGATCATATTTTGCCAAAAATTGACCAAGTAAGTCCTCGTTAGTATAGTGTGAAGTATCCCCGCCTGACCTGCGGGAGACCGGGGTTTGATTTCTCGACTGGGAGTTTTGAACTTTTAATCTCTTTTTTTACATGCTGTTTCACTTTGTTTCATTGAGATAACAAAAATGCCTTATCTAAATTGAATCCAGGGATTATGTCAACTTGAAAAAAATCTTGCATGTAAGCTTCATGGCAAGTGCTACAAGTAGAATTTACGAGGTCCCCATGACCTGGATTTGGGTATATTTATCAAAGTAATAAATAGTGATTCAATACACTGCTTGGTTAGAGCAGGAGAAAAGACTTTAGAGTGTTATGCATTGCAAGAGTAAAATTAGCTTGTCAATATTACTGACTTTTCATTTTCCAAATAATAGGTTAAATATTTCTTTAGGGTTTTAAATTAGCTTGAAAAAATGTAGCATATAATCTCTTTGGCCAATGGCATACACATTTCGATAGCTAACCATGACATGTTTTTTGGGTATATTTTTTGTTCAAATTTTGCCAAAAATTGACCAAGTAAGTCCTTGTTAGTATAGTGGTGAGTTTCCCCGCCTGTCACGCGGAAGACCGGGGTTCAATTCCCCGACGGGGAGTTTTGAACTTTTAATCTCTTTTATGTGTGCTGTTTCACGTTGTTTCATTGAGATAACAAAAATGCCTTATCCAAATTGAATCCAGGGTTAATGTCAACTTGAAAAAAATCTTGCATGTAAGTTTCATGGAAAGTGCTACAAGTACAGTTTGCGAGGTCCCCATGACCTGGCTTTAGGTATATTTATCAAAGTAATAAATAATTATTCAATACACTGCTAGGTTAGAGCAGGAGAATAGACTTTAGAGTGCTATGCATTGCAATAGTAAAATTATGTTATCAAAATTACTGACTTTTCATTTGCCAAATAATAGGTTAAATATTTCTTTAGGGTTTTAAATTAGCTTGAAAAAATGTAGCATATAATCTCTTTGGCCAATGGCATACACATTTCGATAGCTAACCATGACATGTTTTTTGGGTATATTTTTTGACCAAATTTTTCCAAAAATGGACCAAGTAAGTTCTCGTTAGTATAGTGGTGAGTTTCCCTGCCTGTCACGCGGGAGACCGGGGTTCAATTCCCCGACGGGGAGTTTTGAACTTTTAATCTCTTTTATGTGTGCTGTTTCACGTTGTTTCATTGAGATAACAAAAATGCCTTATCCAAATAGAATCCAGGGTTTATGTCAACTTGAAAAAAATCTTGCATGTAAGTTTCATGGCCAGTGCTACAAGTACAGTTTGCGAGGTCCCCATGACCTGGCTTTAGGTATATTTATCAAAGTAATAAATAGTTATTCAATACACTGCTAGGTTAGAGCAGGAGAATAAACTTTAGAGTGCTATTGCATTGCAAGAGTAAAATTATGTTATCAAAATTACAGACTTTTCATTTGCCAAATAATAGGTTAAATATTTCTTTAGGGTTTTAAATTAGCTTGAAAAAATGTAGCATATAATCACTTTGGCCAATGACATACACATTTCGATAGCTAACCATGACATGTTTTTTGGGTATATTTTTTGATCAAATTTTGCCAAAAGTTGACCAAGTAAGTCCTCGTTAGTATAGTGGTGAGTTTCCCCGCCTGTCATGCGGGAGACCGGGGTTCAATTCCCCGACGGGGAGTTTTGAACTTTTAATCTCTTTTCTGTGTGCTGTTTCACGTTGTTTCATTGAGATAATAAAAATGCCTTATCCAAATTGAATCCAGGGTTTATGTCAACTTGAAAAAAATCTTGCATGTAAGTTTCATGGTCAGTGCTACAAGTACAGTTTGTGAGGTCCCCATGACCTGGCTTTAGGTATATTTATCAAAGTAATAAATAGTTATTCAATACACTGCTAGGTTAGAGCAGGAGAATAGACTTTAGAGTGCTATGCATTGCAAGAGTAAAATTATGTTATCAAAATTACTGACTTTTCATTTGCCAAATAATAGGTTAAATATTTCTTTAGGGTTTTAAATTAGCTTGAAAAAATGTAGCATATAATCTCTTTGGCCAATGACATACACATTTCGATAGCTAACCATGACATGTTTTTTTGGTATATTTTTGGATCATATTTTGCCAAAAATTGACCAAGTAAGTCCTCGTTAGTATAGTGTGAAGTATCCCTGCCTGACCTGCGGGAGACCGGGGTTTGATTTCTCGACTGGGAGTTTTGAACTTTTAATCTCTTTTTTTGCATGCTGTTTCACTTTGTTTCATTGAGATAACAAAAATGCCTTATCTAAATTGAATCCAGGGATTATGTCAACTTGAAAAAAATCTTGCATGTAAGCTTCATGGCAAGTGCTACAAGTAGAATTTACGAGGTCCCCATGACCTGGATTTGGGTATATTTATCAAAGTAATAAATAGTGATTCAATACACTGCTTGGTTAGAGCAGGAGAAAAGACTTTAGAGTGCTATGCATTGCAAGAGTAAAATTATCTTGTCAATATTACTGACTTTTCATTTTCCAAATAATAGGTTAAATATTTCTTTAGGGTTATAAATTAGCTTGAAAAAATGTAGCATATAATCTCTTTGGCCAATGGCATACACATTTCGATAGCTAACCATGACATGTTTTTTGGGTATATTTTTTGATCAGATTTTGCCAAAAATTGACAAAGTAAGTCCTCGTTAGTATAGTGGTGAGTTTCCCCGCCTGTCAAGCGGGAGACCGGGGTTCAATTCCCCAACGGGGAGTTTTGAACTTTTAATCTCTTTTATGTGTGCTGTTTCATGTTGTTTCATTGAGATAACAAAAATGCCTTATCCAAATTGAATCCAGGGTTTATGTCAACTTGAAAAAAATCTTGCATGTAAGTTTCATGGCCAGTGCTACAAGTACAGTTTGTGAGGTCCCCATGACCTGGCTTTAGGTATATTTATCAAAGTAATAAATAGTTATTCAATACACTGCTAGGTTAGAGCAGGAGAATAGACTTTAGAGTGCTATGCATTGCAAGAGTAAAATTATGTTATCAAAATTACTGACTTTTCATTTGCCAAATAATAGGTTAAATATTTCTTTAGGGTTTTAAATTAGCTTGAAAAAATGTAGCATATAATCTCTTTGGCCAATGACATACACATTTCGATAGCTAACCATGACATGTTTTTTTGGTATATTTTTGGATCATATTTTGCCAAAAATTGACCAAGTAAGTCCTCGTTAGTATAGTGTGAAGTATCCCTGCCTGACCTGCGGGAGACCGGGGTTTGATTTCTCGACTGGGAGTTTTGAACTTTTAATCTCTTTTTTTGCATGCTGTTTCACTTTGTTTCATTGAGATAACAAAAATGCCTTATCTAAATTGAATCCAGGGATTATGTCAACTTGAAAAAAATCTTGCATGTAAGCTTCATGGCAAGTGCTACAAGTAGAATTTACGAGGTCCCCATGACCTGGATTTGGGTATATTTATCAAAGTAATAAATAGTGATTCAATACACTGCTTGGTTAGAGCAGGAGAAAAGACTTTAGAGTGCTATGCATTGCAAGAGTAAAATTATCTTGTCAATATTACTGACTTTTCATTTTCCAAATAATAGGTTAAATATTTCTTTAGGGTTATAAATTAGCTTGAAAAAATGTAGCATATAATCTCTTTGGCCAATGGCATACACATTTCGATAGCTAACCATGACATGTTTTTTGGGTATATTTTTTGATCAGATTTTGCCAAAAATTGACAAAGTAAGTCCTCGTTAGTATAGTGGTGAGTTTCCCCGCCTGTCAAGCGGGAGACCGGGGTTCAATTCCCCAACGGGGAGTTTTGAACTTTTAATCTCTTTTATGTGTGCTGTTTCACGTTGTTTCATTGAGATAACAAAAATGCCTTATCCAAATTGAATCCAGGGTTTATGTCAACTTGAAAAAAATCTTGCATGTAAGTTTCATGGCCAGTGCTACAAGTACAGTTTGCGAGGTCCCCATGACCTGGCTTTAGGTATATTTATCAAAGTAATAAATAGTTATTCAATACACTGCTAGGTTAGAGCAGGAGAATAGACTTTAGAGTGCTATGCATTGCAAGAGTAAAATTATGTTATCAAAATTACTGACTTTTCATTTGCCAAATAATAGGTTAAATATTTCTTTAGGGTTTTAAATTAGCTTGAAAAAATGTAGCATATAATCACTTTGGCCAATGACATACACATTTCGATAGCTAACCATGACATGTTTTTTGGGTATATTTTTTGATCAAATTTTGCCAAAAATTGACCAAGTAAGTCCTCGTTAGTATAGTGGTGAGTTTCCCTGCCTGTCAAGCGGGAGACCGGGGTTGAATTACCCAACGGGGAGTTTTGAACTTTTAATCTCTTTTATGTGTGCTGTTTCACGTTGTTTCATTGAGATAACAAAAATGCCTTATCCAAATTGAATCCAGGGTTTATGTCAACTTGAAAAAAATCTTGCATGTAAGTTTCATGGCCAGTGCTACAAGTACAGTTTGCGAGGTCCCCATGACCTGGCTTTATGTATATTTATCAAAGTAATAAATAGTTATTCAATACACTGCTAGGTTAGAGCAGGAGAATAGACTTTAGAGTGCTATGCATTGCAAGAGTAAAATTATGTTATCAAAATTACTGACTTTTCATTTGCCAAATAAAAGGTTAAATATTTCTTTAGGGTTTTAAATTAGCTTGAAAAAATTTAGCATATAATCTCTTTCGCCAATGACATACACATTTCGATAGCTAACCATGACATGTTTTTTGGTATAATTTTTGATCATATTTTGCCAAAAATTGACCAAGTAAGTCCTTGTTAGTATAGTGTGAAGTATCCCCGCCTGACCTGCGGGAGACCGGGGTTTGATTTCTCGACTGGGAGTTTTGAACTTTCAATCGCTTTTTTTGCATGCTGTTTCACTTCGTTTCATTCAGATAACAAAAATGCCTTATCTAAATTGAATCCAGGGTTTATGTCAACTTGAAAAACTCTTGCATGTAAGCTTCATGCTACAAGTACAATTTGTGAGGTCACCATGACCTGGTTTTGGGTATATTTATCAAAGTAATAAACAGTGATTCAATACACTGCTTGGTTAGAGCAGGAGAAAAGACTTTAGAGTGCTATGCATTGCAAGAGTAAAATTATGTTGTCAATATTAGTGACTTTTCATTTGCCAAATAATAGGTTAAATATTTCTATAGGGTTTTAAATTAGCTTGAAAAAATGTAGCATATAATCTCTTTGGCCAATGACATACAAATTTCAATAGCTAACCATGACATGTTTTTTGGGTATATTTTTTGATCAAATTTTGCCAAAAATTGACAAAGTAAGTCCTCGTTAGTATAGTGGTGAGTTTCCCCGCCTGTCAAGCGGGAGACCGGGGTTCAATTCCCCAACGGGGAGTTTTGAACTTTTAATCTCTTTTATGTGTGCTGTTTCACGTTGTTTCATTGAGATAACAAAAATGCCTTATCCAAATTGAATCCAGGGTTTATGTCAACTTGAAAAAAATCTTGCATGTAAGTTTCATGGCCAGTGCTACAAGTACAGTTTGCGAGGTCCCCATGACCTGGCTTTAGGTATATTTATCAAAGTAATAAATAGTTATTCAATACACTGCTAGGTTAGAGCAGGAGAATAGACTTTAGAGTGCTATGCATTGCAAGAGTAAAATTATGTTATCAAAATTACTGACTTTTCATTTGCCAAATAATAGGTTAAATATTTCTTTAGGGTTTTAAATTAGCTTGAAAAAATGTAGCATATAATCACTTTGGCCAATGACATACACATTTCGATAGCTAACCATGACATGTTTTTTGGGTATATTTTTTGATCAAATTTTGCCAAAAATTGACCAAGTAAGTCCTCGTTAGTATAATGGTGAGTTTCCCTGCCTGTCAAGCGGGAGACCGGGGTTGAATTCCCCAACGGGGAGTTTTGAACTTTTAATCTCTTTTATGTGTGCTGTTTCACGTTGTTTCATTGAGATAACAAAAATGCCTTATCCAAATTGAATCCAGGGTTTATGTCAACTTGAAAAAAATCTTGCATGTAAGTTTCATGGCCAGTGCTACAAGTACAGTTTGCGAGGTCCCCATGACCTGGCTTTATGTATATTTATCAAAGTAATAAATAGTTATTCAATACACTGCTAGGTTAGAGCAGGAGAATAGACTTTAGAGTGCTATGCATTGCAAGAGTAAAATTATGTTATCAAAATTACTGACTTTTCATTTGCCAAATAAAAGGTTAAATATTTCTTTAGGGTTTTAAATTAGCTTGAAAAAATTTAGCATATAATCTCTTTGGCCAATGACATACACATTTCGATAGCTAACCATGACATGTTTTTTGGTATAATTTTTGATCATATTTTGCCAAAAATTGACCAAGTAAGTCCTTGTTAGTATAGTGTGAAGTATCCCCGCCTGACCTGCGGGAAACCGGGGTTTGATTTCTCGATTGGGAGTTTTGAACTTTCAATCGCTTTTTTTGCATGCTGTTTCACTTCGTTTCATTCAGATAACAAAAATGCCTTATCTAAATTGAATCCAGGGTTTATGTCAACTTGAAAAACTCTTGCATGTAAGCTTCATGCTACAAGTACAATTTGTGAGGTCACCATGACCTGGTTTTGGGTATATTTATCAAAGTAATAAACAGTGATTCAATACACTGCTTGGTTAGAGCAGGAGAAAAGACTTTAGAGTGCTATGCATTGCAAGAGTAAAATTATGTTGTCAATATTAGTGACTTTTCATTTGCCAAATAATAGGTTAAATATTTCTATAGGGTTTTAAATTAGCTTGAAAAAATGTAGCATATAATCTCTTTGGCCAATGACATACAAATTTCAATAGCTAACCATGACATGTTTTTTGGGTATATTTTTTGATCATATTTTGCCAAAAATTGTCCAAGTAAGTCCTCGTTAGTATAGTGTGAAGTGTCTCCGCCTGTCATGCGGGAGCTGGGGTTCAATTCCCTGATGGGAGTTTTGAACTTTTAATCTCTGTTTTTTGCATGCTGTTTCACTTTGTTTCATTGAAATAACAAAAATGCCTTATCTAAATTGAATCCAGGGTTTATGTCAACTTGAAAAAAATCTTGCATGTAAGCTTCATGGCCAGTGCTACAAGTAGAATTTACGAGGTCCCCATGACCTGGTTTTGGGTATATTTATCAAAGTAATAAATAGTGATTCAATACACTGCTTGGTTAGAGCAGGAGAAAAGACTTTAGAGTGCTATGCGTTGCAAGAGTAAAATTATGTTGTCAATATTACTGACTTTTCATTTTCCAAATAATAGGTTAAATATTTCTTTAGGGTTTTAAATTAGCTTGAAAAAATGTAGCATATAATCTCTTTGGCCAATGGCATACACATTTCGATAGCTAACCATGACATGTTTTTTGGGTATATTTTTTGATCAAATTTTGCCAAAAACTGTCTAAGTAAGTCCTCGTTAGTATAGTGGTGAGTATCCCCGCCTGTCACGCGGGAGACCGGGGTTCAATTCCCCAACGGGGAGTTTTGAACTTTTAATCTCTTTTATGTGTGCTGTTTCACGTTGTTTCATTGAGATAACAAAAATGCCTTATCCAAATTGAATCAAGGGTTTATGTCAACTTGAAAAAAAGCTTGCATGTAAGCTTCATGGCCAGTGCTACAAGTACAGTTTGCGAGGTCCCCATGACCTGGCTTTAGGTATATTTATCAAAGTAATAAATAGTTATTCAATACACTGCTTGGTTAGAGCAGGAGAATAGGCTTTAGAGTGCTATGCATTGCAAGAGTAAAATTATGTTGTCAAAATTACAGACTTTTTCATTTGCCAAATAATAGGTTCAATATTTCTTTAGGGTTTTAAATTAGCTTGAAAAAATGTAGCATATAATCCTCTTTGGCAAATGACATACACATTTCGATAGCTAACCATGACATGTTTTTTTGGTATATTATTTGATCATATTTTGCCAAATATTGACCAAGTAAGTCCTTGTTAGTATAGTGTGAAGTATCCCCGCCTGACCTGCGGGAGACCGGGGTTTGATTTCTCGACTGGGAGTTTTGAACTTTCAATCGCTTTTTTTTGCATGCTGTTTCACTTCGTTTCATTCAGATAACAAAAATGCCTTATCTAAATTGAATCCAGGGTTTATGTCAACTTGAAAAACTCTTGCATGTAAGCTTCATGCTACAAGTACAATTTGTGAGGTCACCATGACCTGGTTTTGGGTATATTTATCAAAGTAATAAACAGTGATTCAATACACTGCTTGGTTAGAGCAGGAGAAAAGACTTTAGAGTGCTATGCATTGCAAGAGTAAAATTATGTTGTCAATATTAGTGACTTTTCATTTGCCAAATAATAGGTTAAATATTTCTATAGGGTTTTAAATTAGCTTGAAAAAATGTAGCATATAATCTCTTTGGCCAATGACATACAAATTTCAATAGCTAACCATGACATGTTTTTTGGGTATATTTTTTGATCAAATTTTGCCAAAAATTGACAAAGTAAGTCCTCGTTAGTATAGTGGTGAGTTTCCCCGCCTGTCAAGCGGGAGACCGGGGTTCAATTCCCCAACGGGGAGTTTTGAACTTTTAATCTCTTTTATGTGTGCTGTTTCACGTTGTTTCATTGAGATAACAAAAATGCCTTATCCAAATTGAATCCAGGGTTTATGTCAACTTGAAAAAAATCTTGCATGTAAGTTTCATGGCCAGTGCTACAAGTACAGTTTGCGAGGTCCCCATGACCTGGCTTTAGGTATATTTATCAAAGTAATAAATAGTTATTCAATACACTGCTAGGTTAGAGCAGGAGAATAGACTTTAGAGTGCTATGCATTGCAAGAGTAAAATTATGTTATCAAAATTACTGACTTTTCATTTGCCAAATAATAGGTTAAATATTTCTTTAGGGTTTTAAATTAGCTTGAAAAAATGTAGCATATAATCACTTTGGCCAATGACATACACATTTCGATAGCTAACCATGACATGTTTTTTGGGTATATTTTTTGATCAAATTTTGCCAAAAATTGACCAAGTAAGTCCTCGTTAGTATAGTGGTGAGTTTCCCTGCCTGTCAAGCGGGAGACCGGGGTTGAATTCCCCAACGGGGAGTTTTGAACTTTTAATCTCTTTTATGTGTGCTGTTTCACGTTGTTTCATTGAGATATCAAAAATGCCTTATCCAAATTGAATCCAGGGTTTATGTCAACTTGAAAAAAATCTTGCATGTAAGTTTCATGGCCAGTGCTACAAGTACAGTTTGCGAGGTCCCCATGACCTGGCTTTATGTATATTTATCAAAGTAATAAATAGTTATTCAATACACTGCTAGGTTAGAGCAGGAGAATAGACTTTAGAGTGCTATGCATTGCAAGAGTAAAATTATGTTATCAAAATTACTGACTTTTCATTTGCCAAATAAAAGGTTAAATATTTCTTTAGGGTTTTAAATTAGCTTGAAAAAATTTAGCATATAATCTCTTTGGCCAATGACATACACATTTCGATAGCTAACCATGACATGTTTTTTGGTATAATTTTTGATCATATTTTGCCAAAAATTGACCAAGTAAGTCCTTGTTAGTATAGTGTGAAGTATCCCCGCCTGACCTGCGGGAAACCGGGGTTTGATTTCTCGATTGGGAGTTTTGAACTTTCAATAGCTTTTTTTGCATGCTGTTTCACTTCGTTTCATTCAGATAACAAAAATGCCTTATCTAAATTGAATCCAGGGTTTATGTCAACTTGAAAAACTCTTGCATGTAAGCTTCATGCTACAAGTACAATTTGTGAGGTCACCATGACCTGGTTTTGGGTATATTTATCAAAGTAATAAACAGTGATTCAATACACTGCTTGGTTAGAGCAGGAGAAAAGACTTTAGAGTGCTATGCATTGCAAGAGTAAAATTATGTTGTCAATATTAGTGACTTTTCATTTGCCAAATAATAGGTTAAATATTTCTATAGGGTTTTAAATTAGCTTGAAAAAATGTAGCATATAATCTCTTTGGCCAATGACATACAAATTTCAATAGCTAACCATGACATGTTTTTTGGGTATATTTTTTGATCATATTTTGCCAAAAATTGTCCAAGTAAGTCCTCGTTAGTATAGTGTGAAGTGTCTCCGCCTGTCATGCGGGAGCTGGGGTTCAATTCCCTGATGGGGAGTTTTGAACTTTTAATCTCTGTTTTTTGCATGCTGTTTCACTTTGTTTCATTGAAATAACAAAAATGCCTTATCTAAATTGAATCCAGGGTTTATGTCAACTTGAAAAAAATCTTGCATGTAAGCTTCATGGCCAGTGCTACAAGTAGAATTTACGAGGTCCCCATGACCTGGTTTTGGGTATATTTATCAAAGTAATAAATAGTGATTCAATACACTGCTTGGTTAGAGCAGGAGAAAAGACTTTAGAGTGCTATGCGTTGCAAGAGTAAAATTATGTTGTCAATATTACTGACTTTTCATTTTCCAAATAATAGGTTAAATATTTCTTTAGGGTTTTAAATTAGCTTGAAAAAATGTAGCATATAATCTCTTTGGCCAATGGCATACACATTTCGATAGCTAACCATGACATGTTTTTTGGGTATATTTTTTGATCAAATTTTGCCAAAAACTGTCTAAGTAAGTCCTCGTTAGTATAGTGGTGAGTATCCCCGCCTGTCACGCGGGAGACCGGGGTTCAATTCCCCAACGGGGAGTTTTGAACTTTTAATCTCTTTTATGTGTGCTGTTTCACGTTGTTTCATTGAGATAACAAAAATGCCTTATCCAAATTGAATCAAGGGTTTATGTCAACTTGAAAAAAAAGCTTGCATGTAAGCTTCATGGCCAGTGCTACAAGTACAGTTTGCGAGGTCCCCATGACCTGGCTTTAGGTATATTTATCAAAGTAATAAATAGTTATTCAATACACTGCTTGGTTAGAGCAGGAGAATAGGCTTTAGAGTGCTATGCATTGCAAGAGTAAAATTATGTTGTCAAAATTACAGACTTTTCATTTGCCAAATAATAGGTTCAATATTTCTTTAGGGTTTTAAATTAGCTTGAAAAAATGTAGCATATAATCTCTTTGGCAAATGACATACACATTTCGATAGCTAACCATGACATGTTTTTTGGTATATTATTTGATCATATTTTGCCAAATATTGACCAAGTAAGTCCTTGTTAGTATAGTGTGAAGTATCCCCGCCTGACCTGCGGGAGACCGGGGTTTGATTTCTCGACTGGGAGTTTTGAACATTCAATCGCTTTTTTTGCATGCTGTTTCACTTTGTTTCATTGAGATAACAAAAATGCCTTATCTAAATTGAATCCAGGGTTTATGTCAACTTGAAAAAGTCTTGCATGTAAGCTTCATGCTACAAGTACAATTTGTGAGGTCACCATGACCTGTTTTTGGGTATATTTATCAAAGTAATAAACAGTGATTCAATACACTGCTTGGTTAGAGCAGGAGAAAAGACTTTAGAGTGCTATGCATTGCAAGAGTAAAATTATGTTGTCAATATTAGTGACTTTTCATTTGCCAAATAATAGGTTAAATATTTCTATAGGGTTTTAAATTAGCTTGAAAAAATGTAGCATATAATCTCTTTGGCCAATGACATACAAATTTCGATAGCTAACCATGACATGTTTTTTGGGTATATTTTTTGATCATATTTTGCCAAAAATTGTCCAAGTAAGTCCTCGTTAGTATAGTGTGAAGTGTCTCGGCCTGTCATGCGGGAGCTGGGGTTCAATTCCCCGACGGGGAGTTTTGAACTTTTAATCTCTGGTTTTTGCATGCTGTTTCACTTTGTTTCATTGAGATAACAAAAATGCCTTATCTAAATTGAATCCAAGGATTATGTGAACTTGAAAAAAATCTTGCATGTAAGCTTCATGGCCAGTGCTACAAGTAGAATTTAGGAGGTCCCCATGACCTGGTTTTGGGTATATTTATCAAAGTAATAAATAGTGATTCAATACACTGCTTGGTTAGAGCAGGAGAAAAGACTTTAGAGTGCTATGCATTGCAAGAGTAAAATTATGTTGTCAATATTACTGACTTTTCATTTTCCAAATAATAGGTTAAATATTTCTTTAGGGTTTTAAATTAGCTTGAAAAAATGTAGCATATAATCTCTTTGGCCAATGGCATACACATTTCGATAGCTAACCATGACATGTTTTTTGGGTATATTTTTTGATCAAATTTTGCCAAAAATTGACCAAGTAAGTCCTCGTTAGTATAGTGCTGAGTATGCCCGCCTGTCACACGGGAGACCGGGGTTCAATTCCGCGACGGGGAGTTTTGAACTTTTAATCTCTTTTATGTGTGCTGTTTCACGTTGTTTCATTGAGATAACAAAAATGCCTTATCCAAATTGAATCCAGGGTTTATGTCAACTTGAAAAAAAGCTTGCATGTAAGCTTCATGGCCAGTGCTACAAGTACAGTTTGCGAGGTCCCCATGACCTGGCTTTAGGTATATTTATCAAAGTAATAAATAGTTATTCAATACACTGCTTGGTTAGAGCAGGAGAATAGACTTTAGAGTTTTATGCATTGCAAGAGTCAAATTATGTTGTCAAAATTACTGACTTTTCATTTGCCAAATAATGGGTTCAATATTTCTTTAGGGTTTTAAATTAGCTTGAAAAAATGTAGCATATAATCTCTTTGGCCAATGACATACACATTTCGATAGCTAACCATGACATGTTTTTTGGGTATATTTTTTGATCATATTTTGCCAAAAATTGACCAAGTAAGTCCTCGTTAGTATAGTGTGAAGTATCCCCGCCTGACCTGCAGAGGACCGGGGTTTGATTTCTCGACTGGGAGTTTTGAACTTTCAATCACTTTTTTTGCATGCTGTTTCACTTTGTTTCATTGAGATAACAAAAATGCTTTATCTAAATTGAATCCAGGGTTTATGTCAACTTGAAAAAATCTTGCATGTAAGCTTCATGGCCAGTGCTACAAGTAGAATTTACGAGGTCCCCATGACCTGGTTTTCGGTATATTTATCAAAGTAATAAATAGTGATTCAATACACTGCTTGGTTAGAGCAGGAGAAAAGACTTTAGAGTGCTATGCATTGCAAGAGTAAAATTATGTTGTCAAAATTACTGACTTTTCATTTGCCAAATAATTGTTTAAATATTTCTTTAGGGTTTTAAATTAGCTTGAAAAAATGTAGCATATAATCTCTTTGGCCAATGACATACAAATTTCAATAGCTAACCATGACATGTTTTTTGGGTATATTTTTTGATCATATTTTGCCAAAAATTGACCAAGTAAGTCCTCGTTAGTATAGTGTGAAGTGTCTCCGCCTGTCATGCGGGAGCTGGGGTTCAATTCCCCGATGGGGAGTTTTGAACTTTTAATCTCTTTTTTTGCATGCTGTTTCACTTTGTTTCATTGAGATAACAAAAATGCCTTATCTAAATTGAATCCAGGGATTATGTCAACTTGAAAAAAATCTTGCATGTAAGCTTGATGGCCAGTGCTACAAGTAGAATTTAGGAGGTCCCCATGACCTGGTTTTGGGTATATTTATCAAAGTAATAAATAGTGATTCAATACACTGCTTGGTTAGAGCAGGAGAAAAGACTTTAGAGTGCTATGCATTGCAAGAGTAAAATTATGTTGTCAATATTACTGACTTTTCTTTTTCCAAATAATAGGTTAAATATTTCTTTAGGGTTTTAAATTAGCTTGAAAAAATGTAGCATATAATCTCTTTGGCCAATGGCATACACATTTCGATAGCTAACCATGACATGTTTTTTGGGTATATTTTTTGATCAAATTTTGCCAAAAATTGACCAAGTAAGTCCTCGTTAGTATATTGCTGAGTATGCCCGCCTGTCACGCGGGAGACCGGGGTTCAATTCCCCGACGGGGAGTTTTGAACTTTTAATCTCTTTTATGTGTGCTGTTTCACGTTGTTTCATTGAGATAACAAAAATGCCTTATCCAAATTGAATCCAGGGTTTATGTCAACTTGAAAAAAAGCTTGCATGTAAGCTTCATGGCCAGTGCTACAAGTACAGTTTGCGAGGTACCCATGACCTGGCT
The DNA here is from genome assembly GCA_031769625.1 of Taudactylus pleione. Taxonomy (NCBI): domain Eukaryota; kingdom Metazoa; phylum Chordata; class Amphibia; order Anura; family Myobatrachidae; genus Taudactylus; species Taudactylus pleione. The sequence goes on along the minus strand of JAUIMM010000116.1, from coordinate 15,141,106 downwards.
TTAGGTATATTTATCAAAGTAATAAATAGTTATTCAATACACTGCTTGGTTAGAGCAGGAGAATAGACTTTAGAGTTCTATGCATTGCAAGAGTCAAATTATGTTGTCAAAATTACTGACTTTTCATTTGCCAAATAATAGGTTCAATATTTCTTTAGGGTTTTAAATTAGCTTGAAAAATGTAGCATATAATCTCTTTGGCCAATGACATACACATTTCGATAGCTAACCATGACATTTTTTTGGGTATATTTTTTGATCATATTTTGCCAAAAATTGACCAAGTAAGTCCTCGTTAGTATAGTGTGAAGTATCCCCGCCTGACCTGCAGAGGACCGGGGTTTGATTTCTCGACTGGGAGTTTTGAACTTTCAATCACTTTTTTTGCATGCTGTTTCACTTTGTTTTTTTGAGATAACAAAAATGCCTTATCCAAATTGAATCCAGGGTTTATGTCAACTTGAAAAAAAGCTTGCATGTAAGCTTCATGGCCAGTGCTACAAGTACAGTTTGCGAGGTCCCCATGACCTGGTTTTGGGTATATTTATCAAAGTAATAAATAGTGATTCAATACACTGCTTGGTTAGAGCAGGAGAAAAGACTTTAGAGTGCTATGCATTGCAATAGTAAAATTATGTTGTCAAAATTACTGACTTTTCATTTGCCACATAATAGGTTAAATATTTCTTTAGGGTTTTAAATTAGCTTGAAAAAATGTAGCATATAATCTCTTTGGCCAATGACATACACATTTCGATAGCTAACCATGACATGTTTTTTGGGTATATTTTTGGATCATATTTTGCCAAAAATTGACCAAGAAAGTCCTCGTTAGTATAGTGTGAAGTATCCCCGCCTGACCTGCGGGAGACTGGGGTTTGATTTCTCGACTGGGAGTTTTGAACTTTCAATCGCATTTTTTGCATGCTGTTTCACTTTGTTTCATTGAGATAACAAAAATGCCTTATCTAAATTGAATCCAGGGATTATGTCAACTTGAAAAAAATCTTGCATGTAAGCATCATGGCCAGTGCTACAAGTAGAATTTAGGATGTCCCCATGACCTGGTTTTGGGTATATTTATCAAAGTAATAAATAGTGATTCAATACACTGCTTGGTTAGAGCAGGAGAAAAGACTTTAGAGTGCTATGCATTGCAAGAGTAAAATTATGTTGTCAATATTACTGACTTTTCATTTTCCAAATAATACGTTAAATATTTTTTTAGGGTTTTAAATTAGCTTGAAAAAATGTAGCATATAATCTCTTTGGCCAATGACATACACATTTCGAAAGCTAACCATGACATGTTTTTTGGGTATTTTTTTTGATCAAATTTTGCCAAAAATTGACCAAGTAATTCCTCGTTAGTATTGTGCTGAGTATCACCGCCTGTCATGCGGGAGACCGGGGTTCAATTCCCCGAAGGGGTGTTTTGAACTTTTAATCTCTTTTCTGTGTGCTGTTTCACGTTGTTTCATTGAGATAACAAAAATGCCTTATCCAAATTGAATCCAGGGTTTATGTCAACTTGAAAAAAATCTTGCATGTAAGCTTCATGGCAAGTGCTACAAGTACAGTTTGCAAGGTCCCCATGACCTGGCTTTAGGTATATTTATCAAAGTAATAAATAGTTATTCAATACACTGCTTGGTTAGAGCAGGAGAATAGACTTTAGAGTGCTATGCATTGCAAGAGTAAAATTATGTTGTCAATATTACTGACTTTTCATTTTCCAAATAATAGGTTAAATATTTCTTTAGGGTTTTAAATTAGCTTGAAAAAATGTAGCATATAATCTATTTGGCCAATTACATACAAATTTCGATAGCTAACCATGACATGTTTTTTGGGTATATTTTTTGATATTATTTTGCCAAAAATTTAACAAGTAAGTCCTCGTTAGTATAGTGTGAAGTGTTTCCACCTGTCATGCGGGAGGCTGGGGTTCAATTCCCCGACGGGGAGTTTTGAACTTTTAATCTATTTTTTTTGCATGCTGTTTCACTTTGTTTCATTGAGATAACAAAAATGCCTTATCTAAATTGAATCCAGGGATTATGTCAACTTGAAAAAAATCTTGCATGTAAGCTTCATGGCCAGTGCTACAAGTAGAATTTACGAGGTCCCCATGACCTGGTTTTGGGTATATTTATCAAAGTAATAAATAGTGATTCAATAAACTGCTTGGTTAGAGCAGGAGAAAAGACTTTAGAGTGCTATGCATTGCAAGAGTAAAATTATGTTGTCAATATTACTGACTTTTCATTTTCCAAATAATAGGTTCAATATTTCTTTAGGGTTTTAAATTAGCTTGAAAAATTGTAGCATATAATCTCTTTGGCCAATGACATACACTTTTCGATAGCTAACCATGACTTGTTTTTTGGGTATATTTTTTGATCATATTTTGCCAAAAATTGACCAAGTAAGTCCTCGTTAGTATAGTGTGAAGTATCCCCGCCTGACCTGCAGAGGACCGGGGTTTGATTGCTCGACTGGGAGTTTTGAACTTTCAATCACTTTTTTTGCATGCTTTTTCACTTTGTTTCATTGAGATAACAAAAATGCCTTATCTAAATTGAATCCAGGGTTTATGTCAACTTGAAAAAATCTTGCAAGTAAGCTTCATGGCCAGTGTTACAAGTAGAATTTACGAGGTCCCCATGACCTGGTTTTGGGTATATTTATCAAAGTAATAAATAGTGATTCAATACACTGCTTGGTTAGAGCAGGAGAAAAGACTTTAGAGTGCTATGCATTGCAAGAGTAAAATTATGTTGTCAAAATTACTGTCTTTTCATTTGCCAAATAAAAGTTTAAATATTTCTTTAGGGTTTTAAATTATCTTGAAAAAATGTAGCATATAATCTCTTTGGCCAATGACATACAAATTTCGATAGCTAACCATGACATGTTTTTTGAGTATATTTTTTGATCATATTTTGCCAAAAATTGACCAAGTAAGTCCTCGTTAGTATAGTGTGAAGTGTCTCCGCCTGTCATGCGGGAACTGGGGTTCAATTCACCGATGGGGAGTTTTGAACTTTTAATCTCTTTTTTTGCATGCTGTTTCACTTTGTTTCATTGAGATAACAAAAATGCCTTATCTAAATTGAATCCAGGGATTATGTCAACTTGAAAAAAATCTTGCATGTAAGCTTCATGGCCAGTGCTACAAGTAGAATTTAGGAGGTCCCCATGACCTTGTTTTTATGTATATTTATCAAAGTAATAAATAGTGATTCAATACACTGCTTGGTTAGAGCAGGAGAAAAGACTTTAGAGTGCTATGCATTGCAAGAGTAAAATTATTTTGTCAATATTACTGACTTTTCATTTTCCAAATAATAGGTTCAATATTTCTTTAGGGTTTTAAATTAGCTTGAAAAATTGTAGCATATAATCTCTTTGGCCAATGACATACACTTTTCGATAGCTAACCATGACTTGTTTTTTGGGTATATTTTTTGATCATATTTTGCCAAAAATTGACCAAGTAAGTCCTCGTTAGTATAGTGTGAAGTATCCCCGCCTGACCTGCAGAGGACCGGGGTTTGATTGCTCGACTGGGAGTTTTGAACTTTCAATCACTTTTTTTGCATGCTTTTTCACTTTGTTTCATTGAGATAACAAAAATGCCTTATCTAAATTGAATCCAGGGTTTATGTCAACTTGAAAAAATCTTGCAAGTAAGCTTCATGGCCAGTGTTACAAGTAGAATTTACGAGGTCCCCATGACCTGGTTTTGGGTATATTTATCAAAGTAATAAATAGTGATTCAATACACTGCTTGGTTAGAGCAGGAGAAAAGACTTTAGAGTGCTATGCATTGCAAGAGTAAAATTATGTTGTCAAAATTACTGTCTTTTCATTTGCCAAATAATAGTTTAAATATTTCTTTAGGGTTTTAAATTATCTTGAAAAAATGTAGCATATAATCTCTTTGGCCAATGACATACAAATTTCGATAGCTAACCATGACATGTTTTTTGAGTATATTTTTTGATCATATTTTGCCAAAAATTGACCAAGTAAGTCCTCGTTAGTATAGTGTGAAGTGTCTCCGCCTGTCATGCGGGAACTGGGGTTCAATTCACCGATGGGGAGTTTTGAACTTTTAATCTCTTTTTTTGCATGCTGTTTCACTTTGTTTCATTGAGATAACAAAAATGCCTTATCTAAATTGAATCCAGGGATTATGTCATCTTGAAAAAAATCTTGCATGTAAGCTTCATGGCCAGTGCTACAAGTAGAATTTAGGAGGTCCCCATGACCTTGTTTTTATGTATATTTATCAAAGTAATAAATAGTGATTCAATACACTGCTTGGTTAGAGCAGGAGAAAAGACTTTAGAGTGCTATGCATTGCAAGAGTAAAATTATGTTGTCAATATTACTGACTTTTCATTTTCCAACTAATACGTTAAATATTTCTTTAGGGTTTTAAATTAGCTTGAAAAAATGTAGCATATAATCTCTTTGGCCAATGACATACACATTTCGAAAGCTAACCATGACATGTTTTTTGGGTATATTTTTTGATATTATTTTGCCAAAAATTGAACAAGTAAGTCCTCGTTAGTATAGTGTGAAGTGTTTCCACCTGTCATGCGGGAGGCTGGGGTTCAATTCCCCGAAGGGGAGTTTTGAACTTTTAATCTATTTTTTTTGCATGCTGTTTCACTTTGTTTCATTGAGATAACAAAAATGCCTTATCTAAATTGAATCCAGGGTTTATGTCAACTTGAAAAAATCTTGCATGTAAGCTTCATGGCCAGTGCTACAAGTAGAATTTACGAGTTCCCCATGACCTGGTTTTGGGTATATTTATCAAAGTAATAAATAGTGATTCAATACACTGCTTGGTTAGAGCAGGAGAAAAGACTTTAGAGTGCTATGCATTGCAAGAGTAAAATTATGTTGTCAAAATTACTGTCTTTTCATTTGCCAAATAATAGTTTAAATATTTCTTTAGGGTTTTAAATTAGCTTGAAAAAATGTAGCATATAATCTCTTTGGCCAATGACATACAAATTTCGATAGCTAACCATGACATGTTTTTTGGGTATATTTTTTGATCATATTTTGCCAAAAATTGACCAAGTAAGTCCTCGTTAGTATAGTGTGAAGTGTCTCCGCCTGTCATGCGGGAGCTGGGGTTCAATTCCCCAATGGGGAGTTTTGAACTTTTAATCTCTTTTTTTGCATGCTGTTTCACTTTGTTTCATTGAGATAACAAAAATGCCTTATCCAAATTGAATCCAGGGATTATATCAACTTGAAAAAAATCTTGCATGTAAGCTTCATGGCCAGTGCTACAAGTAGAATTTAGGAGGTCCCCATGACCTTGTTTTGGGTATATTTATCAAAGTAATAAATAGTGATTCAATACACTGCTTGGTTAGAGCAGGAGAAAAGACTTTAGAGTGCTATGCATTGCAAGAGTAAAATTATGTTGTCAATATTACTGACTTTTCTTTTTCCAAATAATAGGTTAAATATTTCTTTAGGGTTTTAAATTAGCTTGAAAAAATGTAGCATATAATCTCTTTGGCCAATGGCATACACATTTTGATAGCTAACCATGACATGTTTTTTGGGTATATTTTTTGATCAAATTTTGCCAAAAATTGACCAAGTATGTCCTCGTTAGTATAGTGTGAAGTATCCCCGCCTGACCTGCTGGAGACCGGGGTTTGATTTCTCGACTGGGAGTTTTGAACTTTCAATCGTTTTTTTTGCATGCTGTTTCACTTTGTTTCATTGAGATAACAAAAATGCCTTATCTTAATTGAATCCAGGGTTTATGTCAACTTGAAAAAATCTTGCATGTAAGCTTCATGGCCAGTGCTACAAGTACAATTTGTGAGGTCACCATGACCTGGTTTTGGGTATATTTATCAAAGTAATAAATAGTGATTCAATACACTGCTTGGTTAGAGCAGGAGAAAAGACTTTAGAGTGCTATGCATTGCAAGAGTAAAATTTTGTTGTCAATATTACTGACTTTTCATTTGCCAAATAATAGGTTAAATATTTCTTTAGGGTTTTAAATTAGCTTGAAAAAATGTAGCATATAATCTCTTTGGCCAATGATATAAACATTTCGTAAGCTAACCATGACATGTTTTTTGGGTATATTTTTTGATCAAATTTTGCCAAAAATTGACCAAGTAAGTCCTCGTTAGTATAGTGTGAAGAATCCTCGCCTGACCTGCAGAGGACCGGGGTTCAATTCCCCGACGGGGAGTTTTGATCTTTTAATCTCTTTTATGTGTGCTGTTTCACATTGTTTCATTGAGATAACAAAAATGCCTTATCCAAATTGAATCCAGGGTTTATGTCAACTTGAAAAAAATCTTGCATGTATGCTTCATGGCCAGTGCTACAAGTACAGTTTGCAAGGTCCCCATGACCTGGCTTTAGGTATATTTATCAAAGTAATAAATAGTTATTCAATAAACTGCTTGGTTAGAGAAGGAGAATAGACTTTAGAGTGCTATGCATTGCAAGAGTAAAATTATGTTGTCAATATTACTGACTTTTCATTTGCCAAATAATAGGTTAAATATTTCTTTAGGGTTTTAAATTAGCTTTAAAAAATGTAGCATATAATCTCTTTGGCCAATGACATACAAATTTCGATAGCTAACCATGACATGTTTTTTGGGTATATTTTTTGATCATATTTTGCCAAAAATTGACCAAGTAAGTCCTCGTTAGTATAGTGTGAAGTGTTGACTCCTGTCATGCGGGAGGCTGGGGTTCAATTCCCCGACGGGGAGTTTTGAACTTTTAATCTATTTTTTTGGAATGCTGTTTCACTTTGTTTCATTGAGATAACAAAAATGCCTTATCTAAATTGAATCCAGGGATTATGTCAACTTGAAAAAAATCTTGCATGTAAGCTTCAAGGCCAGTGCTACAAGTAGAATTTACGAGGTCCCCATGACCTGGTTTTGGGTATATTTATCAAAGTAATAAATAGTGATTCAATACACTGCTTGGTTAGAGCAGGAGAAAAGACTTTAGAGTGCTATGCATTGCAAGAGTAAAATTATGTTGTCAATATTACTGACTTTTCATTTTCCAAATAATAGGTTAAATATTTCTTTAGGGTTTTAAATTAGCTTGAAAAATTGTAGCATATAATCTCTTTGGCCAATGACATACACTTTTCGATAGCTAACCATGACTTGTTTTTTGGGTATATTTTTTGATCATATTTTGCCAAAAATTGACCAAGTAAGTCCTCGTTAGTATAGTGTGAAGTAACCCCGCCTGACCTGCAGAGGACCGGGGTTTGATTTCTCGACTGGGAGTTTTGAACTTTCAATCACTTTTTTTGCATGCTGTTTCACTTTGTTTCATTGAAATAACAAAAATGCCTTATCTAAATTGAATCCAGGGTTTATGTCAACTTGAAAAAATCTTGCAAGTAAGCTTCATGGCCAGTGCTACAAGTAGAATTTACGAGGTCCCCATGACCTGGTTTTGGGTATATTTATCAAAGTAATAAATAGTGATTCAATACACTGCTTGGTTAGAGCAGGAGAAAAGACTTTAGAGTGCTATGCATTGCAAGAGTAAAATTATGTTGTCAAAATTACTGTCTTTTCATTTGCCAAATAATAGTTTAAATATTTCTTTAGGGTTTTAAATTAGCTTGAAAAAATGTAGCATATAATCTCTTTGGCCAATGACATACAAATTTCGATAGCTAACCATGACATGTTTTTTGGGTATATTTTTTGATCATATTTTGCCAAAAATTGACCAAGTAAGTCCTCGTTAGTATAGTGTGAAGTGTCTCCGCCTGTCATGCGGGAGCTGGGGTCCAATTCCCCGATGGGGAGTTTTGAACTTTTAATCTCTTTTTTTGCATGCTGTTTCACTTTGTTTCATTGAGATAACAAAAATGCCTTATCTATATTGAATCCAGGGATTATGTCAACTTGAAAAAAATCTTGCATGTAAGCTTCATGGCCAGTGCTACAAGTAGAATTTAGGAGGTCCCCATTACCTGGTTTTGGGTATATTTATCAAAGTAATAAATAGTGATTCAATACACTGCTTGGTTAGAGCAGGAGAAAAGACTTTAGAGTGCTATGCATTGCAAGAGTAAAATTATGTTGTCAATATTACTGACTTTTCTTTTTCCAAATAATAGGTTAAATATTTCTTTAGGGTTTTAAATTAGCTTGAAAAAATGTAGCATATAATCTCTTTGGCCAATGGCATACACATTTCGATAGCTAACCATGACATGTTTTTTGGGTATATTTTTTGATCAAATTTTGCCAAAAATTGACCAAGTAAGTCCTCGTTAGTATAGTGTGAAGTATCCCCGCCTGACCTGCGGGAGACCGGGGTTTGATTTCTCGACTGGGAGTTTTGAACTTTCAATCGCTTTTTTTGCATGCTGTTTCACTTTGTTTCATTGAGATAACAAAAATGCCTTATCTAAATTGAATCCAGGGTTTATGTGAACTTGGAAAAATCTTGCAAGTAAGCTTCATGGCCAGTGCTACAAGTAGAATTTACGAGGTCCCCATGACCTGGTTTTGGGTATATTTATCAAAGTAATAAATAGTGATTCAATACACTGCTTGGTTAGAGCAGGAGAAAAGACTTTAGAGTGCTATGCATTGCAAGAGTAAAATTATGTTGTCAAAATTACTGTTTTTTCATTTGCCAAATAATAGTTTAAATATTTCTTTAGGGTTTTAAATTAGCTTGAAAAAATGTAGCATATAATCTCTTTGGCCAATGACATACAAATTTCGATAGCTAACCATGACATGTTTTTTGGGTATATTTTTTGATCATATTTTGCCAAAAATTGACCAAGTAAGTCCTCGTTAGTATAGTGTGAAGTGTCTCCGCCTGTCATGCGGGAGCTGGGGTTCAATTCCCCGATGGGGAGTTTTGAACTTTTAATCTCTTTTTTTGCATGCTGTTTCACTTTGTTTCATTGAGATAACAAAAATGCCTTATCTAAATTGAATCCAGGGATTATGTCAACTTGAAAAAAATCTTGCATGTAAGCTTCATGGCCAGTGCTACAAGTAGAAATTAGGAGGTCCCCATGACCTGGTTTTGGGTATATTTATCAAAGTAATAAATAGTGATTCAATACACTGCTTGGTTAGAGCAGGAGAAAAGACTTTAGAGTGCTATGCATTGCAAGAGTAAAATTATGTTGTCAATATTACTGACTTTTCTTTTTCCAAATAATAGGTTAAATATTTCTTTAGGGTTTTAAATTAGCTTGAAAAAATGTAGCATATAATCTCTTTGGCCAATGGCATACACATTTCGATAGCTAACCATGACATGTTTTTTGGGTATATTTTTTGATCAAATTTTGCCAAAAATTGACCAAGTAAGTCCTCGTTAGTATAGTGCTGAGTATCCCCGCCTGTCACGCGGGAGACCGGGGTTCAGTTCCCCGACGGGGAGTTTTGAACTTTTAATCTCTTTTATGTGTGCTGTTTCACGTTGTTTCATTGAGATAACAAAAATGCCTTATCCAAATTGAATCCAGGGTTTATGTCAACTTGAAAAAAAGCTTGCATGTAAGCTTCATGGCCAGTGCTACAAGTATAGTTTGCGAGGTCCCCATGACCTGGTTTTGGGTATATTTATCAAAGTAATAAATAGTGATTCAATACACTGCTTGGTTAGAGCAGGAGAAAAGACTTTAGAGTGCCTTGCATTGCAAGAGTAAAATTATATTGTCAATATTACTGACTTTTCATTTTCCAAATAATACGTTAAATATTTCTTTAGGGTTTTAAATTAGCTTGAAAAAATGTAGCATATAATCTCTTTGGCCAATGACATACATATTTCGATAGCTAACCATGACATGTTTTTTGGGTATATTTTTTGATATTATTTTGCCAAAAATTGACCAAGTAAGTCCTCTTTAGTATAGTGTGAAGTGTTTCCACCTGTCATGCGGGAGGCTGGGGTTCAATTCCCCGACGGGGAGTTTTGAACTTTTAATCTCTTTTTTTTGCATGCTGTTTCACTTTGTTTCATTGAGATAACAAAAATGCCTTATCTAAATTGAATCCAGGGATTATGTCAACTTGAAAAAAATCTTGCATGTAAGCTTCATGGCCAGTGCTACAAGTAGAATTTACGAGGTCCCCATGACCTGGTTGTGGGTACATTTATCAAAGTAATAAATAGTGATTCAATACACTGCTTGGTTAGAGCAGGAGAAAAGACTTTAGAGTGCTATGCATTGCAAGAGTAAAATTATGTTGTCAATATTACTGACTTTTCATTTTCCAAATAATAGGTTAAATATTTCTTTAGGGTTTTAAATTAGCTTGAAAAATTGTAGCATATAATATCTTTTTGGCCAATGACATACACTTTTCGATAGCTAACCATGACATATTTTTTGGGTATATTTTTTGATCATATTTTGCCAAAAATTGACCAAGTAAGTCCTCGTTAGTATAGTGTGAAGTATCCCCGCCTGACCTGCAGAGGACCGGGGTTTGATTTCTCGACTGGGAGTTTTGAACTTTCAATCACTTTTTTTGCATGCTGTTTCACTTTGTTTCATTGAGATAACAAAAATGCCTTATCTAAATTGAATCCAGGGTTTATGTCAACTTGAAAAAATCTTGCATGTAAGCTTCATGGCCAGTGCTACAAGTAGAATTTACGAGGTCCCCATGACTTGGTTTTGGGTATATTTATCAAAGTAATAAATAGTGATTCAATACACTGCTTGGATAGAGCAGGAGAAAAGACTTTAGAGTGCTATGCATTGCAAGAGTAAAATTATGTTGTCAATATTACTGACTTTTCATTTTCCAAATAATAGGTTAAATATTTCTTTAGGGTTTTAAAATAGCTTGAAAAAATGTAGCATATAATCTCTTTGGCCAATGACATACACATTTCGAAAGCTAACCATGACATGTTTTTTGGGTATATTTTTTGATCAAATTTTGCCAAAAATTGACCAAGTAAGTCCTAGTTAGTATAGTGGTGAGTATCCCCACCTGTCACGCGGGAGACCGGGGTTCAGTTCCCCGACGGGGAGTTTAGAACTTTTAATCTCTTTTATGTGTGCTGCTTCACGTTGTTTCATTGAGATAACAAAAATCCCTTATCCAAATTGAATCCAGGGTTTATGTCAACTTGAAAAAATCTTGCATGTAAGCTTCATGGCCAGTGCTACAAGTAGAATTTACGAGGTCCCCACGACCTGGTTTTGGGTATATTTATCAAAGTAATAAATAGTGATTCAATACACTGCTTGGTTAGAGCAGGAGAAAAGACTTTAGAGTGCTATGCATTGCAAGAGTAAAATTATGTTGTCAAAATTACTGACTTTTCATTTGCCAAATAATAGTTTAAATATTTCTTTAGGGTTTTAAATTAGCTTGAAAAAATGTAGCATATAATCTCTTTGGCCAATGACATACAAATTTCGATAGCTAACCATGACATGTTTTTTGGGTATATTTTTTGATCATATTTTGCCAAAAATTGACCAAGTAAGTCCTCGTTAGTATAGTGTGAAGTATCCCCGCCTGACCTGCAGAGGACCGGGGTTTGATTGCTCGACTGGGAGTTTTGAACTTTCAATCACTTTTTTTGCATGCTTTTTCACTTTGTTTCATTGAGATAACAAAAATGCCTTATCTAAATTGAATCCAGGGTTTATGTCAACTTGAAAAAATCTTGCAAGTAAGCTTCATGGCCAGTGTTACAAGTAGAATTTACGAGGTCCCCATGACCTGGTTTTGGGTATATTTATCAAAGTAATAAATAGTGATTCAATACACTGCTTGGTTAGAGCAGGAGAAAAGACTTTAGAGTGCTATGCATTGCAAGAGTAAAATTATGTTGTCAAAATTACTGTCTTTTCATTTGCCAAATAATAGTTTAAATATTTCTTTAGGGTTTTAAATTATCTTGAAAAAATGTAGCATATAACCTCTTTGGCCAATGACATACAAATTTCGATAGCTAACCATGACATGTTTTTTGAGTATATTTTTTGATCATATTTTGCCAAAAATTGACCAAGTAAGTCCTCGTTAGTATAGTGTGAAGTGTCTCCGCCTGTCATGCGGGAACTGGGGTTCAATTCACCGATGGGGAGTTTTGAACTTTTAATCTCTTTTTTTGCATGCTGTTTCACTTTGTTTTATTGAGATAACAAAAATGCCTTATCTAAATTGAATCCAGGGATTATGTCAACTTGAAAAAAATCTTGCATGTAAGCTTCATGGCCAGTGCTACAAGTAGAATTTAGGAGGTCCCCATGACCTTGTTTTTATGTATATTTATCAAAGTAATAAATAGTGATTCAATACACTGCTTGGTTAGAGCAGGAGAAAAGACTTTAGAGTGCTATGCATTGCAAGAGTAAAATTATGTTGTCAATATTACTGACTTTTCATTTTCCAAATAATAGGTTCAATATTTCTTTAGGGTTTTAAATTAGCTTGAAAAATTGTAGCATATAATCTCTTTGGCCAATGACATACACTTTTCGATAGCTAACCATGACTTGTTTTTTGGGTATATTTTTTGATCATATTTTGCCAAAAATTGACCAAGTAAGTCCTCGTTAGTATAGTGTGAAGTATCCCCACCTGACCTGCAGAGGACCAGGGTTTGATTGCTCGACTGGGAGTTTTGAACTTTCAATCACTTTTTTTGCATGCTTTTTCACTTTGTTTCATTGAGATAACAAAAATGCCTTATCTAAATTGAATCCAGGGTTTATGTCAACTTGAAAAAATCTTGCAAGTAAGCTTCATGGCCAGTGTTACAAGTAGAATTTACGAGGTCCCCATGACCTGGTTTTGGGTATATTTATCAAAGTAATAAATAGTGATTCAATACACTGCTTGGTTAGAGCAGGAGAAAAGACTTTAGAGTGCTATGCATTGCAAGAGTAAAATTATGTTGTCAAAATTACTGTCTTTTCATTTGCCAAATAATAGTTTAAATATTTCTTTAGGGTTTTAAATTATCTTGAAAAAATGTAGCATATAATCTCTTTGGCCAATGACATACAAATTTCGATAGCTAACCATGACATGTTTTTTGAGTATATTTTTTGATCATATTTTGCCAAAAATTGACCAAGTAAGTCCTCGTTAGTATAGTGTGAAGTGTCTCCGCCTGTCATGCGGGAACTGGGGTTCAATTCACCGATGGGGAGTTTTGAACTTTTAATCTCTTTTTTTGCATGCTGTTTCACTTTGTTTCATTGAGATAACAAAAATGCCTTATCTAAATTGAATCCAGGGATTATGTTAACTTGAAAAAAATATTGCATGTAAGCTTCATGGCCAGTGCTACAAGTAGAATTTAGGAGGTCCCCATGACCTTGTTTTTATGTATATTTATCAAAGTAATAAATAGTGATTCAATACACTGCTTGGTTAGAGCAGGAGAAAAGACTTTAGAGTGCTATGCATTGCAAGAGTAAAATTATGTTGTCAATATTACTGACTTTTCATTTTCCAACTAATACGTTAAATATTTCTTTAGGGTTTTAAATTAGCTTGAAAAAATGTAGCATATAATCTCTTTGGCCAATGACATACACATTTCGAAAGCTAACCATGACATGTTTTTTGGGTATATTTTTTGATATTATTTTGCCAAAAATTGAACAAGTAAGTCCTCGTTAGTATAGTGTGAAGTGTTTCCACCTGTCATGCGGGAGGCTGGGGTTCAATTCCCCGAAGGGGAGTTTTGAACTTTTAATCTATTTTTTTTGCATGCTGTTTCACTTTGTTTCATTGAGATAACAAAAATTCCTTATCTAAATTGAATCCAGGGTTTATGTCAACTTGAAAAAATCTTGCATGTAAGCTTCATGGCCAGTGCTACAAGTAGAATTTACGAGGTCCCCATGACCTGGTTTTGGGTATATTTATCAAAGTAATAAATAGTGATTCAATACACTGCTTGGTTAGAGCAGGAGAAAAGACTTTAGAGTGCTATGCATTGCAAGAGTAAAATTATGTTGTCAAAATTACTGTCTTTTCATTTGCCAAATAATAGTTTAAATATTTCTTTAGGGTTTTAAATTAGCTTGAAAAAATGTAGCATATAATCTCTTTGGCCAATGACATACAAATTTCGATAGCTAACCATGACATGTTTTTTGGGTATATTTTTTGATCACATTTTGCCAAAAATTGACCAAGTAAGTCCTCGTTAGTATAGTGTGAAGTGTCTCCGCCTGTCATGCGGGAGCTGGGGTTCAATTCCCCGATGGGGAGTTTTGAACTTTTAATCTCTTTTTTTGCATGCTGTTTCACTTTGTTTCATTGAGATAACAAAAATGCCTTATCCAAATTGAATCCAGGGATTATATCAACTTGAAAAAAATCTTGCATGTAAGCTTCATGGCCAGTGCTACAAGTAGAATTTAGGAGGTCCCCATGACCTTGTTTTGGGTATATTTATCAAAGTAATAAATAGTGATTCAATACACTGCTTGGTTAGAGCAGGAGAAAAGACTTTAGAGTGCTATGCATTGCAAGAGTAAAATTATGTTGTCAATATTACTGACTTTTCTTTTTCCAAATAATAGGTTAAATATTTCTTTAGGGTTTTAAATTAGCTTGAAAAAATGTAGCATATAATCTCTTTGGCCAATGGCATACACATTTTGATAGCTAACCATGACATGTTTTTTGGGTATATTTTTTGATCAAATTTTGCCAAAAATTGACCAAGTATGTCCTCGTTACTATAGTGTGAAGTATCCCCGCCTGACCTGCGGGAGACCGGGGTTTGATTTCTCGACTGGGAGTTTTGAACTTTCAATCGCTTTTTTTGCATGCTGTTTCACTTTGTTTCATTGAGATAACAAAAATGCCTTATCTTAATTGAATCCAGGGTTTATGTCAACTTGAAAAAATCTTGCATGTAAGCTTCATGGCCAGTGCTACAAGTACAATTTGTGAGGTCACCATGACCTGGTTTTGGGTATATTTATCAAAGTAATAAATAGTGATTCAATACACTGCTTGGTTAGAGCAGGAGAAAAGACTTTAGAGTGCTATGCATTGCAAGAGTAAAATTTTGTTGTCAATATTACTGACTTTTCATTTGCCAAATAATAGGTTAAATATTTCTTTAGGGTTTTAAATTAGCTTGAAAAAATGTAGCATATAATCTCTTTGGCCAATGATATAAACATTTCGTAAGCTAACCATGACATGTTTTTTGGGTATATTTTTTGATCAAATTTTGCCAAAAATTGACCAAGTAAGTCCTCGTTAGTATAGTGCTGAGTATCCCCGCCTGTCACGCGGGAGACCGGGTTTCAGTTCCCCGACGGGGAGTTTTGAACTTTTAATCTCTTTTATGTGTGCTGTTTCACATTGTTTCATTGAGATAACAAAAATGCCTTATCCAAATTGAATCCAGGGTTTATGTCAACTTGAAAAAAAGCTTGCATGTAAGCTTCATGGCCAGTGCTACAAGTACAGTTTGCGAGGTCCCCATGACCTGGTTTTGGGTATATTTATCAAAGTAATAAATAGTGATTCAATACACTGCTTGGTTAGAGCAGGAGAAAAGACTTTAGAGTGCCTTGCATTGCAAGAGTAAAATTATATTGTCAATATTACTGACTTTTCATTTTCCAAATAATACGTTAAATATTTATTTAGGGTTTTAAATTAGCTTGAAAAAATGTAGCATATAATCTCTTTGGCCAATGACATACAAATTTCGATAGCTAACCATGACATGTTTTTTGGGTATATTTTTTGATATTATTTTGCCAAAAATTGACCAAGTAAGTCCTCTTTAGTATAGTGTGAAGTGTTTCCACCTGTCATGCGGGAGGCTGGGGTTCAATTCCCCGACGGGGAGATTTGAACTTTTAATCTATTTTTTTTGCATGCTGTTTCACTTTGTTTCATTGAGATAACAAAAATGCCTTATCTAAATTGAATCCAGGGATTATGTCAACTTGAAAAAAATCTTGCATGTAAGCTTCATGGCCAGTGCTACAAGTAGAATTTACGAGGTCCCCATGACCTGGTTTTGGGTACATTAATCAAAGTAATAAATAGTGATTCAATACACTGCTTGGTTAGAGCAGGAGAAAAGACTTTAGAGTGCTATGCATTGCAAGAGTAAAATTATGTTGTCAATATTACTGACTTTTCATTTTCCAAATAATAGGTTAAATATTTCTTTAGGGTTTTAAATTAGCTTGAAAAATTGTAGCATATAATATCTTTTTGGCCAATGACATACACTTTTCGATAGCTAACCATGACATATTTTTTGGGTATATTTTTTGATCATATTTTGCCAAAAATTGACCAAGTAAGTCCTCGTTAGTATAGTGTGAAGTATCCCCGCCTGACCTGCAGAGGACCGGGGTTTGATTTCTCGACTGGGAGTTTTGAACTTTCAATCACTTTTTTTGCATGCTGTTTCACTTTGTTTCATTGAGATAACAAAAATGCCTTATCTAAATTGAATCCAGGGTTTATGTCAACTTGAAAAAATCTTGCATGTAAGCTTCATGGCCAGTGCTACAAGTAGAATTTACGAGGTCCCCATGACTTGGTTTTGGGTATATTTATCAAAGTAATAAATAGTGATTCAATACACTGCTTGGTTAGAGCAGGAGAAAAGACTTTAGAGTGCTATGCATTGCAAGAGTAAAATTATGTTGTCAATATTACTGACTTTTCATTTGCCAAATAATAGTTTAAATATTTCTTTAGGGTTTTAAATTAGCTTGAAAAAATGTAGCATATAATCTCTTTGGCCAATGACATACAAATTTCGATAGCTAACCATGACATGTTTTTTGGGTATATTTATTGATCATATTTTGCCAAAAATTGACCAAGTAAGTCCTCGTTAGTATAGTGTGAAGTGTCTCCGCCTGTCATGCGGGAGCTGGGGTTCAATTCCCCGATGGGGAGTTTTGAACTTTTAATCTCTTTTTTTGCATGCTGTTTCACTTTGTTTCATTGAGATAACAAAAATGCCTTATCTAAATTGAATCCAGGGATTATGTCAACTTGAAAAAAATCTTGCATGTAAGCTTCATGGCCAGTGCTACAAGTAGAATTTAGGAGGTCCCCATGACCTGGTTTTGGGTATATTTATCAAAGTAATAAATAATGATTCAATACACTGCTTGGTTAGAGCAGGAGAAAAGACTTTAGAGTGCTATGCATTGCAAGAGTAAAATTATGTTGTCAATATTACTGACTTTTCTTTTTCCAAATAATAGGTTAAATATTTCTTTAGGGTTTTAAATTAGCTTGAAAAAATGTAGCATATAATCTCTTTGGCCAATGGCATACACATTTCGATAGCTAACCATCACATGTTTTTTGGGTATATTTTTTGATCAAATTTTGCCAAAAATTGACCAAGTAAATCCTCGTTAGTATAGTGCTGAGTATCCCCGCCTGTCACGCGGGAGACCGGGGTTCAGTTCCCCGACGGGGAGTTTTGAACTTTTAATCTCTTTTATGTGTGCTGTTTCACGTTGTTTCATTGAGATAACAAAAATGCCTTATCCAAATTGAATCCAGGGTTTATGTCAACTTGAAAAAAAGCTTGCATGTAAGCTTCATGGCCAGTGCTACAAGTACAGTTTGCGAGGTCCCTATGACCTGTTTTGGGGTATATTTATCAAAGTAATAAATAGTGATTCAATACACTGCTTGGTTAGAGCAGGAGAAAAGACTTTAGAGTGCTATGCATTGCAAGAGTAAAATTATGTTGTCAATATTACTGACTTTTCTTTTTCCAAATAATATGTTAAATATTTCTTTAGGGTTTTAAATTAGCTTGAAAAAATGTAGCATATAATCTCTTTGGCCAATGACATACACATTTCGAAAGCTAACCATGACATGTTTTTTGGGTATATTTTTTGATCAAATTTTGCCAAAAATTGACCAAGTAAGTCCTAGTTAGTATAGTGGTGAGTATCCCCACCTGTCACACGGGAGACCGGGGTTCAGTTCCCCGACGGGGAGTTTAGAACTTTTAATCTCTTTTATGTGTGCTGTTTCACGTTGTTTCATTGAGATAACAAAAATGCCTTATCCAAATTGAATCCAGGGTTTATGTCAACTTGAAAAAATCTTGCATGTAAGCTTCATGGCCAGTGCTACAAGTAGAATTTACGAGGTCCCCACGACCTGGTTTTGGGTATATTTATCAAAGTAATAAATAGTGATTCAATACACTGCTTGGTTAGAGCAGGAGAAAAGACTTTAGAGTGCTATGCATTGCAAGAGTAAAATTATGTTGTCAAAATTACTGACTTTTCATTTGCCAAATAATAGTTTAAATATTTCTTTAGGGTTTTAAATTAGCTTGAAAAAATGTAGCATATAATCTCTTTGGCCAATGACATACAAATTTCGATAGCTAACCATGACATGTTTTTTGGGTATATTTTTTGATCATATTTTGCCAAAAATTGACCAAGTAAGTCCTCGTTAGTATAGTGTGAAGTATCCCCGCCTGACCTGCAGAGGACCGGGGTTTGATTGCTCGACTGGGAGTTTTGAACTTTCAATCACTTTTTTTGCATGCTTTTTCACTTTGTTTCATTGAGATAACAAAAATGCCTTATCTAAATTGAATCCAGGGTTTATGTCAACTTGAAAAAATCTTGCAAGTAAGCTTCATGGCCAGTGTTACAAGTAGAATTTACGAGGTCCCCATGACCTGGTTTTGGGTATATTTATCAAAGTAATAAATAGTGATTCAATACACTGCTTGGTTAGAGCAGGAGAAAAGACTTTAGAGTGCTATGCATTGCAAGAGTAAAATTATGTTGTCAAAATTACTGTCTTTTCATTTGCCAAATAATAGTTTAAATATTTCTTTAGGGTTTTAAATTATCTTGAAAAAATGTAGCATATAACCTCTTTGGCCAATGACATACAAATTTCGATAGCTAACCATGACATGTTTTTTGAGTATATTTTTTGATCATATTTTGCCAAAAATTGACCAAGTAAGTCCTCGTTAGTATAGTGTGAAGTGTCTCCGCCTGTCATGCGGGAACTGGGGTTCAATTCACCGATGGGGAGTTTTGAACTTTTAATCTCTTTTTTTGCATGCTGTTTCACTTTGTTTCATTGAGATAACAAAAATGCCTTATCTAAATTGAATCCAGGGATTATGTCAACTTGAAAAAAATCTTGCATGTAAGCTTCATGGCCAGTGCTACAAGTAGAATTTAGGAGGTCCCCATGACCTTGTTTTTATGTATATTTATCAAAGTAATAAATAGTGATTCAATACACTGCTTGGTTAGAGCAGGAGAAAAGACTTTAGAGTGCTATGCATTGCAAGAGTAAAATTATGTTGTCAATATTACTGACTTTTCATTTTCCAAATAACAGGTTCAATATTTCTTTAGGGTTTTAAATTAGCTTGAAAAATTGTAGCATATAATCTCTTTGGCCAATGACATACACTTTTCGATAGCTAACCATGACTTGTTTTTTGGGTATATTTTTTGATCATATTTTGCCAAAAATTGACCAAGTAAGTCCTCGTTAGTATAGTGTAAAGTATCCCCACCTGACCTGCAGAGGACCAGGGTTTGATTGCTCGACTGGGAGTTTTGAACTTTCAATCGCTTTTTTTGCATGCTTTTTCACTTTGTTTCATTGAGATAACAAAAATGCCTTATCTAAATTGAATCCAGGGTTTATGTCAACTTGAAAAAATCTTGCAAGTAAGCTTCATGGCCAGTGTTACAAGTACAATTTGTGAGGTCACCATGACCTGGTTTTGGGTATATTTATCAAAGTAATAAATAGTGATTCAATACACTGCTTGGTTAGAGCAGGAGAAAAGACTTTAGAGTGCTATGCATTGCAAGAGTAAAATTTTGTTGTCAATATTACTGACTTTTCATTTGCCAAATAATAGGTTAAATATTTCTTTAGGGTTTTAAATTAGCTTGAAAAAATGTAGCATATAATCTCTTTGGCCAATGATATAAACATTTCGTAAGCTAACCATGACATGTTTTTTGGGTATATTTTTTGATCAAATTTTGCCAAAAATTGACCAAGTAAGTCCTCGTTAGTATAGTGCTGAGTATCCCCGCCTGTCACGCGGGAGACCGGTGTTCAGTTCCCCGACGGGGAGTTTTGAACTTTTAATCTCTTTTATGTGTGCTGTTTCACGTTGTTTCATTGAGATAACAAAAATGCCTTATCCAAATTGAATCCAGGGTTTATGTCAACTTGAAAAAAAGCTTGCATGTAAGCTTCATGGCCAGTGCTACAAGTACAGTTTGCGAGGTCCCCATGACCTGGTTTTGGGTATATTTATCAAAGTAATAAATAGTGATTCAATACACTGCTTGGTTAGAGCAGGAGAAAAGACTTTAGAGTGCCTTGCATTGCAAGAGTAAAATTATATTGTCAATATTACTGACTTTTCATTTTCCAAATAATACGTTAAATATTTCTTTAGGGTTTTAAATTAGCTTGAAAAAATGTAGCATATAATCTCTTTGGCCAATGACATACAAATTTCGATAGCTAACCATGACATGTTTTTTGGGTATATTTTTTGATATTATTTTGCCAAAAATTGACCAAGTAAGTCCTCTTTAGTATAGTGTGAAGTGTTTCCACCTGTCATGCGGGAGGCTGGGGTTCAATTCCCCGACGGGGAGTTTTGAACTTTTAATCTATTTTTTTTGCATGCTGTTTCACTTTGTTTCATTGAGATAACAAAAATGCCTTATCTAAATTGAATCCAGGGTTTATGTCAACTTGAAAAAATCTTGCATGTAAGCTTCATGGCCAGTGCTACAAGTAGAATTTACGAGGTCCCCATGACTTGGTTTTGGGTATATTTATCAAAGTAATAAATAGTGATTCAATACACTGCTTGGTTAGAGCAGGAGAAAAGACTTTAGAGTGCTATGCATTGCAAGAGTAAAATTATGTTGTCAATATTACTGACTTTTCATTTTCCAAATAATAGGTTAAATATTTCTTTAGGGTTTTAAATTAGCTTGAAAAAATGTAGCATATAATCTCTTTGGCCAATGACATACAAATTTCGATAGCTAACCATGACATGTTTTTTGGGTATATTTTTTGATCATATTTTGCCAAAAATTGACCAAGTAAGTCCTCGTTAGTATAGTGTGAAGTGTCTCCGCCTGTCATGCGGGAGCTGGGGTTCAATTCCCCGATGGGGAGTTTTGAACTTTTAATCTCTTTTTTTGCATGCTGTTTCACTTTGTTTCATTGAGATAACAAAAATGCCTTATCTAAATTGAATCCAGGGATTATGTCAACTTGAAAAAAATCTTGCATGTAAGCTTCATGGCCAGTGCTACAAGTAGAATTTAGGAGGTCCCCATGACCTGGTTTTGGGTATATTTATCAAAGTAATAAATAATGATTCAATACACTGCTTGGTTAGAGCAGGAGAAAAGACTTTAGAGTGCTATGCATTGCAAGAGTAAAATTATGTTGTCAATATTACTGACTTTTCTTTTTCCAAATAATAGGTTAAATATTTCTTTAGGGTTTTAAATTAGCTTGAAAAAATGTAGCATATAATCTCTTTGGCCAATGGCATACACATTTCGATAGCTAACCATCACATGTTTTTTGGGTATATTTTTTGATCAAATTTTGCCAAAAATTGACCAAGTAAATCCTCGTTAGTATAGTGCTGAGTATCCCCGCCTGTCACGCGGGAGACCGGGGTTCAGTTCCCCGACTGGGAGTTTTGAACTTTTAATCTCTTTTATGTGTGCTGTTTCACGTTGTTTCATTGAGATAACAAAAATGCCTTATCCAAATTGAATCCAGGGTTTATGTCAACTTGAAAAAAAGCTTGCATGTAAGCTTCATGGCCAGTGCTACAAGTACAGTTTGCGAGGTCCCCATGACCTGGTTTTGGGTATATTTATCAAAGTAATAAATAGTGATTCAATACACTGCTTGGTTAGAGCAGGAGAAAAGACTTTAGAGTGCTATGCATTGCAAGAGTAAAATTATGTTGTCAATATTACTGACTTTTCTTTTTCCAAATAATATGTTAAATATTTCTTTAGGGTTTTAAATTAGCTTGAAAAAATGTAGCATATAATCTTTTTGGCCAATGGCATACACATTTCGATAGCTAACCATGACATGTTTTTTGGGTATATTTTTTGATCAAATTTTGCCAAAAATTGACCAAGTAAATCCTCGTTAGTATAGTGCTGAGTATCCCCGCCTGTCACGCGGGAGACCGGGGTTCAGTTCCCTGACGGGGAGTTTTGAACTTTTAATCTCTTTTATGTGTGCTGTTTCACGTTGTTTCATTGAGATAACAAAAATGCCTTATCCAAATTGAATCCAGGGTTTATGTCAACTTGAAAAAAAGCTTGCATGTAAGCTTCATGGCCAGTGCTACAAGTACAGTTTGCGAGGTCCCCATGACCTGGTTTTGGGTATATTTATCAAAGTAATAAATAGTGATTCAATACACTGCTTGGTTAGAGCAGGAGAAAAGACTTTAGAGTGCTATGCATTGCAAGAGTAAAATTATGTTGTCAATATTACTGACTTTTCTTTTTCCAAATAATATGTTAAATATTTCTTTAGGGTTTTAAATTAGCTTGAAAAAATGTAGCATATAATCTTTTTGGCCAATGGCATACACATTTCGATAGCTAACCATGACATGTTTTTTGGGTATATTTTTTGATCAAATTTTGCCAAAAATTGACCAAGTAAATCCTCGTTAGTATAGTGCTGAGTATCCCCGCCTGTCACGCGGGAGACCGGGGTTCAGTTCCCTGACGGGGAGTTTTGAACTTTTAATCTCTTTTATGTGTGCTGTTTCACGTTGTTTCATTGAGATAACAAAAATGCCTTATCCAAATTGATCCAGGGTTTATGTCAACTTGAAAAAAATCTTGCATGTAAGCTTCATGGCCAGTGCTACAAGTACAGTTTGCGAGGTCCCCATGACCTGGTTTTGGGTATATTTATCAAAGTAATAAATAGTGATTCAATACTCTGCTTGGTTAGAGCAGGAGAAAAGACTTTAGAGTGCTATGCATTGCAAGAGTAAAATTATGTTGTCAATATTACTGACTTTTCATTTTCCAAATAATAGGTTAAATATTTCTTTAGGGTTTTAAAATAGCTTGAAAAAATGTAGCATATAATCTCTTTGGCCAATGACATACACATTTCGAAAGCTAACCATGACATGTTTTTTGGGTATATTTTTTGATCAAATTTTGCCAAAAATTGACCAAGTAAGTCCTAGTTAGTATAGTGGTGAGTATCCCCACCTGTCACGCGGGAGACCGGGGTTCAGTTCCCCGACGGGGAGTTTAGAACTTTTAATCTCTTTTATGTGTGCTGCTTCACGTTGTTTCATTGAGATAACAAAAATCCCTTATCCAAATTGAATCCAGGGTTTATGTCAACTTGAAAAAATCTTGCATGTAAGCTTCATGGCCAGTGCTACAAGTAGAATTTACGAGGTCCCCACGACCTGGTTTTGGGTATATTTATCAAAGTAATAAATAGTGATTCAATACACTGCTTGGTTAGAGCAGGAGAAAAGACTTTAGAGTGCTATGCATTGCAAGAGTAAAATTATGTTGTCAAAATTACTGACTTTTCATTTGCCAAATAATAGTTTAAATATTTCTTTAGGGTTTTAAATTAGCTTGAAAAAATGTAGCATATAATCTCTTTGGCCAATGACATACAAATTTCGATAGCTAACCATGACATGTTTTTTGGGTATATTTTTTGATCATATTTTGCCAAAAATTGACCAAGTAAGTCCTCGTTAGTATAGTGTGAAGTATCCCCGCCTGACCTGCAGAGGACCGGGGTTTGATTGCTCGACTGGGAGTTTTGAACTTTCAATCACTTTTTTTGCATGCTTTTTCACTTTGTTTCATTGAGATAACAAAAATGCCTTATCTAAATTGAATCCAGGGTTTATGTCAACTTGAAAAAATCTTGCAAGTAAGCTTCATGGCCAGTGTTACAAGTAGAATTTACGAGGTCCCCATGACCTGGTTTTGGGTATATTTATCAAAGTAATAAATAGTGATTCAATACACTGCTTGGTTAGAGCAGGAGAAAAGACTTTAGAGTGCTATGCATTGCAAGAGTAAAATTATGTTGTCAAAATTACTGTCTTTTCATTTGCCAAATAATAGTTTAAATATTTCTTTAGGGTTTTAAATTATCTTGAAAAAATGTAGCATATAACCTCTTTGGCCAATGACATACAAATTTCGATAGCTAACCATGACATGTTTTTTGAGTATATTTTTTGATCATATTTTGCCAAAAATTGACCAAGTAAGTCCTCGTTAGTATAGTGTGAAGTGTCTCCGCCTGTCATGCGGGAACTGGGGTTCAATTCACCGATGGGGAGTTTTGAACTTTTAATCTCTTTTTTTGCATGCTGTTTCACTTTGTTTTATTGAGATAACAAAAATGCCTTATCTAAATTGAATCCAGGGATTATGTCAACTTGAAAAAAATCTTGCATGTAAGCTTCATGGCCAGTGCTACAAGTAGAATTTAGGAGGTCCCCATGACCTTGTTTTTATGTATATTTATCAAAGTAATAAATAGTGATTCAATACACTGCTTGGTTAGAGCAGGAGAAAAGACTTTAGAGTGCTATGCATTGCAAGAGTAAAATTATGTTGTCAATATTACTGACTTTTCATTTTCCAAATAATAGGTTCAATATTTCTTTAGGGTTTTAAATTAGCTTGAAAAATTGTAGCATATAATCTCTTTGGCCAATGACATACACTTTTCGATAGCTAACCATGACTTGTTTTTTGGGTATATTTTTTGATCATATTTTGCCAAAAATTGACCAAGTAAGTCCTCGTTAGTATAGTGTGAAGTATCCCCACCTGACCTGCAGAGGACCAGGGTTTGATTGCTCGACTGGGAGTTTTGAACTTTCAATCACTTTTTTTGCATGCTTTTTCACTTTGTTTCATTGAGATAACAAAAATGCCTTATCTAAATTGAATCCAGGGTTTATGTCAACTTGAAAAAATCTTGCAAGTAAGCTTCATGGCCAGTGTTACAAGTAGAATTTACGAGGTCCCCATGACCTGGTTTTGGGTATATTTATCAAAGTAATAAATAGTGATTCAATACACTGCTTGGTTAGAGCAGGAGAAAAGACTTTAGAGTGCTATGCATTGCAAGAGTAAAATTATGTTGTCAAAATTACTGTCTTTTCATTTGCCAAATAATAGTTTAAATATTTCTTTAGGGTTTTAAATTATCTTGAAAAAATGTAGCATATAATCTCTTTGGCCAATGACATACAAATTTCGATAGCTAACCATGACATGTTTTTTGAGTATATTTTTTGATCATATTTTGCCAAAAATTGACCAAGTAAGTCCTCGTTAGTATAGTGTGAAGTGTCTCCGCCTGTCATGCGGGAACTGGGGTTCAATTCACCGATGGGGAGTTTTGAACTTTTAATCTCTTTTTTTGCATGCTGTTTCACTTTGTTTCATTGAGATAACAAAAATGCCTTATCTAAATTGAATCCAGGGATTATGTTAACTTGAAAAAAATATTGCATGTAAGCTTCATGGCCAGTGCTACAAGTAGAATTTAGGAGGTCCCCATGACCTTGTTTTTATGTATATTTATCAAAGTAATAAATAGTGATTCAATACACTGCTTGGTTAGAGCAGGAGAAAAGACTTTAGAGTGCTATGCATTGCAAGAGTAAAATTATGTTGTCAATATTACTGACTTTTCATTTTCCAACTAATACGTTAAATATTTCTTTAGGGTTTTAAATTAGCTTGAAAAAATGTAGCATATAATCTCTTTGGCCAATGACATACACATTTCGAAAGCTAACCATGACATGTTTTTTGGGTATATTTTTTGATATTATTTTGCCAAAAATTGAACAAGTAAGTCCTCGTTAGTATAGTGTGAAGTGTTTCCACCTGTCATGCGGGAGGCTGGGGTTCAATTCCCCGAAGGGGAGTTTTGAACTTTTAATCTATTTTTTTTGCATGCTGTTTCACTTTGTTTCATTGAGATAACAAAAATTCCTTATCTAAATTGAATCCAGGGTTTATGTCAACTTGAAAAAATCTTGCATGTAAGCTTCATGGCCAGTGCTACAAGTAGAATTTACGAGGTCCCCATGACCTGGTTTTGGGTATATTTATCAAAGTAATAAATAGTGATTCAATACACTGCTTGGTTAGAGCAGGAGAAAAGACTTTAGAGTGCTATGCATTGCAAGAGTAAAATTATGTTGTCAAAATTACTGTCTTTTCATTTGCCAAATAATAGTTTAAATATTTCTTTAGGGTTTTAAATTAGCTTGAAAAAATGTAGCATATAATCTCTTTGGCCAATGACATACAAATTTCGATAGCTAACCATGACATGTTTTTTGGGTATATTTTTTGATCACATTTTGCCAAAAATTGACCAAGTAAGTCCTCGTTAGTATAGTGTGAAGTGTCTCCGCCTGTCATGCGGGAGCTGGGGTTCAATTCCCCGATGGGGAGTTTTGAACTTTTAATCTCTTTTTTTGCATGCTGTTTCACTTTGTTTCATTGAGATAACAAAAATGCCTTATCCAAATTGAATCCAGGGATTATATCAACTTGAAAAAAATCTTGCATGTAAGCTTCATGGCCAGTGCTACAAGTAGAATTTAGGAGGTCCCCATGACCTTGTTTTGGGTATATTTATCAAAGTAATAAATAGTGATTCAATACACTGCTTGGTTAGAGCAGGAGAAAAGACTTTAGAGTGCTATGCATTGCAAGAGTAAAATTATGTTGTCAATATTACTGACTTTTCTTTTTCCAAATAATAGGTTAAATATTTCTTTAGGGTTTTAAATTAGCTTGAAAAAATGTAGCATATAATCTCTTTGGCCAATGGCATACACATTTTGATAGCTAACCATGACATGTTTTTTGGGTATATTTTTTGATCAAATTTTGCCAAAAATTGACCAAGTATGTCCTCGTTACTATAGTGTGAAGTATCCCCGCCTGACCTGCGGGAGACCGGGGTTTGATTTCTCGACTGGGAGTTTTGAACTTTCAATCGCTTTTTTTGCATGCTGTTTCACTTTGTTTCATTGAGATAACAAAAATGCCTTATCTTAATTGAATCCAGGGTTTATGTCAACTTGAAAAAATCTTGCATGTAAGCTTCATGGCCAGTGCTACAAGTACAATTTGTGAGGTCACCATGACCTGGTTTTGGGTATATTTATCAAAGTAATAAATAGTGATTCAATACACTGCTTGGTTAGAGCAGGAGAAAAGACTTTAGAGTGCTATGCATTGCAAGAGTAAAATTTTGTTGTCAATATTACTGACTTTTCATTTGCCAAATAATAGGTTAAATATTTCTTTAGGGTTTTAAATTAGCTTGAAAAAATGTAGCATATAATCTCTTTGGCCAATGATATAAACATTTCGTAAGCTAACCATGACATGTTTTTTGGGTATATTTTTTGATCAAATTTTGCCAAAAATTGACCAAGTAAGTCCTCGTTAGTATAGTGCTGAGTATCCCCGCCTGTCACGCGGGAGACCGGGTTTCAGTTCCCCGACGGGGAGTTTTGAACTTTTAATCTCTTTTATGTGTGCTGTTTCACATTGTTTCATTGAGATAACAAAAATGCCTTATCCAAATTGAATCCAGGGTTTATGTCAACTTGAAAAAAAGCTTGCATGTAAGCTTCATGGCCAGTGCTACAAGTACAGTTTGCGAGGTCCCCATGACCTGGTTTTGGGTATATTTATCAAAGTAATAAATAGTGATTCAATACACTGCTTGGTTAGAGCAGGAGAAAAGACTTTAGAGTGCCTTGCATTGCAAGAGTAAAATTATATTGTCAATATTACTGACTTTTCATTTTCCAAATAATACGTTAAATATTTATTTAGGGTTTTAAATTAGCTTGAAAAAATGTAGCATATAATCTCTTTGGCCAATGACATACAAATTTCGATAGCTAACCATGACATGTTTTTTGGGTATATTTTTTGATATTATTTTGCCAAAAATTGACCAAGTAAGTCCTCTTTAGTATAGTGTGAAGTGTTTCCACCTGTCATGCGGGAGGCTGGGGTTCAATTCCCCGACGGGGAGATTTGAACTTTTAATCTATTTTTTTTGCATGCTGTTTCACTTTGTTTCATTGAGATAACAAAAATGCCTTATCTAAATTGAATCCAGGGATTATGTCAACTTGAAAAAAATCTTGCATGTAAGCTTCATGGCCAGTGCTACAAGTAGAATTTACGAGGTCCCCATGACCTGGTTTTGGGTACATTAATCAAAGTAATAAATAGTGATTCAATACACTGCTTGGTTAGAGCAGGAGAAAAGACTTTAGAGTGCTATGCATTGCAAGAGTAAAATTATGTTGTCAATATTACTGACTTTTCATTTTCCAAATAATAGGTTAAATATTTCTTTAGGGTTTTAAATTAGCTTGAAAAATTGTAGCATATAATATCTTTTTGGCCAATGACATACACTTTTCGATAGCTAACCATGACATATTTTTTGGGTATATTTTTTGATCATATTTTGCCAAAAATTGACCAAGTAAGTCCTCGTTAGTATAGTGTGAAGTATCCCCGCCTGACCTGCAGAGGACCGGGGTTTGATTTCTCGACTGGGAGTTTTGAACTTTCAATCACTTTTTTTGCATGCTGTTTCACTTTGTTTCATTGAGATAACAAAAATGCCTTATCTAAATTGAATCCAGGGTTTATGTCAACTTGAAAAAATCTTGCATGTAAGCTTCATGGCCAGTGCTACAAGTAGAATTTACGAGGTCCCCATGACTTGGTTTTGGGTATATTTATCAAAGTAATAAATAGTGATTCAATACACTGCTTGGTTAGAGCAGGAGAAAAGACTTTAGAGTGCTATGCATTGCAAGAGTAAAATTATGTTGTCAATATTACTGACTTTTCATTTGCCAAATAATAGTTTAAATATTTCTTTAGGGTTTTAAATTAGCTTGAAAAAATGTAGCATATAATCTCTTTGGCCAATGACATACAAATTTCGATAGCTAACCATGACATGTTTTTTGGGTATATTTATTGATCATATTTTGCCAAAAATTGACCAAGTAAGTCCTCGTTAGTATAGTGTGAAGTGTCTCCGCCTGTCATGCGGGAGCTGGGGTTCAATTCCCCGATGGGGAGTTTTGAACTTTTAATCTCTTTTTTTGCATGCTGTTTCACTTTGTTTCATTGAGATAACAAAAATGCCTTATCTAAATTGAATCCAGGGATTATGTCAACTTGAAAAAAATCTTGCATGTAAGCTTCATGGCCAGTGCTACAAGTAGAATTTAGGAGGTCCCCATGACCTGGTTTTGGGTATATTTATCAAAGTAATAAATAATGATTCAATACACTGCTTGGTTAGAGCAGGAGAAAAGACTTTAGAGTGCTATGAATTGCAAGAGTAAAATTATGTTGTCAATATTACTGACTTTTCTTTTTCCAAATAATAGGTTAAATATTTCTTTAGGGTTTTAAATTAGCTTGAAAAAATGTAGCATATAATCTCTTTGGCCAATGGCATACACATTTCGATAGCTAACCATCACATGTTTTTTGGGTATATTTTTTGATCAAATTTTGCCAAAAATTGACCAAGTAAATCCTCGTTAGTATAGTGCTGAGTATCCCCGCCTGTCACGCGGGAGACCGGGGTTCAGTTCCCCGACGGGGAGTTTTGAACTTTTAATCTCTTTTATGTGTGCTGTTTCACGTTGTTTCATTGAGATAACAAAAATGCCTTATCCAAATTGAATCCAGGGTTTATGTCAACTTGAAAAAAAGCTTGCATGTAAGCTTCATGGCCAGTGCTACAAGTACAGTTTGCGAGGTCCCTATGACCTGTTTTGGGGTATATTTATCAAAGTAATAAATAGTGATTCAATACACTGCTTGGTTAGAGCAGGAGAAAAGACTTTAGAGTGCTATGCATTGCAAGAGTAAAATTATGTTGTCAATATTACTGACTTTTCTTTTTCCAAATAATATGTTAAATATTTCTTTAGGGTTTTAAATTAGCTTGAAAAAATGTAGCATATAATCTCTTTGGCCAATGACATACACATTTCGAAAGCTAACCATGACATGTTTTTTGGGTATATTTTTTGATCAAATTTTGCCAAAAATTGACCAAGTAAGTCCTAGTTAGTATAGTGGTGAGTATCCCCACCTGTCACACGGGAGACCGGGGTTCAGTTCCCCGACGGGGAGTTTAGAACTTTTAATCTCTTTTATGTGTGCTGTTTCACGTTGTTTCATTGAGATAACAAAAATGCCTTATCCAAATTGAATCCAGGGTTTATGTCAACTTGAAAAAATCTTGCATGTAAGCTTCATGGCCAGTGCTACAAGTAGAATTTACGAGGTCCCCACGACCTGGTTTTGGGTATATTTATCAAAGTAATAAATAGTGATTCAATACACTGCTTGGTTAGAGCAGGAGAAAAGACTTTAGAGTGCTATGCATTGCAAGAGTAAAATTATGTTGTCAAAATTACTGACTTTTCATTTGCCAAATAATAGTTTAAATATTTCTTTAGGGTTTTAAATTAGCTTGAAAAAATGTAGCATATAATCTCTTTGGCCAATGACATACAAATTTCGATAGCTAACCATGACATGTTTTTTGGGTATATTTTTTGATCATATTTTGCCAAAAATTGACCAAGTAAGTCCTCGTTAGTATAGTGTGAAGTATCCCCGCCTGACCTGCAGAGGACCGGGGTTTGATTGCTCGACTGGGAGTTTTGAACTTTCAATCACTTTTTTTGCATGCTTTTTCACTTTGTTTCATTGAGATAACAAAAATGCCTTATCTAAATTGAATCCAGGGTTTATGTCAACTTGAAAAAATCTTGCAAGTAAGCTTCATGGCCAGTGTTACAAGTAGAATTTACGAGGTCCCCATGACCTGGTTTTGGGTATATTTATCAAAGTAATAAATAGTGATTCAATACACTGCTTGGTTAGAGCAGGAGAAAAGACTTTAGAGTGCTATGCATTGCAAGAGTAAAATTATGTTGTCAAAATTACTGTCTTTTCATTTGCCAAATAATAGTTTAAATATTTCTTTAGGGTTTTAAATTATCTTGAAAAAATGTAGCATATAACCTCTTTGGCCAATGACATACAAATTTCGATAGCTAACCATGACATGTTTTTTGAGTATATTTTTTGATCATATTTTGCCAAAAATTGACCAAGTAAGTCCTCGTTAGTATAGTGTGAAGTGTCTCCGCCTGTCATGCGGGAACTGGGGTTCAATTCACCGATGGGGAGTTTTGAACTTTTAATCTCTTTTTTTGCATGCTGTTTCACTTTGTTTCATTGAGATAACAAAAATGCCTTATCTAAATTGAATCCAGGGATTATGTCAACTTGAAAAAAATCTTGCATGTAAGCTTCATGGCCAGTGCTACAAGTAGAATTTAGGAGGTCCCCATGACCTTGTTTTTATGTATATTTATCAAAGTAATAAATAGTGATTCAATACACTGCTTGGTTAGAGCAGGAGAAAAGACTTTAGAGTGCTATGCATTGCAAGAGTAAAATTATGTTGTCAATATTACTGACTTTTCATTTTCCAAATAACAGGTTCAATATTTCTTTAGGGTTTTAAATTAGCTTGAAAAATTGTAGCATATAATCTCTTTGGCCAATGACATACACTTTTCGATAGCTAACCATGACTTGTTTTTTGGGTATATTTTTTGATCATATTTTGCCAAAAATTGACCAAGTAAGTCCTCGTTAGTATAGTGTAAAGTATCCCCACCTGACCTGCAGAGGACCAGGGTTTGATTGCTCGACTGGGAGTTTTGAACTTTCAATCGCTTTTTTTGCATGCTTTTTCACTTTGTTTCATTGAGATAACAAAAATGCCTTATCTAAATTGAATCCAGGGTTTATGTCAACTTGAAAAAATCTTGCAAGTAAGCTTCATGGCCAGTGTTACAAGTACAATTTGTGAGGTCACCATGACCTGGTTTTGGGTATATTTATCAAAGTAATAAATAGTGATTCAATACACTGCTTGGTTAGAGCAGGAGAAAAGACTTTAGAGTGCTATGCATTGCAAGAGTAAAATTTTGTTGTCAATATTACTGACTTTTCATTTGCCAAATAATAGGTTAAATATTTCTTTAGGGTTTTAAATTAGCTTGAAAAAATGTAGCATATAATCTCTTTGGCCAATGATATAAACATTTCGTAAGCTAACCATGACATGTTTTTTGGGTATATTTTTTGATCAAATTTTGCCAAAAATTGACCAAGTAAGTCCTCGTTAGTATAGTGCTGAGTATCCCCGCCTGTCACGCGGGAGACCGGTGTTCAGTTCCCCGACGGGGAGTTTTGAACTTTTAATCTCTTTTATGTGTGCTGTTTCACGTTGTTTCATTGAGATAACAAAAATGCCTTATCCAAATTGAATCCAGGGTTTATGTCAACTTGAAAAAAAGCTTGCATGTAAGCTTCATGGCCAGTGCTACAAGTACAGTTTGCGAGGTCCCCATGACCTGGTTTTGGGTATATTTATCAAAGTAATAAATAGTGATTCAATACACTGCTTGGTTAGAGCAGGAGAAAAGACTTTAGAGTGCCTTGCATTGCAAGAGTAAAATTATATTGTCAATATTACTGACTTTTCATTTTCCAAATAATACGTTAAATATTTCTTTAGGGTTTTAAATTAGCTTGAAAAAATGTAGCATATAATCTCTTTGGCCAATGACATACAAATTTCGATAGCTAACCATGACATGTTTTTTGGGTATATTTTTTGATATTATTTTGCCAAAAATTGACCAAGTAAGTCCTCTTTAGTATAGTGTGAAGTGTTTCCACCTGTCATGCGGGAGGCTGGGGTTCAATTCCCCGACGGGGAGTTTTGAACTTTTAATCTATTTTTTTTGCATG
Source organism: Taudactylus pleione (assembly GCA_031769625.1). Lineage (NCBI taxonomy): Eukaryota > Metazoa > Chordata > Amphibia > Anura > Myobatrachidae > Taudactylus > Taudactylus pleione. The sequence continues at coordinate 15,108,054 of JAUIMM010000116.1, read as the reverse complement.
CTGTTTCACTTTGTTTCATTGAGATAACAAAAATGCCTTATCTAAATTGAATCCAGGGTTTATGTCAACTTGAAAAAATCTTGCATGTAAGCTTCATGGCCAGTGCTACAAGTAGAATTTACGAGGTCCCCATGACTTGGTTTTGGGTATATTTATCAAAGTAATAAATAGTGATTCAATACACTGCTTGGTTAGAGCAGGAGAAAAGACTTTAGAGTGCTATGCATTGCAAGAGTAAAATTATGTTGTCAATATTACTGACTTTTCATTTTCCAAATAATAGGTTAAATATTTCTTTAGGGTTTTAAATTAGCTTGAAAAAATGTAGCATATAATCTCTTTGGCCAATGACATACAAATTTCGATAGCTAACCATGACATGTTTTTTGGGTATATTTTTTGATCATATTTTGCCAAAAATTGACCAAGTAAGTCCTCGTTAGTATAGTGTGAAGTGTCTCCGCCTGTCATGCGGGAGCTGGGGTTCAATTCCCCGATGGGGAGTTTTGAACTTTTAATCTCTTTTTTTGCATGCTGTTTCACTTTGTTTCATTGAGATAACAAAAATGCCTTATCTAAATTGAATCCAGGGATTATGTCAACTTGAAAAAAATCTTGCATGTAAGCTTCATGGCCAGTGCTACAAGTAGAATTTAGGAGGTCCCCATGACCTGGTTTTGGGTATATTTATCAAAGTAATAAATAATGATTCAATACACTGCTTGGTTAGAGCAGGAGAAAAGACTTTAGAGTGCTATGCATTGCAAGAGTAAAATTATGTTGTCAATATTACTGACTTTTCTTTTTCCAAATAATAGGTTAAATATTTCTTTAGGGTTTTAAATTAGCTTGAAAAAATGTAGCATATAATCTCTTTGGCCAATGGCATACACATTTCGATAGCTAACCATCACATGTTTTTTGGGTATATTTTTTGATCAAATTTTGCCAAAAATTGACCAAGTAAATCCTCGTTAGTATAGTGCTGAGTATCCCCGCCTGTCACGCGGGAGACCGGGGTTCAGTTCCCCGACTGGGAGTTTTGAACTTTTAATCTCTTTTATGTGTGCTGTTTCACGTTGTTTCATTGAGATAACAAAAATGCCTTATCCAAATTGAATCCAGGGTTTATGTCAACTTGAAAAAAAGCTTGCATGTAAGCTTCATGGCCAGTGCTACAAGTACAGTTTGCGAGGTCCCCATGACCTGGTTTTGGGTATATTTATCAAAGTAATAAATAGTGATTCAATACACTGCTTGGTTAGAGCAGGAGAAAAGACTTTAGAGTGCTATGCATTGCAAGAGTAAAATTATGTTGTCAATATTACTGACTTTTCTTTTTCCAAATAATATGTTAAATATTTCTTTAGGGTTTTAAATTAGCTTGAAAAAATGTAGCATATAATCTTTTTGGCCAATGGCATACACATTTCGATAGCTAACCATGACATGTTTTTTGGGTATATTTTTTGATCAAATTTTGCCAAAAATTGACCAAGTAAATCCTCGTTAGTATAGTGCTGAGTATCCCCGCCTGTCACGTGGGAGACCGGGGTTCAGTTCCCTGACGGGGAGTTTTGAACTTTTAATCTCTTTTATGTGTGCTGTTTCACGTTGTTTCATTGAGATAACAAAAATGCCTTATCCAAATTGAATCCAGGGTTTATGTCAACTTGAAAAAAAGCTTGCATGTAAGCTTCATGCCCAGTGCTACAAGTACAGTTTGCGAGGTCCCCATGACCTGGTTTTGGGTATATTTATCAAAGTAATAAATAGTGATTCAATACACTGCTTGGTTAGAGCAGGAGAAAAGACTTTAGAGTGCTATGCATTGCAAGAGTAAAATTATGTTGTCAATATTACTGACTTTTCTTTTTCCAAATAATATGTTAAATATTTCTTTAGGGTTTTAAATTAGCTTGAAAAAATGTAGCATATAATCTTTTTGGCCAATGGCATACACATTTCGATAGCTAACCATGACATGTTTTTTGGGTATATTTTTTGATCAAATTTTGCCAAAAATTGACCAAGTAAATCCTCGTTAGTATAGTGCTGAGTATCCCCGCCTGTCACGCGGGAGACCGGGGTTCAGTTCCCTGACGGGGAGTTTTGAACTTTTAATCTCTTTTATGTGTGCTGTTTCACGTTGTTTCATTGAGATAACAAAAATGCCTTATCCAAATTGATCCAGGGTTTATGTCAACTTGAAAAAAATCTTGCATGTAAGCTTCATGGCCAGTGCTACAAGTACAGTTTGCGAGGTCCCCATGACCTGGTTTTGGGTATATTTATCAAAGTAATAAATAGTGATTCAATACTCTGCTTGGTTAGAGCAGGAGAAAAGACTTTAGAGTGCTATGCATTGCAAGAGTAAAATTATGTTGTCAATATTACTGACTTTTCATTTTCCAAATAATAGGTTAAATATTTCTTTAGGGTTTTAAATTAGCTTGAAAAAATGTAGCATATAATCTCTTTGGCCAATGACATACACATTTCGAAAGCTAACCATGACATGTTTTTTGGGTATATTTTTTGATCATATTTTGCCAAAAATTGACCAAGTAAGTCCTCGTTAGTATAGTGTGAAGTGTCTCCGCCTGTCATGCGGGAGCTGGGGTTCAATTCCCCGATGGGGAGTTTTGAACTTTTAATCTCTTTTTTTGCATGCTGTTTCACTTTGTTTCATTGAGATAACAAAAATGCCTTATCCAAATTGAATCCAGGGATTATATCAACTTGAAAAAAATCTTGCATGTAAGCTTCATGACCAGTGCTACAAGTAGAATTTAGGAGGTCCCCATGACCTTGTTTTGGGTATATTTATCAAAGTAATAAATAGTGATTCAATACACTGCTTGGTTAGAGCAGGAGAAAAGACTTTAGAGTGCTATGCATTGCAAGAGTAAAATTATGTTGTCAATATTACTGACTTTTCTTTTTCCAAATAATAGGTTAAATATTTCTTTAGGGTTTTAAATTAGCTTGAAAAAATGTAGCATATAATCTCTTTGGCCAATGGCATACACATTTTGATAGCTAACCATGACATGTTTTTTGGGTATATTTTTTGATCAAATTTTGCCAAAAATTGACCAAGTATGTCCTCGTTAGTATAGTGTGAAGTATCCCCGCCTGACCTGCGGGAGACCGGGGTTTGATTTCTCGACTGGGAGTTTTGAACTTTCAATCGCTTTTTTTGCATGCTGTTTCACTTTGTTTCATTGAGATAACAAAAATGCCTTATCTTAATTGAATCCAGGGTTTATGTCAACTTGAAAAAATCTTGCATGTAAGCTTCATGGCCAGTGCTACAAGTACAATTTGTGAGGTCACCATGACCTGGTTTTGGGTATATTTATCAAAGTAATAAATAGTGATTCAATACACTGCTTGGTTAGAGCAGGAGAAAAGACTTTAGAGTGCTATGCATTGCAAGAGTAAAATTTTGTTGTCAATATTACTGACTTTTCATTTGCCAAATAATAGGTTAAATATTTCTTTAGGGTTTTAAATTAGCTTGAAAAAATGTAGCATATAATCTCTTTGGCCAATGATATAAACATTTCGTAAGCTAACCATGACATGTTTTTTGGGTATATTTTTTGATCAAATTTTGCCAAAAATTGACCAAGTAAGTCCTCGTTAGTATAGTGCTGAGTATCCCCGCCTGTCACGCGGGAGACCGGGGTTCAGTTCCCCGACGGGGAGTTTTGAACTTTTAATCTCTTTTATGTGTGCTGTTTCACGTTGTTTCATTGAGATAACAAAAATGCCTTATCCAAATTGAATCCAGGGTTTATGTCAACTTGAAAAAAAGCTTGCATGTAAGCTTCATGGCCAGTGCTACAAGTACAGTTTGCGAGGTCCCCATGACCTGGTTTTGGGTATATTTATCAAAGTAATAAATAGTGATTCAATACACTGCTTGGTTAGAGCAGGAGAAAAGACTTTAGAGTGCCTTGCATTGCAAGAGTAAAATTATATTGTCAATATTACTGACTTTTCATTTTCCAAATAATACGTTAAATATTTCTTTAGGGTTTTAAATTAGCTTGAAAAAATGTAGCATATAATCTCTTTGGCCAATGACATACAAATTTCGATAGCTAACCATGACATGTTTTTTGGGTATATTTTTTGATATTATTTTGCCAAAAATTGACCAAGTAAGTCCTCTTTAGTATAGTGTGAAGTGTTTCCACCTGTCATGCGGGAGGCTGGGGTTCAATTCCCCGACGGCGAGTTTTGAACTTTTAATCTATTTTTTTTGCATGCTGTTTCACTTTGTTTCATTGAGATAACAAAAATGCCTTATCTAAATTGAATCCAGGGATTATGTCAACTTGAAAAAAATCTTGCATGTAAGCTTCATGGCCAGTGCTACAAGTAGAATTTACGAGGTCCCCATGACCTGGTTTTGGGTACATTTATCAAAGTAATAAATAGTGATTCAATACACTGCTTGGTTAGAGCAGGAGAAAAGACTTTAGAGTGCTATGCATTGCAAGAGTAAAATTATGTTGTCAATATTACTGACTTTTCATTTTCCAAATAATAGGTTAAATATTTCTTTAGGGTTTTAAATTAGCTTGAAAAATTGTAGCATATAATATCTTTTTGGCCAATGACATACACTTTTCGATAGCTAACCATGACATATTTTTTGGGTATATTTTTTGATCATATTTTGCCAAAAATTGACCAAGTAAGTCCTCGTTAGTATAGTGTGAAGTATCCCCGCCTGACCTGCAGAGGACCGGGGTTTGATTTCTCGACTGGGAGTTTTGAACTTTCAATCACTTTTTTTGCATGCTGTTTCACTTTGTTTCATTGAGATAACAAAAATGCCTTATCTAAATTGAATCCAGGGTTTATGTCAACTTGAAAAAATCTTGCATGTAAGCTTCATGGCCAGTGCTACAAGTAGAATTTACGAGGTCCCCATGACTTGGTTTTGGGTATATTTATCAAAGTAATAAATAGTGATTCAATACACTGCTTGGTTAGAGCAGGAGAAAAGACTTTAGAGTGCTATGCATTGCAAGAGTAAAATTATGTTGTCAATATTATTGACTTTTCATTTTCCAAATAATAGGTTAAATATTTATTTAGGGTTTTAAATTAGCTTGAAAAAATGTAGCATATAATCTCTTTGGCCAATGACATACACATTTCGAAAGCTAACCATGACATGTTTTTTGGGTATATTTTTTGATCAAATTTTGCCAAAAATTGACCAAGTAAGTCCTAGTTAGTATAGTGGTGAGTATCCCCACCTGTCACGCGGGAGACCGGGGTTCAGTTCCCCGACGGGGAGTTTAGAACTTTTAATCTCTTTTATGTGTGCTGTTTCACGTTGTTTCATTGAGATAACAAAAATGCCTTATCCAAATTGAATCCAGGGTTTATGTCAACTTGAAAAAATCTTGCATGTAAGCTTCATGGCCAGTGCTACAAGTAGAATTTACGAGGTCCCCACGACCTGGTTTTGGGTATATTTATCAAAGTAATAAATAGTGATTCAATACACTGCTTGGTTAGAGCAGGAGAAAAGACTTTAGAGTGCTATGCATTGCAAGAGTAAAATTATGTTGTCAAAATTACTGACTTTTCATTTGACAAATAATAGTTTAAATATTTCTTTAGGGTTTTAAATTAGCTTGAAAAAATGTAGCATATAATCTCTTTGGCCAATGACATACAAATTTCGATAGCTAACCATGACATGTTTTTTGGGTATATTTTTTGATCATATTTTGCCAAAAATTGACCAAGTAAGTCCTCGTTAGTATAGTGTGAAGTGTCTCCGCCTGTCATGCAGGAGCTGGGGTTCAATTCCCCGATGGGGAGTTTTGAACTTTTAATCTCTTTTTTTGCATGCTGTTTCACTTTGTTTCATTGAGATAACAAAAATGCCTTATCTAAATTGAATCCAGGGATTATGTCAACTTGAAAAAAATCTTGCATGTAAGCTTCATGGCCAGTGCTACAAGTAGAATTTAGGAGGTCCCCATGACCTGGTTTTGGGTATATTTATCAAAGTAATAAATAATGATTCAATACACTGCTTGGTTAGAGCAGGAGAAAAGACTTTAGAGTGCTATGCATTGCAAGAGTAAAATTATGTTGTCAATATTACTGACTTTTCTTTTTCCAAATAATAGGTTAAATATTTCTTTAGGGTTTTAAATTAGCTTGAAAAAATGTAGCATATAATCTCTTTGGCCAATGGCATACACATTTCGATAGCTAGCCATCACATGTTTTTTGGGTATATTTTTTGATCAAATTTTGCCAAAAATTGACCAAGTAAATCCTCGTTAGTATAGTGCTGAGTATCCCCGCCTGTCACGCGGGAGACCGGGGTTCAGTTCCCCGACGGGGAGTTTTGAACTTTTAATCTCTTTTATGTGTGCTGTTTCACGTTGTTTCATTGAGATAACAAAAATGCCTTATCCAAATTGAATCCAGGGTTTATGTCAACTTGAAAAAAAGCTTGCATGTAAGCTTCATGGCCAGTGCTACAAGTACAGTTTGCGAGGTCCCCATGACCTGGTTTTGGGTATATTTATCAAAGTAATAAATAGTGATTCAATACACTGCTTGGTTAGAGCAGGAGAAAAGACTTTAGAGTGCTATGCATTGCAAGAGTAAAATTATGTTGTCAATATTACTGACTTTTCTTTTTCCAAATAATATGTTAAATATTTCTTTAGGGTTTTAAATTAGCTTGAAAAAATGTAGCATATAATCTTTTTGGCCAATGGCATACACATTTCGATAGCTAACCATGACATGTTTTTTGGGTATATTTTTTGATCAAATTTTGCCAAAAATTGACCAAGTAAATCCTCGTTAGTATAGTGCTGAGTATCCCTGCCTGTCACGCGGGAGACCGGGGTTCAGTTCCCTGACGGGGAGTTTTGAACTTTTAATCTCTTTTATGTGTGCTGTTTCACGTTGTTTCATTGAGATAACAAAAATGCCTTATCCAAATTGATCCAGGGTTTATGTCAACTTGAAAAAAATCTTGCATGTAAGCTTCATGGCCAGTGCTACAAGTACAGTTTGCGAGGTCCCCATGACCTGGTTTTGGGTATATTTATCAAAGTAATAAATAATGATTCAATACACTGCTTGGTTAGAGCAGGAGAAAAGACTTTAGAGTGCTATGCATTGCAAGAGTAAAATTATGTTGTCAATATTACTGACTTTTCTTTTTCCAAATAATAGGTTAAATATTTCTTTAGGGTTTTAAATTAGCTTGAAAAATTGTAGCATATAATCTCTTTGGCCAATGACATACACATTTCGATAGCTAACCATGACATGTTTTTTGGGTATATTTTTTGATCATATTTTGCCAAAAATTGACCAAGTAAGTCCTCGTTAGTATAGTGTGAAGTATCCCCGCCTGACCTACAGAGGACCGGGGTTTGATTTCTCGACTGGGAGTTTTGAACTTTCAATCACTTTTTTTGCATGCTGTTTCACTTTGTTTCATTGAGATAACAAAAATGCCTTATCTAAATTGAATCCAGGGTTTATGTCAACTTGAAAAAATCTTGCATGTAAGCTTCATGGCCAGTGCTACAAGTAGAATTTACGAGGTCCCCACGACCTGGTTTTGGGTATATTTATCAAAGTAATAAATAGTGATTCAATACACTGCTTGGTTAGAGCAGGAGAAAAGACTTTAGAGTGCTATGCATTGCAAGAGTAAAATTATGTTGTCAAAATTACTGACTTTTCATTTGCCAAATAATAGGTTAAATATTTCTTTAGGGTTTTAAATTAGCTTGAAAAAATGTAGCATATAATCTCTTTGGCCAATGACATACAAATTTCGATAGCTAACCATGACATGTTTTTTGGGTATATTTTTTGATCATATTTTGCCAAAAATTGACCAAGTAAGTCCTCGTTAGTATAGTGTGAAGTGTCTCCGCCTGTCATGCGGGAGCTGGGGTTCAATTCCCCGATGGGGAGTTTTGAACTTGTAATCTCTTTTTTTGCATGCTGTTTCACTTTCTTTCATTGAGATAACAAAAATGCCTTATCTAAATTGAATCCAGGGATTATGTCAACTTGAAAAAAATCTTGCATGTAAGCTTCATGGCCAGTGCTACAAGTAGAATTTAGGAGGTCCCCATGACCTGGTTTTGGGTATATTTATCAAAGTAATAAATAGTGATTCAATACACTGCTTGGTTAGAGCAGGAGAAAAGACTTTAGAGTGCTATGCATTGCATGAGTAAAATTATGTTGTCAATATTACTGACTTTTCTTTTTCCAAATAATAGGTTAAATATTTCTTTAGGGTTTTAAATTAGCTTGAAAAAATGTAGCATATAATCTCTTTGGCCAATGGCATACACATTTCGATAGCTAACCATGACATGTTTTTTGGGTATATTTTTTGATCAAATTTTGCCAAAAATTGACCAAGTAAATCCTCGTTAGTATAGTGCTGAGTATCCCCGCCTGTCACGCGGGAGACCGGGGTTCAGTTCCCCGACGGGGAGTTTTGAACTTTTAATCTCTTTTATGTGTGCTGTTTCACGTTGTTTCATTGAGATAACAAAAATGCCTTATCCAAATTGAATCCAGGGTTTATGTCAACTTGAAAAAAAGCTTGCATGTATGCTTCATGGCCAGTGCTACAAGTACAGTTTGCGAGGTCCCCATGACCTGGTTTTGGGTATATTTATCAAAGTAATAAACAGTGATTCAATACACTGCTTGGTTAGAGCAGGAGAAAAGACTTTAGAGTGCTATGCATTGCAAGAGTAAAATTATGTTGTCAATATTACTGACTTTTCTTTTTCCAAATAATATGTTAAATATTTCTTTAGGGTTTTAAATTAGCTTGAAAAAATGTAGCATATAATCTTTTTGGCCAATGGCATACACATTTCGATAGCTAACCATGACATGTTTTTTGGGTATATTTTTTTATATTATTTTGCCAAAAATTGACCAAGTAAGTCCTCGTTAGTATAGTGTGAAGTGTTTCCGCCAGTCATGCGGGAGGCTGGGGTTCAATTCCCCAACGGGGAGTTTTGAACTTTTAATCTATTTTTTTTGCATGCTGTTTCACTTTGTTTCATTGAGATAAAAAAATGCCTTATCTAAATTGAATCCAGGGATTATGTCAACTTGAAAAAAATCTTGCATGTAAGCTTCATGGCCAGTGCTACAAGTAGAATTTATGAGGTCCCCATGACCTGGTTTTGGGTATATTTATCAAAGTAATAAATAGTGATTCAATACACTGCTTGGTTAGAGCAGGAGAAAAGACTTTAGAGTGCTATGCATTGCAAGAGTAAAATTATGTTGTCAATATTACTGACTTTTCATTTTCCAAATAATAGGTTAAATATTTCTTTAGGGTTTTAAATTAGCTTGAAAAATTGTAGCATATAATCTCTTTGGCCAATGACATACACATTTCGATAGCTAACCATGACATGTTTTTTGGGTATATTTTTTGATCATATTTTGCCAAAAATTGACCAAGTAAGTCCTCGTTAGTATAGTGTGAAGTATCCCCGCCTGACCTACAGAGGACCGGGGTTTGATTTCTCGACTGGGAGTTTTGAACTTTCAATCACTTTTTTTGCATGCTGTTTCACTTTGTTTCATTGAGATAACAAAAATGCCTTATCTAAATTGAATCCAGGGTTTATGTCAACTTGAAAAAATCTTGCATGTAAGCTTCATGGCCAGTGCTACAAGTAGAATTTACGAGGTCCCCACGACCTGGTTTTGGGTATATTTATCAAAGTAATAAATAGTGATTCAATACACTGCTTGGTTAGAGCAGGAGAAAAGACTTTAGAGTGCTATGCATTGCAAGAGTAAAATTATGTTGTCAAAATTACTGACTTTTCATTTGCCAAATAATAGGTTAAATATTTCTTTAGGGTTTTAAATTAGCTTGAAAAAATGTAGCATATAATCTCTTTGGCCAATGACATACAAATTTCGATAGCTAACCATGACATGTTTTTTGGGTATATTTTTTGATCATATTTTGCCAAAAATTGACCAAGTAAGTCCTCGTTAGTATAGTGTGAAGTGTCTCCGCCTGTCATGCGGGAGCTGGGGTTCAATTCCCCGATGGGGAGTTTTGAACTTGTAATCTCTTTTTTTGCATGCTGTTTCACTTTGTTTCATTGAGATAACAAAAATGCCTTATCTAAATTGAATCCAGGGATTATGTCAACTTGAAAAAAATCTTGCATGTAAGCTTCATGGCCAGTGCTACAAGTAGAATTTAGGAGGTCCCCATGACCTGGTTTTGGGTATATTTATCAAAGTAATAAATAGTGATTCAATACACTGCTTGGTTAGAGCAGGAGAAAAGACTTTAGAGTGCTATGCATTGCATGAGTAAAATTATGTTGTCAATATTACTGACTTTTCTTTTTCCAAATAATAGGTTAAATATTTCTTTAGGGTTTTAAATTAGCTTGAAAAAATGTAGCATATAATCTCTTTGGCCAATGGCATACACATTTCGATAGCTAACCATGACATGTTTTTTGGGTATATTTTTTGATCAAATTTTGCCAAAAATTGACCAAGTAAATCCTCGTTAGTATAGTGCTGAGTATCCCCGCCTGTCACGCGGGAGACCGGGGTTCAGTTCCCCGACGGGGAGTTTTGAACTTTTAATCTCTTTTATGTGTGCTGTTTCACGTTGTTTCATTGAGATAACAAAAATGCCTTATCCAAATTGAATCCAGGGTTTATGTCAACTTGAAAAAAAGCTTGCATGTATGCTTCATGGCCAGTGCTACAAGTACAGTTTGCGAGGTCCCCATGACCTGGTTTTGGGTATATTTATCAAAGTAATAAACAGTGATTCAATACACTGCTTGGTTAGAGCAGGAGAAAAGACTATAGAGTGCTATGCATTGCAAGAGTAAAATTATGTTGTCAATATTACTGACTTTTCTTTTTCCAAATAATATGTTAAATATTTCTTTAGGGTTTTAAATTAGCTTGAAAAAATGTAGCATATAATCTTTTTGGCCAATGGCATACACATTTCGATAGCTAACCATGACATGTTTTTTGGGTATATTTTTTGATCAAATTTTGCCAAAAATTGACCAAGTAAATCCTCGTTAGTATAGTGCTGAGTATCCCCGCCTGTCACGCGGGAGACCGGGGTTCAGTTCCCCGACGGGGAGTTTTGAACTTTTAATCTCTTTTATGTGTGCTGTTTCACGTTGTTTCATTGAGATAACAAAAATGCCTTATCCAAATTGAATCCAGGGTTTATGTCAACTTGAAAAAAATCTTGCATGTAAGCTTCATGGCCAGTGCTACAAGTACAGTTTGCGAGGTCCCCATGACCTGGTTTTGGGTATATTTATCAAAGTAATAAATAGTGATTCAATACTCTGCTTGGTTAGAGCAGGAGAAAAGACTTTAGAGTGCTATGCATTGCAAGAGTAAAATTATGTTGTCAATATTACTGACTTTTCATTTTCCAAATAATAGGTTAAATATTTCTTTAGGGTTTTAAATTAGCTTTAAAAAATGTAGCATATAATCTCTTTGGCCAATGACATACACATTTCGAAAGCTAACCATGACATGTTTTTTGGGTATATTTTTTGATCAAATTTTGCCAAAAATTGACCAAGTAAGTCCTAGTTAGTATAGTGGTGAGTATCCCCACCTGTCATGCGGGAGACCGGGGTTCGGTTCCCCGACGGGGAGTTTAGAACTTTTAATCTCTTTTATGTGTGCTGTTTCACGTTGTTTCATTGAGATAACAAAAATGCCTTATCCAAATTGAATCCAGGGTTTATGTCAACTTGAAAAAAATCTTGCATGTAAGCTTCATGGCCAGTGCTACAAGTACAGTTTGCAAGGTCCCCATGACCTGGCTTTAGGTATATTTATCAAAGTAATAAATAGTTATTCAATACACTGCTTGGTTAGAGCAGGAGAATAGACTTTAGAGTGCTATGCATTGCAAGAGTAAAATTATGTTGTCAATATTACTGACTTTTCATTTTCCAAATAATAGGTTAAATATTTCTTTAGGGTTTTAAATTAGCTTGAAAAAATGTTGCATATAATCTCTTTGGCCAATGACATACAAATTTCGATAGCTAACCATGACATGTTTTTTGGGTATATTTTTTGATATTATTTTGCCAAAAATTGACCAAGTAAGTCCTTGTTAGTATAGTGTGAAGTGTTTCCGCCTGTCATGCGGGAGGCTGGGGTTCAATTCCCAGACGGGGAGTTTTGAACTTTTAATCTATTTTTTTTGCATGCTGTTTCACTTTGTTTCATTGAGATAACAAAAATGCCTTATCTAAATTGAATCCAGGGATTATGTCAACTTGAAAAAAATCTTGCATGTAAGCTTCATGGCCAGTGCTACAAGTAGAATTTACGAGGTCCCCATGACCTGGTTTTGGGTATATTTATCAAAGTAATAAATAGTGATTCAATACACTGCTTGGTTAGAGCAGGAGAAAAGACTTTAGAGTGCTATGCATTGGAAGAGTAAAATTATGTTGTCAATATTACTGACTTTTCATTTTCCAAATAATAGGTTAAATATTTCTTTAGGGTTTTAAATTAGCTTGAAAAATTGTAGCATGTAATCTCTTTGGCCAATGACATACACATTTCGATAGCTAACCATGACATGTTTTTTGGGTATATTTTTTGATCATATTTTGCCAAAAATTGACCAAGTAAGTCCTCGTTAGTATAGTGTGAAGTATCCCCGCCTGACCTGCAGAGGACCGGGGTTTGATTTCTCGACTGGGAGTTTTGAACTTTCAATCACTTTTTTTGCATGCTGTTTCACTTTGTTTCATTGAGATAACAAAAATGCCTTATCTAAATTGAATCCAGGGTTTATGTCAACTTGAAAAAATCTTGCATGTAAGCTTCATGGCCAGTGCTACAAGTAGAATTTACGAGGTCCCCACGACCTGGTTTTGGGTATATTTATCAAAGTAATAAATAGTGATTCAATACACTGCTTGGTTAGAGCAGGAGAAAAGACTTTAGAGTGCTATGCATTGCAAGAGTAAAATTATGTTGTCAAAATTACTGACTTTTCATTTGCCAAATAATAGTTTAAATATTTCTTTAGGGTTTTAAATTAGCTTGAAAATATGTAGCATATAATCTCTTTGGCCAATGACATACAAATTTCGATAGCTAACCATGACATGTTTTTTGGGTATATTTTTTGATCATATTTTGCCAAAAATTGACCAAGTAAGTCCTCGTTAGTATAGTGTGAAGTGTCTCCGCCTGTCATGCGGGAGCTGGGGTTCAATTCCCCGATGGGGAGTTTTGAACTTTTAATCTCTTTTTTTGCATGCTGTTTCACTTTGTTTCATTGAGATAACAAAAATGCCTTATCTAAATTGAATCCAGGGATTATGTCAACTTGAAAAAAATCTAGCATGTAAACTTCATGGCCAGTGCTACAAGCAGAATTTAGGAGGTCCCCATGACCTGGTTTTGGGTATATTTATCAAAGTAATAAATAGTGATTCAATACACTGCTTGGTTAGAGCAGGAGAAAAGACTTTAGAGTGCTATGCATTGCAAGAGTAAAATTATGTTGTCAATATTACTGACTTTTCTATTTCCAAATAATAGGTTAAATATTTCTTTAGGGTTTTAAATTAGCTTGAAAAAATGTTGCATATAATCTCTTTGGCCAATCACATCCACTTTTAGAAAGCTAACCATGACATGTTTTTTGGGTATATTTTTTGATCAAATTTTGCCAAAAGTTCACCAAGTAAGTCCTCGTTAGTATAGTGGTGAGTATCCCCGCCTGTCACGTGGGAGACCGGGGTTCAATTCCCCGATGGGGAGTTTTGAACTTTTAATCTCTTTTATGTGTGCTGTTTCACGTTGTTTCATTGAGATAACAAAAATGCCTTATCCAAATTGAATCCAGGGTTTATGTCAACTTGAAAAAAATCTTGCATGTAAGCTTCATGGCCAGTGCTACAAGTACAGTTTGCAAGGTCCCCATGACCTGGCTTTAGGTATATTTATCAAAGTAATAAATAGTTATTCAATACACTGCTTGGTTAGAGCAGGAGAAAAGATTTTAGAGTGCTATGCATTGCAAGAGTAAAATTATGTTGTCAATATTACTGACTTTTCATTTTCCAAATAATAGGTTAAATATTTCTTTAGGGTTTTAAATTAGCTTGAAAACATGTAACATATAATCTCTTTGGCCAATGACATACAAATTTCGATAGCTAACCATGACATGTTTTTTGGGTATATTTTTTGATCATATTTTGCCAAAAATTGACCAAGTAAGTCCTCGTTAGTATAGTGTGAAGTGTCTCCGCCTGTCATGCGGGAGCTGGGGTTCAATTCCCCGATGGGGAGTTTTGAACTTGTAATCTCTTTTTTTGCATGCTGTTTCACTTTGTTTCATTGAGATAACAAAAATGCCTTATCTAAATTGAATCCAGGGATTATGTCAACTTGAAAAAAATCTTGCATGTAAGCTTCATGGCCAGTGCTACAAGTAGAATTTAGGAGGTCCCCATGACCTGGTTTTGGGTATATTTATCAAAGTAATAAATAGTGATTCAATACACTGCTTGGTTAGAGCAGGAGAAAAGACTTTAGAGTGCTATGCATTGCATGAGTAAAATTATGTTGTCAATATTACTGACTTTTCTTTTTCCAAATAATAGGTTAAATATTTCTTTAGGGTTTTAAATTAGCTTGAAAAAATGTAGCATATAATCTCTTTGGCCAATGGCATACACATTTCGATAGCTAACCATGACATGTTTTTTGGGTATATTTTTTGATCAAATTTTGCCAAAAATTGACCAAGTAAATCCTCGTTAGTATAGTGCTGAGTATCCCCGCCTGTCACGCGGGAGACCGGGGTTCAGTTCCCTGACGGGGAGTTTTGAACTTTTAATCTCTTTTATGTGTGCTGTTTCACGTTGTTTCATTGAGATAATAAAAATGCCTTATCCAAATTGAATCCAGGGTTTATGTCAACTTGAAAAAAATCTTGCATGTAAGCTTCATGGCCAGTGCTACAAGTACAGTTTGCGAGGTCCCCATGACCTGGTTTTGGGTATATTTATCAAAGTAATAAATAGTGATTCAATACTCTGCTTGGTTAGAGCAGGAGAAAAGACTTTAGAGTGCTATGCATTGCAAGAGTAAAATTATGTTGTCAATATTACTGACTTTTCATTTTCCAAATAATAGGTTAAATATTTCTTTAGGGTTTTAAATTAGCTTTAAAAAATGTAGCATATAATCTCTTTGGCCAATGACATACACATTTCGAAAGCTAACCATGACATGTTTTTTGGGTATATTTTTTGATCAAATTTTGCCAAAAATTGACCAAGTAAGTCCTAGTTAGTATAGTGGTGAGTATCCCCACCTGTCATGCGGGAGACCGGGGTTCGGTTCCCCGACGGGGAGTTTAGAACTTTTAATCTCTTTTATGTGTGCTGTTTCACGTTGTTTCATTGAGATAACAAAAATGCCTTATCCAAATTGAATCCAGGGTTTATGTCAACTTGAAAAAAATCTTGCATGTAAGCTTCATGGCCAGTGCTACAAGTACAGTTTGCAAGGTCCCCATGACCTGGCTTTAGGTATATTTATCAAAGTAATAAATAGTTATTCAATACACTGCTTGGTTAGAGCAGGAGAATAGACTTTAGAGTGCTATGCATTGCAAGAGTAAAATTATGTTGTCAATATTACTGACTTTTCATTTTCCAAATAATAGGTTAAATATTTCTTTAGGGTTTTAAATTAGCTTGAAAAAATGTTGCATATAATCTCTTTGGCCAATGACATACAAATTTCGATAGCTAACCATGACATGTTTTTTGGGTATATTTTTTGATATTATTTTGCCAAAAATTGACCAAGTAAGTCCTTGTTAGTATAGTGTGAAGTGTTTCCGCCTGTCATGCGGGAGGCTGGGGTTCAATTCCCCGACGGGGAGTTTTGAACTTTTAATCTATTTTTTTTGCATGCTGTTTCACTTTGTTTCATTGAGATAACAAAAATGCCTTATCTAAATTGAATCCAGGGATTATGTCAACTTGAAAAAAATCTTGCATGTAAGCTTCATGGCCAGTGCTACAAGTAGAATTTACGAGGTCCCCATGACCTGGTTTTGGGTATATTTATCAAAGTAATAAATAGTGATTCAATACACTGCTTGGTTAGAGCAGGAGAAAAGACTTTAGAGTGCTATGCATTGGAAGAGTAAAATTATGTTGTCAATATTACTGACTTTTCATTTTCCAAATAATAGGTTAAATATTTCTTTAGGGTTTTAAATTAGCTTGAAAAATTGTAGCATGTAATCTCTTTGGCCAATGACATACACATTTCGATAGCTAACCATGACATGTTTTTTGGGTATATTTTTTGATCATATTTTGCCAAAAATTGACCAAGTAAGTCCTCGTTAGTATAGTGTGAAGTATCCCCGCCTGACCTGCAGAGGACCGGGGTTTGATTTCTCGACTGGGAGTTTTGAACTTTCAATCACTTTTTTTGCATGCTGTTTCACTTTGTTTCATTGAGATAACAAAAATGCCTTATCTAAATTGAATCCAGGGTTTATGTCAACTTGAAAAAATCTTGCATGTAAGCTTCATGGCCAGTGCTACAAGTAGAATTTACGAGGTCCCCACGACCTGGTTTTGGGTATATTTATCAAAGTAATAAATAGTGATTCAATACACTGCTTGTTTAGAGCAGGAGAAAAGACTTTAGAGTGCTATGCATTGCAAGAGTAAAATTATGTTGTCAAAATTACTGACTTTTCATTTGCCAAATAATAGTTTAAATATTTCTTTAGGGTTTTAAATTAGCTTGAAAATATGTAGCATATAATCTCTTTGGCCAATGACATACAAATTTCGATAGCTAACCATGACATGTTTTTTGGGTATATTTTTTGATCATATTTTGCCAAAAATTGACCAAGTAAGTCCTCGTTAGTATAGTGTGAAGTGTCTCCGCCTGTCATGCGGGAGCTGGGGTTCAATTCCCCGATGGGGAGTTTTGAACTTTTAATCTCTTTTTTTGCATGCTGTTTCACTTTGTTTCATTGAGATAACAAAAATGCCTTATCTAAATTGAATCCAGGGATTATGTCAACTTGAAAAAAATCTTGCATGTAAACTTCATGGCCAGTGCTACAAGCAGAATTTAGGAGGTCCCCATGACCTGGTTTTGGGTATATTTATCAAAGTAATAAATAGTGATTCAATACACTGCTTGGTTAGAGCAGGAGAAAAGACTTTAGAGTGCTATGCATTGCAAGAGTAAAATTATGTTGTCAATATTACTGACGTTTCTATTTCCAAATAATAGGTTAAATATTTCTTTAGGGTTTTAAATTAGCTTGAAAAAATGTTGCATATAATCTCTTTGGCCAATCACATCCACTTTTAGAAAGCTAACCATGACATGTTTTTTGGGTATATTTTTTGATCAAATTTTGCCAAAAGTTCACCAAGTAAGTCCTCGTTAGTATAGTGGTGAGTATCCCCGCCTGTCACGTGGGAGACCGGGGTTCAATTCCCCGACGGGGAGTTTTGAACTTTTAATCTCTTTTATGTGTGCTGTTTCACGTTGTTTCATTGAGATAACAAAAATGCCTTATCCAAATTGAATCCAGGGTTTATGTCAACTTGAAAAAAATCTTGCATGTAAGCTTCATGGCCAGTGCTACAAGTACGGTTTGCAAGGTCCCCATGACCTGGCTTTAGGTATATTTATCAAAGTAATAAATAGTTATTCAATACACTGCTTGGTTAGAGCAGGAGAAAAGATTTTAGAGTGCTATGCATTGCAAGAGTAAAATTATGTTGTCAATATTACTGACTTTTCATTTTCCAAATAATAGGTTAAATATTTCTTTAGGGTTTTAAATTAGCTTGAAAACATGTAACATATAATCTCTTTGGCCAATGACATACAAATTTCGATAGCTAACCATGACATGTTTTTTGGGTATATTTTTTGATCATATTTTGCCAAAAATTGACCAAGTAAGTCCTCGTTAGTATAGTGTGAAGTGTCTCCGCCTGTCATGCGGGAGCTGGGGTTCAATTCCCCGATGGGGAGTTTTGAACTTTTAATCTCTTTTTTTGCATGCTGTTTCACTTTGTTTCATTGAGATAACAAAAATGCCTTATCTAAATTGAATTCAGGGATTATGTCAACTTGAAAAAAATCTTGCATGTAAGCTTCATGGCCAGTGCTACAAGTAGAATTTAGGAGGTCCCCATGACCTTGTTTTGGGTATATTTATCAAAGTAATAAATAGTGATTCAATACACTGCTTGGTTAGAGCAGGAGAAAAGACTTTAGAGTGCTATGCATTGCATGAGTAAAATTATGTTGTCAATATTACTGACTTTTCTTTTTCCAAATAATAGGTTAAATATTTCTTTAGGGTTTTAAATTAGCTTGAAAAAATGTAGCATATAATCTCTTTGGCCAATGGCATACACATTTCGATAGCTAACCATGACATGTTTTTTGGGTATATTTTTTGATCAAATTTTGCCAAAAATTGACCAAGTAAATCCTCGTTAGTATAGTGCTGAGTATCCCCGCCTGTCACGCGGGAGACCGGGGTTCAGTTCCCCGACGGGGAGTTTTGAACTTTTAATCTCTTTTATGTGTGCTGTTTCACGTTGTTTCATTGAGATAACAAAAATGCCTTATCCAAATTGAATCCAGGGTTTATGTCAACTTGAAAAAAAGCTTGCATGTATGCTTCATGGCCAGTGCTACAAGTACAGTTTGCGAGGTCCCCATGACCTGGTTTTGGGTATATTTATCAAAGTAATAAACAGTGATTCAATACACTGCTTGGTTAGAGCAGGAGAAAAGACTTTAGAGTGCTATGCATTGCAAGAGTAAAATTATGTTGTCAATATTACTGACTTTTCTTTTTCCAAATAATATGTTAAATATTTCTTTAGGGTTTTAAATTAGCTTGAAAAAATGTAGCATATAATCTTTTTGGCCAATGGCATACACATTTCGATAGCTAACCATGACATGTTTTTTGGGTATATTTTTTGATCAAATTTTGCCAAAAATTGACCAAGTAAATCCTCGTTAGTATAGTGCTGAGTATCCCCGCCTGTCACGCGGGAGACCGGGGTTCAATTCCCCGACGTGGAGTTTTGAACTTTTAATCTCTTTTATGTGTGCTGTTTCACGTTGTTTCATTGAGATAACAAAAATGCCTTATCCAAATTGAATCCAGGGTTTATGTCAACTTGAAAAAAATCTTGCATGTAAGCTTCATGGCTAGTGCTACAAGTACAGTTTGCGAGGTCCCCATGACCTGGTTTTGGGTATATTTATCAAAGTAATAAATAGTGATTCAATACTCTGCTTGGTTAGAGCAGGAGAAAAGACTTTAGAGTGCTATGCATTGCAAGAGTAAAATTATGTTGTCAATATTACTGACTTTTCATTTTCCAAATAATAGGTTAAATATTTCTTTAGGGTTTTAAATTAGCTTTAAAAAATGTAGCATATAATCTCTTTGGCCAATGACATACACATTTCGAAAGCTAACCATGACATGTTTTTTGGGTATATTTTTTGATCAAATTTTGCCAAAA
The DNA here is from genome assembly GCA_031769625.1 of Taudactylus pleione. Classification (NCBI taxonomy): domain Eukaryota; kingdom Metazoa; phylum Chordata; class Amphibia; order Anura; family Myobatrachidae; genus Taudactylus; species Taudactylus pleione. The sequence goes on along the minus strand of JAUIMM010000116.1, from coordinate 15,088,369 downwards.
ATTGACCAAGTAAGTCCTAGTTAGTATAGTGGTGAGTATCCCCACCTGTCATGCGGGAGACCGGGGTTCGGTTCCCCGACGGGGAGTTTAGAACTTTTAATCTCTTTTATGTGTGCTGTTTCACGTTGTTTCATTGAGATAACAAAAATGCCTTATCCAAATTGAATCCAGGGTTTATGTCAACTTGAAAAAAATCTTGCATGTAAGCTTCATGGCCAGTGCTACAAGTACAGTTTGCAAGGTCCCCATGACCTGGCTTTAGGTATATTTATCAAAGTAATAAATAGTTATTCAATACACTGCTTGGTTAGAGCAGGAGAATAGACTTTAGAGTGCTATGCATTGCAAGAGTAAAATTATGTTGTCAATATTACTGACTTTTCATTTTCCAAATAATAGGTTAAATATTTCTTTAGGGTTTTAAATTAGCTTGAAAAAATGTTGCATATAATCTCTTTGGCCAATGACATACAAATTTCGATAGCTAACCATGACATGTTTTTTGGGTATATTTTTTGATATTATTTTGCCAAAAATTGACCAAGTAAGTCCTTGTTAGTATAGTGTGAAGTGTTTCCGCCTGTCATGCGGGAGGCTGGGGTTCAATTCCCCGACGGGGAGTTTTGAACTTTTAATCTATTTTTTTTGCATGCTGTTTCACTTTGTTTCATTGAGATAACAAAAATGCCTTATCTAAATTGAATCCAGGGATTATGTCAACTTGAAAAAAATCTTGCATGTAAGCTTCATGGCCAGTGCTACAAGTAGAATTTACGAGGTCCCCATGACCTGGTTTTGGGTATATTTATCAAAGTAATAAATAGTGATTCAATACACTGCTTGGTTAGAGCAGGAGAAAAGACTTTAGAGTGCTATGCATTGGAAGAGTAAAATTATGTTGTCAATATTACTGACTTTTCATTTTCCAAATAATAGGTTAAATATTTCTTTAGGGTTTTAAATTAGCTTGAAAAATTGTAGCATGTAATCTCTTTGGCCAATGACATACACATTTCGATAGCTAACCATGACATGTTTTTTGGGTATATTTTTTGATCATATTTTGCCAAAAATTGACCAAGTAAGTCCTCGTTAGTATAGTGTGAAGTATCCCCGCCTGACCTGCAGAGGACCGGGGTTTGATTTCTCGACTGGGAGTTTTGAACTTTCAATCACTTTTTTTGCATGCTGTTTCACTTTGTTTCATTGAGATAACAAAAATGCCTTATCTAAATTGAATCCAGGGTTTATGTCAACTTGAAAAAATCTTGCATGTAAGCTTCATGGCCAGTGCTACAAGTAGAATTTACGAGGTCCCCACGACCTGGTTTTGGGTATATTTATCAAAGTAATAAATAGTGATTCAATACACTGCTTGTTTAGAGCAGGAGAAAAGACTTTAGAGTGCTATGCATTGCAAGAGTAAAATTATGTTGTCAAAATTACTGACTTTTCATTTGCCAAATAATAGTTTAAATATTTCTTTAGGGTTTTAAATTAGCTTGAAAATATGTAGCATATAATCTCTTTGGCCAATGACATACAAATTTCGATAGCTAACCATGACATGTTTTTTGGGTATATTTTTTGATCATATTTTGCCAAAAATTGACCAAGTAAGTCCTCGTTAGTATAGTGTGAAGTGTCTCCGCCTGTCATGCGGGAGCTGGGGTTCAATTCCCCGATGGGGAGTTTTGAACTTTTAATCTCTTTTTTTGCATGCTGTTTCACTTTGTTTCATTGAGATAACAAAAATGCCTTATCTAAATTGAATCCAGGGATTATGTCAACTTGAAAAAAATCTTGCATGTAAACTTCATGGCCAGTGCTACAAGTAGAATTTAGGAGGTCCCCATGACCTTGTTTTGGGTATATTTATCAAAGTAATAAATAGTGATTCAATACACTGCTTGGTTAGAGCAGGAGAAAAGACTTTAGAGTGCTATGCATTGCATGAGTAAAATTATGTTGTCAATATTACTGACTTTTCTTTTTCCAAATAATAGGTTAAATATTTCTTTAGGGTTTTAAATTAGCTTGAAAAAATGTAGCATATAATCTCTTTGGCCAATGGCATACACATTTCGATAGCTAACCATGACATGTTTTTTGGGTATATTTTTTGATCAAATTTTGCCAAAAATTGACCAAGTAAATCCTCGTTAGTATAGTGCTGAGTATCCCCGCCTGTCACGCGGGAGACCGGGGTTCAGTTCCCCGACGGGGAGTTTTGAACTTTTAATCTCTTTTATGTGTGCTGTTTCACGTTGTTTCATTGAGATAACAAAAATGCCTTATCCAAATTGAATCCAGGGTTTATGTCAACTTGAAAAAAAGCTTGCATGTATGCTTCATGGCCAGTGCTACAAGTACAGTTTGCGAGGTCCCCATGACCTGGTTTTGGGTATATTTATCAAAGTAATAAACAGTGATTCAATACACTGCTTGGTTAGAGCAGGAGAAAAGACTTTAGAGTGCTATGCATTGCAAGAGTAAAATTATGTTGTCAATATTACTGACTTTTCATTTTCCAAATAATAGGTTAAATATTTCTTTAGGGTTTTAAATTAGCTTGAAAAAATGTAGCATATTATCTCTTTGGCCAATGACATACACATTTCGAAAGCTAACCATGACATGTTTTTTGGGTATATTTTTTGATCAAATTTTGCCAAAAATTGACCAAGTAAGTCCTAGTTAGTATAGTGGTGAGTATCCCCACCTGTCACGCGGGAGACCGGGGTTCGGTTCCCCGACGGGGAGTTTAGAACTTTTAATCTCTTTTATGTGTGCTGTTTCACGTTGTTTCATTGAGATAACAAAAATGCCTTATCCAAATTGAATCCAGGGTTTATGTCAACTTGAAAAAAATCTTGCATGTAAGCTTCATGGCCAGTGCTACAAGTACAGTTTGCAAGGTCCCCATGACCTGGCTTTAGGTATATTTATCAAAGTAATAAATAGTTATTCAATACACTGCTTGGTTAGAGCAGGAGAATAGACTTTAGAGTGCTATGCATTGCAAGAGTAAAATTATGTTGTCAATATTACTGACTTTTCATTTTCCAAATAATAGGTTAAATATTTCTTTAGGGTTTTAAATTAGCTTGAAAAAATGTAGCATATAATCTCTTTGGCCAATGACATACAAATTTCGATAGCTAACCATGACATGTTTTTTGGGTATATTTTTTGATATTATTTTGCCAAAAATTGTCCAAGTAAGTCCTCGTTAGTATAGTGTTGAGTGTTTCCGCCTGTCATGCAGGAGGCTGGGGTTCAATTCCCCGACGGGGAGTTTTGAACTTTTAATCTATTTTTTTTGCATGCTGTTTCACTTTGTTTCATTGAGATAACAAAAATGCCTTATCTAAATTGAATCCAGGGATTATGTCAACTTGAAAAAAATCTTGCATGTAAGCTTCATGGCCAGTGCTACAAGTAGAATTTACGAGGTCCCCATGACCTGGTTTTGGGTATATTTATCAAAGTAATAAATAGTGATTCAATACACTGCTTGGTTAGAGCAGGAGAAAAGACTTTAGAGTGCTATCCATTGCAAGAGTAAAATTATGTTGTCAATATTACTGACTTTTCATTTTCCAAATAATAGGTTAAATATTTCTTTAGGGTTTTAAATTAGCTTGAAAAAATGTTGCATATAATCTCTTTGGCCAATCACATCCACTTTTAGAAAGCTAACCATGACATGTTTTTTGGGTATATTTTTTGATAAAATTTTGCCAAAAGTTCACCAAGTAAGTCCTCGTTAGTATAGTGGTGAGTATCCCCGCCTGTCACGTGGGAGACCGGGGTTCAATTCCCCGACGGGGAGTTTTGAACTTTTAATCTCTTTTATGTGTGCTGTTTCACGTTGTTTCATTGAGATAACAAAAATGCCTTATCCAAATTGAATCCAGGGTTTATGTCAACTTGAAAAAAATCTTGCATGTAAGCTTCATGGCCAGTGCTACAAGTACAGTTTGCAAGGTCCCCATGACCTGGCTTTAGGTATATTTATCAAAGTAATAAATAGTTATTCAATACACTGCTTGGTTAGAGCAGGAGAAAAGATTTTAGAGTGCTATGCATTGCAAGAGTAAAATTATGTTGTCAATATTACTGACTTTTCATTTTCCAAATAATAGGTTAAATATTTCTTTAGGGTTTTAAATTAGCTTGAAAACATGTAACATATAATCTCTTTGGCCAATGACATACAAATTTCGATAGCTAACCATGACATGTTTTTTGGGTATATTTTTTGATCATATTTTGCCAAAAATTGACCAAGTAAGTCCTCGTTAGTATAGTGTGAAGTGTCTCCGCCTGTCATGCGGGAGCTGGGGTTCAATTCCCCGATGGGGAGTTTTGAACTTTTAATCTCTTTTTTTGCATGCTGTTTCACTTTGTTTCATTGAGATAACAAAAATGCCTTATCTAAATTGAATCCAGGGATTATGTCAACTTGAAAAAAATCTTGCATGTAAGCTTCATGGCCAGTGCTACAAGTAGAATTTAGGAGGTCCCCATGACCTTGTTTTGGGTATATTTATCAAAGTAATAAATAGTGATTCAATACACTGCTTGGTTAGAGCAGGAGAAAAGACTTTAGAGTGCTATGCATTGCATGAGTAAAATTATGTTGTCAATATTACTGACTTTTCTTTTTCCAAATAATAGGTTAAATATTTCTTTAGGGTTTTAAATTAGCTTGAAAAAATGTAGCATATAATCTCTTTGGCCAATGGCATACACATTTCGATAGCTAACCATGACATGTTTTTTGGGTATATTTTTTGATCAAATTTTGCCAAAAATTGACCAAGTAAATCCTCGTTAGTATAGTGCTGAGTATCCCCGCCTGTCACGCGGGAGACCGGGGTTCAGTTCCCCGACGGGGAGTTTTGAACTTTTAATCTCTTTTATGTGTGCTGTTTCACGTTGTTTCATTGAGATAACAAAAATGCCTTATCCAAATTGAATCCAGGGTTTATGTCAACTTGAAAAAAAGCTTGCATGTAAGCTTCATGGCCAGTGCTACAAGTACAGTTTGCGAGGTCCCCATGACCTGGTTTTGGGTATATTTATCAAAGTAATAAATAGTGATTCAATACACTGCTTGGTTAGAGCAGGAGAAAAGACTTTAGAGTGCTATGCATTGCAAGAGTAAAATTATGTTGTCAATATTACTGACTTTTCTTTTTCCAAATAATATGTTAAATATTTCTTTAGGGTTTTAAATTAGCTTGAAAAAATGTAGCATATAATCTTTTTGGCCAATGGCATACACATTTCGATAGCTAACCATGACATGTTTTTTGGGTATATTTTTTGATATTATTTTGCCAAAAATTGACCAAGTAAGTCCTTGTTAGTATAGTGTGAAGTGTTTCCGCCTGTCATGCGGGAGGCTGGGGTTCAATTCCCCGACGGGGAGTTTTGAACTTTTAATCTATTTTTTTTGCATGCTGTTTCACTTTGTTTCATTGAGATAACAAAAATGCCTTATCTAAATTGAATCCAGGGATTATGTCAACTTGAAAAAAATCTTGCATGTAAGCTTCATGGCCAGTGCTACAAGTAGAATTTACGAGGTCCCCATGACCTGGTTTTGGGTATATTTATCAAAGTAATAAATAGTGATTCAATACACTGCTTGGTTAGAGCAGGAGAAAAGACTTTAGAGTGCTATGCATTGCAAGAGTAAAATTATGTTGTCAATATTACTGGCTTTTCATTTTCCAAATAATAGGTTAAATATTTCTTTTGGGTTTTAAATTAGCTTGAAAAATTGTAGCATATAATCTCTTTGGCCAATGACATACACATTTCGAAAGCTAACCATGACATGTTTTTTGGGTATATTTTTTGATCATATTTTGCCAAAAATTGACCAAGTAAGTCCTCGTTAGTATAGTGTGAAGTATCCCCGCCTGACCTGCAGAGGACCGTGGTTTAATTTCTCGACTGGGAGTTTTGAACTTTCAATCACTTTTTTTGCATGCTGTTTCACTTTGTTTCATTGAGATAACAAAAATGCCTTATCTAAATTGAATCCAGGGATTATGTCAACTTGAAAAAAATCTTGCATGTAAGCTTCATGGTCAGTGCTACAAGTACAGTTTGCAAGGTCCCCATGACCTGGCTTTAGGTATATTTATCAAAGTAATAAATAGTGATTCAATACACTGCTTGGTTAGAGCAGGAGAAAAGACTTTAGAGTGCTATGCATTGCATGAGTAAAATTATGTTGTCAATATTACTGACTTTTCTTTTTCCAAATTATAGGTTAAATATTTCTTTAGGGTTTTAAATTAGCTTGAAAAAATGTAGCATATAATCTCTTTGGCCAATGGCATACACATTTCGATAGCTAACCATGACATGTTTTTTGGGTATATTTTTTGATCAAATTTTGCCAAAAATTGACCAAGTAAATCCTCGTTAGTATAGTGCTGAGTATCCCCGCCTGTCACGCGGGAGACCGGGGTTCAGTTCCCCGACGGGGAGTTTTGAACTTTTAATCTCTTTTATGTGTGCTGTTTCACGTTGTTTCATTGAGATAACAAAAATGCCTTATCCAAATTGAATCCAGGGTTTATGTCAACTTGAAAAAAAGCTTGCATGTAAGCTTCATGGCCAGTGCTACAAGTACAGTTTGCGAGGTCCCCATGACCTGGTTTTGGGTATATTTATCAAAGTAATAAATAGTGATTCAATACACTGCTTGGTTAGAGCAGGAGAAAAGACTTTAGAGTGCTATGCATTGCAAGAGTAAAATTATGTTGTCAATATTACTGACTTTTCTTTTTCCAAATAATATGTTAAATATTTCTATAGGGTTTTAAATTAGCTTGAAAAAATGTAGCATATAATCTTTTTGGCCAATGGCATACACATTTCGATAGCTAACCATGACATGTTTTTTGGGTATATTTTTTGATATTATTTTGCCAAAAATTGACCAAGTAAGTCCTTGTTAGTATAGTGTGAAGTGTTTCCGCCTGTCATGCGGGAGGCTGGGGTTCAATTCCCCGACGGGGAGTTTTGAACTTTTAATCTATTTTTTTTGCATGCTGTTTCACTTTGTTTCATTGAGATAACAAAAATGCCTTATCTAAATTGAATCCAGGGATTATGTCAACTTGAAAAAAATCTTGCATGTAAGCTTCATGGCCAGTGCTACAAGTAGAATTTAGGAGGTCCCCATGACCTGGTTTTGGGTATATTTATCAAAGTAATAAATAGTGATTCAATACACTGCTTGGTTAGAGCAGGAGAAAAGACTTTAGAGTGCTATGCATTGCAAGAGTAAAATTATGTTGTCAATATTACTGGCTTTTCATTTTCCAAATAATAGGTTAAATATTTCTTTAGGGTTTTAAATTAGCTTGAAAAATTGTAGCATATAATCTCTTTGGCCAATGACATACACATTTCGAAAGCTAACCATGACATGTTTTTTGGGTATATTTTTTGATCATATTTTGCCAAAAATTGACCAAGTAAGTCCTCGTTAGTATAGTGTGAAGTATCCCCGCCTGACCTGCAGAGGACCGTGGTTTAATTTCTCGACTGGGAGTTTTGAACTTTCAATCACTTTTTTTGCATGCTGTTTCACTTTGTTTCATTGAGATAACAAAAATGCCTTATCTAAATTGAATCCAGGGTTTATGTCAACTTGAAAAAATCTTGCATGTAAGCTTCATGGCCAGTGCTACAAGTAGAATTTACGAGGTCCCCACGACCTGGTTTTGGGTATATTTATCAAAGTAATAAATAGTGATTCAATACACTGCTTGGTTAGAGCAGGAGAAAAGACTTTAGAGTGCTATGCATTGCAAGAGTAAAATTATGTTGTCAAAATTACTGACTTTTCATTTGCCAAATAATAGTTTAAATATTTCTTTATGGTTTTAAATTAGCTTGAAAAAATGTAGCATATAATCTCTTTGGCCAATGACATACAAATTTCGATAGCTAACCATGAAATGTTTTTTGGGTATATTTTTTGATCATATTTTGCCAAAAATTGACCAAGTAAGTCCTCGTTAGTATAGTGTGAAGTGTCTCCGCCTGTCATGCGAGAGCTGGGGTTCAATTCCCCGATGGGGAGTTTTGAACTTTTAATCTCTTTTTTTGCATGCTGTTTCACTTTGTTTCATTGAGATAACAAAAATGCCTTATCTAAATTGAATCCAGGGATTATGTCAACTTGAAAAAAATCTTGCATGTAAGCTTCATGGTCAGTGCTACAAGTACAGTTTGCAAGGTCCCCATGACCTGGCTTTAGGTATATTTATCAAAGTAATAAATAGTGATTCAATACACTGCTTGGTTAGAGCAGGAGAAAAGACTTTAGAGTGCTATGCATTGCATGAGTAAAATTATGTTGTCAATATTACTGACTTTTCTTTTTCCAAATAATAGGTTAAATATTTCTTTAGGGTTTTAAATTAGCTTGAAAAAATGTAGCATATAATCTCTTTGGCCAATGGCATACACATTTCGATAGCTAACCATGACATGTTTTTTGGGTATATTTTTTGATCATATTTTGCCAAAAATTGACCAAGTAAGTCCTCGTTAGTATAGTGTGAAGTGTCTCCGCCTGTCATGCGAGAGCTGGGGTTCAATTCCCCGATGGGGAGTTTTGAACTTTTAATCTCTTTTTTTGCATGCTGTTTCACTTTGTTTCATTGAGATAACAAAAATGCCTTATCTAAATTGAATCCAGGGATTATGTCAACTTGAAAAAAATCTTGCATGTAAGCTTCATGGCCAGTGCTACAAGTAGAATTTACGAGGTCCCCATGACCTGGTTTTGGGTATATTTATCAAAGTAATAAATAGTGATTCAATACACTGCTTGGTTAGAGCAGGAGAAAAGACTTTAGAGTGCTATGCATTGCAAGAGTAAAATTATGTTGTCAATATTACTGGCTTTTCATTTTCCAAATAATAGGTTAAATATTTCTTTAGGGTTTTAAATTAGCTTGAAAAATTGTAGCATATAATCTCTTTGGCCAATGACATACACATTTCGAAAGCTAACCATGACATGTTTTTTGGGTATATTTTTTGATCATATTTTGCCAAAAATTGACCAAGTAAGTCCTCGTTAGTATAGTGTGAAGTATCCCCGCCTGACCTGCAGAGGACCGTGGTTTAATTTCTCGACTGGGAGTTTTGAACTTTCAATCACTTTTTTTGCATGCTGTTTCACTTTGTTTCATTGAGATAACAAAAATGCCTTATCTAAATTGAATCCAGGGTTTATGTCAACTTGAAAAAATCTTGCATGTAAGCTTCATGGCCAGTGCTACAAGTAGAATTTACGAGGTCCCCACGACCTGGTTTTGGGTATATTTATCAAAGTAATAAATAGTGATTCAATACACTGCTTGGTTAGAGCAGGAGAAAAGACTTTAGAGTGCTATGCATTGCAAGAGTAAAATTATGTTGTCAAAATTACTGACTTTTCATTTGCCAAATAATAGTTTAAATATTTCTTTAGGGTTTTAAATTAGCTTGAAAAAATGTAGCATATAATCTCTTTGGCCAATGACATACAAATTTCGATAGCTAACCATGAAATGTTTTTTGGGTATATTTTTTGATCATATTTTGCCAAAAATTGACCAAGTAAGTCCTCGTTAGTATAGTGTGAAGTGTCTCCGCCTGTCATGCGAGAGCTGGGGTTCAATTCCCCGATGGGGAGTTTTGAACTTTTAATCTCTTTTTTTGCATGCTGTTTCACTTTGTTTCATTGAGATAACAAAAATGCCTTATCTAAATTGAATCCAGGGATTATGTCAACTTGAAAAAAATCTTGCATGTAAGCTTCATGGTCAGTGCTACAAGTAGAATTTACGAGGTCCCCATGACCTGGTTTTGGGTATATTTATCAAAGTAATAAATAGTGATTCAATACACTGCTTGGTTAGAGCAGGAGAAAAGACTTTAGAGTGCTATGCATTGCAAGAGTAAAATTATGTTGTCAATATTACTGACTTTTCTTTTTCCAAACAATAGGTTAAATATTTCTTTAGGGTTTAAAATTAGCTTGAAAAAATGTAGCATATAATCTCTTTGGCCAATGACATACAAATTTCGATAGCTAACCATGACATGTTTTTTGGGTATATTTTTTGATATTATTTTGCCAAAAATTGACCAAGTAAGTCGTCGTTAGTATAGTGTGAAGTGTTTCCGCCTGTCATGCGGGAGGCTGGGGTTCAATTCCCCGACGGTGAGTTTTGAACTTTTAATCTATTTTTTTTGCATGCTGTTTCACTTTGTTTCATTGAGATAACAAAAATGCCTTATCTAAATTGAATCCAGGGATTATGTCAACTTGAAAAAAATCTTGCATGTAAGCTTCATGGCCAGTGCTACAAGTAGAATTTACGAGGTCCCCATGACCTGGTTTTGGGTATATTTATCAAAGTAATAAATAGTGATTCAATACACTGCTTGGTTAGAGCAGGAGAAAAGACTTTAGAGTGCTATGCATTGCAAGAGTAAAATTATGTTGTCAAAATTACTGTCTTTTCATTTGCCAAATAATAGTTTAAATATTTCTTTAGGGTTTTAAATTAGCTTGAAAAATTGTAGCATATAATCTCTTTGGCCAATGACATACACATTTCGATAGCTAACCATGACATGTTTTTTGGGTATATTTTTGGATCATATTTTGCCAAAAATTGACCAAGTAAGTCCTCGTTTGTATAGTGTGAAGTATCCCCGCCTGACCTGCAGAGGACCGGGGTTTGATTTCTCGACTGGGAGTTTTGAACTTTCAATCACTTTTTTTGCATGCTGTTGCACTTTGTTTCATTGAGATAACAAAAATGCCTTATCTAAATTGAATCCAGGGTTTATGTCAACTTGAAAAAATCTTGCATGTAAGCTTCATGGCCAGTGCTACAAGTAGAATTTACGAGGTCCCCATGACCTGGTTTTGGGTACATTTATCAAAGTAATAAATAGTGATTCAATACACTGCTTGGTTAGAGCAGGAGAAAAGACTTTAGAGTGCTATGCATTGCAAGAGTAAAATTATGTTGTCAATATTACTGACTTTTCTTTTTCCAAATAATAGGTTAAATATTTCTTTAGGGTTTTAAATTAGCTTGAAAAAATGTAGCATATAATCTCTTTGGCCAATGACATACACATTTCGAAAGCTAACCATGACATGTTTTTTGGGTATATTTTTTGATCAAATTTTGCCAAAAATTGACCAAGTAAGTCCTCGTTAGTATAGTGTGAAGTGTCTCCGCCTGTCATGCGGGAGCTGGGGTTCAATTCCCCGATGGGGAGTTTTGAACTTTTAATCTCTTTTTTTGCATACTGTTTCACTTTGTTTCATTGAGATAACAAAAATGCCTTATCTAAATTGAATCCAGGGATTATGTCAACTTGAAAAAAATCTTGCATGTAAGCTTCATGGCCAGTGCTACAAGTAGAATTTAGGAGGTCCCCATGACCTGGTTTTGGGTACATTTATCAAAGTAATAAATAGTGATTCAATACACTGCTTGGTTAGAGCAGGAGAAAAGACTTTTGAGTGCTATGCATTGCAAGAGTACAATTATGTTGTCAATATTACTGACTTTTCTTTTTCCAAATAATAGGTTAAATATTTCTTTAGGGTTTTAAATTAGCTTGAAAAAATTTAGCATATAATCTCTTTGGCCAATGACATACACATTTCGAAAGCTAACCATGACATGTTTTTTGTGTATATTTTTTGATCAAATTTTGCCAAAAATTGACCAAGTAAGTCCTCGTTAGTATAGTGGTGAGTATCCCCGCCTGTCACGCGGGAGACCGGGGTTCAATTCCCCGATGGGGAGTTTTGAACTTTTAATCTCTTTTCTGTGTGCTGTTTCACGTTGTTTCATTGAGATAACAAAAATGCCTTATCCAAATTGAATCCAGGGTTTATGTCAACTTGAAAAAAATCTTGCATGTAAGCTTCATGGCAAGTGCTACAAGTACAGTTTGCAAGGTCCCCATGACCTGGCTTTAGGTATATTTATCAAAGTATTAAATAGTTATTCAATACACTGCTTGGTTAGAGCAGGAGAATAGATTTTAGAGTGCTATGCATTGCAAGAGTAAAATTATGTTGTCAATATTACTGACTTTTCATTTTCCAAATAATAGGTTAAATATTTCTTTAGGGTTTTAAATTAGCTTGAAAAAATGTAGCATATAATCTCTTTGGCCAATGACATACAAATTTCGATAGCTAACCATGACATGTTTTTTGGGTATATTTTTTAATATTATTTTGCCAAAAATTGACCAAGTAAGTCCTCGTTAGTATAGTGTGAAGTGTTTCCGCCAGTCATGCGGGAGGCTGGGGTTCAATTCCCCAACGGGGAGTTTTGAACTTTTAATCTATTTTTTTTGCATGCTGTTTCACTTTGTTTCATTGAGATAAAAAAATGCCTTATCTAAATTGAATCCAGGGATTATGTCAACTTGAAAAAAATCTTGCATGTAAGCTTCATGGCCAGTGCTACAAGTAGAATTTATGAGGTCCCCATGACCTGGTTTTGGGTATATTTATCAAAGTAATAAATAGTGATTCAATACACTGCTTGGTTAGAGCAGGAGAAAAGACTTTAGAGTGCTATGCATTGCAAGAGTAAAATTATGTTGTCAATATTACTGACTTTTCATTTTCCAAATAATAGGTTAAATATTTCTTTAGGGTTTTAAATTAGCTTGAAAAATTGTAGCATATAATCTCTTTGGCGAATGACATACACATTTCGATAGCTAACCATGACATGTTTTTTGGGTATATTTTTTCATCATATTTTGCCAAAAATTGACCAAGTAAGTCCTCGTTAGTATAGTGTGAAGTATCCCCGCCTGACCTGCAGATGACCGGGGTTTGATTTCTCGACTGGGAGTTTTGAACTTTCAATCGCTTTTTTTTCTTGCTGTTTCACTTTGTTTCATTGAGATAACAAAAATGCCTTATCTAAATTGAATCCAGGGTTTATGTCAACTTGAAAAAATCTTGCATGTAAGCTTCATGGCCAGTGCTACAAGTAGAATTTACGAGGTCCCCATGACCTGGTTTTGGGTATATTTATCAAAGTAATAAATAGTGATTCAATACACTGCTTGGTTAGAGCAGGAGAAAAGACTTTAGAGTGCTATGCATTGCAAGAGTAAAATTATGTTGTCAAAATTACTGTCTTTTCATTTGCCAAATAATAGTTTAAATATTTCTTTAGAGTTTTAAATTAGCTTGAAAAAATGTAGCATATAATCTCTTTGGCCAATGACATACAAATTTTGATAGCTAACCATGACATGTTTTTTGGGTATATTTTTTGATCATATTTTGCCAAAAATTGACCAAGTAAGTCCTCGATAGTATAGTGTGAAGTGTCTCCGCCTGTCATGCGGGAGCTGGGGTTCAATTCCCCGATGGGGAGTTTTGAACTTTTAATCTTTTTTTTTGCATGCTGTTTCACTTTGTTTCATTGAGATAACAAAAATGCCTTATCTGAATTGAATCCAGGGATTATGTCAACTTGAAAAAAATCTTGCATGTAAGCTTCATGGCCAGTGCTACAAGTAGAATTTAGGAGGTCCCCATGACCTTGTTTTGGGTATTTTTATCAAAGTAATAAATAGTGATTCAATACACTGCTTGGTTAGAGCAGGAGAAAAGACTTTAGAGTGCTATGCATTGCAAGAGTAAAATTATGTTGTCAATATTACTGACTTTTCATTTTCCAAATAATAGGTTAAATATTTCTTTAGGGTTTTAAATTAGCTTGAAAAAATGTAGCATATAATCTCTTTGGCCAATGACATACAAATTTCGATAGCTAACCATGACATGTTTTTTGGGTATATTTTTTGATATTATTTTGCCAAAAATTGACCAAGTAAGTCCTCGTTAGTATAGTGTGAAGTGTTTCCGCCTGTCATGCGGGAGGCTGGGGTTCAATTCCCCAACGGGGAGTATTGAACTTTTAATCTATTTTTTTTGCATGCTGTTTCACTTTGTTTCATTGAGATAACAAAAATGCGTTATCTAAATTGAATCCAGGGATTATGTCAACTTGAAAAAAATCTTGCATGTAAGCTTCATGGCCAGTGCAACAAGTAGAATTTACGAGGTCCCCATGACCTGGTTTTGGGTATATTTATCAAAGTAATAAATAGTGATTCAATACACTGCTTGGTTAGAGCAGGAGAAAAGACTTTAGAGTGCTATGCATTGCAAGAGTAAAATTATTTTGTCAATATTACTGACTTTTCATTTTCCAAATAATAGGTTAAATATTTCTTTAGGGTTTTAAATTAGCTTGAAAAATTGTAGCATATAATCTCTTTGGCCAATGACATACACATTTCGATAGCTAACCAAGACATGTTTTTTGGGTATATTTTTTGATCATATTTTGCTAAAAATTGACCAAGTAAGTCCTCGTTAGTATAGTGTGAAGTGTCTCCGCCTGTCATGCGGGAGCTGGGGTTCAATTCCCCGATGGGGAGTTTTGAACTTTTAATCTCTTTTTTTGCATGCTGTTTTACTTTGTTTCATTGAGATAACAAAAATGCCTTATCTAAATTGAATCCAGGGATTATGTCAACTTGAAAAAAATCTTGCATGTAAGCTTCATGGCCAGTGCTACAAGTAGAATTTAGGAGGTCCCCATGACCTTATTTTGGGTATATTTATCAAAGTAATAAATAGTGATTCAATACACTGCTTGGTTAGAGCAGGAGAAAAGACTTTAGAGTGCTATGCATTGCAAGAGTAAAATTATTTTGTCAATATTACTGACTTTTCATTTTCCAAATAATAGGTTAAATATTTCTTTAGGGTTTTAAATTAGCTTGAAAAATTGTAGCATATAATCTCTTTGGCCAATGACATACACATTTCGATAGCTAACCATGACATGTTTTTTGGGTATATTTTTTGATCATATTTTGCCAAAAATTGACCAAGTAAGTCCTCGTTAGTATAGTGTGAAGTGTCTCCGCCTGTCATGCGGGAGCTGGGGTTCAATTCCCCGATGGGGAGTTTTGAACTTTTAATCTCTTTTTTTGCATGCTGTTTCACTTTGTTTCATTGAGATAACAAAAATGCCTTATCTAAATTGAATCCAGGGATTATGTCAACTTGAAAAAAATCTTGCATGTAAGCTTCATGGCCAGTGCTACAAGTAGAATTTAGGAGGTCCCCATGACCTTGTTTTGGGTATATTTATCAAAGTAATAAATAGTGATTCAATACACTGCTTGGTTAGAGCAGGAGAAAAGACTTTAGAGTGCTATGCATTGCAAGAGTAAAATTATGTTGTCAATATTACTGACTTTTCTTTTTCCAAATAATAGGTTAAATATTTCTTTAGGGTTTTAAATTAGCTTGAAAAAATGTAGCATATAATCTCTTTGGCCAATGGCATACACATTTCGATAGCTAACCATGACATGTTTTTTGGGTATATTTTTTGATCATATTTTGCCAAAAATTGACCAAGTAAATCCTCGTTAGTATAGTGCTGAGTATCCCCGCCTGTCACGCGGGATACTGACTTTTCATTTTCCAAATAATAGGTTAAATATTTCTTTAGGGTTTTAAATTAGCTTGAAAAATTGTAGCATATAATCTCTTTGGCCAATGACATACACATTTCGATAGCTAACCATGACATGTTTTTTGGGTATATTTTTGGATCATATTTTGCCAAAAATTGACCAAGTAAGTCCTCGTTTGTATAGTGTGAAGTATCCCCGCCTGACCTGCAGAGGACCGGGGTTTGATTTCTCGACTGGGAGTTTTGAACTTTCAATCACTTTTTTTGCATGCTGTTTCACTTTGTTTCATTGAGATAACAAAAATGCCTTATCTAAATTGAATCCAGGGTTTATGTCAACTTGAAAAAATCTTGCATGTAAGCTTCATGGCCAGTGCTACAAGTAGAATTTACGAGGTCCCCACGACCTGGTTTTGGGTATATTTATCAAAGTAATAAATAGTGATTCAATACACTGCTTGGTTAGAGCAGGAGAAAAGACTTTAGAGTGCTATGCATTGCAAGAGTTAAATTATGTTGTCAAAATTACTAACTTTTCATTTGCCAAATAATAGTTTAAATATTTCTTTAGGGTTTTAAACGGGGAGTTTTGAACTTTTAATCTCTTTTATGTGTGCTGTTTCACGTTGTTTCATTGAGATAACAAAAATGCCTTATCCATATTGAATCCAGGGTTTATGTCAACTTGAAAAAAATCTTGCATGTAAGCTTCATGGCCAGTGCTACAAGTACAGTTTGCAAGGTCCCCATGACCTGGCTTTAGGTATATTTATCAAAGTAATAAATAGTTATTCAATACACTGCTTGGTTAGAGCAGGAGAATAGACTTTAGAGTGCTATGCATTGCAAGAGTAAAATTATGTTGTCAATATTACTGACTTTTCATTTTCCAAATAATAGGTTAAATATTTCTTTAGGGTTTTAAATTAGCTTGAAAAAATGTAGCATATAATCTCTTTGGCCAATGACATACAAATTTCGATAGCTAACCATGACATGTTTTTTGGGTATATTTTTTGATCATATTTTGCCAAAAATTGACCAAGTAAGTCCTCGTTAGTATAGTGTGAAGTGTCTCCGCCTGTCATGCGGGAGCTGGGGTTCAATTCCCCGATGGGGAGTTTTCAACTTTTAATCTCTTTTTTTGCATGCTGTTTCACTTTGTTTCATTGAGATAACAAAAATGCCTTATCTAAATTGAATCCAGGGATTATGTCAACTTGAAAAAAATCTTGCATGTAAGCTTCATGGCCAGTGCTACAAGTAGAATTTAGGAGGTCCCCATGACCTGGTTTTGGGTATATTTATCAAAGTAATAAATAGTGATTCAATACACTGCTTGGTTAGAGCAGGAGAAAAGACTTTAGAGTGCTATGCATTGCAAGAGTAAAATTATGTTGTCAATATTACTGACTTTTCATTTTCCAAATAATAGGTTAAATATTTATTTAGGGTTTTAAATTAGCTTGAAAAAATGTAGCATATAATCTCTTTGGCCAATGACATACACATTTCGAAAGCTAACCATGACATGTTTTTTGGGTATATTTTTTGATCAAATTTTGCCAAAAATTGACCAAGTAAGTCCTCGTTAGTATAGTGGTGAGTATCCCCGCCTGTCACGCGGGAGACCGGGGTTCAATTCCCCGACGGGGAGTTTTGAACTTTTAATCTCTTTTATGTGTGCTGTTTCACGTTGTTTCATTGAGATAACAAAAATGCCTTATCCAAATTGAATCCAGGGTTTATGTCAACTTGAAAAAAATCTTGCATGTAAGCTTCATGGCCAGTGCTACAAGTACAGTTTGCAAGGTCCCCATGACCTGGCTTTAGGTATTTTTATCAAAGTTATAAATAGTTATTCAATACACTGCTTGGTTAGAGCAGGAGAATAGACTTTAGAGTGCTATGCATTGCAAGAGTAAAATTATGTTGTCAATATTACTGACTTTTCATTTTCCAAATAATAGGTTAAATATTTCTTTAGGGTTTTAAATTAGCTTGAAAAAATGTAGCATATAATCTCTTTGGCCAATGACATACAAATTTCGATAGCTAACCATGACATGTTTTTTGGGTATATTTTTTGATATTATTTTGCCAAAAATTGACCAAGTAAGTCCTCGTTAGTATAGTGTGAAGTGTTTCCGCCTGTCATGCTGGAGGCTGGGGTTCAATTCCCCGACGGGGAGTTTTGAACTTTTAATCTATTTTTTTTGCATGCTGTTTCACTTTGTTTCATTGAGATAAAAAAAATGCCTTATCTTAATTGAATCCAGGGATTATGTCAACTTGAAAAAAATCTTGCATTAGAGAGAGGGAGAGAATACCTGCACCAAACTTCTTATTTTCTATATATTCAGTACTTTGCTTAGTATATCGCTTACCAACATGTCTAAATAATTGTTGACAG
The DNA here is from genome assembly GCA_031769625.1 of Taudactylus pleione. Lineage (NCBI taxonomy): Eukaryota > Metazoa > Chordata > Amphibia > Anura > Myobatrachidae > Taudactylus > Taudactylus pleione. The sequence continues at coordinate 15,070,360 of JAUIMM010000116.1, read as the reverse complement.
AACAGTGCCAAGTTAAGTCTTAAGATGTTGGTGGTGCTCCCCAGGGCTTATATTAATCGATTTTAAGGGGAAGGTTTTGTCAAGTAGACAAAACAAAAAAGAGAAAACCTCTTTTTGGGGGCACTCTTGTGTAATTGTTGGTTATATTAAAAGAAGGTATTTTATTAGATATGCATTAAAAAGATACAAACATAAACACATAGAAAAACATGCAAAACAAAAATACAAGGAAAGAGCATAAATATAAAGGACTTTTCTGTATTATCTTAGTTACAAATAAACAAGAAATCTCTATCAATATTGACAGTGGGGAAATGTCCCCAGAATTAAGTCCTTAATGGTTGGGCGAAAGTTTTTTTGTGTAAATAGCACCTCTGCTCCAGATGCAGGTGCTTAGTACAATTTTAATAAAGGCACATATATAAAGATAAATATAATACGTATATCTTCAATTTTCACAGGTAATCAGAGAAAGTGAGATCATGTATAATCAGAGACGGACCTGTTAGCAAATTAGATGATCTTAATAGGGTGGTGTTTATAGTATCAGATATTATTATGCCCTTAAATGCGTAGCATATAAATCAACATATATTTATATCAGGAAACAGTGGTCTCGACCATAAATTTTCCTGATGAACAGATAATATATGTCCTTTAGTAATATCACAGGTGATTCCACAGGTATCAAAAGAGAAAATGCACTGAAATCAAGAGCCTATAATGAACTCACATATAGCTCATTTTTGACAGTACCAGGTTTTCCATATTGTATTTTAAATACAGATCCTATACAGGTTATAAAAAGCACAAGTGATCTTCAAAAGAATCTATCTATGATGACAGGTTTTATCCAAGCTCAGATGCTACATAGATATCGTGTAATATCACATGTGCATCTATGACAGTGCCATGTTTTCCAATATTTCTGTTTTTTGCAGATGGTCACCTTGTTTAAATAAAAGTGGGTTTTCTAGACAGCTGTTTAGCCACAATAATATAGAAAGGTCTGCAAAGAGTAACAGTACCAGGTTTTCTGATTAAACACTAATAATGATTACTTAGAGTAAACACATAGTATACACATCTCTAATAATTCTTCAAAATATCATTACATATTATTTCAATAATTTATAAAGAAATAGCAGAATTGGCACATCTCCTCCAGTGATTGTGAATGTCTGGATATATTATTAGATACCTTGATAACAGATTGCCTGACACCTAAATTCCAACTGCTTCTGCTTCTATCCCGTGTGGATACTAATTCCAGAGAACGGGAGGTGAGAGAGCAGCTGGTAGGGCAGACAGAGGTAAAGTACAGAGACGCTTCTGCTGTCGGGATTTGCTATCGTCCACCACCCTGTTGTTAGAAAAACATTGCAGGGCAGTCAGGGCGGTGTGCTTCCGGATGAGAGAGCGTTGAAGAGAGAGTGTACCTGTATAGATGTGTTGTAATGGGTTGATCTCGGCAGCTGATTCTTGCAGTGGTGGTGCCTGTTGCCGGGACTCGTGTGCGCACCACGAGTACCCGGAAGTGACGTGGGTATAAGAAATCTCTATCAATATTGACAGTGGGGAAATGTCCCCAGAATTAAGTCCTTAATGGTTGGGCGAAAGTTTTTTTGTGTAAATAGCACCTCTGCTCCAGATGCAGGTGCTTAGTACAATTTTAATAAAGGCACATATATAAAGATAAATATAATACGTATATCTTCAATTTTCACAGGTAATCAGAGAAAGTGAGATCATGTATAATCAGAGACGGACCTGTTAGCAAATTAGATGATCTTAATAGGGTGGTGTTTATAGTATCAGATATTATTATGCCCTTAAATGCGTAGCATATAAATCAACATATATTTATATCAGGAAACAGTGGTCTCGACCATAAATTTTCCTGATGAACAGATAATATATGTCCTTTAGTAATATCACAGGTGATTCCACAGGTATCAAAAGAGAAAATGCACTGAAATCAAGAGCCTATAATGAACTCACATATAGCTCATTTTTGACAGTACCAGGTTTTCCATATTGTATTTTAAATACAGATCCTATACAGGTTATAAAAAGCACAAGTGATCTTCAAAAGAATCTATCTATGATGACAGGTTTTATCCAAGCTCAGATGCTACATAGATATTGTGTAATATCACATGTGCATCTATGACAGTGCCATGTTTGCCAATATTTCTGTTTTTTGCAGATGGTCACCTTGTTTAAATAAAAGTGGGTTTTCTAGACAGCTGTTTAGCCACAATAATATAGAAAGGTCTGCAAAGAGTAACAGTACCAGGTTTTCTGATTAAACACTAATAATGATTACTTAGAGTAAACACATAGTATACACATCTCTAATAATTCTTCAAAATATCATTACATATTATTTCAATAATTTATAAAGAAATAGCAGAATTGGCACATCTCCTCCAGTGATTGTGAATGTCTGGATATATTATTAGATACCTTGATAACAGATTGCCTGACACCTAAATTCCAACTGCTTCTGCTTCTATCCCGTGTGGATACTAATTCCAGAGAACGGGAGGTGAGAGAGCAGCTGGTAGGGCAGACAGAGGTAAAGTACAGAGACGCTTCTGCTGTCGGGATTTGCTATCGTCCACCACCCTGTTGTTAGAAAAACATTGCAGGGCGGTCAGGGCGGTGCGCTTCCGGATGAGAGAGCGTTGAAGAGAGAGTGTACCTGTATAGATGTGTTGTAATGGGTTGATCTCGGCAGCTGATTCCTGCAGTGGTGGTGCCTGTTGCCGGGACTCGTGTGCGCACCACGAGTACCCGGAAGTGACGTGGGTATGACGCGCGTTTCGCCCCTGCTGGGCTTGATCACATACAGGCTGTATGTGATCAAGCCCAGCAGGGGCGAAACGCGCATCATACCCACGTCACTTCCGGGTACTCGTGGTGCGCACACGAGTCCCGGCAACAGGCACCACCACTGCAGGAATCAGCTGCCGAGATCAACCCATTACAACACATCTATACAGGTACACTCTCTCTTCAACGCTCTCTCATCTGGAAGCGCACCGCCCTGACCGCCCTGCAATGTTTTTCTAACAACAGGGTGGTGGACGATAGCAAATCCCGACAGCAGAAGCGTCTCTGTACTTTACCTCTGTCTGCCCTACCAGCTGCTCTCTCACCTCCCGTTCTCTGGAATTAGTATCCACACGGGATAGAAGCAGAAGCAGTTGGAATTTAGGTGTCAGGCAATCTGTTATCAAGGTATCTAATAATATATCCAGACATTCACAATCACTGGAGGAGATGTGCCAATTCTGCTATTTCTTTATAAATTATTGAAATAATATGTAATGATATTTTGAAGAATTATTAGAGATGTGTATACTATGTGTTTACTCTAAGTAATCATTATTAGTGTTTAATCAGAAAACCTGGTACTGTTACTCTTTGCAGACCTTTCTATATTATTGTGGCTAAACAGCTGTCTAGAAAACCCACTTTTATTTAAACAAGGTGACCATCTGCAAAAAACAGAAATATTGGAAAACATGGCACTGTCATAGATGCACATGTGATATTACACGATATCTATGTAGCATCTGAGCTTGGATAAAACCTGTCATCATAGATAGATTCTTTTGAAGATCACTTGTGCTTTTTATAACCTGTATAGGATCTGTATTTAAAATACAATATGGAAAACCTGGTACTGTCAAAAATGAGCTATATGTGAGTTCATTATAGGCTCTTGATTTCAGTGCATTTTCTCTTTTGATACCTGTGGAATCACCTGTGATATTACTAAAGGACATATATTATCTGTTCATCAGGAAAATTTATGGTCGAGACCACTGTTTCCTGATATAAATATATGTTGATTTATATGCTACGCATTTAAGGGCATAATAATATCTGATACTATAAACACCACCCTATTAAGATCATCTAATTTGCTAACAGGTCCGTCTCTGATTATACATGATCTCACTTTCTCTGATTACCTGTGAAAATTGAAGATATACGTATTATATTTATCTTTATATATGTGCCTTTATTAAAATTGTACTAAGCACCTGCATCTGGAGCAGAGGTGCTATTTACACAAAAAAACTTTCGCCCAACCATTAAGGACTTAATTCTGGGGACATTTCCCCACTGTCAATATTGATAGAGATTTCTTATACCCACGTCACTTCCGGGTACTCGTGGTGTGCACACGAGTCCCGGCAACAGGCACCACCACTGCAGGAATCAGCTGCCGAGATCAACCCATTACAACACATCTATACAGGTACACTCTCTCTTCAACGCTCTCTCATCTGGAAGCGCACCGCCCTGACCGCCCTGCAATGTTTTTCTAACAACAGGGTGGTGGACGATAGCAAATCCCGACAGCAGAAGCGTCTCTGTACTTTACCTCTGTCTGCCCTACCAGCTGCTCTCTCACCTCCCGTTCTCTGGAATTAGTATCCACACGGGATAGAAGCAGAAGCAGTTGGAATTTAGGTGTCAGGCAATCTGTTATCAAGGTATCTAATAATATATCCAGACATTCACAATCACTGGAGGAGATGTGCCAATTCTGCTATTTCTTTATAAATTATTGAAATAATATGTAATGATATTTTGAAGAATTATTAGAGATGTGTATACTATGTGTTTACTCTAAGTAATCATTATTAGTGTTTAATCAGAAAACCTGGTACTGTTACTCTTTGCAGACCTTTCTATATTATTGTGGCTAAACAGCTGTCTAGAAAACCCACTTTTATTTAAACAAGGTGACCATCTGCAAAAAACAGAAATATTGGAAAACATGGCACTGTCATAGATGCACATGTGATATTACACGATATCTATGTAGCATCTGAGCTTGGATAAAACCTGTCATCATAGATAGATTCTTTTGAAGATCACTTGTGCTTTTTATAACCTGTATAGGATCTGTATTTAAAATACAATATGGAAAACCTGGTACTGTCAAAAATGAGCTATATGTGAGTTCATTATAGGCTCTTGATTTCAGTGCATTTTCTCTTTTGATACCTGTGGAATCACCTGTGATATTACTAAAGGACATATATTATCTGTTCATCAGGAAAATTTATGGTCGAGACCACTGTTTCCTGATATAAATATATGTTGATTTATATGCTACGCATTTAAGGGCATAATAATATCTGATACTATAAACACCACCCTATTAAGATCATCTAATTTGCTAACAGGTCCGTCTCTGATTATACATGATCTCACTTTCTCTGATTACCTGTGAAAATTGAAGATATACGTATTATATTTATCTTTATATATGTGCCTTTATTAAAATTGTACTAAGCACCTGCATCTGGAGCAGAGGTGCTATTTACACAAAAAAACTTTCGCCCAACCATTAAGGACTTAATTCTGGGGACATTTCCCCACTGTCAATATTGATAGAGATTTCTTATACCCACGTCACTTCCGGGTACTCGTGGTGTGCACACGAGTCCCGGCAACAGGCACCACCACTGCAGGAATCAGCTGCCGAGATCAACCCATTACAACACATCTATACAGGTACACTCTCTCTTCAACGCTCTCTCATCCGGAAGCGCACCGCCCTGACCGCCCTGCAATGTTTTTCTAACAACAGGGTGGTGGACGATAGCAAATCCCGACAGCAGAAGCGTCTCTGTACTTTACCTCTGTCTGCCCTACCAGCTGCTCTCTCACCTCCCGTTCTCTGGAATTAGTATCCACACGGGATAGAAGCAGAAGCAGTTGGAATTTAGGTGTCAGGCAATCTGTTATCAAGGTATCTAATAATATATCCAGACATTCACAATCACTGGAGGAGATGTGCCAATTCTGCTATTTCTTTATAAATTATTGAAATAATATGTAATGATATTTTGAAGAATTATTAGAGATGTGTATACTATGTGTTTACTCTAAGTAATCATTATTAGTGTTTAATCAGAAAACCTGGTACTGTTACTCTTTGCAGACCTTTCTATATTATTGTGGCTAAACAGCTGTCTAGAAAACCCACTTTTATTTAAACAAGGTGACCATCTGCAAAAAACAGAAATATTGGAAAACATGGCACTGTCATAGATGCACATGTGATATTACACGATATCTATGTAGCATCTGAGCTTGGATAAAACCTGTCATCATAGATAGATTCTTTTGAAGATCACTTGTGCTTTTTATAACCTGTATAGGATCTGTATTTAAAATACAATATGGAAAACCTGGTACTGTCAAAAATGAGCTATATGTGAGTTCATTATAGGCTCTTGATTTCAGTGCATTTTCTCTTTTGATACCTGTGGAATCACCTGTGATATTACTAAAGGACATATATTATCTGTTCATCAGGAAAATTTATGGTCGAGACCACTGTTTCCTGATATAAATATATGTTGATTTATATGCTACGCATTTAAGGGCATAATAATATCTGATACTATAAACACCACCCTATTAAGATCATCTAATTTGCTAACAGGTCCGTCTCTGATTATACATGATCTCACTTTCTCTGATTACCTGTGAAAATTGAAGATATACGTATTATATTTATCTTTATATATGTGCCTTTATTAAAATTGTACTAAGCACCTGCATCTGGAGCAGAGGTGCTATTTACACAAAAAAACTTTCGCCCAACCATTAAGGACTTAATTCTGGGGACATTTCCCCACTGTCAATATTGATAGAGATTTCTTATACCCACGTCACTTCCGGGTACTCGTGGTGTGCACACGAGTCCCGGCAACAGGCACCACCACTGCAGGAATCAGCTGCCGAGATCAACCCATTACAACACATCTATACAGGTACACTCTCTCTTCAACGCTCTCTCATCCGGAAGCGCACCGCCCTGACCGCCCTGCAATGTTTTTCTAACAACAGGGTGGTGGACGATAGCAAATCCCGACAGCAGAAGCGTCTCTGTACTTTACCTCTGTCTGCCCTACCAGCTGCTCTCTCACCTCCCGTTCTCTGGAATTAGTATCCACACGGGATAGAAGCAGAAGCAGTTGGAATTTAGGTGTCAGGCAATCTGTTATCAAGGTATCTAATAATATATCCAGACATTCACAATCACTGGAGGAGATGTGCCAATTCTGCTATTTCTTTATAAATTATTGAAATAATATGTAATGATATTTTGAAGAATTATTAGAGATGTGTATACTATGTGTTTACTCTAAGTAATCATTATTAGTGTTTAATCAGAAAACCTGGTACTGTTACTCTTTGCAGACCTTTCTATATTATTGTGGCTAAACAGCTGTCTAGAAAACCCACTTTTATTTAAACAAGGTGACCATCTGCAAAAAACAGAAATATTGGAAAACATGGCACTGTCATAGATGCACATGTGATATTACACGATATCTATGTAGCATCTGAGCTTGGATAAAACCTGTCATCATAGATAGATTCTTTTGAAGATCACTTGTGCTTTTTATAACCTGTATAGGATCTGTATTTAAAATACAATATGGAAAACCTGGTACTGTCAAAAATGAGCTATATGTGAGTTCATTATAGGCTCTTGATTTCAGTGCATTTTCTCTTTTGATACCTGTGGAATCACCTGTGATATTACTAAAGGACATATATTATCTGTTCATCAGGAAAATTTATGGTCGAGACCACTGTTTCCTGATATAAATATATGTTGATTTATATGCTACGCATTTAAGGGCATAATAATATCTGATACTATAAACACCACCCTATTAAGATCATCTAATTTGCTAACAGGTCCGTCTCTGATTATACATGATCTCACTTTCTCTGATTACCTGTGAAAATTGAAGATATACGTATTATATTTATCTTTATATATGTGCCTTTATTAAAATTGTACTAAGCACCTGCATCTGGAGCAGAGGTGCTATTTACACAAAAAAACTTTCGCCCAACCATTAAGGACTTAATTCTGGGGACATTTCCCCACTGTCAATATTGATAGAGATTTCTTATACCCACGTCACTTCCGGGTACTCGTGGTGTGCACACGAGTCCCGGCAACAGGCACCACCACTGCAGGAATCAGCTGCCGAGATCAACCCATTACAACACATCTATACAGGTACACTCTCTCTTCAACGCTCTCTCATCTGGAAGCGCACCGCCCTGACCGCCCTGCAATGTTTTTCTAACAACAGGGTGGTGGACGATAGCAAATCCCGACAGCAGAAGCGTCTCTGTACTTTACCTCTGTCTGCCCTACCAGCTGCTCTCTCACCTCCCGTTCTCTGGAATTAGTATCCACACGGGATAGAAGCAGAAGCAGTTGGAATTTAGGTGTCAGGCAATCTGTTATCAAGGTATCTAATAATATATCCAGACATTCACAATCACTGGAGGAGATGTGCCAATTCTGCTATTTCTTTATAAATTATTGAAATAATATGTAATGATATTTTGAAGAATTATTAGAGATGTGTATACTATGTGTTTACTCTAAGTAATCATTATTAGTGTTTAATCAGAAAACCTGGTACTGTTACTCTTTGCAGACCTTTCTATATTATTGTGGCTAAACAGCTGTCTAGAAAACCCACTTTTATTTAAACAAGGTGACCATCTGCAAAAAACAGAAATATTGGAAAACATGGCACTGTCATAGATGCACATGTGATATTACACGATATCTATGTAGCATCTGAGCTTGGATAAAACCTGTCATCATAGATAGATTCTTTTGAAGATCACTTGTGCTTTTTATAACCTGTATAGGATCTGTATTTAAAATACAATATGGAAAACCTGGTACTGTCAAAAATGAGCTATATGTGAGTTCATTATAGGCTCTTGATTTCAGTGCATTTTCTCTTTTGATACCTGTGGAATCACCTGTGATATTACTAAAGGACATATATTATCTGTTCATCAGGAAAATTTATGGTCGAGACCACTGTTTCCTGATATAAATATATGTTGATTTATATGCTACGCATTTAAGGGCATAATAATATCTGATACTATAAACACCACCCTATTAAGATCATCTAATTTGCTAACAGGTCCGTCTCTGATTATACATGATCTCACTTTCTCTGATTACCTGTGAAAATTGAAGATATACGTATTATATTTATCTTTATATATGTGCCTTTATTAAAATTGTACTAAGCACCTGCATCTGGAGCAGAGGTGCTATTTACACAAAAAAACTTTCGCCCAACCATTAAGGACTTAATTCTGGGGACATTTCCCCACTGTCAATATTGATAGAGATTTCTTGTTTATTTGTAACTAAGATAATACAGAAAAGTCCTTTATATTTATGCTCTTTCCTTGTATTTTTGTTTTGCATGTTTTTCTATGTGTTTATGTTTGTATCTTTTTAATGCATATCTAATAAAATACCTTCTTTTAATATAACCAACAATTACACAAGAGTGCCCCCAAAAAGAGGTTTTCTCTTTTTTGTTTTGTCTACTTGACAAAACCTTCCCCTTAAAAAAATCTTGCATGTAAGCTTCATGGCCAGTGCTACAAGTAGAATTTACGAGGTCCCCATGACCTGGTTTTGGGTATATTTATCAAAGTAATAAATAGTGATTCAATACACTGCTTGGTTAGAGCAGGAGAAAAGACTTTAGAGTGCTATGCATTGCAAGAGTAAAATTATGTTGTCAATATTACTGACTTTTCATTTTCCAAATAATAGGTTAAATATTTCTTTAGGGTTTTAAATTAACTTGAAAAATTGTAGCATATAATCTATTTGGCCAATGACATACACATTTCGATAGCTAACCATGACATGTTTTTTGGGTATATTTTTTGATCATATTTTGCCAAAAATTGACCAAGTAAGTCCTCGTTAGTATAGTGTGAAGTATCCCCGCCTGACCTGCAGAGGACCGGGGTTTGATTTCTCGACTGGGAGTTGTGAACTTTCAATCACTTTTTTTGCATGCTGTTTCACTTTGTTTCATTGAGATAACAAAAATGCCTTATCTAAATTGAATCCAGGGTTTATGTCAACTTGAAAAAATCTTGCATGTAAGCTTCATGGCCAGTGCTACAAGTAGAATTTACGAGGTCCCCATGACCTGGTTTTGGGTATATTTATCAAAGTAATAAATAGTGATTCAATACACTGCTTGGTTAGAGCAGGAGAAAAGACTTTAGAGTGCTATGCATTGCAAGAGTAAAATTATGTTGTCAATATTACTGACTTTTCATTTTCCAAATAATAGGTTAAATATTTCTTTAGGGTTTTAAATTAGCTTGAAAAATTGTAGCATATAATCTCTTTGGCCAATGACATACACATTTCGATAGCTAACCATGACATGTTTTTTAGGTATATTTTTTGATCATGTTTTGCCAAAAATTGACCAAGTAAGTCCTCGTTAGTATAGTGTGAAGTATCCCCGCTAGACCTGCAGAGGACCGGGGTTTGATTTCTCGACTGGGAGTTTTGAACTTTCAATCTCTTTTTTTGCATGCTGTTTCACTTTGTTTCATTGAGATAACAAAAATGCCTTATCTAAATTGAATCCAGGGTTTATGTCAACTTGAAAAAATCTTGCATGTAAGCTTTATGGCCAGTGCTACAAGTACAGTTTGCGAGGTCCCCATGACCTGGTTTTGGGTATATTTATCAAAGTAATAAATAGTGATTCAATACACTGCTTGGTTAGAGCAGGAGAAAAGACTTTAGAGTGCTATGCATTGCAAGAGTAAAATTATGTTGTCAATATTACTGACTTTTCATTTTCCAAATAATAGGTTAAATATTTCTTTAGGGTTTTAAATTAGCTTGAAAAAATGTAGCATATAATCTCTTTGGCCAATGACATACACATTTCGAAAGCTAACCATGACATGTTTTTTGGGTATATTTTTTGATCAAATTTTGCCAAAAATTGACCAAGTAGGTCCTCGTTAGTATAGTGGTGAGTATCCCCGCCTGTCACGCGGGAGACCGGGGTTCAATTCCCCGACGGGGAGTTTTGAACTTTTAATCTCTTTTCTGTGTGCTGTTTCACGTTGTTTCATTGAGATAACAAAAATGCCTTATCCAAATTGAATCCAGGGTTTATGTCAACTTGAAAAAAATCTTGCATGTAAGCTTCATTGCCAGTGCTACAAGTACAGTTTGCAAGGTCCCCATGACCTGGCTTTAGGTATATTTATCAAAGTAATAAATAGTTATTCAATACACTGCTTGGTTAGAGCAGGAGAATAGACTTTAGAGTGCTATGCATTGCAAGAGTAAAATTATGTTGTCAATATTACTGACTTTTCATTTTCCAAATAATAGGTTAAATATTTCTTTAGGGTTTTAAATTAGCTTGAAAAAATGTAGCATATAATCTCTTTGGCCAATGACATACAAATTTCGATAGCTAACCATGACATGTTTTTTGGGTATATTTTTTGATATTATTTTGCCAAAAATTGACCAAGTAAGTCCTCGTTAGTATAGTGTGAAGTGTTTCCGCCTGTCATGCGGGAGGCTGGGGTTCAATTCCCCGATGGGGAGTTTTGAACTTTTAATCTCTTTTTTTGCATGCTGTTTCACTTTGTTTCATTGAGATAACAAAAATGCCTTATCTAAATTGAATCCAGGGATTATGTCAACTTGAAAAAAATCTTGCATGTAAGCTTCATGGCCAGTGCTACAAGTAGAATTTAGGAGGTCCCCATGACCTGGTTTTGGGTATATTTATCAAAGTAATAAATTGTGATTCAATACACTGCTTGGTTAGAGCAGGAGAAAAGACTTTAGAGTGCTATGCATTGCAAGAGTAAAATTATGTTGTCAATATTACTGACTTTTCATTTTCCAAATAATAGGGTAAATATTTCTTTAGGGTTTTAAATTAGCTTGAAAAATTGTAGCATATAATCTCTTTGGCCAATGACATACACATTTCGATAGCTAACCATGACTTGTTTTTTGGGTATATTTTTTGATCATATTTTGCCAAAAATTGACCAAGTAAGTCCTCGTTAGTATAGTGTGAAGTATCCCCACCTGACCTGCAGAGGACCAGGGTTTGATTTCTCGACTGGGAGTTTTGAACTTTCAATCACTTTTTTTGCATGCTGTTTCACTTTGTTTCATTGAGATAACAAAAATGCCTTATCTAAATTGAATCCAGGGTTTATGTCAACTTGAAAAAATCTTGCATGTAAGCTTCATGGCCAGTGCTACAAGTAGAATTTACGAGGTCCCCACGACCTGGTTTTGGGTATATTTATCAAAGTAATAAATAGTGATTCAATACACTGCTTGGTTAGAGCAGGAGAAAAGACTTTAGAGTGCTATGCATTGCAAGAGTAAAATTATGTTGTCAAAATTACTGACTTTTCATTTGCCAAATAATAGTTTAAATATTTCTTTAGGGTTTTAAATTAGCTTGAAAAAATGTAGCATATAATCTCTTTGGCCAATGACATACAAATTTCGATAGCTAACCATGACATGTTTTTTGGGTATATTTTTTGATCATATTTTGCCAAAAATTGACCAAGTAAGTCCTCGTTAGTATAGTGTGAAGTGTCTCCGCCTGTCATGCGGGAGCTGGGGTTCAATTCCCCGATGGGGAGTTTTGAACTTTTAATCTCTTTTTTTGCATGCTGTTTCACTTTGTTTCATTGAGATAACAAAAATGCCTTATCTAAATTGAATCCAGGGATTATGTCAACTTGAAAAAAATCTTGCATGTAAGCTTCATGGCCAGTGCTACAAGTAGAATTTAGGAGGTCCCCATGACCTGGTTTTGGGTATATTTATCAAAGTAATAAATAGTGATTCAATACACTGCTTGGTTAGAGCAGGAGAAAAGACTTTAGAGTGCTATGCATTGCAAGAGTAAAATTATGTTGTCAATATTACTGACTTTTCTTTTTCCAAATAATAGGTTAAATATTTCTTTAGGGTTTTAAATTAGCTTGAAAAAATGTAGCATATAATCTCTTTGGCCAATGACATACACATTTCGAAAGCTAACCATGACATGTTTTTTGGGTATATTTTTTGAACAAATTTTGCCAAAATTTGACCAAGTAAGTCCTCGTTAGTATAGTGGTGAGTATCTCCGCCTGTCACGCGGGAGACCGGGGTTCAATTCCCCGACGGGGAGTTTTGAACTTTTAATCTCTTTTCTGTGTGCTGTTTCAGGTTGTTTCATTGAGATAACAAAAATGCCTTATCCAAATTGAATCCAGGGTTTATGTCAACTTGAAAAAAAGCTTGCATGTAAGCTTCATGGCCAGTGATACAAGTACAGTTTGCGAGGTCCCCATGACCTGGTTTTGGGTATATTTATCAAAGTAATAAATAGTGATTCAATACACTGCTTGGTTAGAGCAGGAGAAAAGACTTTAGAGTGCTATGCATTGCAAGAGTAAAATTATGTTGTCAATATTACTGACTTTTCATTTTCCAAATAATAGGTTAAATATTTCTTTAGGGTTTTAAATTAGCTTGAAAAAATGTAGCATATAATCTCTTTGGCCAATGACATACACATTTCGAAAGCTAACCATGACATGTTTTTTGGGTATATTTTTTGATCAAATTTTGCCAAAAATTGACCAAGTAAGTCCTCGTTAGTATAGTGGTGAGTATCCCCGCCTGTCACGCTGGAGACCGGGGTTCAATTCCCCGACGGGGAGTTTTGAACTTTTAATCTCTTTTCTGTGTGCTGTTTCACGTTGTTTCATTGAGATAACAAAAATGCCTTATCCAAATTGAATCCAGGGTTTATGTCAACTTGAAAAAAATCTTGCATGTAAGCTTCATGGCCAGTGCTACAAGTACAGTTTGCAAGGTCCCCATGACCTGGCTTTAGGTATATTTATCAAAGTAATAAATAGTTATTCAATACACTGCTTGGTTAGAGCAGGAGAATAGACTTTAGAGTGCTATGCATTGCAAGAGTAAAATTATGTTGTCAATATTACTGACTTTTCATTTTCCAAATAATAGGTTAAATATTTCTTTAGGGTTTTAAATTAGCTTGAAAAAATGTAGCATATAATCTCTTTGGCCAATGACATACAAATTTCGATAGCTAACCATGACATGTTTTTTGGGTATATTTTTTGATATTATTTTGCCAAAAATTGACCAAGTAAGTCCTCGTTAGTATAGTGTGAAGTGTTTCCGCCTGTCATGCGGGAGGCTGGGGTTCAATTCCCCGATAGGGAGTTTTGAACTTTTAATCTCTTTTTTTGCATGCTGTTTCACTTTGTTTCATTGAGATAACAAAAATGCCTTATCTAAATTGAATCCAGGGATTATGTCAACTTGAAAAAAATCTTGCATGTAAGCTTCATGGCCAGTGCTACAAGTAGAATTTAGGAGGTCCCCATGACCTGGTTTTGGGTATATTTATCAAAGTAATAAATAGTGATTCAATACACTGCTTGGTTAGAGCAGGAGAAAAGACTTTAGAGTGCTATGCATTGCAAGAGTAAAATTATGTTGTCAATATTACTGACTTTTCATTTTCCAAATAATAGGTTAAATATTTCTTTAGGGTTTTAAATTAGCTTGAAAAATTGTAGCATATAATCTCTTTGGCCAATGACATACACATTTCGATAGCTAACCATGACTTGTTTTTTGGGTATATTTTTTGATCATATTTTGCCAAAAATTGACCAAGTAAGTCCTCGTTAGTATAGTGTGAAGTATCCCCGCCTGACCTGCAGAGGACCAGGGTTTGATTTCTCGACTGGGAGTTTTGAACTTTCAATCACTTTTTTTGCATGCTGTTTCACTTTGTTTCATTGAGATAACAAAAATGCCTTATCTAAATTGAATCCAGGGTTTATGTCAACTTGAAAAAATCTTGCATGTAAGCTTCATGGCCAGTGCTACAAGTAGAATTTACGAGGTCCCCACGACCTGGTTTTGGTTATATTTATCAAATTAATAAATAGTGATTCAATACACTGCTTGGTTAGAGCAGGAGAAAAGACTTTAGAGTGCTATGCATTGCAAGAGTAAAATTATGTTGTCAAAATTACTGACTTTTCATTTGCCAAATAATAGTTTAAATATTTCTTTAGGGTTTTAAATTAGCTTGAAAAAATGTAGCATATAATCTCTTTGGCCAATGACATACAAATTTCGATAGCTAACCATGACATGATTTTTGGGTATATTTTTTGATCATATTTTGCCAAAAATTGACCAAGTAAGTCCTCGTTAGTATAGTGTGAAGTGTCTCCGCCTGTCATGCGGGAGCTGGGGTTCAATTCCCCGATGGGGAGTTTTGAACTTTTAATCTCTTTTTTTGCATGCTGTTTCACTTTGTTTCATTGAGATAACAAAAATGCCTTATCTAAATTGAATCCAGGGTTTATGTCAACTTGAAAAAAAGCTTGCATGTAAGCTTCATGGCCAGTGCTACAAGTACAGTTTGCGAGGTCCCCATGACCTGGTTTTGGGTATATTTATCAAAGTAATAAATAGTGATTCAATACACTGCTTGGTTAGAGCAGAAGAAAAGACTTTAGAGTGCTATGCATTGCAAGAGTAAAATTATGTTGTCAATATTACTGACTTTTCATTTTCCAAATAATAGGTTAAATATTTCTTTAGGGTTTTAAATTAGCTTGAAAAAATGTAGCATATAATCTCTTTGGCCAATGACATACACATTTCGAAAGCTAACCATGACATGTTTTTTGGGTATATTTTTTGATCATATTTTGCCAAAAATTGACCAAGTAAGTCCTCGTTAGTATAGTGTGAAGTATCCCCGCCTGACCTGCAGAGGACCGGGGTTTGATTTCTCGACTGGGAGTTGAAAACTTTCAATCACTTTTTTTGCATGCTGTTTCACTTTGTTTCATTGAGATAACAAAAATGCCTTATCTAAATTGAATCCAGGGTTTATGTCAACTTGAAAAAATCTTGCATGTAAGCTTCATGGCCAGTGCTACAAGTAGAATTTACGAGGTCCCCATGACCTGGTTTTGGGTATATTTATCAAAGTAATAAATAGTGATTCAATACACTGCTTGGTTAGAGCAGGAGAAAAGACTTTAGAGTGCTATGCATTGCAAGAGTAAAATTATGTTGTCAAAATTACTGACTTTTCATTTGCCAAATAATAGTTTAAATATTTCTTTAGGGTTTTAAATTAGCTTGAAAAAATGTAGCATATAATCTCTTTGGCCAATGACATACAAATTTCGATAGCTAACCATGACATGTTTTTTGGGTATATTTTTTGATCATATTTTGCCAAAAATTGACCAAGTAAGTCCTCGTTAGTATAGTGTGAAGTATCCCCGCCTGACCTGCAGAGGACCAGGGTTTGATTTCTCGACTGGGAGTTTTGAACTTTCAATCACTTTTTTTGCATGCTGTTTCACTTTGTTTCATTGAGATAACAAAAATGCCGTATCTAAATTGAATCCAGGGTTTATGTCAACTTGAAAAAATCTTGCATGTAAGCTTCATGGCCAGTGCTACAAGTAGAATTTACGAGGTCCCCACGACCTGGTTTTGGTTATATTTATCAAAGTAATAAATAGTGATTCAATACACTGCTTGGTTAGAGCAGGAGAAAAGACTTTAGAGTGCTATGCATTGCAAGAGTAAAATTATGTTGTCAAAATTACTGACTTTTCATTTGCCAAATAATAGTTTAAATATTTCTTTAGGGTTTTAAATTAGCTTGAAAAAATGTAGCATATAATCTCTTTGGCCAATGACATACAAATTTCGATAGCTAACCATGACATGTTTTTTGGGTATATTTTTTGATCATATTTTGCCAAAAATTGACCAAGTAAGTCCTCGTTAGTATAGTGTGAAGTGTCTCCGCCTGTCATGCGGGAGCTGGGGTTCAATTCCCCGATGGGGAGTTTTGAACTTTTAATCTCTTTTTTTGCATGCTGTTTCACTTTGTTTCATTGAGATAACAAAAATGCCTTATCTAAATTGAATCCAGGGTTTATGTCAACTTGAAAAAAAGCTTGCATGTAAGCTTCATGGCCAGTGCTACAAGTACAGTTTGCGAGGTCCCCATGACCTGGTTTTGGGTATATTTATCAAAGTAATAAATAGTGATTCAATACACTGCTTGGTTAGAGCAGAAGAAAAGACTTTAGAGTGCTATGCATTGCAAGAGTAAAATTATGTTGTCAATATTACTGACTTTTCATTTTCCAAATAATAGGTTAAATATTTCTTTAGGGTTTTAAATTAGCTTGAAAAAATGTAGCATATAATCTCTTTGGCCAATGACATACACATTTCGAAAGCTAACCATGACATGTTTTTTGGGTATATTTTTTGATCATATTTTGCCAAAAATTGACCAAGTAAGTCCTCGTTAGTATAGTGTGAAGTATCCCCGCCTGACCTGCAGAGGACCGGGGTTTGATTTCTCGACTGGGAGTTGAAAACTTTCAATCACTTTTTTTGCATGCTGTTTCACTTTGTTTCATTGAGATAACAAAAATGCCTTATCTAAATTGAATCCAGGGTTTATGTCAACTTGAAAAAATCTTGCATGTAAGCTTCATGGCCAGTGCTACAAGTAGAATTTACGAGGTCCCCATGACCTGGTTTTGGGTATATTTATCAAAGTAATAAATAGTGATTCAATACACTGCTTGGTTAGAACAGGAGAAAAGACTTTAGAGTGCTATGCATTGCAAGAGTAAAATTATGTTGTCAAAATTACTGACTTTTCATTTGCCAAATAATAGTTTAAATATTTCTTTAGGGTTTTAAATTAGCTTGAAAAAATGTAGCATATAATCTCTTTGGCCAATGACATACAAATTTCGATAGCTAACCATGACATGTTTTTTGGGTATATTTTTTGATCATATTTTGCCAAAAATTGACCAAGTAAGTCCTCGTTAGTATAGTGTGAAGTGTCTCCGCCTGTCATGCGGGAGCTGGGGTTCAATTCCCCGATGGGGAGTTTTGAACTTTTAATCTCTTTTTTTGCATGCTGTTTCACTTTGTTTCATTGAGATAACAAAAATGCCTTATCTAAATTGAATCCAGGGATTATGTCAACTTGAAAAAAATCTTGCATGTAAGCTTCATGGCCAGTGCTACAAGTAGAATTTAGGAGGTCCCCATGACCTGGTTTTGGGTATATTTATCAAAGTAATAAATAGTGATTCAATACACTGCTTGGTTAGAGCAGGAGAAAAGACTTTAGAGTGCTATGCATTGCAAGAGTAAAATTATGTTGTCAATATTACTGACTTTTCTTTTTCCAAATAATAGGTTAAATATTTCTTTAGGGTTTTAAATTAGCTTGAAAAAATGTAGCATATAATCTCTTTGGCCAATGACATACACATTTCGAAAGCTAACCATGACATGTTTTTTGGGTATATTTTTTGATCAAATTTTGCCAAAAATTGACCAAGTAAGTCCTCGTTAGTATAGTGGTGAGTATCCCCGCCTGTCACGCGGGAGACCGGGGTTCAATTCCCCGACGGGGAGTTTTGAACTTTTAATCTCTTTTCTGTGTGCTGTTTCACGTTGTTTCATTGAGATAACAAAAATGCCTTATCCAAATTGAATCCAGGGTTTATGTCAACTTGAAAAAAATCTTGCATGTAAGCTTCATGGCAAGTGCTACAAGTACAGTTTGCAAGGTCCCCATGACCTGGCTTTAGGTATATTTATCAAAGTATTAAATAGTTATTCAATACACTGCTTGGTTAGAGCAGGAGAATACACTTTAGAGTGCTATGCATTGCAAGAGTAAAATTATGTTGTCAATATTACTGACTTTTCATTTTCCAAATAATAGGTTCAATATTTCTTTAGGGTTTTAAATTAGCTTGAAAAAATGTAGCATATAATCTCTTTGGCCAATGACATACAAATTTCGATAGCTAACCATGACATGTTTTTTGGGTATATTTTTTGATATTATTTTGCCAAAAATTGACCAAGTAAGTCCTCGTTAGTATAGTGTGAAGTGTTTCCGCCTGTCATGCGGGAGGCTGGGGTTCAATTCCCCGACAGGGAGTTTTGAACTTTTAATCTATTTTTTTTGCTTGCTGTTTCACTTTGTTTCATTGAGATAAAAAAAATGCCTTATCTTAATTGAATCCAGGGATTATGTCAACTTGAAAAAAATCTTGCATGTAAGCTTCATGGCCAGTGCTACAAGTAGAATTTACGAGGTCCCCATGACCTGGTTTTGGGTATATTTATCAAAGTAATAAATAGTGATTCAATACACTGCTTGGTTAGAGCAGGAGAAAAGACTTTAGAGTGCTATGCATTGCAAGAGTAAAATTATGTTGTCAATATTACTGACTTTTCATTTTACAAATAATAGGTTAAATATTTCTTTAGGGTTTTAAATTAGCTTGAAAAATTGTAGCATATAATCTCTTTGGCCAATGACATACACATTTCGATAGCTAACCATGACATGTTTTTTGGGTATATTTTTTGATCATATTTTGCCAAAAATTGACCAAGTAAGTCCTCGTTAGTATAGTGTGAAGTATCCCCGCCTGACCTGCAGAGGACCGGGGTTTGATTTCTCGACTGGGAGTTGTGAACTTTTAATCACTTTTTTTGCATGCTGTTTCACTTTGTTTCATTGAGATAACAAAAA
The DNA here is from genome assembly GCA_031769625.1 of Taudactylus pleione. Taxonomy (NCBI): domain Eukaryota; kingdom Metazoa; phylum Chordata; class Amphibia; order Anura; family Myobatrachidae; genus Taudactylus; species Taudactylus pleione. The sequence goes on along the minus strand of JAUIMM010000116.1, from coordinate 15,050,774 downwards.
TGCCTTATCTAAATTGAATCCAGGGTTTATGTCAACTTGAAAAAATCTTGCATGTAAGCTTCATGGCCAGTGCTACAAGTAGAATTTACGAGGTCCCCATGACCTGGTTTTGGGTATATTTATCAAAGTAATAAATAGTGATTCAATACACTGCTTGGTTAGAGCAGGAGAAAAGACTTTAGAGTGCTATGCATTGCAAGAGTAAAATTATGTTGTCAAAATTACTGACTTTTCATTTGCCAAATAATAGTTTAAATATTTCTTTAGGGTTTTAAATTAGCTTGAAAAAATGTAGCATATAATCTCTTTGGCCAATGACATACAAATTTCGATAGCTAACCATGACATGTTTTTTGGGTATATTTTTTTATCATATTTTGCCAAAAATTGACCAAGTAAGTCCTCGTTAGTATAGTGTGAAGTGTCTCCGCCTGTCATGCGGGAGCTGGGGTTCAATTCCCCGATGGGGAGTTTTGAACTTTTAATCTCTTTTTTTGCATGCTGTTTCACTTTGTTTCATTGAGATAACAAAAATGCCTTATCTAAATTGAATCCAGGGATTATGTCAACTTGAAAAAAATCTTGCATGTAAGCTTCATGGCCAGTGCTACAAGTAGAATTTAGGAGGTCCCCATGACCTGGTTTTGGGTATATTTATCAAAGTAATAAATAGTGATTCAATACACTGCTTGGTTAGAGCAGGAGAAAAGACTTTAGAGTGCTATGCATTGCAAGAGTAAAATTATGTTGTCAATATTACTGACTTTTCTTTTTCCAAATAATAGGTTAAATATTTCTTTAGGGTTTTAAATTAGCTTGAAAAAATGTAGCATATAATCTCTTTGGCCAATGACATATACATTTCGAAAGCTAACCATGACATGTTTTTTGGGTATATTTTTTGATCAAATTTTGCCAAAAATTGACCAAGTAAGTCCTCGTTAGTATAGTGGTGAGTATCCCCGCCTGTCACGCGGGAGACCGGGGTTCAATTCCCCGACGGGGAGTTTTGAACTTTTAATCTCTTTTCTGTGTGCTGTTTCACGTTGTTTCATTGAGATAACAAAAATGCCTTATCCAAATTGAATCCAGGGTTTATGTCAACTTGAAAAAAATCTTGCATGTAAGCTTCATGGCAAGTGCTACAAGTACAGTTTGCAAGGTCCCCATGACCTGGCTTTAGGTATATTTATCAAAGTATTAAATAGTTATTCAATACACTGCTTGGTTAGAGCAGGAGAATACACTTTAGAGTGCTATGCATTGCAAGAGTAAAATTATGTTGTCAATATTACTGACTTTTCATTTTCCAAATAATAGGTTCAATATTTCTTTAGGGTTTTAAATTAGCTTGAAAAAATGTAGCATATAATCTCTTTGGCCAATGACATACAAATTTCGATAGCTAACCATGACATGTTTTTTGGGTATATTTTTTGATATTATTTTGCCAAAAATTGACCAAGTAAGTCCTCGTTAGTATAGTGTGAAGTGTTTCCGCCTGTCATGCGGGAGGCTGGGGTTCAATTCCCCGACAGGGAGTTTTGAACTTTTAATCTATTTTTTTTGCTTGCTGTTTCACTTTGTTTCATTGAGATAAAAAAAATGCCTTATCTTAATTGAATCCAGGGATTATGTCAACTTGAAAAAAATCTTGCATGTAAGCTTCATGGCCAGTGCTACAAGTAGAATTTACGAGGTCCCCATGACCTGGTTTTGGGTATATTTATCAAAGTAATAAATAGTGATTCAATACACTGCTTGGTTAGAGCAGGAGAAAAGACTTTAGAGTGCTATGCATTGCAAGAGTAAAATTATGTTGTCAATATTACTGACTTTTCATTTTACAAATAATAGGTTAAATATTTCTTTAGGGTTTTAAATTAGCTTGAAAAATTGTAGCATATAATCTCTTTGGCCAATGACATACACATTTCGATAGCTAACCATGACATGTTTTTTGGGTATATTTTTTGATCATATTTTGCCAAAAATTGACCAAGTAAGTCCTCGTTAGTATAGTGTGAAGTATCCCCGCCTGACCTGCAGAGGACCGGGGTTTGATTTCTCGACTGGGAGTTGTGAACTTTTAATCACTTTTTTTGCATGCTGTTTCACTTTGTTTCATTGAGATAACAAAAATGCCTTATCTAAATTGAATCCAGGGTTTATGTCAACTTGAAAAAATCTTGCATGTAAGCTTCATGGCCAGTGCTACAAGTAGAATTTACGAGGTCCCCATGACCTGGTTTTGGGTATATTTATCAAAGTAATAAATAGTGATTCAATACACTGCTTGGTTAGAGCAGGAGAAAAGACTTTAGAGTGCTATGCATTGCAAGAGTAAAATTATGTTGTCAAAATTACTGACTTTTCATTTGCCAAATAATAGTTTAAATATTTCTTTAGGGTTTTAAATTAGCTTGAAAAAATGTAGCATATAATCTCTTTGGCCAATGACATACAAATTTCGATAGCTAACCATGACATGTTTTTTGGGTATATTTTTTTATCATATTTTGCCAAAAATTGACCAAGTAAGTCCTCGTTAGTATAGTGTGAAGTGTCTCCGCCTGTCATGCGGGAGCTGGGGTTCAATTCCCCGATGGGGAGTTTTGAACTTTTAATCTCTTTTTTTGCATGCTGTTTCACTTTGTTTCATTGAGATAACAAAAATGCCTTATCTAAATTGAATCCAGGGATTATGTCAACTTGAAAAAAATCTTGCATGTAAGCTTCATGGCCAGTGCTACAAGTAGAATTTAGGAGGTCCCCATGACCTGGTTTTGGGTATATTTATCAAAGTAATAAATAGTGATTCAATACACTGCTTGGTTAGAGCAGGAGAAAAGACTTTAGAGTGCTATGCATTGCAAGAGTAAAATTATGTTGTCAATATTACTGACTTTTCATTTTCCAAATAATAGGTTAAATATTTCTTTAGGGTTTTAAATTAGCTTGAAAAATTGTAGCATATAATCTCTTATGCCAATGACATACACATTTCGATAGCTAACCATGACTTGTTTTTTGGGTATATTTTTTGATCATATTTGCCAAAAATTGACTAAGTAAGTCCTCGTTAGTATAGTGTGAAGTATCCCCGCCTGACCTGCAGAGGACCAGGGTTTGATTTCTCGACTGGGAGTTTTGAACTTTCAATCACTTTTTTTGCATGCTGTTTCACTTTGTTTCATTGAGATAACAAAAATGCCTTATCTAAATTGAATCCAGGGTTTATGTCAACTTGAAAAAATCTTGCATGTAAGCTTCATGGCCAGTGCTACAAGTAGAATTTACGAGGTCCCCACGACCTGGTTTTGGGTATATTTATCAAAGTAATAAATAGTGATTCAATACACTGCTTGGTTAGAGCAGGAGAAAAGACTTTAGAGTGCTATGCATTGCAAGAGTAAAATTATGTTGTCAAAATTACTGACTTTTCATTTGCCAAATAATAGTTTAAATATTTCTTTAGGGTTTTAAATTAGCTTGAAAAAATGTAGCATATAATCTCTTTGGCCAATGACATACAAATTTCGATAGCTAACCATGACATGTTTTTTGGGTATATTTTTTGATCATATTTTGCCAAAAATTGACCAAGTAAGTCCTCGTTAGTATAGTGTGAAGTGTCTCCGCCTGTCATGCGGGAGCTGGGGTTCAATTCCCCGATGGGGAGTTTTAAACTTTTAATCTCTTTTTTTGCATGCTGTTTCACTTTGTTTCATTGAGATAACAAAAATGCCTTATCTAAATTGAATCCAGGGATTATGTCAACTTGAAAAAAATCTTGCATGTAAGCTTCATGGCCAGTGCTACAAGTAGAATTTAGGAGGTCCCCATGACCTGGTTTTGGGTATATTTATCAAAGTAATAAATAGTGATTCAATACACTGCTTGGTTAGAGCAGGAGAAAAGACTTTAGAGTGCTATGCATTGCAAGAGTAAAATTATGTTGTCAATATTACTGACTTTTCATTTTCCAAATAATAGGTTAAATATTTCTTTAGGGTTTTAAATTAGCTTGAAAAAATGTAGCATATAATCTCTTTGGCCAATGACATACAAATTTCGATAGCTAACCATGACATGTTTTTTGGGTATATTTTTTGATATTATTTTGCCAAAAATTGACCAAGTAAGTCCTCGTTAGTATAGTGTGAAGTGTTTCCGCCTGTCATGCGGGAGGCTGGGGTTCAATTCCCCGACAGGGAGTTTTGAACTTTTAATCTATTTTTTTTGCTTGCTGTTTCACTTTGTTTCATTGAGATAAAAAAAATGCCTTATCTTAATTGAATCCAGGGATTATGTCAACTTGAAAAAAATCTTGCATGTAAGCTTCATGGCCAGTGCTACAAGTAGAATTTACGAGGTCCCCATGACCTGGTTTTGGGTATATTTATCAAAGTAATAAATAGTGATTCAATACACTGCTTGGTTAGAGCAGGAGAAAAGACTTTAGAGTGCTATGCATTGCAAGAGTAAAATTATGTTGTCAATATTACTGACTTTTCATTTTCCAAATAATAGGTTAAATATTTCTTTAGGGTTTTAAATTAGCTTGAAAAATTGTAGCATATAATCTCTTTGGCCAATGACATACACATTTCGATAGCTAACCATGACATGTTTTTTGGGTATATTTTTTGATCATATTTTGCCAAAAATTGACCAAGTAAGTCCTCGTTAGTATAGTGTGAAGTATCCCCGCCTGACCTGCAGAGGACCGGGGTTTGATTTCTCGACTGGGAGTTGTGAACTTTCAATCACTTTTTTTGCATGCTGTTTCACTTTGTTTCATTGAGATAACAAAAATGCCTTATCTAAATTGAATCCAGGGTTTATGTCAACTTGAAAAAATCTTGCATGTAAGCTTCATGGCCAGTGCTACAAGTAGAATTTACGAGGTCCCCATGACCTGGTTTTGGGTATATTTATCAAAGTAATAAATAGTGATTCAATACACTGCTTGGTTAGAGCAGGAGAAAAGACTTTAGAGTGCTATGCATTGCAAGAGTAAAATTATGTTGTCAAAATTACTGACTTTTCATTTGCCAAATAATAGTTTAAATATTTCTTTAGGGTTTTAAATTAGCTTGAAAAAATGTAGCATATAATCTCTTTGGCCAATGACATACAAATTTCGATAGCTAACCATGACATGTTTTTTGGGTATATTTTTTGATCATATTTTGCCAAAAATTGACCAAGTAAGTCCTCGTTAGTATAGTGTGAAGTGTCTCCGCCTGTCATGCGGGAGCTGGGGTTCAATTCCCCGATGGGGAGTTTTGAACTTTTAATCTCTTTTTTTGCATGCTGTTTCACTTTGTTTCATTGAGATAACAAAAATGCCTTATCTAAATTGAATCCAGGGATTATGTCAACTTGAAAAAAATCTTGCATGTAAGCTTCATGGCCAGTGCTACAAGTAGAATTTAGGAGGTCCCCATGACCTGGTTTTGGGTATATTTATCAAAGTAATAAATAGTGATTCAATACACTGCTTGGTTAGAGCAGGAGAAAAGACTTTAGAGTGCTATGCATTGCAAGAGTAAAATTATGTTGTCAATATTACTGACTTTTCTTTTTCCAAATAATAGGTTAAATATTTCTTTAGGGTTTTAAATTAGCTTGAAAAAATGTAGCATATAATCTCTTTGGCCAATGACATACACATTTCGAAAGCTAACCATGACATGTTTTTTGGGTATATTTTTTGATCAAATTTTGCCAAAAATTGACCAAGTAAGTCCTCGTTAGTATAGTGGTGAGTATCCCCGCCTGTCACGCGGGAGACCGGGGTTCAATTCCCCGACGGGGAGTTTTGAACTTTTAATCTCTTTTCTGTGTGCTGTTTCACGTTGTTTCATTGAGATAACAAAAATGCCTTATCCAAATTGAATCCAGGGTTTATGTCAACTTGAAAAAAATCTTGCATGTAAGCTTCATGGCAAGTGCTACAAGTACAGTTTGCAAGGTCCCCATGACCTGGCTTTAGGTATATTTATCAAAGTATTAAATAGTTATTCAATACACTGCTTGGTTAGAGCAGGAGAATACACTTTAGAGTGCTATGCATTGCAAGAGTAAAATTATGTTGTCAATATTACTGACTTTTCATTTTCCAAATAATAGGTTCAATATTTCTTTAGGGTTTTAAATTAGCTTGAAAAAATGTAGCATATAATCTCTTTGGCCAATGACATACAAATTTCGATAGCTAACCATGACATGTTTTTTGGGTATATTTTTTGATATTATTTTGCCAAAAATTGACCAAGTAAGTCCTCGTTAGTATAGTGTGAACTGTTTCCGCCTGTCATGCGGGAGGCTGGGGTTCAATTCCCCGACAGGGAGTTTTGAACTTTTAATCTATTTTTTTTGCTTGCTGTTTCACTTTGTTTCATTGAGATAAAAAAAATGCCTTATCTTAATTGAATCCAGGGATTATGTCAACTTGAAAAAAATCTTGCATGTAAGCTTCATGGCCAGTGCTACAAGTAGAATTTACGAGGTCCCCATGACCTGGTTTTGGGTATATTTATCAAAGTAATAAATAGTGATTCAATACACTGCTTGGTTAGAGCAGGAGAAAAGACTTTAGAGTGCTATGCATTGCAAGAGTAAAATTATGTTGTCAATATTACTGACTTTTCATTTTACAAATAATAGGTTAAATATTTCTTTAGGGTTTTAAATTAGCTTGAAAAATTGTAGCATATAATCTCTTTGGCCAATGACATACACATTTCGATAGCTAACCATGACATGTTTTTTGGGTATATTTTTTGATCATATTTTGCCAAAAATTGACCAAGTAAGTCCTCGTTAGTATAGTGTGAAGTATCCCCGCCTGACCTGCAGAGGACCGGGGTTTGATTTCTCGACTGGGAGTTGTGAACTTTTAATCACTTTTTTTGCATGCTGTTTCACTTTGTTTCATTGAGATAACAAAAATGCCTTATCTAAATTGAATCCAGGGTTTATGTCAACTTGAAAAAATCTTGCATGTAAGCTTCATGGCCAGTGCTACAAGTAGAATTTACGAGGTCCCCATGACCTGGTTTTGGGTATATTTATCAAAGTAATAAATAGTGATTCAATACACTGCTTGGTTAGAGCAGGAGAAAAGACTTTAGAGTGCTATGCATTGCAAGAGTAAAATTATGTTGTCAAAATTACTGACTTTTCATTTGCCAAATAATAGTTTAAATATTTCTTTAGGGTTTTAAATTAGCTTGAAAAAATGTAGCATATAATCTCTTTGGCCAATGACATACAAATTTCGATAGCTAACCATGACATGTTTTTTGGGTATATTTTTTTATCATATTTTGCCAAAAATTGACCAAGTAAGTCCTCGTTAGTATAGTGTGAAGTGTCTCCGCCTGTCATGCGGGAGCTGGGGTTCAATTCCCCGATGGGGAGTTTTGAACTTTTAATCTCTTTTTTTGCATGCTGTTTCACTTTGTTTCATTGAGATAACAAAAATGCCTTATCTAAATTGAATCCAGGGATTATGTCAACTTGAAAAAAATCTTGCATGTAAGCTTCATGGCCAGTGCTACAAGTAGAATTTAGGAGGTCCCCATGACCTGGTTTTGGGTATATTTATCAAAGTAATAAATAGTGATTCAATACACTGCTTGGTTAGAGCAGGAGAAAAGACTTTAGAGTGCTATGCATTGCAAGAGTAAAATTATGTTGTCAATATTACTGACTTTTCATTTTCCAAATAATAGGTTAAATATTTCTTTAGGGTTTTAAATTAGCTTGAAAAATTGTAGCATATAATCTCTTATGCCAATGACATACACATTTCGATAGCTAACCATGACTTGTTTTTTGGGTATATTTTTTGATCATATTTGCCAAAAATTGACTAAGTAAGTCCTCGTTAGTATAGTGTGAAGTATCCCCGCCTGACCTGCAGAGGACCAGGGTTTGATTTCTCGACTGGGAGTTTTGAACTTTCAATCACTTTTTTTGCATGCTGTTTCACTTTGTTTCATTGAGATAACAAAAATGCCTTATCTAAATTGAATCCAGGGTTTATGTCAACTTGAAAAAATCTTGCATGTAAGCTTCATGGCCAGTGCTACAAGTAGAATTTACGAGGTCCCCACGACCTGGTTTTGGGTATATTTATCAAAGTAATAAATAGTGATTCAATACACTGCTTGGTTAGAGCAGGAGAAAAGACTTTAGAGTGCTATGCATTGCAAGAGTAAAATTATGTTGTCAAAATTACTGACTTTTCATTTGCCAAATAATAGTTTAAATATTTCTTTAGGGTTTTAAATTAGCTTGAAAAAATGTAGCATATAATCTCTTTGGCCAATGACATACAAATTTCGATAGCTAACCATGACATGTTTTTTGGGTATATTTTTTGATCATATTTTGCCAAAAATTGACCAAGTAAGTCCTCGTTAGTATAGTGTGAAGTGTCTCCGCCTGTCATGCGGGAGCTGGGGTTCAATTCCCCGATGGGGAGTTTTAAACTTTTAATCTCTTTTTTTGCATGCTGTTTCACTTTGTTTCATTGAGATAACAAAAATGCCTTATCTAAATTGAATCCAGGGATTATGTCAACTTGAAAAAAATCTTGCATGTAAGCTTCATGGCCAGTGCTACAAGTAGAATTTAGGAGGTCCCCATGACCTGGTTTTGGGTATATTTATCAAAGTAATAAATAGTGATTCAATACACTGCTTGGTTAGAGCAGGAGAAAAGACTTTAGAGTGCTATGCATTGCAAGAGTAAAATTATGTTGTCAATATTACTGACTTTTCATTTTCCAAATAATAGGTTAAATATTTCTTTAGGGTTTTAAATTAGCTTGAAAAAATGTAGCATATAATCTCTTTGGCCAATGACATACAAATTTCGATAGCTAACCATGACATGTTTTTTGGGTATATTTTTTGATATTATTTTGCCAAAAATTGACCAAGTAAGTCCTCGTTAGTATAGTGTGAAGTGTTTCCGCCTGTCATGCGGGAGGCTGGGGTTCAATTCCCCGACAGGGAGTTTTGAACTTTTAATCTATTTTTTTTGCTTGCTGTTTCACTTTGTTTCATTGAGATAAAAAAAATGCCTTATCTTAATTGAATCCAGGGATTATGTCAACTTGAAAAAAATCTTGCATGTAAGCTTCATGGCCAGTGCTACAAGTAGAATTTACGAGGTCCCCATGACCTGGTTTTGGGTATATTTATCAAAGTAATAAATAGTGATTCAATACACTGCTTGGTTAGAGCAGGAGAAAAGACTTTAGAGTGCTATGCATTGCAAGAGTAAAATTATGTTGTCAATATTACTGACTTTTCATTTTCCAAATAATAGGTTAAATATTTCTTTAGGGTTTTAAATTAGCTTGAAAAATTGTAGCATATAATCTCTTTGGCCAATGACATACACATTTCGATAGCTAACCATGACATGTTTTTTGGGTATATTTTTTGATCATATTTTGCCAAAAATTGACCAAGTAAGTCCTCGTTAGTATAGTGTGAAGTATCCCCGCCTGACCTGCAGAGGACCGGGGTTTGATTTCTCGACTGGGAGTTGTGAACTTTCAATCACTTTTTTTGCATGCTGTTTCACTTTGTTTCATTGAGATAACAAAAATGCCTTATCTAAATTGAATCCAGGGTTTATGTCAACTTGAAAAAATCTTGCATGTAAGCTTCATGGCCAGTGCTACAAGTAGAATTTACGAGGTCCCCATGACCTGGTTTTGGGTATATTTATCAAAGTAATAAATAGTGATTCAATACACTGCTTGGTTAGAGCAGGAGAAAAGACTTTAGAGTGCTATGCATTGCAAGAGTAAAATTATGTTGTCAAAATTACTGACTTTTCATTTGCCAAATAATAGTTTAAATATTTCTTTAGGGTTTTAAATTAGCTTGAAAAAATGTAGCATATAATCTCTTTGGCCAATGACATACAAATTTCGATAGCTAACCATGACATGTTTTTTGGGTATATTTTTTGATCATATTTTGCCAAAAATTGACCAAGTAAGTCCTCGTTAGTATAGTGTGAAGTGTCTCCGCCTGTCATGCGGGAGCTGGGGTTCAATTCCCCGATGGGGAGTTTTGAACTTTTAATCTCTTTTTTTGCATGCTGTTTCACTTTGTTTCATTGAGATAACAAAAATGCCTTATCTAAATTGAATCCAGGGATTATGTCAACTTGAAAAAAATCTTGCATGTAAGCTTCATGGCCAGTGCTACAAGTAGAATTTAGGAGGTCCCCATGACCTGGTTTTGGGTATATTTATCAAAGTAATAAATAGTGATTCAATACACTGCTTGGTTAGAGCAGGAGAAAAGACTTTAGAGTGCTATGCATTGCAAGAGTAAAATTATGTTGTCAATATTACTGACTTTTCATTTTCCAAATAATAGGTTAAATATTTCTTTAGGGTTTTAAATTAGCTTGAAAAATTGTAGCATATAATCTCTTTGGCCAATGACATACACATTTCGATAGCTAACCATGACTTGTTTTTTGGGTATATTTTTTGATCATATTTGCCAAAAATTGACTAAGTAAGTCCTCGTTAGTATAGTGTGAAGTATCCCCGCCTGACCTGCAGAGGACCAGGGTTTGATTTCTCGACTGGGAGTTTTGAACTTTCAATCACTTTTTTTGCATGCTGTTTCACTTTGTTTCATTGAGATAACAAAAATGCCTTATCTAAATTGAATCCAGGGTTTATGTCAACTTGAAAAAATCTTGCATGTAAGCTTCATGGCCAGTGCTACAAGTAGAATTTACGAGGTCCCCACGACCTGGTTTTGGGTATATTTATCAAAGTAATAAATAGTGATTCAATACACTGCTTGGTTAGAGCAGGAGAAAAGACTTTAGAGTGCTATGCATTGCAAGAGTAAAATTATGTTGTCAAAATTACTGACTTTTCATTTGCCAAATAATAGTTTAAATATTTCTTTAGGGTTTTAAATTAGCTTGAAAAAATGTAGCATATAATCTCTTTGGCCAATGACATACAAATTTCGATAGCTAACCATGACATGTTTTTTGGGTATATTTTTTGATATTATTTTGCCAAAAATTGACCAAGTAAGTCCTCGTTAGTATAGTGTGAAGTGTTTCCGCCTGTCATGCGGGAGGCTGGGGTTCAATTCCCCGACAGGGAGTTTTGAACTTTTAATCTATTTTTTTTGCTTGCTGTTTCACTTTGTTTCATTGAGATAAAAAAAATGCCTTATCTTAATTGAATCCAGGGATTATGTCAACTTGAAAAAAATCTTGCATGTAAGCTTCATGGCCAGTGCTAGAAGTAGAATTTACGAGGTCCCCATGACCTGGTTTTGGGTATATTTATCAAAGTAATAAATAGTGATTCAATACACTGCTTGGTTAGAGCAGGAGAAAAGACTTTAGAGTGCTATGCATTGCAAGAGTAAAATTATGTTGTCAATATTACTGACTTTTCATTTTCCAAATAATAGGTTAAATATTTCTTTAGGGTTTTAAATTAGCTTGAAAAATTGTAGCATATAATCTCTTTGGCCAATGACATACACATTTCGATAGCTAACCATGACATGTTTTTTGGGTATATTTTTTGATCATATTTTGCCAAAAATTGACCAAGTAAGTCCTCGTTAGTATAGTGTGAAGTATCCCCGCCTGACCTGCAGAGGACCGGGGTTTGATTTCTCGACTGGGAGTTATGAACTTTCAATCACTTTTTTTGCATGCTGTTTCACTTTGTTTCATTGAGATAACAAAAATGCCTTATCTAAATTGAATCCAGGGTTTATGTCAACTTGAAAAAATCTTGCATGTAAGCTTCATGGCCAGTGCTACAAGTAGAATTTACGAGGTCCCCATGACCTGGTTTTGGGTATATTTATCAAAGTAATAAATAGTGATTCAATACACTGCTTGGTTAGAGCAGGAGAAAAGACTTTAGAGTGCTATGCATTGCAAGAGTAAAATTATGTTGTCAAAATTACTGACTTTTCATTTGCCAAATAATAGTTTAAATATTTCTTTAGGGTTTTAAATTAGCTTGAAAAAATGTAGCATATAATCTCTTTGGCCAATGACACACAAATTTCGATAGCTAACCATGACATGTTTTTTGGGTATATTTTTTGATCATATTTTGCCAAAAATTGACCAAGTAAGTCCTCGTTAGTATAGTGTGAAGTGTCTCCGCCTGTCATGCGGGAGCTGGGGTTCAATTCCCCGATGGGGAGTTTTGAACTTTTAATCTCTTTTTTTGCATGCTGTTTCACTTTGTTTCATTGAGATAACAAAAATGCCTTATCTAAATTGAATCCAGGGATTATGTCAACTTGAAAAAAATCTTGCATGTAAGCTTCATGGCCAGTGCTACAAGTAGAATTTAGGAGGTCCCCATGACCTGGTTTTGGGTATATTTATCAAAGTAATAAATAGTGATTCAATACACTGCTTGGTTAGAGCAGGAGAAAAGACTTTAGAGTGCTATGCATTGCAAGAGTAAAATTATGTTGTCAATATTACTGACTTTTCATTTTCCAAATAATAGGTTAAATATTTCTTTAGGGTTTTAAATTAGCTTGAAAAATTGTAGCATATAATCTCTTTGGCCAATGACATACACATTTCGATAGCTAACCATGACTTGTTTTTTGGGTATATTTTTTGATCATATTTTGCCAAAAATTGACTAAGTAAGTCCTCGTTAGTATAGTGTGAAGTATCCCCGCCTGACCTGCAGAGGACCAGGGTTTGATTTCTCGACTGGGAGTTTTGAACTTTCAATCACTTTTTTTGCATGCTGTTTCACTTTGTTTCATTGAGATAACAAAAATGCCTTATCTAAATTGAATCCAGGGTTTATGTCAACTTGAAAAAATCTTGCATGTAAGCTTCATGGCCAGTGCTACAAGTAGAATTTACGAGGTCCCCACGACCTGGTTTTGGGTATATTTATCAAAGTAATAAATAGTGATTCAATACACTGCTTGGTTAGAGCAGGAGAAAAGACTTTAGAGTGCTATGCATTGCAAGAGTAAAATTATGTTGTCAAAATTACTGACTTTTCATTTGCCAAATAATAGTTTAAATATTTCTTTAGGGTTTTAAATTAGCTTGAAAAAATGTAGCATATAATCTCTTTGGCCAATGACATACAAATTTCGATAGCTAACCATGACATGTTTTTTGGGTATATTTTTTGATCATATTTTGCCAAAAATTGACCAAGTAAGTCCTCGTTAGTATAGTGTGAAGTGTCTCCGCCTGTCATGCGGGAGCTGGGGTTCAATTCCCCGATGGGGAGTTTTAAACTTTTAATCTCTTTTTTTGCATGCTGTTTCACTTTGTTTCATTGAGATAACAAAAATGCCTTATCTAAATTGAATCCAGGGATTATGTCAACTTGAAAAAAATCTTGCATTTAAGCTTCATGGCCAGTGCTACAAGTAGAATTTAGGAGGTCCCCATGACCTGGTTTTGGGTATATTTATCAAAGTAATAAATAGTGATTCAATACACTGCTTGGTTAGAGCAGGAGAAAAGACTTTAGAGTGCTATGCATTGCAAGAGTAAAATTATGTTGTCAATATTACTGACTTTTCATTTTCCAAATAATAGGTTAAATATTTCTTTAGGGTTTTAAATTAGCTTGAAAAATTGTAGCATATAATCTCTTTGGCCAATGACATACACATTTCGATAGCTAACCATGACTTGTTTTTTGGGTATATTTTTTGATCATATTTTGCCAAAAATTGACTAAGTAAGTCCTCGTTAGTATAGTGTGAAGTATCCCCGCCTGACCTGCAGAGGACCAGGGTTTGATTTCTCGACTGGGAGTTTTGAACTTTCAATCACTTTTTTTGCATGCTGTTTCACTTTGTTTCATTGAGATAACAAAAATGCCTTATCTAAATTGAATCCAGGGTTTATGTCAACTTGAAAAAATCTTGCATGTAAGCTTCATGGCCAGTGCTACAAGTAGAATTTACGAGGTCCCCACGACCTGGTTTTGGGTATATTTATCAAAGTAATAAATAGTGATTCAATACACTGCTTGGTTAGAGCAGGAGAAAAGACTTTAGAGTGCTATGCATTGCAAGAGTAAAATTATGTTGTCAAAATTACTGACTTTTCATTTGCCAAATAATAGTTTAAATATTTCTTTAGGGTTTTAAATTAGCTTGAAAAAATGTAGCATATAATCTCTTTGGCCAATGACATACAAATTTCGATAGCTAACCATGACATGTTTTTTGGGTATATTTTTTGATCATATTTTGCCAAGAATTGACCAAGTAAGTCCTCGTTAGTATAGTGTGAAGTGTCTCCGCCTGTCATGCGGGAGCTGGGGTTCAATTCCCCGATGGGGAGTTTTAAACTTTTAATCTCTTTTTTTGCATGCTGTTTCACTTTGTTTCATTGAGATAACAAAAATGCCTTATCTAAATTGAATCCAGGGATTAGGTCAACTTGAAAAAAATCTTGCATGTAAGCTTCATGGCCAGTGCTACAAGTAGAATTTAGGAGGTCCCCATGACCTGGTTTTGGGTATATTTATCAAAGTAATAAATAGTGATTCAATACACTGCTTGGTTAGAGCAGGAGAAAAGACTTTAGAGTGCTATGCATTGCAAGAGTAAAATTATGTTGTCAATATTACTGACTTTTCATTTTCCAAATAATAGGTTAAATATTTCTTTAGGGTTTTAAATTAGCTTGAAAAATTGTAGCATATAATCTCTTTGGCCAATGACATACACATTTCGATAGCTAACCATGACATGTTTTTTGGGTATATTTTTTGATCATATTTTGCCAAAAATTGACCAAGTAAGTCCTCGTTAGTATAGTGTGAAGTATCCCCGCCTGACCTGCAGAGGACCGGGGTTTGATTTCTCGACTGGGAGTTGTGAACTTTCAATCACTTTTTTTGCATGCTGTTTCACTTTGTTTCATTGAGATAACAAAAATGCCTTATCTAAATTGAATCCAGGGTTTATGTCAACTTGAAAAAATCTTGCATGTAAGCTTCATGGCCAGTGCTACAAGTAGAATTTACGAGGTCCCCATGACCTGGTTTTGGGTATATTTATCAAAGTAATAAATAGTGATTCAATACACTGCTTGGTTAGAGCAGGAGAAAAGACTTTAGAGTGCTATGCATTGCAAGAGTAAAATTATGTTGTCAAAATTACTGACTTTTCATTTGCCAAATAATAGTTTAAATATTTCTATAGGGTTTTAAATTAGCTTGAAAAAATGTAGCATATAATCTGTTTGGCCAATGACATACAAATTTCGATAGCTAACCATGACATGTTTTTTGGGTATATTTTTTGATCATATTTTGCCAAAAATTGACCAAGTAAGTCCTCGTTAGTATAGTGTGAAGTGTCTCCGCCTGTCATGCGGGAGCTGGGGTTCAATTCCCCGATGGGGAGTTTTGAACTTTTAATCTCTTTTTTTGCATGCTGTTTCACTTTGTTTCATTGAGATAACAAAAATGCCTTATCTAAATTGAATCCAGGGATTATGTCAACTTGAAAAAAATCTTGCATGTAAGCTTCATGGCCAGTGCTACAAGTAGAATTTAGGAGGTCCCCATGACCTGGTTTTGGGTATATTTATCAAAGTAATAAATAGTGATTCAATACACTGCTTGGTTAGAGCAGGAGAAAAGACTTTAGAGTGCTATGCATTGCAAGAGTAAAATTATGTTGTCAATATTACTGACTTTTCATTTTCCAAATAATAGGTTAAATATTTCTTTAGGGTTTTAAATTAGCTTGAAAAATTGTAGCATATAATCTCTTTGGCCAATGACATACACATTTCGATAGCTAACCATGACTTGTTTTTTGGGTATATTTTTTGATCATATTTGCCAAAAATTGACTAAGTAAGTCCTCGTTAGTATAGTGTGAAGTATCCCCGCCTGACCTGCAGAGGACCAGGGTTTGATTTCTCGACTGGGAGTTTTGAACTTTCAATCACTTTTTTTGCATGCTGTTTCACTTTGTTTCATTGAGATAACAAAAATGCCTTATCTAAATTGAATCCAGGGTTTATGTCAACTTGAAAAAATCTTGCATGTAAGCTTCATGGCCAGTGCTACAAGTAGAATTTACGAGGTCCCCATGACCTGGTTTTGGGTATATTTATCAAAGTAATAAATAGTGATTCAATACACTGCTTGGTTAGAGCAGGAGAAAAGACTTTAGAGTGCTATGCATTGCAAGAGTAAAATTATGTTGTCAAAATTACTGACTTTTCATTTGCCAAATAATAGTTTAAATATTTCTTTAGGGTTTTAAATTAGCTTGAAAAAATGTAGCATATAATCTCTTTGGCCAATGACATACAAATTTCGATAGCTAACCATGACATGTTTTTTGGGTATATTTTTTGATCATATTTTGCCAAAAATTGACCAAGTAAGTCCTCGTTAGTATAGTGTGAAGTGTCTCCGCCTGTCATGCGGGAGCTGGGGTTCAATTCCCCGATGGGGAGTTTTAAACTTTTAATCTCTTTTTTTGCATGCTGTTTCACTTTGTTTCATTGAGATAACAAAAATGCCTTATCTAAATTGAATCCAGGGATTATGTCAACTTGAAAAAAATCTTGCATGTAAGCTTCATGGCCAGTGCTACAAGTAGAATTTAGGAGGTCCCCATGACCTGGTTTTGGGTATATTTATCAAAGTAATAAATAGTGATTCAATACACTGCTTGGTTAGAGCAGGAGAAAAGACTTTAGAGTGCTATGCATTGCAAGAGTAAAATTATGTTGTCAATATTACTGACTTTTCATTTTCCAAATAATAGGTTAAATATTTCTTTAGGGTTTTAAATTAGCTTGAAAAATTGTAGCATATAATCTCTTTGGCCAATGACATACACATTTCGATAGCTAACCATGACTTGTTTTTTGGGTATATTTTTTGATCATATTTTGCCAAAAATTGACTAAGTAAGTCCTCGTTAGTATAGTGTGAAGTATCCCCGCCTGACCTGCAGAGGACCAGGGTTTGATTTCTCGACTGGGAGTTTTGAACTTTCAATCACTTTTTTTGCATGCTGTTTCACTTTGTTTCATTGAGATAACAAAAATGCCTTAGCTAAATTGAATCCAGGGTTTATGTCAACTTGAAAAAATCTTGCATGTAAGCTTCATGGCCAGTGCTACAAGTAGAATTTACGAGGTCCCCACGACCTGGTTTTGGGTATATTTATCAAAGTAATAAATAGTGATTCAATACACTGCTTGGTTAGAGCAGGAGAAAAGACGTTAGAGTGCTATGCATTGCAAGAGTAAAATTATGTTTTCAAAATTACTGACTTTTCATTTGCCAAATAATAGTTTAAATATTTCTTTAGGGTTTTAAATTAGCTTGAAAAAATGTAGCATATAATCTCTTTGGCCAATGACATACAAATTTCGATAGCTAACCATGACATGTTTTTTGGGTATATTTTTTGATCATATTTTGCCAAAAATTGACCAAGTAAGTCCTCGTTAGTATAGTGTGAAGTGTCTCCGCCTGTCATGCGGGAGCTGGGGTTCAATTCCCCGATGGGGAGTTTTAAACTTTTAATCTCTTTTTTTGCATGCTGTTTCACTTTGTTTCATTGAGATAACAAAAATGCCTTATCTAAATTGAATCCAGGGATTAGGTCAACTTGAAAAAAATCTTGCATGTAAGCTTCATGGCCAGTGCTACAAGTAGAATTTAGGAGGTTCCCATGACCTGGTTTTGGGTATATTTATCAAAGTAATAAATAGTGATTCAATACACTGCTTGGTTAGAGCAGGAGAAAAGACTTTAGAGTGCTATGCATTGCAAGAGTAAAATTATGTTGTCAATATTACTGACTTTTCATTTTCCAAATAATAGGTTAAATATTTCTTTAGGGTTTTAAATTAGCTTGAAAAAATGTAGCATATAATCTCTTTGGCCAATGACATACACATTTCGAAAGCTAACCATGACATGTTTTTTGGGTATATTTTTTGATCAAATTTTGCCAAAAATTGACCAAGTAAGTCCTCGTTAGTATAGTGGTGAGTATCCCCGCCTGTCACGCGGGAGACCGGTGTTCAGTTCCCCGACGGGGAGTTTTGAACTTTTAATCTCTTTTATGTGTGCTGTTTCACGTTGTTTCATTGAGATAACAAAAATGCCTTATCCAAATTGAATCCAGGGTTTATGTCAACTTGAAAAAAATCTTGCATGTAAGCTTCATGGCCAGTGCTACAAGTACAGTTTGCAAGGTCCCCATGACCTGGCTTTAGGTATATTTATCAAAGTAATAAATAGTTATTCAATACACTGCTTGGTTAGAGCAGCAGAATAGACTTTAGAGTGCTATGCATTGCAAGAGTAAAATTATGTTGTCAAAATTACTGACTTTTCATTTGCCAAATAATAGTTTAAATATTTCTTTAGGGTTTTAAATTAGATTGAAAAAATGTAGCATATAATCTCTTTGGCCAATGACATACAAATTTCGATAGCTAACCATGACATGTTTTTTGGGTATATTTTTTGATCATATTTTGCCAAAAATTGACCAAGTAAGTCCTCGTTAGTATAGTGTGAAGTGTCTCCGCCTGTCATGCGGGAGCTGGGGTTCAATTCCCCGATGGGGAGTTTTGAACTTTTAATCTCTTTTTTTGCATGCTGTTTCACTTTGTTTCATTGAGATAACAAAAATGCCTTATCTAAATTGAATCCAGGGATTATGTCAACTTGAAAAAAATCTTGCATGTAAGCTTCATGGCCAGTGCTACAAGTAGAATTTAGGAGGTCCCCATGACCTGGTTTTGGGTATATTTATCAAAGTAATAAATAGTGATTCAATACACTGCTTGGTTAGAGCAGGAGAAAAGACTTTAGAGTGCTATGCATTGCAAGAGTAAAATTATGTTGTCAATATTACTGACTTTTCTTTTTCCAAATAATAGGTTAAATATTTCTTTAGGGTTTTAAATTAGCTTGAAAAAATGTAGCATATAATCTCTTTGGCCAATGACATACAAATTTCGATAGCTAACCATGACATGTTTTTTGGGTATATTTTTTGATATTATTTTGCCAAAAATTGACCAAGTAAGTCCTCGTTAGTATAGTGTGAAGTGTTTCCGCCTGTCATGCGGGAGGCTGGGGTTCAATTCCCCGACGGGGAGTTTTGAACTTTTAATCTATTTTTTTTGCATGCTGTTTCACTTTGTTTCATTGAGATAACAAAAATGCCTTATCTAAATTGAATCCAGGGATTATGTCAACTTGAAAAAAATCTTGCATGTAAGCTTCATAGCCAGTGCTACAAGTAGAATTTACGAGGTCCCCATGACCTGGTTTTGGGTATATTTATCAAAGTAATAAATAGTGATTCAATACACTGCTTGGTTAGAGCAGGAGAAAAGACTTTAGAGTGCTATGCATTGCAAGAGTAAAATTATGTTGTCAATATTACTGACTTTTCATTTTCCAAATAATAGGTTAAATATTTCTTTAGGGTTTTAAATTAGCTTGAAAAATTGTAGCATATAATCTCTTTGGCCAATGACATACACATTTCGATAGATAACCATGACATGTTTTTTAGGTATATTTTTTGATCATATTTTGCCAAAAATTGACCAAGTAAGTCCTCGTTAGTATAGTGTGAAGTATCCCCGCCTGACCTGCAGAGGACCGGGGTTTGATTTCTCGACTGGGAGTTTTGAACTTTCAATCTCTTTTTTTGCATGCTGTTTCACTTTGTTTCATTGAGATAACAAAAATGCCTTATCTAAATTGAATCCAGGGTTTATGTCAACTTGAAAAAATCTTGCATGTAAGCTTTATGGCCAGTGCTACAAGTAGAATTTACGAGGTCCCCACGACCTAGTTTTGGGTATATTTATCAAAGTAATAAATAGTGATTCAATACACTGCTTGGTTAGAGCAGGAGAAAAGACTTTAGAGTGCTATGCATTGCAAGAGTAAAATTATGTTGTCAAAATTACTGACTTTTCATTTGCCAAATAATAGTTTAAATATTTCTTTAGGGTTTTAAATTAGATTGAAAAAATGTAGCATATAATCTCTTTGGCCAATGACATACAAATTTCGATAGCTAACCATGACATGTTTTTTGGGTATATTTTTTGATCATATTTTGCCAAAAATTGACCAAGTAAGTCCTCGTTATTATAGTGTGAAGTGTCTCCGCCTGTCATGCGGGAGCTGGGGTTCAATTCCCCGATGGGGAGTTTTGAACTTTTAATCTCTTTTTTTGCATGCTGTTTCACTTTGTTTCATTGAGATAACAAAAATGCCTTATCTAAATTGAATCCAGGGATTATGTCAACTTGAAAAAAATCTTGCATGTAAGCTTCATGGCCAGTGGTACAAGTAGAATTTAGGAGGTCCCCATGACCTGGTTTTGGGTATATTTATCAAAGTAATAAATAGTGATTCAATACACTGCTTGGTTAGAGCAGTAGAAAAGACTTTAGAGTGCTATGCATTGCAAGAGTAAAATTATGTTGTCAATTTTACTGACTTTTCTTTTTCCAAATAATAGGTTAAATATTTCTTTAGGGTTTTAAATTAGCTTGAAAAAATGTAGCATATAATCTCTTTGGCCAATGACATACACATTTCGAAAGCTAACCATGACATGTTTTTTGGGTATATTTTTTGAACAAATTTTGCCAAAATTTGACCAAGTAAGTCCTCGTTAGTATAGTGGTGAGTATCCCCGCCTGTCACGCGGGAGACCGGGGTTCAATTCCCCGACGGGGAGTTTTGAACTTTTAATCTCTTTTCTGTGTGCTGTTTCACGTTGTTTCATTGAGATAACAAAAATGCCTTATCCAAATTGAATCCAGGGTTTATGTCAACTTGAAAAAAAGCTTGCATGTAAGCTTCATTGCCAGTGCTACAAGTACAGTTTGCGAGGTCCCCATGACCTGGTTTTGGGTATATTTATCAAAGTAATAAATAGTGATTCAATACACTGCTTGGTTAGAGCAGGAGAAAAGACTTTAGAGTGCTATGCATTGCAAGAGTAAAATTATGTTGTCAATATTACTGACTTTTCATTTTCCAAATAATAGGTTAAATATTTCTTTAGGGTTTTAAATTAGCTTGAAAAAATGTAGCATATAATCTCTTTGGCCAATGACATACACATTTCGAAAGCTAACCATGACATGTTTTTTGGGTATATTTTTTGATCAAATTTTGCCAAAAATTGACTAAGTAAGTCCTCGTTAGTATAGTGTGAAGTGTTTCCGCCTGTCATGCGGGAGGCTGGGGTTCAATTCCCCGACGGGGTGTTTTGAACTTTTAATCTATTTTTTTTGCATGCTGTTTCACTTTGTTTCATTGAGATAAAAAAAATGCCTTATCTTAATTGAATCCAGGGATTATGTCAACTTGAAAAAAATCTTGCATGTAAGCTTCATGGCCAGTGCTACAAGTAGAATTTACGAGGTCCCCATGACCTGGTTTTGGGTATATTTATCAAAGTAATAAATAGTGATTCAATACACTGCTTGGTTAGAGCAGGAGAAAAGACTTTAGAGTGCTATGCATTGCAAGAGTAAAATTATGTTGTCAATATTACTGACTTTTCATTTTCCAAATAATAGGTTAAATATTTCTTTAGGGTTTTAAATTAGCTTGAAAAATTGTAGCATATAATCTCTTTGGCCAATGACATACACATTTTGATAGCTAACCATGACATGTTTTTTGGGTATATTTTTTGATCATATTTTGCCAAAAATTGACCAAGTAAGTCCTCGTTAGTATAGTGTGAAGTATCCCCGCCTGACCTGCAGAGGACCGGGGTTTGATTTCTCGACTGGGAGTTGTGAACTTTCAATCACTTTTTTTGCATGCTGTTTCACTATGTTTCATTGAGATAACAAAAATGCCTTATCTAAATTGAATCCAGGGTTTATGTCAACTTGAAAAAATCTTGCATGTAAGCTTCATGGCCAGTGCTACAAGTAGAATTTACGAGGTCCCCATGACCTGGTTTTGGGTATATTTATCAAAGTAATAAATAGTGATTCAATACACTGCTTGGTTAGAGCAGGAGAAAAGACTTTAGAGTGCTATGCATTGCAAGAGTAAAATTATGTTGTCAAAATTACTGACTTTTCATTTGCCAAATAATAGTTTAAATATTTCTTTAGGGTTTTAAATTAGCTTGAAAAAATGTAGCATATAATCTCTTTGGCCAATGACATACAAATTTCGATAGCTAACCATGACATGTTTTTTGGGTATATTTTTTGATCAAATTTTGCCAAAAATTGACCAAGTAAGTCCTCGTTAGTATAGTGTGAAGTGTCTCCGCCTGTCATGCGGGAGCTGGGGTTCAATTCCCCGATGGGGAGTTTTGAACTTTTATATTTCTCTTTTTTTGCATGCTGTTTCACTTTGTTTCATTGAGATAACAAAAATGCCTTACCTAAATTGAATCCAGGGATTATGTCAACTTGAAAAAAATCTTGCATGTAAGCTTCATGGCCAGTGCTACAAGTAGAATTTAGGAGGTCCCCATGACCTGGTTTTGGGTATATTTATCAAAGTAATAAATAGTGATTCAATACACTGCTTGGTTAGAGCAGGAGAAAAGACTTTAGAGTGCTATGCATTGCAAGAGTAAAATTATGTTGTCAATATTACTGACTTTTCATTTTCCAAATAATAGGTTAAATATTTCTTTAGGGTTTTAAATTAGCTTGAAAAAATGTAGCATATAATCTCTTTGGCCAATGACATACACATTTCGAAAGCTAACCATGACATGTTTTTTGGGTATATTTTTTGAACAAATTTTGCCAAAATTTGACCAAGTAAGTCCTCGTTAGTATAGTGGTGAGTATCCCCGCCTGTCACGCGGGAGACCGGGGTTCAATTCCCCGACGGGGAGTTTTGAACTTTTAATCTCTTTTCTGTGTGCTGTTTCACGTTGTTTCATTGAGATAACAAAAATGCCTTATCCAAATTGAATCCAGGGTTTATGTCAACTTGAAAAAAAGCTTGCATGTAAGCTTCATGGCCAGTGCTACAAGTACAGTTTGCGAGGTCCCCATGACCTGGTTTTGGGTATATTTATCAAAGTAATAAATAGTGATTCAATACACTGCTTGGTTAGAGCAGGAGAAAAGACTTTAGAGTGCTATGCATTGCAAGAGTAAAATTATGTTGTCAATATTACTGACTTTTCATTTTCCAAATAATAGGTTAAATATTTCTTTAGGGTTTTAAATTAGCTTGAAAAAATGTAGCATATAATCTCTTTGGCCAATGACATACACATTTCGAAAGCTAACCATGACATGTTTTTTGGGTATATTTTTTGATCATATTTTGCCAAAAATTGACCAAGTAAGTCCTCGTTAGTATAGTGTGAAGTATCCCCGCCTGACCTGCAGAGGACCGGGGTTTGATTTCTCGACTGGGAGTTGTGAACTTTCAATCACTTTTTTTGCATGCTGTTTCACTTTGTTTCATTGAG
The DNA here is from genome assembly GCA_031769625.1 of Taudactylus pleione. Classification (NCBI taxonomy): domain Eukaryota; kingdom Metazoa; phylum Chordata; class Amphibia; order Anura; family Myobatrachidae; genus Taudactylus; species Taudactylus pleione. Next base: position 15,027,231 of record JAUIMM010000116.1, on the reverse strand, counting down.
ATATCAAAAATGCCTTATCTAAATTGAATCCAGGGTTTATGTCAACTTGAAAAAATCTTGCATGTAAGCTTCATGGCCAGTGCTACAAGTAGAATTTACGAGGTCCCCATGACCTGGTTTTGGGTATATTTATCAAAGTAATAAATAGTGATTCAATACACTGCTTGGTTAGAGCAGGAGAAAAGACTTTAGAGTGCTATGCATTGCAAGAGTAAAATTATGTTGTCAAAATTACTGACTTTTCATTTGCCAAATAATAGTTTAAATATTTCTTTAGGGTTTTAAATTAGCTTGAAAAAATGTAGCATATAATCTCTTTGGCCAATGACATACAAATTTCGATAGCTAACCATGACATGTTTTTTGGGTATATTTTTTGATCAAATTTTGCCAAAAATTGATCAAGTAAGTCCTCGTTAGTATAGTGTGAAGTGTCTCCGCCTGTCATGCGGGAGCTGGGGTTCAATTTCCCGATGGGGAGTTTTGAACTTTTAATCTCTTTTTTTGCATGCTGTTTCACTTTGTTTCATTGAGATAACAAAAATGCCTTATCTAAATTGAATCCAGGAATTATGTCAACTTGAAAAAAATCTTGCATGTAAGCTTCATGGCCAGTGCTACAAGTAGAATTTAGGAGGTCCCCATGACCTGGTTTTGGGTATATTTATCAAAGTAATAAATAGTGATTCAATACACTGCTTGGTTAGAGCAGGAGAAAAGACTTTAGAGTGCTATGCATTGCAAGAGTAAAATTATGTTGTCAATATTACTGACTTTTCATTTTCCAAATAATAGGTTAAATATTTCTTTAGGGTTTTAAATTAGCTTGAAAAAATGTAGCATATAATCTCTTTGGCCAATGACATACACATTTCGAAAGCTAACCATGACATGTTTTTTGGGTATATTTTTTGATCATATTTTGCCAAAAATTGACCAAGTAAGTCCTCGTTAGTATAGTGTGAAGTATCCCCGCCTGACCTGCAGAGGACCGGGGTTTGATTTCTCGACTGGGAGTTGTGAACTTTCAATCACTTTTTTTGCATGCTGTTTCACTTTGTTTCATTGAGATATCAAAAATGCCTTATCTAAATTGAATCCAGGGTTTATGTCAACTTGAAAAAATCTTGCATGTAAGCTTCATGGCCAGTGCTACAAGTAGAATTTACGAGGTCCCCATGACCTGGTTTTGGGTATATTTATCAAAGTAATAAATAGTGATTCAATACACTGCTTGGTTAGAGCAGGAGAAAAGACTTTAGAGTGCTATGCATTGCAAGAGTAAAATTATGTTGTCAAAATTACTGACTTTTCATTTGCCAAATAATAGTTTAAATATTTCTTTAGGGTTTTAAATTAGCTTGAAAAAATGTAGCATATAATCTCTTTGGCCAATGACATACAAATTTCGATAGCTAACCATGACATGTTTTTTGGGTATATTTTTTGATCAAATTTTGCCAAAAATTGATCAAGTAAGTCCTCGTTAGTATAGTGTGAAGTGTCTCCGCCTGTCATGCGGGAGCTGGGGTTCAATTTCCCGATGGGGAGTTTTGAACTTTTAATCTCTTTTTTTGCATGCTGTTTCACTTTGTTTCATTGAGATAACAAAAATGCCTTATCTAAATTGAATCCAGGAATTATGTCAACTTGAAAAAAATCTTGCATGTAAGCTTCATGGCCAGTGCTACAAGTAGAATTTAGGAGGTCCCCATGACCTGGTTTTGGGTATATTTATCAAAGTAATAAATAGTGATTCAATACACTGCTTGGTTAGAGCAGGAGAAAAGACTTTAGAGTGCTATGCATTGCAAGAGTAAAATTATGTTGTCAATATTACTGACTTTTCATTTTCCAAATAATAGGTTAAATATTTCTTTAGGGTTTTAAATTAGCTTGAAAAATTGTAGCATATAATCTCTTTGGCCAATGACATACACATTTCGATAGCTAACCATGACTTGTTTTTTGGGTATATTTGTTGATCATATTTTGCCAAAAATTGACCAAGTAAGTCCTCGTTAGTATAGTGTGAAGTATCCCCGCCTGACCTGCAGAGGACCAGGGTTTGATTTCTCGACTGGGAGTTTTGAACTTTCAATCTCTTTTTTTGCATGCTGTTTCACTTTGTTTCATTGAGATAACAAAAATGCCTTATCTAAATTGAATCCAGGGATTATGTCAACTTGAAAAAATCTTGCATGTAAGCTTCATGGCCAGTGCTACAAGTAGAATTTACGAGGTCCCCACGACCTGGTTTTGGGTATATTTATCAAAGTAATAAATAGTGATTCAATACACTGCTTGGTTAGAGCAGGAGAAAAGACTTTAGAGTGCTATGCATTGCAAGAGTAAAATTATGTTGTCAAAATTACTGACTTTTCATTTGCCAAATAATAGTTTAAATATTTCTTTAGGGTTTTAAATTAGCTTGAAAAAATGTAGCATATAATCTCTTTGGCCAATGACATACAAATTTCGATAGCTAACCATGACATGTTTTTTGGGTATATTTTTTGATCATATTTTGCCAAAAATTGACCAAGTAAGTCCTCGTTAGTATAGTGTGAAGTGTCTCCGCCTGTCATGCGGGAGCTGGGGTTCAATTCCCCGATGGGGAGTTTTAAACTTTTAATCTCTTTTTTTGCATGCTGTTTCACTTTGTTTCATTGAGATAACAAAAATGCCTTATCTAAATTGAATCCAGGGATTATGTCAACTTGAAAAAAATCTTGCATGTAAGCTTCAAGGCCAGTGCTACAAGTAGAATTTAGGAGGTCCCCATGACCTGGTTTTGGGTATATTTATCAAAGTAATAAATAGTGATTCAATACACTGCTTGGTTAGAGCAGGAGAAAAGACTTTAGAGTGCTATGCATTGCAAGAGTAAAATTATGTTGTCAATATTACTGACTTTTCTTTTTCCAAATAATAGGTTAAATATTTCTTTAGGGTTTTAAATTAGCTTGAAAAAATGTAGCATATAATCTCTTTGGCCAATGACATACACATTTCGAAAGCTAACCATGACATGTTTTTTGGGTATATTTTTTGATCAAATTTTGCCAAAAATTGACCAAGTAAGTCCTCGTTAGTATAGTGGTGAGTATCCCCGCCTGTCACGCGGTAGACCGGGGTTCAATTCCCTGACGGGGAGTTTTGAACTTTTAATCTCTTTTCTGTGTGCTGTTTCACTTTGTTTCATTGAGATAACAAAAATGCCTTATCCAAATTGAATCCAGGGTTTATGTCAACTTGAAAAAAATCTTGCATGTAAGCTTCATGGCCAGTGCTACAAGTACAGTTTGCAAGGTCCCCATGACCTGGCTTTAGGTATATTTATCAAAGTAATAAATAGTTATTCAATACACTGCTTGGTTAGAGCAGGAGAATAGACTTTAGAGTGCTATGCATTGCAAGAGTAAAATTATGTTGTCAATATTACTGACTTTTCATTTTCCAAATAATAGGTTAAATATTTCTTTAGGGTTTTAAATTAGCTTGAAAAAATGTAGCATATAATCTCTTTGGCCAATGACATACAAATTTCGATAGCTAACCATGACATGTTTTTTGGGTATATTTTTTGATATTATTTTGCCAAAAATTGACCAAGTAAGTCCTCGTTAGTATAGTGTGAAGTGTTTCCGCCTGTCATGCGGGAGGCTGGGGTTCAATTCCCCGATGGGGAGTTTTGAACTTTTAATCTATTTTTTTTGCATGCTGTTTCACTTTGTTTCATTGAGATAAAAAAAATGCCTTATCTTAATTGAATCCAGGGATTATGTCAACTTGAAAAAAATCTTGCATGTAAGCTTCATGGCCAGTGCTACAAGTAGAATTTACGAGGTCCACATGACCTGGTTTTGGGTATTTTTATCAAAGTAATAAATAGTGATTCAATACACTGCTTGGTTAGAGCAGGAGAAAAGACTTTAGAGTGCTATGCATTGCAAGAGTAAAATTATGTTGTCAATATTACTGACTTTTCATTTTCCAAATAATAGGTTAAATATTTCTTTAGGGTTTTAAATTAGCTTGAAAAATTGTAGCATATAATCTCTTTGGCCAATGACATACACATTTCGATAGCTAACAATGACATGTTTTTTGGGTATATTTTTTGATCATATTTTGCCAAAAATTGACCAAGTAAGTCCTCGTTAGTATAGTGTGAAGTATCCCCGCCTGACCTGCAGAGGACCGGGGTTTGATTTCTCGACTGGGAGTTGTGAACTTTCAATCACTTTTTTTGCATGCTGTTTCACTTTGTTTCATTGAGATAACAAAAATGCCTTATCTAAATTGAATCCAGGGTTTATGTCAACTTGAAAAAATCTTGCATGTAATCTTCATGGCCAGTGCTACAAGTAGAATTTACGAGGTCCCCATGACCTGGTTTTGGGTATATTTATCAAAGTAATAAATAGTGATTCAATACACTGCTTGGTTAGAGCAGGAGAAAAGACTTTAGAGTGCTATGCATTGCAAGAGTAAAATTATGTTGTCAAAATTACTGACTTTTCATTTGCCAAATAATAGTTTAAATATTTCTTTAGGGTTTTAAATTAGCTTGAAAAAATGTAGCATATAATCTCTTTGGCCAATGACATACAAATTTCGATAGCTAACCATGACATGTTTTTTGGGTATATTTTTTGATCATATTTTGCCAAAAATTGACCAAGTAAGTCCTCGTTAGTATAGTGTGAAGTGTCTCCGCCTGTCATGCGGGAGCTGGGGTTCAATTCCCCGATGGGGAGTTTTAAACTTTTAATCTCTTTTTTTGCATGCTGTTTCACTTTGTTTCATTGAGATAACAAAAATGCCTTATCTAAATTGAATCCAGGGATTATGTCAACTTGAAAAAAATCTTGCATGTAAGCTTCAAGGCCAGTGCTACAAGTAGAATTTAGGAGGTCCCCATGACCTGGTTTTGGGTATATTTATCAAAGTAATAAATAGTGATTCAATACACTGCTTGGTTAGAGCAGGAGAAAAGACTTTAGAGTGCTATGCATTGCAAGAGTAAAATTATGTTGTCAATATTACTGACTTTTCTTTTTCCAAATAATAGGTTAAATATTTCTTTAGGGTTTTAAATTAGCTTGAAAAAATGTAGCATATAATCTCTTTGGCCAATGACATACACATTTCGAAAGCTAACCATGACATGTTTTTTGGGTATATTTTTTGATCAAATTTTGCCAAAAATTGACCAAGTAAGTCCTCGTTAGTATAGTGGTGAGTATCCCCGCCTGTCACGCGGTAGACCGGGGTTCAATTCCCTGACGGGGAGTTTTGAACTTTTAATCTCTTTTCTGTGTGCTGTTTCACTTTGTTTCATTGAGATAACAAAAATGCCTTATCCAAATTGAATCCAGGGTTTATGTCAACTTGAAAAAAATCTTGCATGTAAGCTTCATGGCCAGTGCTACAAGTACAGTTTGCAAGGTCCCCATGACCTGGCTTTAGGTATATTTATCAAAGTAATAAATAGTTATTCAATACACTGCTTGGTTAGAGCAGGAGAATAGACTTTAGAGTGCTATGCATTGCAAGAGTAAAATTATGTTGTCAATATTACTGACTTTTCATTTTCCAAATAATAGTTTAAATATTTCTTTAGGGTTTTAAATTAGCTTGAAAAAATGTAGCATATAATCTCTTTGGCCAATGACATACAAATTTCGATAGCTAACCATGACATGTTTTTTGGGTATATTTTTTGATATTATTTTGCCAAAAATTGACCAAGTAAGTCCTCGTTAGTATAGTGTGAAGCGTTTCCGCCTGTCATGCGGGAGGCTGGGGTTCAATTCCCCGATGGGGAGTTTTGAACTTTTAATCTATTTTTTTTGCATGCTGTTTCACTTTGTTTCATTGAGATAAAAAAAATGCCTTATCTTAATTGAATCCAGGGATTATGTCAACTTGAAAAAAATCTTGCATGTAAGCTTCATGGCCAGTGCTACAAGTAGAATTTACGAGGTCCCCATGACCTGGTTTTGGGTATTTTTATCAAAGTAATAAATAGTGATTCAATACACTGCTTGGTTAGAGCAGGAGAAAAGACTTTAGAGTGCTATGCATTGCAAGAGTAAAATTATGTTGTCAATATTACTGACTTTTCATTTTCCAAATAATAGGTTAAATATTTCTTTAGGGTTTTAAATTAGCTTGAAAAATTGTAGCATATAATCTCTTTGGCCAATGACATACACATTTCGATAGCTAACCATGACATGTTTTTTGGGTATATTTTTTGATCATATTTTGCCAAAAATTGACCAAGTAAGTCCTCGTTAGTATAGTGTGAAGTATCCCCGCCTGACCTGCAGAGGACCGGGGTTTGATTTCTCGACTGGGAGTTGTGAACTTTCAATCACTTTTTTTGCATGCTGTTTCACTTTGTTTCATTGAGATAACAAAAATGCCTTATCTAAATTGAATCCAGGGTTTATGTCAACTTGAAAAAATCTTGCATGTAAGCTTCATGGCCAGTGCTACAAGTAGAATTTACGAGGTCCCCATGACCTGGTTTTGGGTATATTTATCAAAGTAATAAATAGTGATTCAATACACTGCTTGGTTAGAGCAGGAGAAAAGACTTTAGAGTGCTATGCATTGCAAGAGTAAAATTATGTTGTCAAAATTACTGACTTTTCATTTGCCAAATAATAGTTTAAATATTTCTTTAGGGTTTTAAATTAGCTTGAAAAAATGTAGCATATAATCTCTTTGGCCAATGACATACAAATTTCGATAGCTAACCATGACATGTTTTTTGGGTATATTTTTTGATCATATTTTGCCAAAAATTGACCAAGTAAGTCCTCGTTAGTATAGTGTGAAGTGTCTCCGCCTGTCATGCGGGAGATGGGGTTCAATTCCCCGATGGGGAGTTTTGAACTTTTAATCTCTTTTTTTGCATGCTGTTTCACTTTGTTTCATTGAGATAACAAAAATGCCTTATCTAAATTGAATCCAGGGATTATGTCAACTTGAAAAAAATCTTGCATGTAAGCTTCATGGCCAGTGCTACAAGTAGAATTTAGGAGGTCCCCATGACCTGGTTTTGGGTATATTTATCAAAGTAATAAATAGTGATTCAATACACTGCTTTGTTAGAGCAGGAGAAAAGACTTTAGAGTGCTATGCATTGCAAGAGTAAAATTATGTTGTCAATATTACTGACTTTTCATTTTCCAAATAATAGGTTAAATATTTCTTTAGGGTTTTAAATTAGCTTGAAAAAATGTAGCATATAATCTCTTTGGCCAATGACATACACATTTCGAAAGCTAACCATGACATGTTTTTTGGGTATATTTTTTGATCAAATTTTGCCAAAAATTGACCAAGTAAGTCCTCGTTAGTATAGTGGTGAGTATCCCCGCCTGTCACGCGGGAGACCGGTGTTCAGTTCCCCGACGGGGAGTTTTGAACTTTTAATCTCTTTTATGTGTGCTGTTTCACGTTGTTTCATTGAGATAACAAAAATGCCTTATCCAAATTGAATCCAGGGTTTATGTCAACTTGAAAAAAATCTTGCATGTAAGCTTCATGGCCAGTGCTACAAGTACAGTTTGCAAGGTCCCCATGACCTGGCTTTAGGTATATTTATCAAAGTAATAAATAGTTATTCAATACACTGCTTGGTTAGAGCAGGAGAATAGACTTTAGAGTGCTATGCATTGCAAGAGTAAAATTATGTTGTCAAAATTACTGACTTTTCATTTGCCAAATAATAGTTTAAATATTTCTTTAGGGTTTTAAATTAGATTGAAAAAATGTAGCATATAATCTCTTTGGCCAATGACATACAAATTTCGATAGCTAACCATGACATGTTTTTTGGGTATATTTTTTGATCATATTTTGCCAAAAATTGACCAAGTAAGTCCTCGTTAGTATAGTGTGAAGTGTCTCCGCCTGTCATGCGGGAGCTGGGGTTCAATTCCCCGATGGGGAGTTTTGAACTTTTAATCTCTTTTTTTGCATGCTGTTTCACTTTGTTTCATTGAGATAACAAAAATGCCTTATCTAAATTGAATCCAGGGATTATGTCAACTTGAAAAAAATCTTGCATGTAAGCTTCATGGCCAGTGCTACAAGTAGAATTTAGGAGGTCCCCATGACCTGGTTTTGGGTATATTTATCAAAGTAATAAATAGTGATTCAATACACTGCTTGGTTAGAGCAGGAGAAAAGACTTTAGAGTGCTATGCATTGCAAGAGTAAAATTATGTTGTCAATATTACTGACTTTTCTTTTTCCAAATAATAGGTTAAATATTTCTTTAGGGTTTTAAATTAGCTTGAAAAAATGTAGCATATAATCTCTTTGGCCAATGACATACAAATTTCGATAGCTAACCATGACATGTTTTTTGGGTATATTTTTTGATATTATTTTGCCAAAAATTGACCAAGTAAGTCCTCGTTAGTATAGTGTGAAGTGTTTCCGCCTGTCATGCGGGAGGCTGGGGTTCAATTCCCCGACGGGGAGTTTTGAACTTTTAATCTATTTTTTTTGCATGCTGTTTCACTTTGTTTCATTGAGATAACAAAAATGCCTTATCTAAATTGAATCCAGGGATTATGTCAACTTGAAAAAAATCTTGCATGTAAGCTTCATAGCCAGTGCTACAAGTAGAATTTACGAGGTCCCCATGACCTGGTTTTGGGTATATTTATCAAAGTAATAAATAGTGATTCAATACACTGCTTGGTTAGAGCAGGAGAAAAGACTTTAGAGTGCTATGCATTGCAAGAGTAAAATTATGTTGTCAATATTACTGACTTTTCATTTTCCAAATAATAGGTTAAATATTTCTTTAGGGTTTTAAATTAGCTTGAAAAATTGTAGCATATAATCTCTTTGGCCAATGACATACACATTTCGATAGATAACCATGACATGTTTTTTAGGTATATTTTTTGATCATATTTTGCCAAAAATTGACCAAGTAAGTCCTCGTTAGTATAGTGTGAAGTATCCCCGCCTGACCTGCAGAGGACCGGGGTTTGATTTCTCGACTGGGAGTTTTGAACTTTCAATCTCTTTTTTTGCATGCTGTTTCACTTTGTTTCATTGAGATAACAAAAATGCCTTATCTAAATTGAATCCAGGGTTTATGTCAACTTGAAAAAATCTTGCATGTAAGCTTTATGGCCAGTGCTACAAGTAGAATTTACGAGGTCCCCACGACCTGGTTTTGGGTATATTTATCAAAGTAATAAATAGTGATTCAATACACTGCTTGGTTAGAGCAGGAGAAAAGACTTTAGAGTGCTATGCATTGCAAGAGTAAAATTATGTTGTCAAAATTACTGACTTTTCATTTGCCAAATAATAGTTTAAATATTTCTTTAGGGTTTTAAATTAGATTGAAAAAATGTAGCATATAATCTCTTTGGCCAATGACATACAAATTTCGATAGCTAACCATGACATGTTTTTTGGGTATATTTTTTGATCATATTTTGCCAAAAATTGACCAAGTAAGTCCTCGTTATTATAGTGTGAAGTGTCTCCGCCTGTCATGCGGGAGCTGGGGTTCAATTCCCCGATGGGGAGTTTTGAACTTTTAATCTCTTTTTTTGCATGCTGTTTCACTTTGTTTCATTGAGATAACAAAAATGCCTTATCTAAATTGAATCCAGGGATTATGTCAACTTGAAAAAAATCTTGCATGTAAGCTTCATGGCCAGTGGTACAAGTAGAATTTAGGAGGTCCCCATGACCTGGTTTTGGGTATATTTATCAAAGTAATAAATAGTGATTCAATACACTGCTTGGTTAGAGCAGTAGAAAAGACTTTAGAGTGCTATGCATTGCAAGAGTAAAATTATGTTGTCAATTTTACTGACTTTTCTTTTTCCAAATAATAGGTTAAATATTTCTTTAGGGTTTTAAATTAGCTTGAAAAAATGTAGCATATAATCTCTTTGGCCAATGACATACACATTTCGAAAGCTAACCATGACATGTTTTTTGGGTATATTTTTTGAACAAATTTTGCCAAAATTTGACCAAGTAAGTCCTCGTTAGTATAGTGGTGAGTATCCCCGCCTGTCACGCGGGAGACCGGGGTTCAATTCCCCGACGGGGAGTTTTGAACTTTTAATCTCTTTTCTGTGTGCTGTTTCACGTTGTTTCATTGAGATAACAAAAATGCCTTATCCAAATTGAATCCAGGGTTTATGTCAACTTGAAAAAAAGCTTGCATGTAAGCTTCATTGCCAGTGCTACAAGTACAGTTTGCGAGGTCCCCATGACCTGGTTTTGGGTATATTTATCAAAGTAATAAATAGTGATTCAATACACTGCTTGGTTAGAGCAGGAGAAAAGACTTTAGAGTGCTATGCATTGCAAGAGTAAAATTATGTTGTCAATATTACTGACTTTTCATTTTCCAAATAATAGGTTAAATATTTCTTTAGGGTTTTAAATTAGCTTGAAAAAATGTAGCATATAATCTCTTTGGCCAATGACATACACATTTCGAAAGCTAACCATGACATGTTTTTTGGGTATATTTTTTGATCAAATTTTGCCAAAAATTGACCAAGTAAGTCCTCGTTAGTATAGTGGTGAGTATCCCCGCCTGTCACGCGGGAGACCGGGGTTCAATTCCCCGACGGGGAGTTTTGAACTTTTAATCTCTTTTCTGTGTGCTGTTTCACGTTGTTTCATTGAGATAACAAAAATGCCTTATCCAAATTGAATCCAGGGTTTATGTCAACTTGAAAAAAATCTTGCATGTAAGCTTCATGGCCAGTGCTACAAGTACAGTTTGCAAGGTCCCCATGACCTGGCTTTAGGTATATTTATCAAAGTAATAAATAGTTATTCAATACACTGCTTGGTTAGAGCAGGAGAATAGACTTTAGAGTGCTATGCATTGCAAGAGTAAAATTATGTTGTCAATATTACTGACTTTTCATTTTCCAAATAATAGGTTAAATATTTCTTTAGGGTTTTAAATTAGCTTGAAAAAATGTAGCATATAATCTCTTTGGCCAATGACATACAAATTTCGATAGCTAACCATGACATGTTTTTTGGGTATATTTTTTTATATTATTTTGCCAAAAATTGACCAAGTAAGTCCTCGTTAGTATAGTGTGAAGTGTTTCCGCCTGTCATGCGGGAGGCTGGGGTTCAATTCCCCGACGGGGTGTTTTGAACTTTTAATCTATTTTTTTTGCATGCTGTTTCACTTTGTTTCATTGAGATAAAAAAAATGCCTTATCTTAATTGAATCCAGGGATTATGTCAACTTGAAAAAAATCTTGCATGTAAGCTTCATGGCCAGTGCTACAAGTAGAATTTACGAGGTCCCCATGACCTGGTTTTGGGTATATTTATCAAAGTAATAAATAGTGATTCAATACACTGCTTGGTTAGAGCAGGAGAAAAGACTTTAGAGTGCTATGCATTGCAAGAGTAAAATTATGTTGTCAATATTACTGACTTTTCATTTTCCAAATAATAGGTTAAATATTTCTTTAGGGTTTTAAATTAGCTTGAAAAATTGTAGCATATAATCTCTTTGGCCAATGACATACACATTTTGATAGCTAACCATGACATGTTTTTTGGGTATATTTTTTGATCATATTTTGCCAAAAATTGACCAAGTAAGTCCTCGTTAGTATAGTGTGAAGTATCCCCGCCTGACCTGCAGAGGACCGGGGTTTGATTTCTCGACTGGGAGTTGTGAACTTTCAATCACTTTTTTTGCATGCTGTTTCACTATGTTTCATTGAGATAACAAAAATGCCTTATCTAAATTGAATCCAGGGTTTATGTCAACTTGAAAAAATCTTGCATGTAAGCTTCATGGCCAGTGCTACAAGTAGAATTTACGAGGTCCCCATGACCTGGTTTTGGGTATATTTATCAAAGTAATAAATAGTGATTCAATACACTGCTTGGTTAGAGCAGGAGAAAAGACTTTAGAGTGCTATGCATTGCAAGAGTAAAATTATGTTGTCAAAATTACTGACTTTTCATTTGCCAAATAATAGTTTAAATATTTCTTTAGGGTTTTAAATTAGCTTGAAAAAATGTAGCATATAATCTCTTTGGCCAATGACATACAAATTTCGATAGCTAACCATGACATGTTTTTTGGGTATATTTTTTGATCAAATTTTGCCAAAAATTGACCAAGTAAGTCCTCGTTAGTATAGTGTGAAGTGTCTCCGCCTGTCATGCGGGAGCTGGGGTTCAATTCCCCGATGGGGAGTTTTGAACTTTTATATTTCTCTTTTTTTGCATGCTGTTTCACTTTGTTTCATTGAGATAACAAAAATGCCTTACCTAAATTGAATCCAGGGATTATGTCAACTTGAAAAAAATCTTGCATGTAAGCTTCATGGCCAGTGCTACAAGTAGAATTTAGGAGGTCCCCATGACCTGGTTTTGGGTATATTTATCAAAGTAATAAATAGTGATTCAATACACTGCTTGGTTAGAGCAGGAGAAAAGACTTTAGAGTGCTATGCATTGCAAGAGTAAAATTATGTTGTCAATATTACTGACTTTTCATTTTCCAAATAATAGGTTAAATATTTCTTTAGGGTTTTAAATTAGCTTGAAAAAATGTAGCATATAATCTCTTTGGCCAATGACATACACATTTCGAAAGCTAACCATGACATGTTTTTTGGGTATATTTTTTGAACAAATTTTGCCAAAATTTGACCAAGTAAGTCCTCGTTAGTATAGTGGTGAGTATCCCCGCCTGTCACGCGGGAGACCGGGGTTCAATTCCCCGACGGGGAGTTTTGAACTTTTAATCTCTTTTCTGTGTGCTGTTTCACGTTGTTTCATTGAGATAACAAAAATGCCTTATCCAAATTGAATCCAGGGTTTATGTCAACTTGAAAAAAAGCTTGCATGTAAGCTTCATGGCCAGTGCTACAAGTACAGTTTGCGAGGTCCCCATGACCTGGTTTTGGGTATATTTATCAAAGTAATAAATAGTGATTCAATACACTGCTTGGTTAGAGCAGGAGAAAAGACTTTAGAGTGCTATGCATTGCAAGAGTAAAATTATGTTGTCAATATTACTGACTTTTCATTTTCCAAATAATAGGTTAAATATTTCTTTAGGGTTTTAAATTAGCTTGAAAAAATGTAGCATATAATCTCTTTGGCCAATGACATACACATTTCGAAAGCTAACCATGACATGTTTTTTGGGTATATTTTTTGATCATATTTTGCCAAAAATTGACCAAGTAAGTCCTCGTTAGTATAGTGTGAAGTATCCCCGCCTGACCTGCAGAGGACCGGGGTTTGATTTCTCGACTGGGAGTTGTGAACTTTCAATCACTTTTTTTGCATGCTGTTTCACTTTGTTTCATTGAGATATCAAAAATGCCTTATCTAAATTGAATCCAGGGTTTATGTCAACTTGAAAAAATCTTGCATGTAAGCTTCATGGCCAGTGCTACAAGTAGAATTTACGAGGTCCCCATGACCTGGTTTTGGGTATATTTATCAAAGTAATAAATAGTGATTCAATACACTGCTTGGTTAGAGCAGGAGAAAAGACTTTAGAGTGCTATGCATTGCAAGAGTAAAATTATGTTGTCAAAATTACTGACTTTTCATTTGCCAAATAATAGTTTAAATATTTCTTTAGGGTTTTAAATTAGCTTGAAAAAATGTAGCATATAATCTCTTTGGCCAATGACATACAAATTTCGATAGCTAACCATGACATGTTTTTTGGGTATATTTTTTGATCAAATTTTGCCAAAAATTGATCAAGTAAGTCCTCGTTAGTATAGTGTGAAGTGTCTCCGCCTGTCATGCGGGAGCTGGGGTTCAATTTCCCGATGGGGAGTTTTGAACTTTTAATCTCTTTTTTTGCATGCTGTTTCACTTTGTTTCATTGAGATAACAAAAATGCCTTATCTAAATTGAATCCAGGAATTATGTCAACTTGAAAAAAATCTTGCATGTAAGCTTCATGGCCAGTGCTACAAGTAGAATTTAGGAGGTCCCCATGACCTGGTTTTGGGTATATTTATCAAAGTAATAAATAGTGATTCAATACACTGCTTGGTTAGAGCAGGAGAAAAGACTTTAGAGTGCTATGCATTGCAAGAGTAAAATTATGTTGTCAATATTACTGACTTTTCATTTTCCAAATAATAGGTTAAATATTTCTTTAGGGTTTTAAATTAGCTTGAAAAAATGTAGCATATAATCTCTTTGGCCAATGACATACACATTTCGAAAGCTAACCATGACATGTTTTTTGGGTATATTTTTTGATCATATTTTGCCAAAAATTGACCAAGTAAGTCCTCGTTAGTATAGTGTGAAGTATCCCCGCCTGACCTGCAGAGGACCGGGGTTTGATTTCTCGACTGGGAGTTGTGAACTTTCAATCACTTTTTTTGCATGCTGTTTCACTTTGTTTCATTGAGATATCAAAAATGCCTTATCTAAATTGAATCCAGGGTTTATGTCAACTTGAAAAAATCTTGCATGTAAGCTTCATGGCCAGTGCTACAAGTAGAATTTACGAGGTCCCCATGACCTGGTTTTGGGTATATTTATCAAAGTAATAAATAGTGATTCAATACACTGCTTGGTTAGAGCAGGAGAAAAGACTTTAGAGTGCTATGCATTGCAAGAGTAAAATTATGTTGTCAAAATTACTGACTTTTCATTTGCCAAATAATAGTTTAAATATTTCTTTAGGGTTTTAAATTAGCTTGAAAAAATGTAGCATATAATCTCTTTGGCCAATGACATACAAATTTCGATAGCTAACCATGACATGTTTTTTGGGTATATTTTTTGATCAAATTTTGCCAAAAATTGATCAAGTAAGTCCTCGTTAGTATAGTGTGAAGTGTCTCCGCCTGTCATGCGGGAGCTGGGGTTCAATTTCCCGATGGGGAGTTTTGAACTTTTAATCTCTTTTTTTGCATGCTGTTTCACTTTGTTTCATTGAGATAACAAAAATGCCTTATCTAAATTGAATCCAGGAATTATGTCAACTTGAAAAAAATCTTGCATGTAAGCTTCATGGCCAGTGCTACAAGTAGAATTTAGGAGGTCCCCATGACCTGGTTTTGGGTATATTTATCAAAGTAATAAATAGTGATTCAATACACTGCTTGGTTAGAGCAGGAGAAAAGACTTTAGAGTGCTATGCATTGCAAGAGTAAAATTATGTTGTCAATATTACTGACTTTTCATTTTCCAAATAATAGGTTAAATATTTCTTTAGGGTTTTAAATTAGCTTGAAAAATTGTAGCATATAATCTCTTTGGCCAATGACATACACATTTCGATAGCTAACCATGACTTGTTTTTTGGGTATATTTGTTGATCATATTTTGCCAAAAATTGACCAAGTAAGTCCTCGTTAGTATAGTGTGAAGTATCCCCGCCTGACCTGCAGAGGACCAGGGTTTGATTTCTCGACTGGGAGTTTTGAACTTTCAATCTCTTTTTTTGCATGCTGTTTCACTTTGTTTCATTGAGATAACAAAAATGCCTTATCTAAATTGAATCCAGGGATTATGTCAACTTGAAAAAATCTTGCATGTAAGCTTCATGGCCAGTGCTACAAGTAGAATTTACGAGGTCCCCACGACCTGGTTTTGGGTATATTTATCAAAGTAATAAATAGTGATTCAATACACTGCTTGGTTAGAGCAGGAGAAAAGACTTTAGAGTGCTATGCATTGCAAGAGTAAAATTATGTTGTCAAAATTACTGACTTTTCATTTGCCAAATAATAGTTTAAATATTTCTTTAGGGTTTTAAATTAGCTTGAAAAAATGTAGCATATAATCTCTTTGGCCAATGACATACAAATTTCGATAGCTAACCATGACATGTTTTTTGGGTATATTTTTTGATCATATTTTGCCAAAAATTGACCAAGTAAGTCCTCGTTAGTATAGTGTGAAGTGTCTCCGCCTGTCATGCGGGAGCTGGGGTTCAATTCCCCGATGGGGAGTTTTAAACTTTTAATCTCTTTTTTTGCATGCTGTTTCACTTTGTTTCATTGAGATAACAAAAATGCCTTATCTAAATTGAATCCAGGGATTATGTCAACTTGAAAAAAATCTTGCATGTAAGCTTCAAGGCCAGTGCTACAAGTAGAATTTAGGAGGTCCCCATGACCTGGTTTTGGGTATATTTATCAAAGTAATAAATAGTGATTCAATACACTGCTTGGTTAGAGCAGGAGAAAAGACTTTAGAGTGCTATGCATTGCAAGAGTAAAATTATGTTGTCAATATTACTGACTTTTCTTTTTCCAAATAATAGGTTAAATATTTCTTTAGGGTTTTAAATTAGCTTGAAAAAATGTAGCATATAATCTCTTTGGCCAATGACATACACATTTCGAAAGCTAACCATGACATGTTTTTTGGGTATATTTTTTGATCAAATTTTGCCAAAAATTGACCAAGTAAGTCCTCGTTAGTATAGTGGTGAGTATCCCCGCCTGTCACGCGGTAGACCGGGGTTCAATTCCCTGACGGGGAGTTTTGAACTTTTAATCTCTTTTCTGTGTGCTGTTTCACTTTGTTTCATTGAGATAACAAAAATGCCTTATCCAAATTGAATCCAGGGTTTATGTCAACTTGAAAAAAATCTTGCATGTAAGCTTCATGGCCAGTGCTACAAGTACAGTTTGCAAGGTCCCCATGACCTGGCTTTAGGTATATTTATCAAAGTAATAAATAGTTATTCAATACACTGCTTGGTTAGAGCAGGAGAATAGACTTTAGAGTGCTATGCATTGCAAGAGTAAAATTATGTTGTCAATATTACTGACTTTTCATTTTCCAAATAATAGGTTAAATATTTCTTTAGGGTTTTAAATTAGCTTGAAAAAATGTAGCATATAATCTCTTTGGCCAATGACATACAAATTTCGATAGCTAACCATGACATGTTTTTTGGGTATATTTTTTGATATTATTTTGCCAAAAATTGACCAAGTAAGTCCTCGTTAGTATAGTGTGAAGTGTTTCCGCCTGTCATGCGGGAGGCTGGGGTTCAATTCCCCGATGGGGAGTTTTGAACTTTTAATCTATTTTTTTTGCATGCTGTTTCACTTTGTTTCATTGAGATAAAAAAAATGCCTTATCTTAATTGAATCCAGGGATTATGTCAACTTGAAAAAAATCTTGCATGTAAGCTTCATGGCCAGTGCTACAAGTAGAATTTACGAGGTCCCCATGACCTGGTTTTGGGTATTTTTATCAAAGTAATAAATAGTGATTCAATACACTGCTTGGTTAGAGCAGGAGAAAAGACTTTAGAGTGCTATGCATTGCAAGAGTAAAATTATGTTGTCAATATTACTGACTTTTCATTTTCCAAATAATAGGTTAAATATTTCTTTAGGGTTTTAAATTAGCTTGAAAAATTGTAGCATATAATCTCTTTGGCCAATGACATACACATTTCGATAGCTAACAATGACATGTTTTTTGGGTATATTTTTTGATCATATTTTGCCAAAAATTGACCAAGTAAGTCCTCGTTAGTATAGTGTGAAGTATCCCCGCCTGACCTGCAGAGGACCGGGGTTTGATTTCTCGACTGGGAGTTGTGAACTTTCAATCACTTTTTTTGCATGCTGTTTCACTTTGTTTCATTGAGATAACAAAAATGCCTTATCTAAATTGAATCCAGGGTTTATGTCAACTTGAAAAAATCTTGCATGTAATCTTCATGGCCAGTGCTACAAGTAGAATTTACGAGGTCCCCATGACCTGGTTTTGGGTATATTTATCAAAGTAATAAATAGTGATTCAATACACTGCTTGGTTAGAGCAGGAGAAAAGACTTTAGAGTGCTATGCATTGCAAGAGTAAAATTATGTTGTCAAAATTACTGACTTTTCATTTGCCAAATAATAGTTTAAATATTTCTTTAGGGTTTTAAATTAGCTTGAAAAAATGTAGCATATAATCTCTTTGGCCAATGACATACAAATTTCGATAGCTAACCATGACATGTTTTTTGGGTATATTTTTTGATCATATTTTGCCAAAAATTGACCAAGTAAGTCCTCGTTAGTATAGTGTGAAGTGTCTCCGCCTGTCATGCGGGAGCTGGGGTTCAATTCCCCGATGGGGAGTTTTAAACTTTTAATCTCTTTTTTTGCATGCTGTTTCACTTTGTTTCATTGAGATAACAAAAATGCCTTATCTAAATTGAATCCAGGGATTATGTCAACTTGAAAAAAATCTTGCATGTAAGCTTCAAGGCCAGTGCTACAAGTAGAATTTAGGAGGTCCCCATGACCTGGTTTTGGGTATATTTATCAAAGTAATAAATAGTGATTCAATACACTGCTTGGTTAGAGCAGGAGAAAAGACTTTAGAGTGCTATGCATTGCAAGAGTAAAATTATGTTGTCAATATTACTGACTTTTCTTTTTCCAAATAATAGGTTAAATATTTCTTTAGGGTTTTAAATTAGCTTGAAAAAATGTAGCATATAATCTCTTTGGCCAATGACATACACATTTCGAAAGCTAACCATGACATGTTTTTTGGGTATATTTTTTGATCAAATTTTGCCAAAAATTGACCAAGTAAGTCCTCGTTAGTATAGTGGTGAGTATCCCCGCCTGTCACGCAGTAGACCGGGGTTCAATTCCCTGACGGGGAGTTTTGAACTTTTAATCTCTTTTCTGTGTGCTGTTTCACTTTGTTTCATTGAGATAACAAAAATGCCTTATCCAAATTGAATCCAGGGTTTATGTCAACTTGAAAAAAATCTTGCATGTAAGCTTCATGGCCAGTGCTACAAGTACAGTTTGCAAGGTCCCCATGACCTGGCTTTAGGTATATTTATCAAAGTAATAAATAGTTATTCAATACACTGCTTGGTTAGAGCAGGAGAATAGACTTTAGAGTGCTATGCATTGCAAGAGTAAAATTATGTTGTCAATATTACTGACTTTTCATTTTCCAAATAATAGGTTAAATATTTCTTTAGGGTTTTAAATTAGCTTGAAAAAATGTAGCATATAATCTCTTTGGCCAATGACATACAAATTTCGATAGCTAACCATGACATGTTTTTTGGGTATATTTTTTGATATTATTTTGCCAAAAATTGACCAAGTAAGTCCTCGTTAGTATAGTGTGAAGTGTTTCCGCCTGTCATGCGGGAGGCTGGGGTTCAATTCCCCGATGGGGAGTTTTGAACTTTTAATCTATTTTTTTTGCATGCTGTTTCACTTTGTTTCATTGAGATAAAAAAAATGCCTTATCTTAATTGAATCCAGGGATTATGTCAACTTGAAAAAAATCTTGCATGTAAGCTTCATGGCCAGTGCTACAAGTAGAATTTACGAGGTCCCCATGACCTGGTTTTGGGTATTTTTATCAAAGTAATAAATAGTGATTCAATACACTGCTTGGTTAGAGCAGGAGAAAAGACTTTAGAGTGCTATGCATTGCAAGAGTAAAATTATGTTGTCAATATTACTGACTTTTCATTTTCCAAATAATAGGTTAAATATTTCTTTAGGGTTTTAAATTAGCTTGAAAAATTGTAGCATATAATCTCTTTGGCCAATGACATACACATTTCGATAGCTAACCATGACATGTTTTTTGGGTATATTTTTTGATCATATTTTGCCAAAAATTGACCAAGTAAGTCCTCGTTAGTATAGTGTGAAGTATCCCCGCCTGACCTGCAGAGGACCGGGGTTTGATTTCTCGACTGGGAGTTGTGAACTTTCAATCACTTTTTTTGCATGCTGTTTCACTTTGTTTCATTGAGATAACAAAAATGCCTTATCTAAATTGAATCCAGGGTTTATGTCAACTTGAAAAAATCTTGCATGTAAGCTTCATGGCCAGTGCTACAAGTAGAATTTACGAGGTCCCCATGACCTGGTTTTGGGTATATTTATCAAAGTAATAAATAGTGATTCAATACACTGCTTGGTTAGAGCAGGAGAAAAGACTTTAGAGTGCTATGCATTGCAAGAGTAAAATTATGTTGTCAAAATTACTGACTTTTCATTTGCCAAATAATAGTTTAAATATTTCTTTAGGGTTTTAAATTAGCTTGAAAAAATGTAGCATATAATCTCTTTGGCCAATGACATACAAATTTCGATAGCTAACCATGACATGTTTTTTGGGTATATTTTTTGATCATATTTTGCCAAAAATTGACCAAGTAAGTCCTCGTTAGTATAGTGTGAAGTGTCTCCGCCTGTCATGCGGGAGATGGGGTTCAATTCCCCGATGGGGAGTTTTGAACTTTTAATCTCTTTTTTTGCATGCTGTTTCACTTTGTTTCATTGAGATAACAAAAATGCCTTATCTAAATTGAATCCAGGGATTATGTCAACTTGAAAAAAATCTTGCATGTAAGCTTCATGGCCAGTGCTACAAGTAGAATTTAGGAGGTCCCCATGACCTGGTTTTGGGTATATTTATCAAAGTAATAAATAGTGATTCAATACACTGCTTTGTTAGAGCAGGAGAAAAGACTTTAGAGTGCTATGCATTGCAAGAGTAAAATTATGTTGTCAATATTACTGACTTTTCATTTTCCAAATAATAGGTTAAATATTTCTTTAGGGTTTTAAATTAGCTTGAAAAAATGTAGCATATAATCTCTTTGGCCAAAGACATACACATTTCGAAAGCTAACCATGACATGTTTTTTGGGTATATTTTTTGATCAAATTTTGCCAAAAATTGACCAAGTAAGTCCTCGTTAGTATAGTGGTGAGTATCCCCGCCTGACACGCGGGAGACCGGGGTTCAGTTCCCCGACGGGGAGTTTTGAACTTTTAATCTCTTTTATGTGTGCTGTTTCACTTTGTTTCATTGAGATAACAAAAATGCCTTATCTAAATTTAATCCAAGGATTATGTCAACTTGAAAAAAATCTTGCATGTAAGCTTCATGGCCAGTGCTACAAGTAGAATTTACGAGGTCCCCATGACCTGGTTTTGGGTATATTTATCAAAGTAATAAATAGTGATTCAATACACTGCTTGGTTAGAGCAGGAGAAAAGACTTTAGAGTGCTATGCATTGCAAGAGTAAAATTATGTTGTCAATATTACTGACTTTTCATTTTCCAAATAATAGGTTAAATATTTCTTTAGGGTTTTAAATTAGCTTGAAAAATTGTAGCATATAATCTCTTTGGCCAATGACATACACATTTCGATAGCTAACCATGACATGTTTTTTAGGTATATTTTTTGATCATATTTTGCCAAAAATTGACCAAGTAAGTCCTCGTTAGTATAGTGTGAAGTATCCCCACCTGACCTGCAGAGGACCGGGGTTTGATTTCTCGACTGGGAGTTTTGAACTTTCAATCTCTTTTTTTGCATGCTGTTTCACTTTGTTTCATTGAGATAACAAAAATTCCTTATCTAAATTGAATCCAGGGTTTATGTCAACTTGAAAAAATCTTGCATGTAAGCTTTATGGCCAGTGCTACAAGTAGAATTTACAAGGTCCCCACGACCTGGTTTTGGGTATATTTATCAAAGTAATAAATAGTGATTCAATACACTGCTTGGTTAGAGCAGGAGAAAATACACATTTCGAAAGCTAACCATGACATGTTTTTTGGGTATATTTTTTGATCAAATTTTGCCAAAAATTGACCAAGTAAGTCCTCGTTAGTATAGTGATGAGTATCCCCGCCTGTCACGCGGGAGACCGGGGTTCAATTCCCCGACGGGGAGTTTTGAACTTTTAATCTCTTTTCTGTGTGCTGTTTCACGTTGTTTCATTGAGATAACAAAAATGCCTTATCCAAATTGAATCCAGGGTTTATGTCAACTTGAAAAAAATCTTGCATGTAAGCTTCATGGCAAGTGCTACAAGTACAGTTTGCAAGGTCCCCATGACCTGGCTTTAGGTATATTTATCAAAGTATTAAATAGTTATTCAATACACTGCTTGGTTAGAGCAGGAGAATATACTTTAGAGTGCTATGCATTGCAAGAGTAAAATTATGTTGTCAATATTACTGACTTTTCATTTTCCAAATAATAGGTTAAATATTTCTTTAGGGTTTTAAATTAGCTTGAAAAAATGTAGCATATAATCTCTTTGGCCAATGACATACAAATTTCGATAGCTAACCATGACATGTTTTTTGGGTATATTTTTTGATATTATTTTGCCAAAAATTGACCAAGTAAGTCCTCGTTAGTATAGTGTGAAGTGTTTCCGCCTGTCATGCGGGAGGCTGGGGTTCAATTCCCCGACGGTGAGTTTTGAACTTTTAATCTATTTTTTTTGCATGTTGTTTCACTTTGTTTCATTGAGATAACAAAAATGCCTTATCTAAATTGAATCCAGAGATTATGTCAACTTGAAAAAAATCTTGCATGTAAGCTTCATGGCCAGTGCTACAAGTAGAATTTACGAGGTCCCCATGACCTGGTTTTGGGTATATTTATCAAAGTAATAAATAGTGATTCAATACACTGCTTGGTTAGAGCAGGAGAAAAGACTTTAGAGTGCTATGCATTGCAAGAGTAAAATTATGTTGTCAATATTACTGACTTTTCATTTTCCAAATAATAGGTTAAATATTTCTTTAGGGTTTTAAATTAGCTTGAAAAATTGAAGCATATAATCTCTTTGGCCAATGACATACACATTTCGATAGCTAACCATGACATGTTTTTTGGGTATATTTTTTGATCATATTTTGCCAAAAGTTGACCAAGTAAGTCCTCATTAGTATAGTGTGAAGTATCCCCGCCTGACCTGCAGAGGCCCGGGGTTTGATTTCTCGACTGGGAGTTTTGAACTTTCAATCGTTTTTTTTCTTGCTGTTTCACTTTGTTTCATTGAGATAACAAAAATGCCTTATCTAAATTGAATCCAGGGTTTATGTCAACTTGAAAAAATCTTGCATGTAAGCTTCATGGCCAGTGCTACAAGTAGAATTTACGAGGTCCCCATGACCTGGTTTTGGGTATATTTATCAAAGAAATAAATAGTGATTCAATACACTGCTTGGTTAGAGCAGGAGAAAAGACTTTAGAGTGCTATGCATTGCAAGAGTAAAATTATGTTGTCGAAATTACTGTCTTTTCATTTGCCAAATAATAGTTTAAATATTTCTTTAGAGTTTTAAATTAGCTTGAAAAAATGTAGCATATAATCTCTTTGGCCAATGACATACAAATTTCGATAGCTAACCATGACATGTTTTTTGGGTATATTTTTTGATCATATTTTGCCAAAAATTGACCAAGTAAGTCCTCGTTAGTATAGTGTGAAGTGTCTCCGCCTGTCATGCGGGAGCTAGGGTTCAATTCCCTGATGGGGAGTTTTGAACTTTTAATCTCTTTTTTTGCATGCTGTTTCACTTTGTTTCATTGAGATATCAAAAATGCCTTATCTAAATTGAATCCAGGGATTATGTCAACTTGAAAAAAATCTTGCATGTAAGCTTCATGGCCAGTGCTACAAGTAGAATTTAGGAGGTCCCCATGACCTGGTTTTGGGTATATTTATCAAAGTAATAAATAGTGATTCAATACACTGCTTGGTTAGAGCAGGAGAAAAGACTTTAGAGTGCTATGCATTGCAAGAGTAAAATTATGTTGTCAATATTACTGACTTTTCTTTTTCCAAATAATAGGTTAAATATTTCTTTAGGGTTTTAAATTAGCTTGAAAAAATGTAGCATATAATCTCTTTGGCCAATGGCATACACATTTCGATAGCTAACCATGACATGTTTTTTGGGTATATTTTTTGATCAAATTTTGCCAAAAATTGACCAAGTAAGTCCTCGTTAGTATAGTGCTGAGTATCCCCGCCTGTCACGCGGGAGACCGGGGTTCAGTTCCCCGACGGGGAGTTTTGAACTTTTAATCTCTTTTATGTGTGCTGTTTCACGTTGTGTCATTGAGATAACAAAAATGCCTTATCCAAATTGAATCCAGGGTTTATGTCAACTTGAAAAAAAGCTTGCATGTAAGCTTCATGGCCAGTGCTACAAGTACAGTTTGCGAGGTCCCCATGACCTGGTTTTGGGTATATTTATCAAAGTAATAAATAGTGATTCAATACACTGCTTGGTTAGAGCAGGAGAAAAGACTTTAGAGTGCTATGCATTGCAAGAGTAAAATTATGTTGTCAATATTACTGACTTTTCATTTTCCAAATAATAGGTTAAATATTTCTTTAGGGTTTTAAATTAGCTTGAAAAAATGTAGCATATAATCTCTTTGGCCAATGACATACACATTTCGAAAGCTAACCATGACATGTTTTTTGGGTATATTTTTTGATCAAATTTTGCCAAAAATTGACCAAGTAAGTCCTCGTTAGTATAGTGGTGAGTATCCCCGCCTGTCACGCGGGAGACCGGGGTTCAATTCCCCGACGGGGAGTTTTGAACTTTTAATCTCTTTTCTGTGTGCTGTTTCACGTTGTTTCATTGAGATAACAAAAATGCCTTATCCAAATTGAATCCAGGGTTTATGTCAACTTGAAAAAAATCTTGCATGTAAGTTTCATGGCCAGTGCTACAAGTACAGTTTGCAAGGTCCCCATGACCTGGCTTTAGGTATATTTATCAAAGTAATAAATAGTTATTCAATACACTGCTTGGTTAGAGCAGGAGAATAGACTTTAGAGTGCTATGCATTGCAAGAGTAAAATTATGTTGTCAAAATTACTGACTTTTCATTTGCCACATAATAGGTTAAATATTTCTTTAGGGTTTTAAATTAGCTTGAAAAAATGTAGCATATAATCTCTTTGGCCAACGACATACACATTTCGATAGCTAACCATGACATGTTTTTTGGGTATATTTTTTGATCATATTTTGCCAAAAATTGACCAAGTAAGTCCTCGTTAGTATAGTGTGAAGTATCCCCGCCTGACCTGCGGGAGACCGAGGTTTGATTTCTCGACTGGGAGTTTTGAACTTTCAATCGCTTTTTTTGCATGCTGTTTCACTTTGTTTCATTGAGATAACAAAAATGCCTTATCTAAATTGAATCCAGGGTTTATGTCAACTTGAAAAAATCTTGCATGTAAGCTTCATGGCCAGTGCTACAATTACAATTTGTGAGGTCACCATGACCTGGTTTTGGGTATATTTATCAAAGTAATAAATAGTGATTCAATACACTGCTTGGTTAGAGCAGGAGAAAAGACTTTAGAGTGCTATGCATTGGAAGAGTAAAATTATGTTGTCAATATTACTGACTTTTCATTTGCCAAATAATAGGTTAAATATTTCTTTAGGGTTTTAAATTAGCTTGAAAAAATGTAGCATATAATCTCTTTGGCCAATGACATACAAATTTCGATAGCTAACCATGACATGTTTTTTGGGTATATTTTTTTATCATATTTTGCCAAAAATTGACCAAGTAAGTCCTCGTTAGTATAGTGTGAAGTGTCTCCGCCTGTCATGCGGGAGCTGGGGTTCAATTCCCCGATGGGGAGTTTTGAACTTTTAATCTCTTTTTTTGCATGCTGTTTCACTTTGTTTCATTGAGATAACAAAAATGCCTTATCTAAATTGAATCCAGGGATTATGTCAACTTGAAAAAAATCTTGCATGTAAGCTTCATGGCCAGTGCTACAAGTAGAATTTAGGAGGTCCCCATGACCTGGTTTTGGGTATATTTATCAAAGTAATAAATAGTGATTCAATACACTGCTTGGTTAGAGCAGGAGAAAAGACTTTAGAGTGCTATGCATTGCAAGAGTAAAATTATGTTGTCAATATTACTGACTTTTCATTTTCCAAATAATAGGTTAAATATTTCTTTAGGGTTTTAAATTAGCTTGAAAAAATGTAGCATATAATCTCTTTGGCCAATGGCATACACATTTCGATAGCTAACCATGACATGTTTTTTGGGTATATTTTTTGATCAAATTTTGCCAAAAATTGACCAAGTAAGTCCTCGTTGGTATAGTGCTGAGTATCCCCGCCTGTCACGCGGGAGACCGGGGTTCAATTCCCCGACGGGGAGTTTTGAACTTGTAATCTCTTTTATGTGTGCTGTTTCACGTTGTTTCATTGAGATAACAAAAATGCCTTATCCAAATTGAATCCAGGGTTTATGTCAACTTGAAAAAAAGCTTGCATGTAAGCTTCATGGCCAGTGCTACAAGTACAGTTTGCGAAGTCCCCATGACCTGGCTTTAGGTATATTTATCAATGTAATAAATAGTTATTCAATACACTGCTTGGTTAGAGCAGGAGAATAGACTTTAGAGTTCTATGCATTGCAAGAGTAAAATTATGTTGTCAAAATTACTGACTTTTCATTTGCCAAATGATAGGTTCAATATTTCTTTAGGGTTTTAAATTAGCTTGAAAAAATGTAGCATATAATCTCTTTGGCCAATGACATACACATTTCGATAGCTAATCATGACATGTTTTTTGGGTATATTTTTTGATCATATTTTGCCAAAAATTGACCAAGTAAGTCCTCGTTAGTATAGTGTGAAGTATCCCCGCCTGACCTGCAGAGGACCGGGGTTTGATTTCTCGACTGGGAGTTTTGAACTTTCAATCACTTTTTTTGCATGCTGTTTCACTTTGTTTCATTGAGATAACAAAAATGCCTTATCTAAATTGAATCCAGGGTTTATGTCAACTTGAAAAAATCTTGCATGTAAGCTTCATGGCCAGTGCTACAAGTAGAATTTACGAGGTCCCCATGACCTGGTTTTGGGTATATTTATCAAAGTAATAAATAGTGATTCAATACACTGCTTGGTTAGAGCAGGAGAAAAGACTTTAGAGTGCTATGCATTGCAAGAGTAAAATTATGTTGTCAATATTACTGACTTTTCATTTTCCAAATAATAGGTTCAATATTTCTTTAGGGTTTTAAATTAGCTTGAAAAAATGTAGCATATAATCTCTTTGGCCAATGACATACACATTTCGATAGCTAACCATGACATGTTTTTTGGGTATATTTTTTGATCAAATTTTGCCAAAAATTGACCAAGTAAGTCCTTGTTAGTATAGTGGTGAGTATCCCCGCCTGTCACGCGGGAGACCGGGGTTCAATTCCCCGACGGGGAGTTTTGAACTTTTAATCTCTTTTCTGTGTGCTGTTTCACGTTGTTTCATTGAGATAACAAAAATGCCTTATCCAAATTGAATCCAGGGTTTATGTCAACTTGAAAAAAATCTTGCATGTAAGTTTCATGGCCAGTACTACAAGTACAGTTTGCGAGGTCCCCATGACCTGGCTTTAGGTATATTTATCAAAGTAATAAATAGTTATTCAATACACTGCTTGGTTAGAGTAGGAGAATAGACTTTAGAGTGCTATGTATTGCAAGAGTAAAATTATGTTGTCAAAATTACTGACTTTTCATTTGCCAAATAATAGTTTAAATATTTCTTTAGGGTTTTAAATTAGCTTGAAAAAATGTAGCATATTATCTCTTTGGCCAATGACATACACATTTCGATAGCTAACCATGACATGTTTTTTGGGTATATTTTTTGATCATATTTTGCCAAAAATTGACCAAGTAAGTCCTCGTTAGTATAATGTGAAGTATCCCCGCCTGACCTGCAGAGGACCGGGGTTTGATTTCTCGACTGGGAGTTTTGAACTTTCAATCGCTTTTTTTTCTTGCTGTTTCACTTTGTTTCATTGAGATAACAAAAATGCCTTATCTAAATTGAATCCAGGGTTTATGTCAACTTGAAAAAATCTTGCATGTAAGCTTCATGGCCAGTGCTACAAGGAGAATTTACGAGGTCCCCATGACCTGGTTTTGGGTATATTTATCAAAGTAATAAATAGTGATTCAATACACTGCTTGGTTAGAGCAGGAGAAAAGACTTTAGAGTGCTATGCATTGCAAGAGTAAAATTATGTTGTCAATATTACTGACATTTCATTTTCCAAATAATAGGTTAAATATTTCTTTAGGGTTTTAAATTAGCTTGAAAAAATGTAGCATATAATCTCTTTGGCCAATGACATACAAATTTCGATAGCTAACCATGACATGTTTTTTGGGTATATTTTTTGAACATATTTTGCCAAAAATTGACCAAGTAAGTCCTCGTTAGTATAGTGTGAAGTGTCTCCGCCTTTCATGCGGGAGCTGGGGTTCAATTCCCCGATGGGGTGTTTTGAACTTTTAATCTCTTTTTTTGCATGCTGTTTCACTTTGTTTCATTGAGATAACAAAAATGCCTTATCTAAATTGAATCCAGGGATTATGTCAACTTGAAAAAAATCTTGCATGTAAGCTTCATGGCCAGTGCTACAAGTAGAATTTAGGAGGTCCCCATGACCTGGTTTTGGGTATATTTATCAAAGTAATAAATAGTGATTCAATACACTGCTTGGTTAGAGCAGGAGAAAAGACTTTAGAGTGCTATGCATTGCAAGAGTAAAATTATGTTGTCAATATTACTGACTTTTCATTTTCCAAATAATAAGTTAAATATTTCTTTAGGGTTTTAAATTAGCTTGAAAAAATTTAGCATATAATCTCTTTAGCGACTGGCATACACATTTCGATAGCTATCCATGACATGTTTTTTGGGTATATTTTTTGATCATATTTTGCCAAAAATTGACCAAGTAAGTCCTCGTTAGTATAGTGTGAAGTATCCCCGCCTGACCTGCAGAGGACCGGGGTTTGATTTCTCGACTGGGAGTTTTGAACTTTCAATCGCTTTTTTTTCTTGCTGTTTCACTTTGTTTCATTGAGATAACAAAAATGCCTTATCTAAATTGAATCCAGGGTTTATGTCAACTTGAAAAAATCTTGCATGTAAGCTTCATGGCCAGTGCTACAAGTAGAATTTACGAGGTCCCCATGACCTGGTTTTGGGTATATTTATCAAAGTAATAAATAGTGATTCAATACACTGCTTGGTTAGAGCAGGAGAAAAGACTTTAGAGTGCTATGCATTGCAAGAGTAAAATTATGTTGTCAATATTACCGACATTTCATTTTCCAAATAATTGGTTAAATATTTCTTTAGGGTTTTAAATTAGCTTGAAAAAATGTAGCATATAATCTCTTTGGCGAATGACATACAAATTTCGATAGCTAACCATGACATGTTTTTTGGGTATATTTTTTGAACATATTTTGCCAAAAATTGACCAAGTAAGTCCTCGTTAGTATAGTGTGAAGTGTCTCCGCCTTTCATGCGGGAGCTGGGGTTCAATTCCCCGATGAGGTTTTTTGAACTTTTAATCTCTTTTTTTGCATGCTGTTTCACTTTGTTTCATTGAGATAACAAAAATGCCTTATCTAAATTGAATCCAGGGATTATGTCAACTTGAAAAAAATCTTGCATGTAAGCTTCATGGCCAGTGCTACAAGTAGAATTTAGGAGGTCCCCATGACCTGGTTTTGGGTATATTTATCAAAGTAATAAATAGTGATTCAATACACTGCTTGGTTAGAGCAGGAGAAAAGACTTTAGAGTGCTATGCATTGCAAGAGTAAAATTATGTTGTCAATATTACTGACTTTTCATTTTCCAAATAATAGGTTCAATATTTCTTTAGGGTTTTAAATTAGCTTGAAAAAATGTAGCATATAATCTCTTTGGCCAATGACATACACATTTCGATAGCTAACCATGACATGTTTTTTGGGTATATTTTTTGATCAAATTTTGCCAAAAATTGACCAAGTAAGTCCTCGTTAGTATAGTGGTGAGTATCCCCGCCTGTCACGCGGGAGACCGGGGTTCAATTCCCCGACGGGGAGTTTTGAACTTTTAATCTCTTTTCTGTGTGCTGTTTCACGTTGTTTCATTGAGATAACAAAAATGCCTTATCCAAATTGAATCCAGGGTTTATGTCAACTTGAAAAAAATCTTGCATGTAAGTTTCATGGCCAGTACTACAAGTACAGTTTGCAAGGTCCCTATGACCTGGCTTTAGGTATATTTATTAAAGTAATAAATAGTTATTCAATACACTGCTTGGTTAGAGCAGGAGAATAGACTTTAGAGTGCTATGTATTGCAAGAGTAAAATTATGTTGTCAAAATTACTGACTTTTCTTTTGCCAAATAATAGTTTAAATATTTCTTTAGGGTTTTAAATTAGCTTGAAAAAATGTAGCATATTATCTCTTTGGCCAATGACATACACATTTCGATAGCAAACCATGACATGTTTTTTGGGTATATTTTTTGATCATATTTTGCCAAAAATTGACCAAGTAAGTCCTCATTAGTATAGTGTGAAGTATCCCCGCCTGACCTGCAGAGGACCGGGGTTTGATTTCTCGACTGGGAGTTTTGAACTTTCAATCGCTTTTTTTTCTTGCTGTTTCACTTTGTTTCATTGAGATAACAAAAATGCCTTATCTAAATTGAATCCAGGGTTTATGTCAACTTGAAAAAATCTTGCATGTAAGCTTCTTGGCCAGTGCTACAAGGAGAATTTACGAGGTCCCCATGACCTGGTTTTGGGTATATTTATCAAAGTAATAAATAGTGATTCAATACACTGCTTGGTTAGAGCAGGAGAAAAGACTTTAGAGTGCTATGCATTGCAAGAGTAAAATTATGTTGTCAATATTACTGACATTTCATTTTCCAAATAATAGGTTAAATATTTCTTTAGGGTTTTAAATTAGCTTGAAAAAATGTAGCATATAATCTCTTTGGCCAATGACATACAAATTTCGATAGCTAACCATGACATGTTTTTTGGGTATATTTTTTGAACATATTTTGCCAAAAATTGACCAAGTAAGTCCTCGTTAGTATAGTGTGAAGTGTCTCCGCCTTTCATGCGGGAGCTGGGGTTCAATTCCCCGATGGGGTGTTTTGAACTTTTAATCTCTTTTTTTGCATGCTGTTTCACTTTGTTTCATTGAGATAACAAAAATGCCTTATCTAAATTGAATCCAGGGATTATGTCAACTTGAAAAAAATCTTGCATGTAAGCTTCATGGCCAGTGCTACAAGTAGAATTTAGGAGGTCCCCATGACCTGGTTTTGGGTATATTTATCAAAGTAATAAATAGTGATTCAATACACTGCTTGGTTAGAGCAGGAGAAAAGACTTTAGAGTGCTATGCATTGCAAGAGTAAAATTATGTTGTCGAAATTACTGTCTTTTCATTTGCCAAATAATAGTTTAAATATTTCTTTAGAGTTTTAAATTAGCTTGAAAAAATGTAGCATATAATCTCTTTGGCCAATGACATACAAATTTCGATAGCTAACCATGACATGTTTTTTGGGTATATTTTTTGATCATATTTTGCCAAAAATTGACCAAGTAAGTCCTCGTTAGTATAGTGTGAAGTGTCTCCGCCTGTCATGCGGGAGCTAGGGTTCAATTCCCTGATGGGGAGTTTTGAACTTTTAATCTCTTTTTTTGCATGCTGTTTCACTTTGTTTCATTGAGATATCAAAAATGCCTTATCTAAATTGAATCCAGGGATTATGTCAACTTGAAAAAAATCTTGCATGTAAGCTTCATTGCCAGTGCTACAAGTAGAATTTAGGAGGTCCCCATGACCTGGTTTTGGGTATATTTATCAAAGTAATAAATAGTGATTCAATACACTGCTTGGTTAGAGCAGGAGAAAAGACTTTAGAGTGCTATGCATTGCAAGAGTAAAATTATGTTGTCAATATTACTGACTTTTCTTTTTCCAAATAATAGGTTAAATATTTCTTTAGGGTTTTAAATTAGCTTGAAAAAATGTAGCATATAATCTCTTTGGCCAATGGCATACACATTTCGAAAGCTAACCATGACATGTTTTTTGGGTATATTTTTTGATCAAATTTTGCCAAAAATTGACCAAGTAAGTCCTCGTTAGTATAGTGCTGAGTATCCCCGCCTGTCTCGCGGGAGACCGGGGTTCAGTTCCCCGACGGGGAGTTTTGAACTTTTAATCTCTTTTATGTGTGCTGTTTCACGTTGTGTCATTGAGATAACAAAAATGCCTTATCCAAATTGAATCCAGGGTTTATGTCAACTTGAAAAAAAGCTTGCATGTAAGCTTCATGGCCAGTGCTACAAGTACAGTTTGCGAGGTCCCCATGACCTGGTTTTGGGTATATTTATCAAAGTAATAAATAGTGATTCAATACACTGCTTGGTTAGAGCAGGAGAAAAGACTTTAGAGTGCTATGCATTGCAAGAGTAAAATTATGTTGTCAATATTACTGACTTTTCATTTTCCAAATAATAGGTTAAATATTTCTTTAGGGTTTTAAATTAGCTTGAAAAAATGTAGCATATAATCTCTTTGGCCAATGACATACACATTTCGAAAGCTAACCATGACATGTTTTTTGGGTATATTTTTTGATCAAATTTTGCCAAAAATTGACCAAGTAAGTCCTCGTTAGTATAGTGGTGAGTATCCCCGCCTGTCACGCGGGAGACCGGGGTTCAATTCCCCGACGGGGAGTTTTGAACTTTTAATCTCTTTTCTGTGTGCTGTTTCACGTTGTTTCATTGAGATAACAAAA
Source organism: Taudactylus pleione (assembly GCA_031769625.1). Lineage (NCBI taxonomy): Eukaryota > Metazoa > Chordata > Amphibia > Anura > Myobatrachidae > Taudactylus > Taudactylus pleione. The sequence continues at coordinate 14,994,718 of JAUIMM010000116.1, read as the reverse complement.
ATGCCTTATCCAAATTGAATCCAGGGTTTATGTCAACTTGAAAAAAATCTTGCATGTAAGTTTCATGGCCAGTGCTACAAGTACAGTTTGCAAGGTCCCCATGACCTGGCTTTAGGTATATTTATCAAAGTAATAAATAGTTATTCAATACATTGCTTGGTTAGAGCAGGAGAATAGACTTTAGAGTGCTATGCATTGCAAGAGTAAAATTATGTTGTCAAAATTACTGACTTTTCATTTGCCACATAATAGGTTAAATATTTCTTTAGGGTTTTAAATTAGCTTGAAAAAATGTAGCATATAATCTCTTTGGCCAACGACATACACATTTCGATAGCTAACCATGACATGTTTTTTGGGTATATTTTTTGATCATATTTTGCCAAAAATTGACCAAGTAAGTCCTCGTTAGTATAGTGTGAAGTATCCCCGCCTGACCTGCGGGAGACCGAGGTTTGATTTCTCGACTGGGAGTTTTGAACTTTCAATCGCTTTTTTTGCATGCTGTTTCACTTTGTTTCATTGAGATAACAAAAATGCCTTATCTAAATTGAATCCAGGGTTTATGTCAACTTGAAAAAATCTTGCATGTAAGCTTCATGGCCAGTGCTACAATTACAATTTGTGAGGTCACCATGACCTGGTTTTGGGTATATTTATCAAAGTAATAAATAGTGATTCAATACACTGCTTGGTTAGAGCAGGAGAAAAGACTTTAGAGTGCTATGCATTGGAAGAGTAAAATTATGTTGTCAATATTACTGACTTTTCATTTGCCAAATAATAGGTTAAATATTTCTTTAGGGTTTTAAATTAGCTTGAAAAAATGTAGCATATAATCTCTTTGGCCAATGACATACAAATTTCGATAGCTAACCATGACATGTTTTTTGGGTATATTTTTTGATCATATTTTGCCAAAAATTGACCAAGTAAGTCCTCGTTAGTATAGTGTGAAGTGTCTCCACCTGTCATGCGGGAGCTGGGGTTCAATTCCCCGATGGGGAGTTTTGAACTTTTAATCTCTTTTTTTGCATGCTGTTTCACTTTGTTTCATTGAGATAACAAAAATGCCTTATCTAAATTGAATCCAGGGATTATGTCAACTTGAAAAAAATCTTGCATGTAAGCTTCATGGCCAGTGCTACAAGTAGAATTTAGGAGGTCCCCATGACCTGGTTTTGGGTATATTTATCAAAGTAATAAATAGTGATTCAATACACTGCTTGGTTAGAGCAGGAGAAAAGACTTTAGAGTGCTATGCATTGCAAGAGTAAAATTATGTTGTCAATATTACTGACTTTTCATTTTCCAAATAATAGGTTAAATATTTCTTTAGGGTTTTAAATTAGCTTGAAAAAATGTAGCATATAATCTCTTTGGCCAATGGCATACACATTTCGATAGCTAACCATGACATGTTTTTTGGGTATATTTTTTGATCAAATTTTGCCAAAAATTGACCAAGTAAGTCCTCGTTGGTATAGTGCTGAGTATCCCCGCCTGTCACGCGGGAGACCGGGGTTCAATTCCCCGACGGGGAGTTTTGAACTTGTAATCTCTTTTATGTGTGCTGTTTCACGTTGTTTCATTGAGATAACAAAAATGCCTTATCCAAATTGAATCCAGGGTTTATGTCAACTTGAAAAAAAGCTTGCATGTAAGCTTCATGGCCAGTGCTACAAGTACAGTTTGCGAAGTCCCCATGACCTGGCTTTAGGTATATTTATCAATGTAATAAATAGTTATTCAATACACTGCTTGGTTAGAGCAGGAGAATAGACTTTAGAGTTCTATGCATTGCAAGAGTAAAATTATGTTGTCAAAATTACTGACTTTTCATTTGCCAAATAATAGGTTCAATATTTCTTTAGGGTTTTAAATTAGCTTGAAAAAATGTAGCATATAATCTCTTTGGCCAATGACATACACATTTCGATAGCTAATCATGACATGTTTTTTGGGTATATTTTTTGATCATATTTTGCCAAAAATTGACCAAGTAAGTCCTCGTTAGTATAGTGTGAAGTATCCCCGCCTGACCTGCAGAGGACCGGGGTTTGATTTCTCGACTGGGAGTTTTGAACTTTCAATCACTTTTTTTGCATGCTGTTTCACTTTGTTTCATTGAGATAACAAAAATGCCTTATCTAAATTGAATCCAGGGTTTATGTCAACTTGAAAAAATCTTGCATGTAAGCTTCATGGCCAGTGCTACAAGTAGAATTTACGAGGTCCCCATGACCTGGTTTTGGGTATATTTATCAAAGTAATAAATAGTGATTCAATACACTGCTTGGTTAGAGCAGGAGAAAAGACTTTAGAGTGCTATGCATTGCAAGAGTAAAATTATGTTGTCAATATTACTGACTTTTCATTTTCCAAATAATAGGTTCAATATTTCTTTAGGGTTTTAAATTAGCTTGAAAAAATGTAGCATATAATCTCTTTGGCCAATGACATACACATTTCGATAGCTAACCATGACATGTTTTTTGGGTATATTTTTTGATCAAATTTTGCCAAAAATTGACCAAGTAAGTCCTTGTTAGTATAGTGGTGAGTATCCCCGCCTGTCACGCGGGAGACCGGGGTTCAATTCCCCGACGGGGAGTTTTGAACTTTTAATCTCTTTTCTGTGTGCTGTTTCACGTTGTTTCATTGAGATAACAAAAATGCCTTATCCAAATTGAATCCAGGGTTTATGTCAACTTGAAAAAAATCTTGCATGTAAGTTTCATGGCCAGTACTACAAGTACAGTTTGCGAGGTCCCCATGACCTGGCTTTAGGTATATTTATCAAAGTAATAAATAGTTATTCAATACACTGCTTGGTTAGAGTAGGAGAATAGACTTTAGAGTGCTATGTATTGCAAGAGTAAAATTATGTTGTCAAAATTACTGACTTTTCATTTGCCAAATAATAGTTTAAATATTTCTTTAGGGTTTTAAATTAGCTTGAAAAAATGTAGCATATTATCTCTTTGGCCAATGACATACACATTTCGATAGCTAACCATGACATGTTTTTTGGGTATATTTTTTGATCATATTTTGCCAAAAATTGACCAAGTAAGTCCTCGTTAGTATAATGTGAAGTATCCCCGCCTGAGCTGCAGAGGACCGGGGTTTGATTTCTCGACTGGGAGTTTTGAACTTTCAATCGCTTTTTTTTCTTGCTGTTTCACTTTGTTTCATTGAGATAACAAAAATGCCTTATCTAAATTGAATCCAGGGTTTATGTCAACTTGAAAAAATCTTGCATGTAAGCTTCATGGCCAGTGCTACAAGGAGAATTTACGAGGTCCCCATGACCTGGTTTTGGGTATATTTATCAAAGTAATAAATAGTGATTCAATACACTGCTTGGTTAGAGCAGGAGAAAAGACTTTAGAGTGCTATGCATTGCAAGAGTAAAATTATGTTGTCAATATTACTGACATTTCATTTTCCAAATAATAGGTTAAATATTTCTTTAGGGTTTTAAATTAGCTTGAAAAAATGTAGCATATAATCTCTTTGGCCAATGACATACAAATTTCGATAGCTAACCATGACATGTTTTTTGGGTATATTTTTTGAACATATTTTGCCAAAAATTGACCAAGTAAGTCCTCGTTAGTATAGTGTGAAGTGTCTCCGCCTTTCATGCGGGAGCTGGGGTTCAATTCCCCGATGGGGTGTTTTGAACTTTTAATCTCTTTTTTTGCATGCTGTTTCACTTTGTTTCATTGAGATAACAAAAATGCCTTATCTAAATTGAATCCAGGGATTATGTCAACTTGAAAAAAATCTTGCATGTAAGCTTCATGGCCAGTGCTACAAGTAGAATTTAGGAGGTCCCCATGACCTGGTTTTGGGTATATTTATCAAAGTAATAAATAGTGATTCAATACACTGCTTGGTTAGAGCAGGAGAAAAGACTTTAGAGTGCTATGCATTGCAAGAGTAAAATTATGTTGTCAATATTACTGACTTTTCATTTTCCAAATAATAAGTTAAATATTTCTTTAGGGTTTTAAATTAGCTTGAAAAAATTTAGCATATAATCTCTTTAGCAACTGGCATACACATTTCGATAGCTATCCATGACATGTTTTTTGGGTATATTTTTTGATCATATTTTGCCAAAAATTGACCAAGTAAGTCCTCGTTAGTATAGTGTGAAGTATCCCCGCCTGACCTGCAGAGGACCGGGGTTTGATTTCTCGACTGGGAGTTTTGAACTTTCAATCGCTTTTTTTTCTTGCTGTTTCACTTTGTTTCATTGAGATAACAAAAATGCCTTATCTAAATTGAATCCAGGGTTTATGTCAACTTGAAAAAATCTTGCATGTAAGCTTCATGGCCAGTGCTACAAGTAGAATTTACGAGGTCCCCATGACCTGGTTTTGGGTATATTTATCAAAGTAATAAATAGTGATTCAATACACTGCTTGGTTAGAGCAGGAGAAAAGACTTTAGAGTGCTATGCATTGCAAGAGTAAAATTATGTTGTCAATATTACCGACATTTCATTTTCCAAATAATTGGTTAAATATTTCTTTAGGGTTTTAAATTAGCTTGAAAAAATGTAGCATATAATCTCTTTGGCGAATGACATACAAATTTCGATAGCTAACCATGACATGTTTTTTGGGTATATTTTTTGAACATATTTTGCCAAAAATTGACCAAGTAAGTCCTCGTTAGTATAGTGTGAAGTGTCTCCGCCTTTCATGCGGGAGCTGGGGTTCAATTCCCCGATGGGGTTTTTTGAACTTTTAATCTCTTTTTTTGCATGCTGTTTCACTTTGTTTCATTGAGATAACAAAAATGCCTTATCTAAATTGAATCCAGGGATTATGTCAACTTGAAAAAAATCTTGCATGTAAGCTTCATGGCCAGTGCTACAAGTAGAATTTAGGAGGTCCCCATGACCTGGTTTTGGGTATATTTATCAAAGTAATAAATAGTGATTCAATACACTGCTTGGTTAGAGCAGGAGAAAAGACTTTAGAGTGCTATGCATTGCAAGAGTAAAATTATGTTGTCAATATTACTGACTTTTCATTTTCCAAATAATAGGTTCAATATTTCTTTAGGGTTTTAAATTAGCTTGAAAAAATGTAGCATATAATCTCTTTGGCCAATGACATACACATTTCGATAGCTAACCATGACATGTTTTTTGGGTATATTTTTTGATCAAATTTTGCCAAAAATTGACCAAGTAAGTCCTCGTTAGTATAGTGGTGAGTATCCCCGCCTGTCACGCGGGAGACCGGGGTTCAATTCCCCGACGGGGAGTTTTGAACTTTTAATCTCTTTTCTGTGTGCTGTTTCACGTTGTTTCATTGAGATAACAAAAATGCCTTATCCAAATTGAATCCAGGGTTTATGTCAACTTGAAAAAAATCTTGCATGTAAGTTTCATGGCCAGTACTACAAGTACAGTTTGCAAGGTCCCTATGACCTGGCTTTAGGTATATTTATTAAAGTAATAAATAGTTATTCAATACACTGCTTGGTTAGAGCAGGAGAATAGACTTTAGAGTGCTATGTATTGCAAGAGTAAAATTATGTTGTCAAAATTACTGACTTTTCTTTTGCCAAATAATAGTTTAAATATTTCTTTAGGGTTTTAAATTAGCTTGAAAAAATGTAGCATATTATCTCTTTGGCCAATGACATACACATTTCGATAGCAAACCATGACATGTTTTTTGGGTATATTTTTTGATCATATTTTGCCAAAAATTGACCAAGTAAGTCCTCATTAGTATAGTGTGAAGTATCCCCGCCTGACCTGCAGAGGACCGGGGTTTGATTTCTCGACTGGGAGTTTTGAACTTTCAATCGCTTTTTTTTCTTGCTGTTTCACTTTGTTTCATTGAGATAACAAAAATGCCTTATCTAAATTGAATCCAGGGTTTATGTCAACTTGAAAAAATCTTGCATGTAAGCTTCTTGGCCAGTGCTACAAGGAGAATTTACGAGGTCCCCATGACCTGGTTTTGGGTATATTTATCAAAGTAATAAATAGTGATTCAATACACTGCTTGGTTAGAGCAGGAGAAAAGACTTTAGAGTGCTATGCATTGCAAGAGTAAAATTATGTTGTCAATATTACCGACATTTCATTTTCCAAATAATTGGTTAAATATTTCTTTAGGGTTTTAAATTAGCTTGAAAAAATGTAGCATATAATCTCTTTGGCGAATGACATACAAATTTCGATAGCTAACCATGACATGTTTTTTGGGTATATTTTTTGAACATATTTTGCCAAAAATTGACCAAGTAAGTCCTCGTTAGTATAGTGTGAAGTGTCTCCGCCTTTCATGCGGGAGCTGGGGTTCAATTCCCCGATGGGGTTTTTTGAACTTTTAATCTCTTTTTTTGCATGCTGTTTCACTTTGTTTCATTGAGATAACAAAAATGCCTTATCTAAATTGAATCCAGGGATTATGTCAACTTGAAAAAAATCTTGCATGTAAGCTTCATGGCCAGTGCTACAAGTAGAATTTAGGAGGTCCCCATGACCTGGTTTTGGGTATATTTATCAAAGTAATAAATAGTGATTCAATACACTGCTTGGTTAGAGCAGGAGAAAAGACTTTAGAGTGCTATGCATTGCAAGAGTAAAATTATGTTGTCAATATTACTGACTTTTCATTTTCCAAATAATAGGTTCAATATTTCTTTAGGGTTTTAAATTAGCTTGAAAAAATGTAGCATATAATCTCTTTGGCCAATGACATACACATTTCGATAGCTAACCATGACATGTTTTTTGGGTATATTTTTTGATCAAATTTTGCCAAAAATTGACCAAGTAAGTCCTCGTTAGTATAGTGGTGAGTATCCCCGCCTGTCACGCGGGAGACCGGGGTTCAATTCCCCGATGGGGAGTTTTGAACTTTTAATCTCTTTTCTGTGTGCTGTTTCACGTTGTTTCATTGAGATAACAAAAATGCCTTATCCAAATTGAATCCAGGGTTTATGTCAACTTGAAAAAAATCTTGCATGTAAGTTTCATGGCCAGTACTACAAGTACAGTTTGCAAGGTCCCTATGACCTGGCTTTAGGTATATTTATCAAAGTAATAAATAGTTATTCAATACACTGCTTGGTTAGAGCAGGAGAATAGACTTTAGAGTGCTATGCATTGCAAGAGTAAAATTATGTTGTCAAAATTACTGACTTTTCATTTGCCACATAATAGGTTAAATATTTCTTTAGGGTTTTAAATTAGCTTGAAAAAATGTAGCATATAATCTCTTTGGCCAACGACATACACATTTCGATAGCTAACCATGACATGTTTTTTGGGTATATTTTTTGATCATATTTTGCCAAAAATTGACCAAGTAAGTCCTCGTTAGTATAGTGTGAAGTATCCCCGCCTGACCTGCGGGAGACCGAGGTTTGATTTCTCGACTGGGAGTTTTGAACTTTCAATCGCTTTTTTTGCATGCTGTTTCACTTTGTTTCATTGAGATAACAAAAATGCCTTATCTAAATTGAATCCAGGGTTTATGTCAACTTGAAAAAATCTTGCATGTAAGCTTCATGGCCAGTGCTACAATTACAATTTGTGAGGTCACCATGACCTGGTTTTGGGTATATTTATCAAAGTAATAAATAGTGATTCAATACACTGCTTGGTTAGAGCAGGAGAAAAGACTTTAGAGTGCTATGCATTGGAAGAGTAAAATTATGTTGTCAATATTACTGACTTTTCATTTGCCAAATAATAGGTTAAATATTTCTTTAGGGTTTTAAATTAGCTTGAAAAAATGTAGCATATAATCTCTTTGGCCAATGACATACAAATTTCGATAGCTAACCATGACATGTTTTTTGGGTATATTTTTTGATCATATTTTGCCAAAAATTGACCAAGTAAGTCCTCGTTAGTATAGTGTGAAGTGTCTCCGCCTGTCATGCGGGAGCTGGGGTTCAATTCCCCGATGGGGAGTTTTGAACTTTTAATCTCTTTTTTTGCATGCTGTTTCACTTTGTTTCATTGAGATAACAAAAATGCCTTATCTAAATTGAATCCAGGGATTATGTCAACTTGAAAAAAATCTTGCATGTAAGCTTCATGGCCAGTGCTACAAGTAGAATTTAGGAGGTCCCCATGACCTGGTTTTGGGTATATTTATCAAAGTAATAAATAGTGATTCAATACACTGCTTGGTTAGAGCAGGAGAAAAGACTTTAGAGTGCTATGCATTGCAAGAGTAAAATTATGTTGTCAATATTACTGACTTTTCATTTTCCAAATAATAGGTTAAATATTTCTTTAGGGTTTTAAATTAGCTTGAAAAAATGTAGCATATAATCTCTTTGGCCAATGGCATACACATTTCGATAGCTAACCATGACATGTTTTTTGGGTATATTTTTTGATCAAATTTTGCCAAAAATTGACCAAGTAAGTCCTCGTTGGTATAGTGCTGAGTATCCCCGCCTGTCACGCGGGAGACCGGGGTTCAATTCCCCGACGGGGAGTTTTGAACTTGTAATCTCTTTTATGTGTGCTGTTTCACGTTGTTTCATTGAGATAACAAAAATGCCTTATCCAAATTGAATCCAGGGTTTATGTCAACTTGAAAAAAAGCTTGCATGTAAGCTTCATGGCCAGTGCTACAAGTACAGTTTGCGAAGTCCCCATGACCTGGCTTTAGGTATATTTATCAATGTAATAAATAGTTATTCAATACACTGCTTGGTTAGAGCAGGAGAATAGACTTTAGAGTTCTATGCATTGCAAGAGTAAAATTATGTTGTCAAAATTACTGACTTTTCATTTGCCAAATAATAGGTTCAATATTTCTTTAGGGTTTTAAATTAGCTTGAAAAAATGTAGCATATAATCTCTTTGGCCAATGACATACACATTTCGATAGCTAATCATGACATGTTTTTTGGGTATATTTTTTGATCATATTTTGCCAAAAATTGACCAAGTAAGTCCTCGTTAGTATAGTGTGAAGTATCCCCGCCTGACCTGCAGAGGACCGGGGTTTGATTTCTCGACTGGGAGTTTTGAACTTTCAATCACTTTTTTTGCATGCTGTTTCACTTTGTTTCATTGAGATAACAAAAATGCCTTATCTAAATTGAATCCAGGGTTTATGTCAACTTGAAAAAATCTTGCATGTAAGCTTCATGGCCAGTGCTACAAGTAGAATTTACGAGGTCCCCATGACCTGGTTTTGGGTATATTTATCAAAGTAATAAATAGTGATTCAATACACTGCTTGGTTAGAGCAGGAGAAAAGACTTTAGAGTGCTATGCATTGCAAGAGTAAAATTATGTTGTCAATATTACTGACTTTTCATTTTCCAAATAATAGGTTCAATATTTCTTTAGGGTTTTAAATTAGCTTGAAAAAATGTAGCATATAATCTCTTTGGCCAATGACATACACATTTCGATAGCTAACCATGACATGTTTTTTGGGTATATTTTTTGATCAAATTTTGCCAAAAATTGACCAAGTAAGTCCTTGTTAGTATAGTGGTGAGTATCCCCGCCTGTCACGCGGGAGACCGGGGTTCAATTCCCCGACGTGGAGTTTTGAACTTTTAATCTCTTTTCTGTGTGCTGTTTCACGTTGTTTCATTGAGATAACAAAAATGCCTTATCCAAATTGAATCCAGGGTTTATGTCAACTTGAAAAAAATCTTGCATGTAAGTTTCATGGCCAGTACTACAAGTACAGTTTGCGAGGTCCCCATGACCTGGCTTTAGGTATATTTATCAAAGTAATAAATAGTTATTCAATACACTGCTTGGTTAGAGTAGGAGAATAGACTTTAGAGTGCTATGTATTGCAAGAGTAAAATTATGTTGTCAAAATTACTGACTTTTCATTTGCCAAATAATAGTTTAAATATTTCTTTAGGGTTTTAAATTAGCTTGAAAAAATGTAGCATATTATCTCTTTGGCCAATGACATACACATTTCGATAGCTAACCATGACATGTTTTTTGGGTATATTTTTTGATCATATTTTGCCAAAAATTGACCAAGTAAGTCCTCGTTAGTATAATGTGAAGTATCCCCGCCTGACCTGCAGAGGACCGGGGTTTGATTTCTCGACTGGGAGTTTTGAACTTTCAATCGCTTTTTTTTCTTGCTGTTTCACTTTGTTTCATTGAGATAACAAAAATGCCTTATCTAAATTGAATCCAGGGTTTATGTCAACTTGAAAAAATCTTGCATGTAAGCTTCATGGCCAGTGCTACAAGGAGAATTTACGAGGTCCCCATGACCTGGTTTTGGGTATATTTATCAAAGTAATAAATAGTGATTCAATACACTGCTTGGTTAGAGCAGGAGAAAAGACTTTAGAGTGCTATGCATTGCAAGAGTAAAATTATGTTGTCAATATTACTGACATTTCATTTTCCAAATAATAGGTTAAATATTTCTTTAGGGTTTTAAATTAGCTTGAAAAAATGTAGCATATAATCTCTTTGGCCAATGACATACAAATTTCGATAGCTAACCATGACATGTTTTTTGGGTATATTTTTTGAACATATTTTGCCAAAAATTGACCAAGTAAGTCCTCGTTAGTATAGTGTGAAGTGTCTCCGCCTTTCTTGCGGGAGCTGGGGTTCAATTCCCCGATGGGGTGTTTTGAACTTTTAATCTCTTTTTTTGCATGCTGTTTCACTTTGTTTCATTGAGATAACAAAAATGCCTTATCTAAATTGAATCCAGGGATTATGTCAACTTGAAAAAAATCTTGCATGTAAGCTTCATGGCCAGTGCTACAAGTAGAATTTAGGAGGTCCCCATGACCTGGTTTTGGGTATATTTATCAAAGTAATAAATAGTGATTCAATACACTGCTTGGTTAGAGCAGGAGAAAAGACTTTAGAGTGCTATGCATTGCAAGAGTAAAATTATGTTGTCAATATTACTGACTTTTCATTTTCCAAATAATAAGTTAAATATTTCTTTAGGGTTTTAAATTAGCTTGAAAAAATTTAGCATATAATCTCTTTAGCGACTGGCATACACATTTCGATAGCTATCCATGACATGTTTTTTGGGTATATTTTTTGATCATATTTTGCCAAAAATTGACCAAGTAAGTCCTCGTTAGTATAGTGTGAAGTATCCCCGCCTGACCTGCAGAGGACCGGGGTTTGATTTCTCGACTGGGAGTTTTGAACTTTCAATCGCTTTTTTTTCTTGCTGTTTCACTTTGTTTCATTGAGATAACAAAAATGCCTTATCTAAATTGAATCCAGGGTTTATGTCAACTTGAAAAAATCTTGCATGTAAGCTTCATGGCCAGTGCTACAAGTAGAATTTACGAGGTCCCCATGACCTGGTTTTGGGTATATTTATCAAAGTAATAAATAGTGATTCAATACACTGCTTGGTTAGAGCAGGAGAAAAGACTTTAGAGTGCTATGCATTGCAAGAGTAAAATTATGTTGTCAATATTACCGACATTTCATTTTCCAAATAATTGGTTAAATATTTCTTTAGGGTTTTAAATTAGCTTGAAAAAATGTAGCATATTATCTCTTTGGCGAATGACATACAAATTTCGATAGCTAACCATGACATGTTTTTTGGGTATATTTTTTGAACATATTTTGCCAAAAATTGACCAAGTAAGTCCTCGTTAGTATAGTGTGAAGTGTCTCCGCCTTTCATGCGGGAGCTGGGGTTCAATTCCCCGATGGGGTTTTTTGAACTTTTAATCTCTTTTTTTGCATGCTGTTTCACTTTGTTTCATTGAGATAACAAAAATGCCTTATCTAAATTGAATCCAGGGATTATGTCAACTTGAAAAAAATCTTGCATGTAAGCTTCATGGCCAGTGCTACAAGTAGAATTTAGGAGGTCCCCATGACCTGGTTTTGGGTATATTTATCAAAGTAATAAATAGTGATTCAATACACTGCTTGGTTAGAGCAGGAGAAAAGACTTTAGAGTGCTATGCATTGCAAGAGTAAAATTATGTTGTCAATATTACTGACTTTTCATTTTCCAAATAATAGGTTCAATATTTCTTTAGGGTTTTAAATTAGCTTGAAAAAATGTAGCATATAATCTCTTTGGCCAATGACATACACATTTCGATAGCTAACCATGACATGTTTTTTGGGTATATTTTTTGATCAAATTTTGCCAAAAATTGACCAAGTAAGTCCTCGTTAGTATAGTGGTGAGTATCCCCGCCTGTCACGCGGGAGACCGGGGTTCAATTCCCCGACGGGGAGTTTTGAACTTTTAATCTCTTTTCTGTGTGCTGTTTCACGTTGTTTCATTGAGATAACAAAAATGCCTTATCCAAATTGAATCCAGGGTTTATGTCAACTTGAAAAAAATCTTGCATGTAAGTTTCATGGCCAGTACTACAAGTACAGTTTGCAAGGTCCCTATGACCTGGCTTTAGGTATATTTATTAAAGTAATAAATAGTTATTCAATACACTGCTTGGTTAGAGCAGGAGAATAGACTTTAGAGTGCTATGTATTGCAAGAGTAAAATTATGTTGTCAAAATTACTGACTTTTCTTTTGCCAAATAATAGTTTAAATATTTCTTTAGGGTTTTAAATTAGCTTGAAAAAATGTAGCATATTATCTCTTTGGCCAATGACATACACATTTCGATAGCAAACCATGACATGTTTTTTGGGTATATTTTTTGATCATATTTTGCCAAAAATTGACCAAGTAAGTCCTCATTAGTATAGTGTGAAGTATCCCCGCCTGACCTGCAGAGGACCGGGGTTTGATTTCTCGACTGGGAGTTTTGAACTTTCAATCGCTTTTTTTTCTTGCTGTTTCACTTTGTTTCATTGAGATAACAAAAATGCCTTATCTAAATTGAATCCAGGGTTTATGTCAACTTGAAAAAATCTTGCATGTAAGCTTCTTGGCCAGTGCTACAAGGAGAATTTACGAGGTCCCCATGACCTGGTTTTGGGTATATTTATCAAAGTAATAAATAGTGATTCAATACACTGCTTGGTTAGAGCAGGAGAAAAGACTTTAGAGTGCTATGCATTGCAAGAGTAAAATTATGTTGTCAATATTACTGACATTTCATTTTCCAAATAATAGGTTAAATATTTCTTTAGGGTTTTAAATTAGCTTGAAAAAATGTAGCATATAATCTCTTTGGCCAATGACATACAAATTTCGATAGCTAACCATGACATGTTTTTTGGGTATATTTTTTGAACATATTTTGCCAAAAATTGACCAAGTAAGTCCTCGTTAGTATAGTGTGAAGTGTCTCCGCCTTTCATGCGGGAGCTGGGGTTCAATTCCCCGATGGGGTGTTTTGAACTTTTAATCTCTTTTTTTGCATGCTGTTTCACTTTGTTTCATTGAGATAACAAAAATGCCTTATCTAAATTGAATCCAGGGATTATGTCAACTTGAAAAAAATCTTGCATGTAAGCTTCATGGCCAGTGCTACAAGTAGAATTTAGGAGGTCCCCATGACCTGGTTTTGGGTATATTTATCAAAGTAATAAATAGTGATTCAATACACTGCTTGGTTAGAGCAGGAGAAAAGACTTTAGAGTGCTATGCATTGCAAGAGTAAAATTATGTTGTCAATATTACTGACTTTTCATTTTCCAAATAATAGGTTAAATATTTCTTTAGGGTTTTAAATTAGCTTGAAAAAATTTAGCATATAATCTCTTTAGCGACTGGCATACACATTTCGATAGCTATCCATGACATGTTTTTTGGGTATATTTTTTGATCATATTTTGCCAAAAATTGACCAAGTAAGTCCTCGTTAGTATAGTGTGAAGTATCCCCGCCTGACCTGCAGAGGACCGGGGTTTGATTTCTCGACTGGGAGTTTTGAACTTTCAATCGCTTTTTTTTCTTGCTGTTTCACTTTGTTTCATTGAGATAACAAAAATGCCTTATCTAAATTGAATCCAGGGTTTATGTCAACTTGAAAAAATCTTGCATGTAAGCTTCATGGCCAGTGCTACAAGTAGAATTTACGAGGTCCCCATGACCTGGTTTTGGGTATATTTATCAAAGTAATAAATAGTGATTCAATACACTGCTTGGTTAGAGCAGGAGAAAAGACTTTAGAGTGCTATGCATTGCAAGAGTAAAATTATGTTGTCAATATTACCGACATTTCATTTTCCAAATAATTGGTTAAATATTTCTTTAGGGTTTTAAATTAGCTTGAAAAAATGTAGCATATAATCTCTTTGGCGAATGACATACAAATTTCGATAGCTAACCATGACATGTTTTTTGGGTATATTTTTTGAACATATTTTGCCAAAAATTGACCAAGTAAGTCCTCGTTAGTATAGTGTGAAGTGTCTCCGCCTTTCATGCGGGAGCTGGGGTTCAATTCCCCGATGGGGTTTTTTGAACTTTTAATCTCTTTTTTTGCATGCTGTTTCACTTTGTTTCATTGAGATAACAAAAATGCCTTATCTAAATTGAATCCAGGGATTATGTCAACTTGAAAAAAATCTTGCATGTAAGCTTCATGGCCAGTGCTACAAGTAGAATTTAGGAGGTCCCCATGACCTGGTTTTGGGTATATTTATCAAAGTAATAAATAGTGATTCAATACACTGCTTGGTTAGAGCAGGAGAAAAGACTTTAGAGTGCTATGCATTGCAAGAGTAAAATTATGTTGTCAATATTACTGACTTTTCATTTTCCAAATAATAGGTTCAATATTTCTTTAGGGTTTTAAATTAGCTTGAAAAAATGTAGCATATAATCTCTTTGGCCAATGACATACACATTTCGATAGCTAACCATGACATGTTTTTTGGGTATATTTTTTGATCAAATTTTGCCAAAAATTGACCAAGTAAGTCCTCGTTAGTATAGTGGTGAGTATCCCTGCCTGTCACGCGGGAGACCGGGGTTCAATTCCCCGACGGGGAGTTTTGAACTTTTAATCTCTTTTCTGTGTGCTGTTTCACGTTGTTTCATTGAGATAACAAAAATGCCTTATCCAAATTGAATCCAGGGTTTATGTCAACTTGAAAAAAATCTTGCATGTAAGTTTCATGGCCAGTACTACAAGTACAGTTTGCAAGGTCCCTATGACCTGGCTTTAGGTATATTTATTAAAGTAATAAATAGTTATTCAATACACTGCTTGGTTAGAGCAGGAGAATAGACTTTAGAGTGCTATGTATTGCAAGAGTAAAATTATGTTGTCAAAATTACTGACTTTTCTTTTGCCAAATAATAGTTTAAATATTTCTTTAGGGTTTTAAATTAGCTTGAAAAAATGTAGCATATTATCTCTTTGGCCAATGACATACACATTTCGATAGCAAACCATGACATGTTTTTTGGGTATATTTTTTGATCATATTTTGCCAAAAATTGACCAAGTAAGTCCTCATTAGTATAGTGTGAAGTATCCCCGCCTGACCTGCAGAGGACCGGGGTTTGATTTCTCGACTGGGAGTTTTGAACTTTCAATCGCTTTTTTTTCTTGCTGTTTCACTTTGTTTCATTGAGATAACAAAAATGCCTTATCTAAATTGAATCCAGGGTTTATGTCAACTTGAAAAAATCTTGCATGTAAGCTTCTTGGCCAGTGCTACAAGGAGAATTTACGAGGTCCCCATGACCTGGTTTTGGGTATATTTATCAAAGTAATAAATAGTGATTCAATACACTGCTTGGTTAGAGCAGGAGAAAAGACTTTAGAGTGCTATGCATTGCAAGAGTAAAATTATGTTGTCAATATTACTGACATTTCATTTTCCAAATAATAGGTTAAATATTTCTTTAGGGTTTTAAATTAGCTTGAAAAAATGTAGCATATAATCTCTTTGGCCAATGACATACAAATTTCGATAGCTAACCATGACATGTTTTTTGGGTATATTTTTTGAACATATTTTGCCAAAAATTGACCAAGTAAGTCCTCGTTAGTATAGTGTGAAGTGTCTCCGCCTTTCATGCGGGAGCTGGGGTTCAATTCCCCGATGGGGTGTTTTGAACTTTTAATCTCTTTTTTTGCATGCTGTTTCACTTTGTTTCATTGAGATAACAAAAATGCCTTATCTAAATTGAATCCAGGGATTATGTCAACTTGAAAAAAATCTTGCATGTAAGCTTCATGGCCAGTGCTACAAGTAGAATTTAGGAGGTCCCCATGACCTGGTTTTGGGTATATTTATCAAAGTAATAAATAGTGATTCAATACACTGCTTGGTTAGAGCAGGAGAAAAGACTTTAGAGTGCTATGCATTGCAAGAGTAAAATTATGTTGTCAATATTACTGACTTTTCATTTTCCAAATAATAGGTTAAATATTTCTTTAGGGTTTTAAATTAGCTTGAAAAAATTTAGCATATTATCTCTTTAGCGACTGGCATACACATTTCGATAGCTATCCATGACATGTTTTTTGGGTATATTTTTTGATCATATTTTGCCAAAAATTGACCAAGTAAGTCCTCGTTAGTATAGTGTGAAGTATCCCCGCCTGACCTGCAGAGGACCGGGGTTTGATTTCTCGACTGGGAGTTTTGAACTTTCAATCGCTTTTTTTTCTTGCTGTTTCACTTTGTTTCATTGAGATAACAAAAATGCCTTATCTAAATTGAATCCAGGGTTTATGTCAACTTGAAAAAATCTTGCATGTAAGCTTCATGGCCAGTGCTACAAGTAGAATTTACGAGGTCCCCATGACCTGGTTTTGGGTATATTTATCAAAGTAATAAATAGTGATTCAATACACTGCTTGGTTAGAGCAGGAGAAAAGACTTTAGAGTGCTATGCATTGCAAGAGTAAAATTATGTTGTCAATATTACCGACATTTCATTTTCCAAATAATTGGTTAAATATTTCTTTAGGGTTTTAAATTAGCTTGAAAAAATGTAGCATATAATCTCTTTGGCGAATGACATACAAATTTCGATAGCTAACCATGACATGTTTTTTGGGTATATTTTTTGAACATATTTTGCCAAAAATTGACCAAGTAAGTCCTCGTTAGTATAGTGTGAAGTGTCTCCGCCTTTCATGCGGGAGCTGGGGTTCAATTCCCCGATGGGGTTTTTTGAACTTTTAATCTCTTTTTTTGCATGCTGTTTCACTTTGTTTCATTGAGATAACAAAAATGCCTTATCTAAATTGAATCCAGGGATTATGTCAACTTGAAAAAAATCTTGCATGTAAGCTTCATGGCCAGTGCTACAAGTAGAATTTAGGAGGTCCCCATGACCTGGTTTTGGGTATATTTATCAAAGTAATAAATAGTGATTCAATACACTGCTTGATTAGAGCAGGAGAAAAGACTTTAGAGTGCTATGCATTGCAAGAGTAAAATTATGTTGTCAATATTACTGACTTTTCATTTTCCAAATAATAGGTTCAATATTTCTTTAGGGTTTTAAATTAGCTTGAAAAAATGTAGCATATAATCTCTTTGGCCAATGACATACACATTTCGATAGCTAACCATGACATGTTTTTTGGGTATATTTTTTGATCAAATTTTGCCAAAAATTGACCAAGTAAGTCCTCGTTAGTATAGTGGTGAGTATCCCCGCCTGTCACGCGGGAGACCGGGGTTCAATTCCCCGACGGGGAGTTTTGAACTTTTAATCTCTTTTCTGTGTGCTGTTTCACGTTGTTTCATTGAGATAACAAAAATGCCTTATCCAAATTGAATCCAGGGTTTATGTCAACTTGAAAAAAATCTTGCATGTAAGTTTCATGGCCAGTACTACAAGTACAGTTTGCAAGGTCCCTATGACCTGGCTTTAGGTATATTTATTAAAGTAATAAATAGTTATTCAATACACTGCTTGGTTAGAGCAGGAGAATAGACTTTAGAGTGCTATGTATTGCAAGAGTAAAATTATGTTGTCAAAATTACTGACTTTTCTTTTGCCAAATAATAGTTTAAATATTTCTTTAGGGTTTTAAATTAGCTTGAAAAAATGTAGCATATTATCTCTTTGGCCAATGACATACACATTTCGATAGCAAACCATGACATGTTTTTTGGGTATATTTATTGATCATATTTTGCCAAAAATTGACCAAGTAAGTCCTCATTAGTATAGTGTGAAGTATCCCCGCCTGACCTGCAGAGGACCGGGGTTTGATTTCTCGACTGGGAGTTTTGAACTTTCAATCGCTTTTTTTTCTTGCTGTTTCACTTTGTTTCATTGAGATAACAAAAATGCCTTATCTAAATTGAATCCAGGGTTTATGTCAACTTGAAAAAATCTTGCATGTAAGCTTCTTGGCCAGTGCTACAAGGAGAATTTACGAGGTCCCCATGACCTGGTTTTGGGTATATTTATCAAAGTAATAAATAGTGATTCAATACACTGCTTGGTTAGAGCAGGAGAAAAGACTTTAGAGTGCTATGCATTGCAAGAGTAAAATTATGTTGTCAATATTACTGACATTTCATTTTCCAAATAATAGGTTAAATATTTCTTTAGGGTTTTAAATTAGCTTGAAAAAATGTAGCATATAATCTCTTTGGCCAATGACATACAAATTTCGATAGCTAACCATGACATGTTTTTTGGGTATATTTTTTGAACATATTTTGCCAAAAATTGACCAAGTAAGTCCTCGTTAGTATAGTGTGAAGTGTCTCCGCCTTTCATGCGGGAGCTGGGGTTCAATTCCCCGATGGAGTGTTTTGAACTTTTAATCTCTTTTTTTGCATGCTGTTTCACTTTGTTTCATTGAGATAACAAAAATGCCTTATCTAAATTGAATCCAGGGATTATGTCAACTTGAAAAAAATCTTGCATGTAAGCTTCATGGCCAGTGCTACTGGTAGAATTTAGGAGGTCCCCATGACCTGGTTTTGGGTATATTTATCAAAGTAATAAATAGTGATTCAATACACTGCTTGGTTAGAGCAGGAGAAAAGACTTTAGAGTGCTATGCATTGCAAGAGTAAAATTATGTTGTCAATATTACTGACTTTTCATTTTCCAAATAATAGGTTAAATATTTCTTTAGGGTTTTAAATTAGCTTGAAAAAATTTAGCATATAATCTCTTTAGCGACTGGCATACACATTTCGATAGCTAACCATGACATGTTTTTTGGGTATATTTTTTGATCATATTTTGCCAAAAATTGACCAAGTAAGTCCTCGTTAGTATAGTGTGAAGTATCCCCGCCTGACCTGCAGAGGACCGGGGTTTGATTTCTCGACTGGGAGTTTTGAACTTTCAATCGCTTTTTTTTCTTGCTGTTTCACTTTGTTTCATTGAGATAACAAAAATGCCTTATCTAAATTGAATCCAGGGTTTATGTCAACTTGAAAAAATCTTGCATGTAAGCTTCATGGCCAGTGCTACAAGTAGAATTTACGAGGTCCCCATGACCTGGTTTTGGGTATATTTATCAAAGTAATAAATAGTGATTCAATACACTGCTTGGTTAGAGCAGGAGAAAAGACTTTAGAGTGCTATGCATTGCAAGAGTAAAATTATGTTGTCAATATTACTGACATTTCATTTTCCAAATAATAGGTTAAATATTTCTTTAGGGTTTTAAATTAGCTTGAAAAAATGTAGCATATAATCTCTTTGGCCAATGACATACAAATTTCGATAGCTAACCATGACATGTTTTTTGGGTATATTTTTTGAACATATTTTGCCAAAAATTGACCAAGTAAGTCCTCGTTAGTATAGTGTGAAGTGTCTCCGCCTTTCATGCGGGAGCTGGGGTTCAATTCCCCGATGGGGTGTTTTGAACTTTTAATCTCTTTTTTTGCATGCTGTTTCACTTTGTTTCATTGAGATAACAAAAATGCCTTATCTAAATTGAATCCAGGGTTTATGTCAACTTGAAAAAAATCTTGCATGTAAGCTTCATAGCCAGTGCTACAAGTAGAATTTAGCAGGTCCCCATGACCTGGTTTTGGGTATATTTATCAAAGTAATACATAGTGATTCAATACACTGCTTGTTTAGAGCAGGAGAAAAGACTTTAGAGTGCTATGCATTGCAAGAGTAAAATTATGTTGTTAATATTACTGACTTTTCATTTTCCAAATAATAGGTTAAATATTTCTTTAGGGTTTTAAATTAGCTTGAAAAAATGTAGCATATAATCTCTTTAGCGAATGGCATACACATTTCGATAGCTAACCATGACATGTTTTTGGGTATATTTTTTGATCAAATTTTGCCAAATATTGACCAAGTAAGTCCTCGTTAGTATAGTGGTGAGTATCCCCGCCTGTCACGCGGGAGACCGCGGTTCAATTCCCCGACAGGGAGTTTTGAACTTTTATTCTCTTTTATGTGTGCTGTTTCACGTTGTTTCATTGAGATAACAAAAATGCCTTATCCAAATTGAATCCAGGGTTTATGTCAACTTGAAAAAAATCTTGCATGTAAGTTTCATGGCCAGTACTACAAGTACAGTTTGAGAGGTCCCTATGACCTGGCTTTAGGTATATTTATCAAAGTAATAAATAGTTATTCAATACACTGCTTGGTTAGAGCAGGAGAATAGACTTTAGAGTGCTATGTATTGCAAGAGTAAAATTATGTTGTCAAAATTACTGACTTTTAATTTGCCAAATAATAGTTTAAATATTTCTTTAGGGTTTTAAATTAGCTTGAAAAAATGTAGCATATTATCTCTTTGGCCAATGACATACACATTTCGATAGCTAACCATGACATGTTTTTTGGGTATATTTTTTGATCATATTTTGCCAAAAATTGACCAAGTAAGTACTCGTTAGTATAGTGTGAAGTATCCCTGCCTGACCTGCAGAGGACCGGGGTTTGATTTCTCGACTGGGAGTTTTGAACTTTCAATCGCTTTTTTTTCTTGCTGTTTCACTTTGTTTCATTGAGATAACAAAAATGCCTTATCTAAATTGAATCCAGGGTTTATGTCAACTTGAAAAAATCTTGCATGTAAGCTTCTTGGCCAGTGCTACAAGGAGAATTTACGAGGTCCCCATGACCTGGTTTTGGGTATATTTATCAAAGTAATAAATAGTGATTCAATACACTGCTTGGTTAGAGCAGGAGAAAAGACTTTAGAGTGCTATGCATTGCAAGAGTAAAATTATGTTGTCAATATTACTGACATTTCATTTTCCAAATAATAGGTTAAATATTTCTTTAGGGTTTTAAATTAGCTTGAAAAAATGTAGCATATAATCTCTTTGGCCAATGACATACAAATTTCGATAGCCAACCATGACATGTTTTTTGGGTATATTTTTTGAACATATTTTGAAAAAAATTGACCAAGTAAGTCCTCGTTAGTATAGTGTGAAGTGTCTCCGCCTTTCATGCGGGAGCTGGGGTTCAATTCCCCGATGGGGTGTTTTGAACTTTTAATCTCTTTTTTTGCATGCTGTTTCACTTTGTTTCATTGAGATAACAAAAATGCCTTATCTAAATTGAATCCAGGGATTATGTCAACTTGAAAAAAATCTTGCATGTAAGCTTCATGGCCAGTGCTACTGGTAGAATTTAGGAGGTCCCCATGACCTGGTTTTGGGTATATTTATCAAAGTAATAAATAGTGATTCAATACACTGCTTGGTTAGAGCAGGAGAAAAGACTTTAGAGTGCTATGCATTGCAAGAGTAAAATTATGTTGTCAATATTACTGACTTTTCATTTTCCAAATAATAGGTTAAATATTTCTTTAGGGTTTTAAATTAGCTTGAAAAAATTTAGCATATAATCTCTTTAGCGACTGGCATACACATTTCGATAGCTAACCATGACATGTTTTTTGGGTATATTTTTTGATCATATTTTGCCAAAAATTGACCAAGTAAGTCCTCGTTAGTATAGTGTGAAGTATCCCCGCCTGACCTGCAGAGGACCGGGGTTTGATTTCTCGACTGGGAGTTTTCAACTTTCAATCGCTTTTTTTTCTTGCTGTTTCACTTTGTTTCATTGAGATAACAAAAATGCCTTATCTAAATTGAATCCAGGGTTTATGTCAACTTGAAAAAATCTTGCATGTAAGCTTCATGGCCAGTGCTACAAGTAGAATTTACGAGGTCCCCATGACCTGGTTTTGGGTATATTTATCAAAGTAATAAATAGTGATTCAATACACTGCTTGGTTAGAGCAGGAGAAAAGACTTTAGAGTGCTATGCATTGCAAGAGTAAAATTATGTTGTCAATATTACTGACATTTCATTTTCCAAATAATAGGTTAAATATTTCTTTAGGGTTTTAAATTAGTTTGAAAAAATGTAGCATATAATCTCTTTGGCCAATGACATACAAATTTCGATAGCTAACCATGACATGTTTTTTGGGTATATTTTTTGAACATATTTTGCCAAAAATTGACCAAGTAAGTCCTCGTTAGTATAGTGTGAAGTGTCTCCGCCTTTCATGCGGGAGCTGGGGTTCAATTCCCCGATGGGGTGTTTTGAATTTTTAATCTCTTTTTTTGCATGCTGTTTCACTTTGTTTCATTGAGATAACAAAAATGCCTTATCTAAATTGAATCCAGGGATTATGTCAACTTGAAAAAAATCTTGCATGTAAGCTTCATGGCCAGTGCTACAAGTAGAATTTAGGAGGTCCCCATGACCTGGTTTTGGGTATATTTATCAAAGTAATAAATAGTGATTCAATACACTGCTTGGTTAGAGCAGGAGAAAAGACTTTAGAGTGCTATGCATTGCAAGAGTAAAATTATGTTGTCAATATTACTGACTTTTCATTTTCCAAATAATAGGTTAATTATTTCTTTAGGGTTTTAAATTAACTTGAAAAAATGTAGCATATAATCTCTTTGGCCAATGACATACAAATTTCGATAGCTAACCATGACATGTTTTTTGGGTATATTTTTTGATCATATTTTGCCAAAAATTGACCAAGTAAGTCCTCGTTAGTATAGTGTGAAGTGTCTCTGCCTGTCATGCGGGAGCTGGGGTTCAATTCCCCGATGGGGAGTTTTGAACTTTTAATCTCTTTTTTTGCATGCTGTTTCACTTTGTTTCATTGAGATAACAAAAATGCCTTATCTAAATTGAATCCAGGGATTATGTCAACTTGAAAAAAATCTTGCATGTAAGCTTCATGGCCAGTGCTACAAGTAGAATTTAGGAGGTCCCCATGACCTGGTTTTGGGTATATTTATCAAAGTAATAAATAGTGATTCAATACACTGCTTGGTTAGAGCAGAAGAAAAGACTTTAGAGTGCTATGCATTGCAAGAGTAAAATTATGTTGTCAATATTACTGACTTTTCATTTTCCAAATAATAGGTTAAATATTTCTTTAGGGTTTTAAATTAGCTTGAAAAAATTTAGCATATAATCTCTTTAGCGAATGGCATACACATTTCGATAGCTAACCATGACATGTTTTTTGGGTATATTTTTTGATCAAATTTTGCCAAATATTGCCCAAGTAAGTCCTCGTTAGTATAGTGGTGAGTATCCCCGCCTGTCACGTGGGAGACCGCGGTTCAATTCCCCGACTGGGAGTTTTGAACTTTTATGTGTGCTGTTTCACGTTGTTTCATTGAGATAACAAAAATGCCTTATCCAAATTGAATCCAGGGTTTATGTCAACTTGAAAAAAAGCTTGCATGTAAGCTTCATGGCCAGTGCTACAAGTACAGTTTGCGAGGTCCCCATGACCTGGATTTAGGTATATTTATCAAAGTAATAAATAGTTATTCAATACACTGCTTGGTTAGAGGAGGAGAATAGACTTTAGAGTTCTATGCATTGCAAGAGTAAAATTATGTTGTCAAAATTACTGACTTTTCTTTTGCCAAATAATAGGTTCAATATTTCTTTAGGGTTTTAAATTAGCTTGAAAAAATGTAGCATATAATCTCTTTGGCCAATGACATACACATTTCGATAGCTAACCATGACATGTTTTTTGGGTATATTTTTTGATTATATTTTGCCAAAAATTGACCAAGTAAGTCCTCGTTAGTATAGTGTGAAGTGTCTCTGCCTGTCATGCGGGAGCTGGGGTTCAATTCCCCGATGGGGAGTTTTGAACTTTTAATCTCTTTTTTTGCATGCTGTTTCACTTTGTTTCATTGAGATAACAAAAATGCCTTATCTAAATTAAATCCAGGGATTATGTCAACTTGAACAAAATCTTGCATGTAAGCTTCATGGCCAGTGCTACAAGTCGAATTTTGGAGGTCCCCATGACCTGGTTTTGGGTATATTTATCAAAGTAATAAATAGTGATTCAATACACTGCTTGGTTAATGCAGGAGAAAAGACTTTAGAGTGCTATGCATTGCAAGAGTAAAATTATGTTGTCAATATTACTGACTTTTCATTTTCCAAATAATAGGTTAAATATTTCTTTAGGGTTTTAAATTAGCTTGAAAAAATGTAGCATATAATCTCTTTGGCCAATGGCATACACATTTCGATAGCTAACCATGACATATTTTTTGGGTATATTTTTTGATCAAATTTTGCCAAAAATTGACCAAGTAAGTCCTCGTTAGTATAGTGCTGAGTATCCCCGCCTGTCACGCGGGAGACCGGGGTTCAGTTCCCCGATGGGGAGTTTTGAACTTTTAATCTCTTTTCTGTGTGCTGTTTCACTTTGTTTCATTGAGATAACAAAAATGCCTTATCCAAATTGAATCCAGGGTTTATGTCAACTTGAAAAAAATCTTGCATGTAAGCTTTATGGCAAGTGCTACAAGTACAGTTTGCAAGGTTCCCATGACCTGGCTTTAGGTAT